>JBBDGP010001755.1:135000-1335000 GCA_037952835.1 Lithobates septentrionalis
CTATAAAGGGTCATGAGGATTATACAGTGAGGGAAAAAAAAAAAATGTATTTGATCAGCTGCTGATTTTGTACATTTGCCCGCTGCCCTGTCAGTGGGGACCCCCCCGTCCTCTGTGCTATGCTTCTCCAGCAGTGACCCCTGTCTTCTACCCTGAAGCATTGACCCATGTCCTCCACCCTCCTGTCCTCAGCTCGTTCCCTGCTGACCTTCCATCCTTTGCCCTGCTGACTCCCTGTATACTGCCCAGCTGCCCCCTGCCTTACTGACCCCCCCTGTACACTGCCCCCCTGCCTTACTGACCCCCCCCTGTACACTGCCCCCCTGCCATTTTTTTACTGCACCCCCACATCAGACAGGCTAGACCTGCCCCTGATAAGCCCTGCTCTCAGAATGGCTTACATGCTATTATTCTTGGCTGCCTTCCATCAATTGTCTGGTGATAAACGTATGACAATCTCTTTCAACATTAAAAACTGTTATTGGCTCTGTTACAACTTGGCAAAACTTTTTGGCTGCACTCCAAATGATCTATTATTATATAGCGGGAGAGAAACCCAGACTGTTGTCACGATTGCCACGTCTACCCCAACCCAGGTGGTCAGACACTATAGCTGGCTACTGTGCACTTCACCTATAGCAGACCCCTTTATCTTAAGGCAAGCAGGCCCACCGGTACTTGGCTGCCCCCCGGACTTAAGCTGGCCATACACCATACAGTTTTCCTGTTCAATTTTCTTTAGATTTACCTTCAACTATGTAGTACAAGGGCCTGCCTGATTGCATCCAAATTGAAAGTGTTTAGGTTTGACCTCCTATTATATGGTTTTGGTAAATCTAAAGGAAAGTTGAACAGGAAAATTGAATAGTGTATGGCCAGCCTTATACACAACGCTATAGTGTCTGGCCACCACAGCCGGGCAGACATGAACAGAGCAAACATATTACTTGCAGTTAGCAGACAGCGTGGTTCAAAGACAGTTCAGGGGATAATCCAGTCCAATCCGGGTCAAACACAGGGAAATCTAACAGCATAGTAGTGCAGGCAAACGGAATTCTTGATGAGAACAATGCAGGTCTCGGTCTCTATCACAAGTGAGGGATTGAGTGATCAGTTTGCTTATATCAGGTGACTGACCACTGTGACCAGATCAATCAATCAACAGGTCAACACAGACAGCGAGGAAAATCAACAGCCAACACCCGGGTGCTGGAATGAGGATCGGGGGCACTAAGTGATCATGACAACTGTGTGTACTATATGTCCACATCCCTGCAAACCATGTACAACTATCACCACAATACGTAGTCATGGACTTTGTGTGGACACAGAGAAGAGAAACTGAGTAACATATTCAGTTTCTCTTCTCTGTATTCCGATGAAGTCCATCACTACGTATTCTGTTTGTGACTGAACTTCAAAGGACGGTGGTTTGGCTGCACTCTAAATTGTTATGGTGGCCATACAATATACGAAAAATTGTGCAAAATTCTATTGATTGTAATATTCATTCAATTTTCTATTTGTGGATGAAAAATGATAATCGTTTTCAACTTTTCAGAGCTGAAAAAACAGGCAAAGTTCGAAAAATTTTATTGAATGAAAAACAATGGAAAGATTAGTGGGTTTCACGTGTGCAAGAAAATGTTACCCTGGAAGTAAAATTCTTTGTTAGAAATGAACGTGCAAATCCAGAACATCGAGGGGTCAAATATATTTTGTCACTTCCTTTCTAATGTGAACAAACTGAATGGTGAACCGATTAATTTATGTCCATTGAAGGATTGATCTTTCAAACTCTGGTCTCTACATGATGGAAGTATGGTGGTGAACTCTGCAGAACGAGGTTTCCAATGATTTTTCTCATAGTGTATGGTCTGCACTGCAGATTATTACTCTTTAGCGGCTCTCAAAATGATTATTCTTTGGCTGCAATATAAATCATTCCACTTCGACTGCTATAAATTCTGCCTAAAGGATATAAATCTCTAATAAGATGAGGATTGTTGCTGCTCCTGTCTGGGAACCGATACTGGAGATGTTTTATTACATCTGCTGATTACTCGGCAATGAAGAAATCAAAGCTTCTCAATCACGAATGATTCCATAATTTCATGAATATCTCCCCCTCCCCCCCCCACTGTTATTTGCTGGTTAACCACTTCAGCCCCGGAAGGTTTTACCCCCTTAATGATCAGGGCATTTTTTGTGATACGGCACTGCGCTATTTTAACTGACAATTGCGCGGTCGTGCAACGTTGTACCCAAATAAAATTTATATCCTTTTTTTTCCCCACAAATAGAGCTTGCTTTTGGTGGTATTTGATCACCTCTGTGGTTTTTGTTTTTGTGCTTTAAACAAAAAAACAAACAAAAAAAAAAAAAGGAGCAACAATGTGGAGAAATTTTTTTTTTTTTTACTTTCTGCTATAAAACATTCAATAAAAAAAAAAATGTAAAAAAAACGAATTTCTTCATCAGTTTAGGCCAATATGTATTCTACTACATGTTTGTGGTAGAAAAAAAAAAAAATCGCAATAAGCGTATATTGATTGGTTTGTGCAAAACTTATATCGTCTACAAACTATGGAATAGATTTAGGGACTATTTTTCTTTTTACTAGTAATGGTGGTGATCAGCGATTTTTTTTTTTTAGCGGGACTGCGACATTGCGGAGGACAAATTGGACACTAAGTGACACTTTTTTGGGGACCAGTGACACCAATACAGCGATCAGTGGTTAAAAACAAAATGCACTGTCACTGCATAAATGACACTGGCAGGGAAGGGGGTTAACATCAGGGGCGATCAAAGGGTTAAATGTGTTCCCTTAGACCAGTGAAGGTGAATCTTGGCACCCCAGATGTTTTGGAACTACATTTCCCATGATGCTCAACTACACTTTAGAGTTCATGAGCATCATGGGAAATATAGTTCCAAAACATCCCGGGTGCCAAGGTTCTCCATCACTGGCCTAGGCTATGTCTCCACCATTGCGACCCCAAAGTCGTGCGATGTAGAGTGCGACTTTGATGCGACTTTGAATGCAGCTTTGAGCCAACTTTACACTCTCTGGATCAAAGTAGTCCAGGCACCTTTTCAAAGTCGTTGATTTTCAAAGTCGCATAGAAGGGAACGGGTGCCACTGAAATCAATGGGCTGCGACTTGTCATGTGATTTTATGTCCACAGTCACATGATAAGTTGCACTGGTGGAAATGTGGCCTAAATGTGCTTTCTTACAGTGTGGGGGATGGACTGATTGCAGGAATAGAGAGATCCGTGTTCAGGAATCAGCAGGAATCACAGATCTCTCTGTTCCTGTCTGACAGAACGGCGCTCTGCCTTGTTTACATCAACAGATCGCCGTTCTGTCATTCCACCTTCCCCAGTGTTTGGCGGGTCCTGGTGGCCATCGCGGCCAGCAAGCCCACTGATTGTCTCCCCCCTGTGGCCAATGAGTGCGCGCACCACCCAGTGGCTATTGCACAGAACGACGTACAGGCATGTATACTGTGGCTGGTCAGCACGTGGTTAATGTGGTATTTATAGATTTTTTTTTGTTTTTTAATAACAAACATGTTATACTTACCTGTCCGTGTAATGGTTTTGCACAGAGCAGCTCCGATCCTCTTCTTGTCAGGTCCCCCGTCGGCATTCCTGCTTCCTCCTCCTCGAGCGCTGCCTCCAGGAGAATGCAGGAAACATTCTTACTTATGTGCTCTTATATCAAAATCGGGGTCCCCCGAAGAGTCTTGTGATACCTGTAGATACTGACCCATTAGAATAATATTGGGGGAAGAGACTTAATAATTCATCATCCCATAATTTCATTAAAGGAGTTGTAAAGGCAGAAGGTGAATTCTATGCATTAGGATAAAAAAAACCCTTCTGTGTGTAGACACATCGGCGCCATTGGCTCCCACAGCTGTCAATCAAAGTCAGTCAGCCAACCAGGGGAGAGAGGGGGTGGAGCCAGGTTGAGGCTCCGTGTCTGAATGGATACACAGATTTATGGCTCGGCTCGGGTGCCCCTATAGAGAGCTGCTGGCTGGGGGGGCACTCAACAGGAGGGAGGGGCCAGGAGCAGAAAAGAGGAGGGAGGGGCCAGGAGCAGAAAAGAGGAGGGAGGGGCCAGGAGCAGAAAAGAGGAGGATCCAGACTGCTCTGTGCAAAACCAACTGCAACAGAGGAGGTAAAAAAAACAAACAAGACTTCACAATCACTTTGATATATCATGAATTGCACCTTCCAGACATAAGATTTTTATTTGTCTCTTGTGAACATGTTCTAATGTGAAGTATAATAATATACTGTGACTCTGGAGAGGTCATATCTTCCTATTTAGATGGATTTTTGTTGATGAGTTATGCTGAGTGCGGGGCTCTGCTTAGTCATTAATGGGTTAGGGAGGTATTTTGTAGTGGATATGCATTAACCACTTGACCCCCAGAAGGTTTTACCCCCCCTTCATGACCAGGCCAATTTTGCTATTCAGCACTGAGCTACTTTAACCCTTCCCGACCGGGGCACCGTAGTTATACTGCGGCAGGTTGGCTCCCCTGGGCGAGCCATCGTAGACGTATGTCGACTCTTTTAAGATGCTCTTCAACACAGCGAGGCTCAATATAACAACTGCGGTGTCCCCCTCCGCTCTGTGAATAGCTTTCAATTGTGTCCATGAAATTCCCTCTCCCGTCAAAAACTGCCCCCTGTGATCTGCGCATGCGCCATGGTTACGTCACTCCAGCTGATCGGGAAATCATGCGCAGGCACTATTCGACGGAGGGCACACCGTCTCCATACACTCCATGCAATAAGATGAGAATTTTAGCAGCCAATAAGAATGCAGAGAACTCTTCATCATGTGTATCCGGGCAGACTCAATGTATCTTTTCCTGTGTGCTCCAATACATTGTATCCGTTGCTCAGCTTCTCTACAGACTTGTAGGCGATATTGGATCGTACAATGCCCCCCCCCCCCCCTCTGTGTACACGGCACATGTGGTAGCACGCTGTTGCAATGCCAGGGGAAGTAAATGTTTCACCTTTATAAAAATAAAAATAATTCATACTTTCATTAGCAGCCCAGGACAGGGTGAGCTCACAGACTCCCGAAAATGAAAGTGAAAATAAATGTCTCTGTACAGAGCCGATCGTTTCCAGGACGATTCTGAGAGAAGCAACCGCAGAACCAGCACAAATTCTCTATATGATCCGGTGATCGTTGTCACTGAGACAGGGACAAGTCCCACATTTCTATAGGGAGGAGGTCCTCCTCCAATGGGAATGTCTAACAGGAAATTCCACCATCCTCCCTTTTTTGGGAGACTCCCACCTATTCTTCTTGTTTCTTTAGGACAATACGAGAGAAGTTTCCCCGAGACAGAAAAAACAAAAAACTTAACCCTTCCCTAATACATCCAACATGAGAATAATAAAATTTGGAGTGCAGAATTTAGCATCACAATGGAGGGATCTTCAAATCTATGGAATGTCTATAAAGGGTTATGAGGATTATACAGTGAGGGAAAAATGTATTTGATCAGCTGCTGATTTTGTACGTTTGCCTGCTGTCTTGCCAGTGGGGATCCCCTGTCCTCTGCCCTGCCAGTGGTGGTCCCTGACCCTTGTGCTATGCTTCTCCAGCAGTGACCCCTGTCTTTTACCCTGAAGCACTGACCCATGTCCTCCACCCTCCTGTCCTCAGCTCGTCCCCTGCTGACCTTCCATCCTTTGCCCTGCTGACTCCCTGTATGCTGCCCCCTGCCTTACTGAAACCCCCTGTACACTGCCCTGCTGACCTTTAATCCTCTGCCCCCCTGCCATTTTTTTACTGCACCCCGACATCAGACAGGCTAGACCTGCCCCTAATAAGCCCTACTTTTAGACTGGCCTAAAAGCTATCATTCTTGGCTGCCTTCCATCTGTTGTCTGATGATAAACGTATGACAATCTCTTTGAACATTACAAAGTGTTATTGGCTCTGTTAAAACCTTGGCAAAACTTTTTGGCTGCACTCCAAATGATCTATTATTATATAGCGGGAGAGTAACCCAGACTGTTGTCACGAATGTCACGTCTACCCCAACCCAGGTGGTCAGACACTATAGCTGGCTACTCTGCACTTCACCTATAGCAGCCCCCTTTCCCTTAAGGCAAGCAGGCCTACCGGTACTTGGCTACCCCCAGGACTTATACACAATGCTATAGTGTCTGGCCACCACACCCAGGCAGACGCGAACAGAGCAAACAGATTACTTGCAGTTAACAGGTCATACACAGGGAAATCTAACAGCATAGTTGAGCAGGCAAACGGAAGGCTTGATCAGAACAATGCAGGTCTCGGTCTCTATCACAAGCGAGGAATTGAGTGTTCAGTTTGCTTATATCAGGTGACTGAGCAGATCAAACAGGTGACAACAGACAGGGAGGAAAAGCAACAGCCAACACCCGGGTTCTGGAATGAGGAACAGGGACACTAAGTGATCATGACATTACCCCCCCTCTGAGAAGGGGCCCCAGGGGTCAAGCCGGACTGCTGAAACATGAGCGGGGTGCAGAAAGTCCTGAAAAAAAGGATTGAAAGCTCCACCTGGTCGAATGAGGCAGTTTATCCAAAGGGTGGATTGAACCTCTTAGACCGGTTAGAGAAGTAGGGTGAGGCCAGGGTATAGAAATTCCTGAATAAGAAAAAGCAGGAAGCTCAACGGGCTTGGGCTGGACTGGCATAAATGATGCAGTGGCCGACTGGGCCGCATCGCCAGGCATAGCGACTGTCTGAATCGCATCACCGGGTGTAGCGACAGTGGAACTTGCGGACAAGTTAGCCTGGCTGTGTGTCCAAGGGAGTTTAGCGACAGGCAAAGGTAGGGGTAAACCAGGGGACTTCCGAGGATTTAGAGGAAGTTTCCAAACAAGGCTCAAGGCTACGAGGCAATGGACAAGCTCTGTTTCTAGGAGGAGAAGGTTCAGGCTGTGGCCATTGGCTGGAGAGGTGGCCTGTAGAGAATTAAATAGACTTGTCAGCATCTTTTGTTATAACAGAGTCATATAAAAGGCACATGGTTATGTAAACTGTAGTCACATTTGAAAATGTTGGCATTAGCAGGATCTAAATAGGACTGTAATAAAGGCACATGACTGGTACTGGTCACACAAGAGTTATACATGGATAACTGGTTAGCAGTTTTATCGCAATTCTGGATGCAGGTCCAGAACCAGGACCCAATCTCTTCTGCAGCCCAGTCTATGTGCGGGTTTTGCAGGTTAAGCCAGGGATACCCTAAGACAAGGGGATAAGCGGGAGATGAGATCACGTAGAAGCTGATCGTCTCCTTATGCAAGACCCCAGTGGTCAGAGTAATGGGTAACTTGCACAAGGTCACCAGGCCAATGGACAAGGAAGAGTTATCAATGGCTAAAACTGAGAAGGGTCTGTGCACCTTAGTCACAGGAATCTGTAGATGGTGTGCTAGGTCTCTATCAATTGCCAGCAGCACCAGAATCAATGAAAGCGGAGACGTGGTGAGAAAACTTATCAGAACTAAGTTGTGCAGGAACAAATAAGTCATCTCTGAGGGAAACAGACACAGTATGATCTTTAGAAGCAGACCCCACCTGCACTAGACTTGGCGTTACTCGGCTTATTAGGACAGCTAGCGACAAAGTAGCCGAGGTTGCCACAGTATAGGCAGAGTCCCTGAGATCTCCTTCTAGCCTTTTCCCCAGGGGATAAATGGGTAGCGCCAATTTACATGGGCTCATCCTCCTGGAGGGGCTGAGATGGCAAAGGAAATGAAGAAAAGGTGGGCAGCGTACTAGGGGGCAAGGAAACAAACCTCTCAGTACAGCGTAAACGCCTGTCAAGGCTTGCAAGGCTTCATTCAATGACTTCAATGACTTTGGTTCAGGGTAGTGAACTAAGGAGTTTTTGATGGAGTCTGATAAGCCTAACCTGAACTGGCTTCTTAGAGCTGGGTCATTCCACCCAAAGTCAGGTGCCCAGTGGCGGAAATCAGAACAGTATTGTTCAGCGGTGCGTTTATCCTGACGCAATGACCTGAGGTTAGCTTCAGCTGAATGGGCACGGTCGAGATCATCATACAGTAAATCTAAGGCTTTGAAAAAGGCTTCAACTGACTCTGACTGGGTCATCTGTGGGGAGACTAAACGCCCAAGACTGGGGATCCCCCTGCAACCATATAATAATCAGGCTGACCCGCTGTGCTTCAGAACCAGAGGAGAGTGGCTTAAAGTTTAAAGTATAGCATACAACTGTTTTTAAAGTTAGAAAACATATGGGGGGGGTCACCAGAAAAACGATCAGACGGGTTAACTTTATGCTCTGGCTCCTGCGGTACTGCTGAAGGTGTGTTTACTCGTACAGACAGTTCCTGGACTTGGCACGTCAGTTTGCAAAGTTCCTCAGCAAATAAGCGAGCCTGTGCAGAGTCCATCTTAATAGAAAATTTGTTAAAGGCTTGTGATAATGTCACAAATGTCACGTCTAACCCAACCCAAATGGTCAGATACTATAGCTGGCTACTGTGCACTTCACCTATAGCAGCCCCCTTTCCCTTAAGGCAGGCAGGCCTACCAGTACTTGGTTGCCCCCAGGACTTATACACAATGCTATAGTGTCTGGCCACCACACCAGGGCAGACGCCAACAGAGCAAACAACAGATTACTTGCAGTTAGCAGACAGCCTGGTTCAAAGACAGTTCAGGTAGAGGCAGGCTGAGTTCAGGGGATAATCCAGTCCAATCCGGGTCCAACACAGGGAACTCTAACAGCATATTAGTGCAGGCAAACCAAAGGCTTGATCAAAGGCCAACACCCGGGTGCTGGAATGAGGATCGGGGGCATTAAGTGATCATGACAACTGTGTGTACTATATGTCCACATCCCTGCAAACCATGTACAACTATCAACACAATACGTAGTCATGGACTTTGTGGACACAGAGAAGAGAAACTGAGTAACATATTCAGTTTCGCTTTTCTATATGCCCCCATGAAGTTCATCACTACGTATTGTGTTTATAGTTGCATTCCAAATTATTGTGGTTTGGTTGAAGTCCAAAATTGTGGTTTGTTTGAACTCCTCAGCAATGAAGAAATCAAAGCTTCTCAATCACAAATGATTCCAAAATTTCATGAATACCTCCCCTCCCACTGTTATTTGCTGGTTAACCACTTCAGCCCTGGAAGGTTTTACCCCCTAATGACCAGGCCATTTTTTGCGATACGGCACTGCGCTACTTTAACTGACAATTGCACGGTCGTGTGATGCTGTACCCAAATAAAATTTATGTCTTTTTTCCCCCCCAAAAAAATAGAGATTTCTTTTGGTGGTATTTGATCACCTCTGAGGTTTTTACTTTAACCACTTAAGGACCGAGCCTCTTTCTGAGATTTGTTGTTTACAAGTTAAAAACAGTTTTTTTTTGCTAGAAAATTACTTAGAACCCCCAAACATTATACATTTTTTTCTAACACCCCAGAGAATAAAATGGCGGTGGTTGCAATACTTTCTGTCACACCGTATTTGCACAGCGGTCTTACAAGTGTACTTTTTTGGAGAACATACACTTTTTTGAATTAAAAAAATAAGACAAAAGTAAAGTTCACTCAATTTTTTTTCATATTGTGAAAGATAATGTTACGCCGAGTAAATTGATACCCAACATGTCACACTTCAAAATTGCGCCCGCTGGTGGAATGGCGACAAACTTTTACCATTAAAAATCTTCACAGGCGACGTTTAAAAAATTCTACAGGTTGCATGTTTTACGTTACAGAGGAGGTCTAGTGCTAGAATTATTGCTCTCACTCTACCGATCACGGCGATACCTCACATGTGTGGTTTGACCACCATTTTTATATGCAGGCGCTGCTCACGTATGCGTTCGCTTCTGCACACGAGTTCGGTGGGACGCGTTTTAATTTTTTTTTCTTATTTATTATTTCTTTGCAGTGCAATTTGAGCCCATTCAATTTTGTGTGGCTCAAATCGCACCGCACCCACACAAAAAAGGTGCATGCAACTTTTTTTGCTGCACTGGAATCAGATCGCGTGGCTGTTCACACCTATGCCATCTGATTCTGACAATTGCACTGCATTTTGTGAACTGTTATTGGGGTATTGTTAATATTGACAACCACAGCAGTTCACATGGACAGAGTATGATTGTGACGCGGTGCAGAAAACGCACAGGAATATCTGCAAATCCCACCCCACCCTTCATCCGTGTGAACAAGTACTCCAGGTTACATTGGCTGCTTGCAGGTAATACTTTTTTTTATACACAGGTAGTCTTCCAATGCATAAATAGTGTTTATAAAGTTTATTTCATCACAAAATATAATGTATAGTTAATACTACAACAAAAAAATGCTGTGCGCCGCTAAAGTGTTCGGGTTTGGTTTGAAGTAAAGGTGGCGACCCTAACTGCGTATCTGGTCTGCCTGCTGAATCCACAATCCGATCTGCCCTGATGTGATTCCATGCGCACCCGGAGAAGCTGAGCCGCTCGCTTTTCCTCCGCTCTCCTGTCTGTGCGGAGGGGGAGTAGGAGAACTGTCACCTCTATGCTTCACCAGAGAGACGCTGAACGCTGCAGCCACGGCAGTGAATGAGCTGACTCTGGAGGAGGGGAGGGCTTTTTTTCTTGCAGTGGGGGGTTGTCTTTGTTTTGTTCCCCCCCCCCCCCCAAAGTGCCACCCTAGGCCTGGGCCAAGACACAGCACTGGCTTGATGAGAACAATGCAGGTCTCGGTCTCTATCACAAGTGAGGGATTGAGTGATCAGTTTGCTTATATCAGGTGACTGACCACTGTGACCAGATCAATCAATCAACAGGTCAACACAGACAGGGAGGAAAAGCAACAGCCAACACCCGGGTGCTGGAATGAGGATCGGGGGCATTAAGTGATCATGACAACTGTGTGTACTATATGTCCACATCCCTGCAAACCACGTACAACTATCACCACAATACGTAGTCATGGACTTTGTGTGGATACAGAGAAGAGAAACTGAGTAACATATTCAGTTTCACTTTTCTATATGCCCCCATGAAGTCCATCACTACGTATTGTGTTTATAGTTGCATTTCAAACTATTGTGGTTTGGCTGAACTCTAAATTGTTATGGTGGCCATACAATATACGAAAAATTGTGCAAAATTCTATTGATTGTAATAGTCATTCAATTTTCTATTTGTGGATGAAAAATGATAATAGTTTTCAACTTTTCAGAGCTGAAAAAACAGGCAAAGTTCAAAAAATTTTATTGAATGAAAAAAAATGGAAAGATTAGTGGGTTTCACGTGTGCAAGAAAATGTTACCCTGGAAGTAAAATTGTTTGTTAGAAATGAACGTGCAAATCCAGAACATCGAGGGGTCAAATATATTTTGTCACTTCCTTTCTAATGTGAACAAACTGAATGGTAAACCGATTAATTTATGTCCATTGAAGGATTGATCTTTCAAACTCTGGTCTCTACATGATGGAAGTATGGTGGTGAACTCTACAGAACGAGGTTTCCAATGATTTTTCTCATAGTGTATGGTCTGCACTGCAGATTATTACTCTTTAGCGGCTCTCAAAATGATTATTCTTTGGCTGCAATATAAATCATTCCACTTCGGCTTTGTTACATTTGCTGCTATAAATTCTGCCTAAAGGATATAAATCTCTAATAAGATGAGGATTGTTGCTGCTCCTGTCTGGGAACCGATACTGGAGATGTTTTATTACATCTGCTGATTACTCGGCAATGAAGAAATCAAAGCTTCTCGATCACGAATGATTCCATAATTTCATGAATATCTCCCCCTCCCCCCCCACTGTTATTTGCTGGTTAACCACTTCAGCCCCGGAAGGTTTTACCCCCTTAATGACCAGGGCATTTTTTGCGACACGGCACTGTGCTATTTTAACTGACAATTGCGCGGTCGTGCGACGTTGTACCCAAATCAAATTTATGTCCTTTTTTCCCCCCCCAAAAATAGAGGTTTCCTGACAGGCTCCATGGCAGCATACGTGTGGGTAGGCTCCGCCTCCATAACTACCCAATAGGACCCCTCTCCCATAAATCTTTGCTCTAGGCTGCTATCCATGTTCCTTTTTTGACCTCCTCCGTAGGACCAGGTGTTGGTTCTCCTACCTGAAGATAAACCTCCCTACGATCGATGCTGCCGAGTGCCAAAGATTCCTCCGATAGGCCCTGACTATTAGCAGGGTATGGAGTGTATAGCAGAGTAGCGCTGAAGATTGGATCGGTTCATCTATGTGCGCACGGTCTGTTTGCCTAATGTTTCAGGCGACCATTATCTGCTGCCAAGTCCGGTGTGTGTGTGTATGGATGGCGTTCCTCGGCCCAGGTGATCGTAGGTGGAGGGGTAAGTTTTTATATTCATTCACATTTGGCAGCAGTGTTTATGTGTATCATACCTCTGTGTGTTCTTCCTGCTTCATTGGTGTCCTAATCGGTGCTGACGCTCTCTGCGTTCCAGCAGCCACTCTCTCTGTTACTTCTGGGTACCGGCGTGCGCTCTGCGCATGCGCGGACCCGATACGAAGTCGAGGCTTGATTCATGCATGCGCACGAGCGTCTCGCGTCTGATGTCGGCGATGACACGGGCGCCACTTTTAAAAGCTGTGGAAAGCTTACAGAGCCCCGGGAATGATCGTGGGGGATACGGCGACTTCCTGGGGCAACTATCTTGGTGATTCAAGGTAAGACAATCTCTATTGTCTGGGGGTGGAGGTCTGTTGTCAGTCAGCTGAATCTGTGAATCTGTCTCTGCAGCTTCCTATTGTATTGACACCATGGACTCCTCACTGCCCCCTAGTGGCCAGCCCGCTTGTAGCAGGTATGTTTGCAGTTTTGCTTTTCTGCCTGTACAAGGATTGAGAGTAGGATTTTAGGACACCAGCTGATTTTCTTTCTCTATCTTCTCTGTGTTTCTTTCCTCACAGCCCTCCTAGGTCTGATCCACACCGTAGTTCCCATAAAGGAAGTGGATCATCAAAATCACACCACCGGCAATCTTCCTCCAGGTCTAGCCATCATAGATCTCCTTCCAGATCTGAACAGCGCAATAAAAATCCTTCTCACCCCCCTTCATCTCACTCTAGTGAGAGATCAGGAAAATCATGCTGGGGGTGCAGGATGCCTGTTCCAACAGACAAATCTCTCTGTGATCACTGCTTCTCTAAAGCTGCAGATGAGAGGGATGGTGCAGACCAGCGTTTGGAATCTATGGTGAGGCGGGTTGTGAAAGAATCTCTACAGGAGAGAGAAGCCCAGCAGCCCCGTGATTCCCCATCAGACCCATTATGCCCTCCAGTGGGTGAAGGTTCTGTGCATGAGACATGGGAGTCTTCCCAGCCAAGTCACCCTTCTGCTCCTGTTTCAGACAGCGAATCGGATCTGGAAGATCCTGGCGTGGGGTTTGAGTATGCTCTAGTCCCTTGTTTGGTGAAGGCAGTAAAAGAGGCCCTGAAGTGGGAAGATCTGGTTACTTCCCCCCCAAAAGAGAGAAAGTTTTTCAAGCAGCTCAATAAGGAGCGACAATATTTTCCTTTTCTCTCTGAGCTGGGCGATGTCATTTCTGAGGAATGGAGCAAAATGGACAAGAAAAGTTCCATGCAGTCAAAGGTCTTAAAACTATATCCTTTTAAGGAAGAGGAAGTAAAGCACCTTGAATCAGCTCCATTAGTGGATGCAGCTCTAATGAGACTAGCAAGATATGTAACGCTTCCCTTAGAAGACACTGTATCTTTTAAAGATCCTTTAGAGAGGTGAATTGATTTGGATTTAAAGAGGATCTACCGGACCTCAGGAATGGCATGTAAGCCAGTACTTGCGATGGCTGCAGTCTCCAAAGCTTTGGAATCCTCGTCTGATAATGTGGATTAGTTCTTAAGAGGTATCTCTACTGAAACAGCGAAGGATTCTCCTATCCGGGAGATCAGGCTGGCATCAGCCTTTCTTGGGGAGGCATCTATTGATGTTATCCGCCTGATGTCCCGGGTTATGTTGGCAGCTGTTTCAGCTCATCATGCCTTATGGCTCCGTCCATGGTTGGCGTTTCCAGCTTCCAAGCAAGCTTGGTGCCGAATTCCGTTTGAAGGTTCTTCATTGTTCGGCAATAAGCTCGATAGTGCCATTATCCGGGCCACAGGAGGGAAGTCTGGTTTCCTCCCTCAAGACAGACGCCTACAAAATCAGAAAAGCAGTTTTCCTAGAAGACAAAACTCTGATCGCGCTAGGGATGCGCGCATCTACAGACCTGGTCGGGAGTTTTCAAGATCCTGGAAATCCAGGCAGTCTTCCTTTAAGAAACCCACAAAAGGGGGTTCCTCTGGCAACCAGGACGCCACTAAGTCCTTTTGAGATTGGGCCCGCTCAGGCATGCCAGGTGGGGGCTCGTCTTCGCCACTTCAGGCATGTCTGGGCGGCCTCAATCTGAGATTACTGGACCATCAATACGGTCTCCTCCGGTCAGAAGTGGGTTTTCAACAATATCCCAAGACTCCGATTTGTTCCCACATCTCTTCCAGGTTCAGAAGAGAAAAAGCAGGTCCTACTGACCTACGTGAATTGTTTATTGGATCAAGGCGCAGCTGTCCCTGTTCCAGAAAACGAACAAGGCAAAGGCATGTATTCTCCTCTGTTCATGATACAGAAGAAAAACGGTACATGGAGGCCAGTAATAGATTTAACATATCTCAATTCCTTTATCCAAAAGGAAAAGTTCAAAATGGAGTCTTTAATTACGATCCAACAATCAGTACATCTGGGAGATTGGATGATTTTAATCGATCTGAAAGATGCATACTTTCACGTGCCAGTGGCAACAGAGTTCCAACAATTCCTCCGCTTTGCAGTAGGCAATCAGCATCTGCAGTTCACATGTGTACCCTTCGGCCTAACAACGTCACCTCGGGTCTTCTCAAAGGTCCTGTTGTCTGTTGTGGCTCTGCTTCGTATCAAGGGGGTTCGTCTCCACCATTATTTAGACAACCTACTTCTCCTAGCTCAGAACAAAGATCAACTGTTAGAGCACAAGAGCTTAGTCATCTCCACCCTGCAGGAATTCGGATGGCTTCTGAATCTAGAGAAGAGCCATCTAGAGCCAACACAATCTCTGGTGTTTCTAGGGGCTCACTTCAACACATTGGAAGGCACCATCTCCCTTCCAGAGGAGAAGATTGGAGTGATTCGAGACAGAATACACGCAGCCCTTGCGTCGTCTCACCTCTCCGCTCTCCAATGCCTGAAAGTAATTGGCACGATGACAGCTACCATTCCTATGGTAAAGTGGGCCCCATGGCATACACAACCCTTCCAAAAAGGGTTCCTTCAACAATGGGATTCTTCCAGCCAAGTCCAGCGCATACACCTTACTTCATCCATGAGGACGTCTCTCCTTTCGTGGCTTCAAGGGAAGAATCTGCGCAATTACCATTCAATCATGCCCATCTCATGGGTCACATTAACCTCGGATGCCAGCAATCGGGGTTGGGGTGCTCATTGCCTTTCAGAAGTGGCGCAAGGCCGATGGATTTTCCCTGCTCGAGGGATTGTCTCCAACATTCTGGAGCTGAGGGCCGCCTTTCAGGCACTCCTGTCATTTCGCCATCTAATAGAAGGGTCATCAGTGATGCTAAGGTTGGACAACACAACCGCAGTGGCTTACATAAAGAAGCAAGGTGGAACTCGCAGCTGGTCTCTGTTACAGGAAGTGGAGCCAATAATGAGCTGGGCTCAGAAGTATTTGTCCAACATCTCGGCAGTTTACATTCCGGGGATTCATAATGTACAGGCGGACTTCCTCTCGCGAGTTCAAATGGACAACAACGAGTGGTCTCTCCACAGTGAGGTGTTTGAGTGGCTTCTGACCCAGGGGAGTACTTCCAGAGGTCGATCTGTTTGCTTCTCCATGCAATCACAAGATGCCCAGATATTATTATAGGTTCAGAGACCCTCAGGCATACGGGATAGATGCTCTCTCAGATCAATGTAAGTTTCAGAAGGCTTATGCCTTCCCTCCGGTACCAGTGATTCTTCAATTTCTCCTTGGGCTCAGAAGGTGGAGATCATTGCAGTGATTCCTTTCTGGCCCAACAGGCCGTGGTTTCCTCTGTTATCGCTCCTGACTTATCAAGACCCAGTTCCCCTTCCTCTCAGGCCGGATCTTCTGTCGCAAGGCTCGACGTTACACCCATGCCCATCTTGCCTACTGTTGTAGAATCTCATATTAGCCAATGTATTTCATATTATTCATATTGATTTGCATGCATTTTATTGATTATTATTATTATTATTATTATTCATATTATTATATATTAGTGGTTTTATCAATATTATTATTCAATAAGTAAAGCAACAATTATTAATCTTTAATAATGTATACTGTGTTTTCCAGATTTAGAAAGTCTTCATTTTTAAGTGTTGAACTTTAAATGACCTCTGCTTTATGACAAGTACTTGTACACAGGTGTTCTCCAAAATGTATTAAGATAGTCTACTGGGTGAAAGTTCATTAGGATAGATTCAAGTAATATAGAATTGTCTCAAGTCTGAAATGCATATAAATCAGACAGATAAAGATAAGAAAACAGGTGGTTTAGAAATAATTAAAGTTATGTACAGTACATTAAATTAAGTTTGACAGGGTCAAACAAAGGTCTGCTTGTGCCCTCATTAAAACTATTAAAATACATACATATAGTGAAACATATAACACATCTGGTGGGGTTATTGAAAGTTCATTGTCTCAAAGTAGTAAATCTGCAAATCCTTGAAGCTAGTATCAAGATGAGAAGAGTTTGATAACACAGCTGGTTGCCAGACTGTCTCTATACAGGTGTTTTTAATTGGACAAAAAAACAGTTATAAATCACTTTAATGAACATATAGGAATTTTGGGAATAATTAAGTTTATCTGGTTGTAGAACAGGTGTCAGATTTATGGTTGGTTACTTTGACGTATTTCTTAGCGACCAATCATATGTAAGAGAGATGGTTGAGATAAGACTTGTAAAATGGTATATAAATGCAAGCTCTGCAATTGTTAGACAGACAAGTCAGATAGGAGCTCCTAAGGCTGAATTCTGTGTATGCTGCCCTATTGCACGGGTCATAGAGGTCAGAACCAATGGGCAAGTATCTGTCCTAACTTGTCTCCTCGTACGAGTCAGAGAAGACTTCTTAACTTGTTCCAGAGTGTGGTCTCAGGTGAATTTCCCTCACAAACCTGGTCGAGCTGGAACCCAGAACTCTGTGAGGGGACCAGACCACTGGCCGATTGACTAGTCCCTATCAGGTGACGGGTTCCCAAGAATTGGCAGAAAAGACCCATTCTGGTTCAAGGTGAGAACAATTCAAAATTGTTTCAATTTGGTTAGAGGATAAGAATACCTATATCTAATATGCATGCATTGTAAGAAACTGTGTAAATTAGACCTGTATTTTGTAATACTTTGAACATAAACCTGTATGTTATCAGCTGTTAATAAACCTGCATTGCTGAAGTTCTGCCTGGACCTCAGGGTGTAGTTCTTGAGAGGGAAAGGCTTGAATCTCTAGGTTGTCCGGAAGAAGCTATTCCAACTCTTCTTAGTGCCCGGAGGGGAAGTACGAACAGAGTATACGAACGGATATGGTCTAAATTCTCTGATCATATGTCTTCCCGGTCAAATCCGTGTAATTCTCCAGCAGTACAGGACATTCTAAGTTTTCTCCAATCAGGGCTGGACCTATCTTTAGCAGTCAGCTCACTAAGAGTTCAAGTTTCAGCCATCTCGGCCTTCACAGGAGTATCTTGGGCTAATCACACATTAGTCAGTCAATTCTTTAAAGGAGCTATCAGGCTTAAACCTCAAAGAAGACCTAGGTTTCCCAAATGGGACCTTCCTATTGTCTTGGATTTTCTCTACAATCTCGGATCAGATCCTGACAAACCTCTTTCCATGAGAGATCTCACGCTCAAGACCACCTTCTTAGTAGCTGTGACATCGGCTAAAAGAGTGTCAGAGATTAGAAATCTAGGTTCAGAAAAACCTTTCCTGACCTTCTTTCCAGACAGGGTAGTGTTGATTCCCATGCTTGGGTCAAACCCTAAAGTGACCTCAGTCTTTCATGAAAACCAAGAGATTGTACTTCCTACTTTCAGAACAACGGATGATCAGGATGTTCATCCACTTGACGTAGGATACACTCTAAAACAATATCTGGAGGTCACGGCTCCATTCAGACAAACGGAATTCCTTTTCGTTCTTCTCCATGGTAAAAACAAGGGAATGCGAGCTTCGGTCAGATCAATTTCTTCTTGGATTGTGCAGACCATTCAGAGGGCATACAAGGCAAAGGGCTTGGCTCCTCCAGAGGCAGTGACAGCTCATTCGACCAGGAGTATCTCGACCTCGTGGGAAGCTTCTCGGCATGTCACGCCTGAAATCATTTGTAAAGCGGCTTCCTGGTCTTCTATTAACACTTTTGTTTCTCACTACTGTGTTGAGCCTGCTGCTCTGTCATCCATTAATTTTGGTTTACAAGTATTGTCGGTTGACAATGTAAAATAAATTTGGTTTCTTTGCTCAAACATTTTTGCCCGCCCATGTGTATTTTTTGGCGAGTTATTTCCCACACGTATGCTGCCATGGAGCCTGTCAGGAAAACGGAAAATTTTATATCAAATACTTACCGTAATTTTCCTTTCTTGATAGGCTCCATGGCAGCAGGAGTCCCTCCCAAATGTCTGGAGTAGGCTAGTTACGAACATGGATAGCAGCCTAGAGCAAAGATTTATGGGAGAGGAGTCCTATTGGGTAGTTATGGAGGCGGAGCCTACCCACACGTATGCTGCCATGGAGCCTATCAGGAAAGGAAAATTACGGTAAGTATTTGATATAAATTTTCCGTTTTCTTTTGGTGGTATTTGATCACCTCTGAGGTTTTTATTTTTGTGCCTTAAACAAAAAAAAGACCGACAATTTTGAAAAAAAAAAAACAAAAATTTTTTTTTTACTTTCTGAAATAAAACATTCAGTAAAAAAAATGTAAAAAAAAAAAAAAAAAATCATCGAATTTCTTCATCAATTTTGGCCAGTGATGGCGAACCCGGCACGCTGAGTCCTCTCTGTGAGCATACCAGGAAAACTGAGAAAACACACTGAAACACTGACATCCACACTGACATTGCGAATCCCACCGCCCCGCCCATCGCAAACTACATCTCCCACAGGTCTGTAGGACAGCAGTAATGTGTCTGAAGTGGGTGTGACTAAGTAGAAACAGCCAGGGGTGATGTGCGGGTGGAAATCCAGTCATGGAAGCTGCCTCATCCACACCACATCCACCATCAAACTATATTTCCCACAAATCTCTGGGGTCCGCGGTGACGTGCTGGGCGTGACAGAACACTGGGATCAGAGGAGGCTTGTGGGAGACTTGCGGGTGGGAATGAGCTGCTGGAGAGATTGGAAACAGATGAGAGATGTGGAGTGGACATGTATAGTTATCAGTCTGAAGAAAAAGGGTTGACACCGCTCCAGGCATGTTATCCCATGGATGACCCACTGTGCCCCGCTCTCAGACATCAGGTGCTAGCTCTGCAATGTGCACTGCAGACAATCAGGAAAGTTAGCTGGATGAATTAACATCTCTATTGTGCAAGATTAATTCAAATAGAAAACGGTCAATCCATGTACAGAAAGCTTGCTGTTCTTTTTGTACCTCTTCTGTTACATGGATTGACGGTTTTGGATTTTACTCAATTTTGCACAATAAAGGTGTTAATTCGGTGTGCGGTCATCCATCTACCTTTCTTGAGTATCTTCTCAGTCCGTGGTGTCCCACTTCTTATGCCGCGTACACACGAGCGGACTTTGGCGGACTTCCGACGGACTTTCCGAATGAACAGACTTGCCTACACACGATCACACCAAAGTCCGACGGATTCGTACGTGATGACGTACACCGGACTAAAATAAGGAAGTTGATAGCCAGTAGCCAATAGCTGCCCTAGCGTTGGTTTTTGTCCGTCAGACTAGCATACAGACGAGCGGATTTTTCGACCGGACTCGAGTCCGTTGGAAAGATTTGAAACATGTTTTATTTCTAGGTCCGTCGAACTTTTGGGGAAAACAAAGTCAGCTGGAGCCCACACACGATCGAATTGTCCGACGGACTCCGGTACGCCGGACCAAGTATGTCGTAAATTCCAGTCATGTGTACGCGGCATTAGAGGCAGAGGCTCAGCTGCTGGTGGGTACCTTCCCTATTCAGCTCCTTCCTGTCCGGTTTTACTTGCTTCATCCTGGCCCTGTCTCTAGGTCAGGATCCAGATTAACCCCCAAAATTTTGATTAAATTTATTGTTTTTGTAAAAAAAAAAAATGTTTTAGGTAGGTGAGTGTAATGGTCAGGTAGGTGAGTGTACTGGTCAGGTAGGTGAGTGTACTGGTCAGGTAGGTGAGTGTAATGGTCAGGTAGGTGAGTGTAATGGTCAGGTAGGTCAATGTAATGGTCAGTGCACGTGTCAGGTAGGTGAGTGTAATGGTCAGGTAGGTCAATGTAATGGTCAGTGCACGTGTCAGGTAGGTGAGTGTAATGGTCAGGTAGGTCAATGTAATGGTCAGTGCACGTGTCAGGTAGGTGAGTGTATGTTGCACAGTGTATTCTGAGCACAACACATTCCTGATCCCTGCATTCTGAGTGAATCTGGCAGAATTGTACATTTTTGGTCCCTTAGGGCTCATTCAGAGGGATGATCAGTCCCCTCTTCTGTACAGAGCCGCTGGTAGGTTTAGACCGGGTTCACAGCTATGCGAATTGGATTTCCCCGCATCTAATTTGCATAGCAGGACAATGTGAGCGGCTCTCTATGGAGACGGTTCACATATCTCCAGGTAAGATGCCGAGCACACAGCACAGAAACGCTGTGCGTCTTTAGCTCTGTTTCAGGGCCAAATTCAGGCAAAGATTTGTCCCTGAACCGGAGAATAGAGACGCATGGCTTTCCTGTGCGATCCGCAGCCGGTTCCAGTGTGATCCGAGCCTAAATTCTGTGTTGGCACTTTAAAAGAAATAAGTTGGCTTTGTGTCGCGGTTTGGGCACTTGGGCTCAAAAAGGTTCGACATCACTGGTTTAGGCCGATATGTATTCTTCTACATGTTTGTGGTAGAAAAAAATCCCAATAAACGTATGTTGATTGGTTTGCGCAAAAGTTATAGCATCTACAAACTATGGAATAGATTTAGGGATTTTTTTTTTTCACTAGTAATTGCGGCGATCAGCGATTTTTAGTGGGACTGCGACATTGGGGAGGACAAATTGGACACTAAGTGACACCAATACAGCGATCAGTACTTAAAAAAATAAAAAAAATAAATAAATAAAAAGCACTGTTACTGCATAAATGACACTGGCAGGGAAGGGGTTAACATCAGGGGAGATCAATGGGTTAAATGTGTCCCCTTAGGCCATGTTTTCACTATTGAGACCCCAAAGTCGTGTGATGTAGCGTGCGACTTTGAATGCAGCTTTGATCCAACTTAGTAGTGCAGGCACCTTTTCAAAGTTGCCTATATTCAAAGTCGCATAGATGAGAACGGGTACCATTGAAATCAATGGGTGTGCGACTTGTCATGTGACTTTATGTCCACAGTCACATGACAAGTTGCATGGAAATGTGGCCTAAATGTGCTTTCTTACTGTGTGGGGGATGGACTGATCGCAGGAATAGAGAGATCCGTGTTCAGGAATCAGCAGGAATCACAGATCTCTCTGTTCCTGTCTGACAGAACGGCGCTCTGCCTTGTTTACATCAACAGATCGCCGTTCTGTCATTTCCTCTCCCCCAGCGATTGACGGGTTCTGGTGGCCATCGCAGCCACTGGACCCACTGATTGGCTCCCCCCTGTGGCCAATGGGCGTGTGCACCACCCACTGGCTATTGTAATGGTTTTGCACAGAGCAGCTCCGCTTTTTTTTGGGTCCCCTGTCGGCATTCCTACTTCCTCTTCCTCGAGCGGAGCCTCCAGAGAATGCAGGAAACATTCTTACTTATGTGCTCTTATATCAAAATCAGGGTCCCCTGAAGAGTCTTGTGATACCTGTAGATACTGACCCATTAGAATACCTCGTTTATTGGGGGAAGAGACTTAATAATTCATCATTCCATCATTTCATTAAAGGAGTTGTAAAGGCAGAAGGTGAATTCTATGCATTAGGATAAAAAAAACCTTCTGTGTGTAGACACAGCAGCGCCATTGGCTCCCAAAGCTGTCAATCAAAGTCAGTCAGCCAACCAGGGGAGACAGGGGGCAGAGCCAGGTTGAGGCTCAGTGTTTGAATGGATACACTGATCTTTGGCTCGGCTCGGGTGCCCCTATAGAGAGCTGCTGACTGAGGGGGCACTCAACAGGAGGGAGGGGCCAGCAGCAGAAAAGAGGAGGGAGGGGGCCAGGAGCAGAAAAGAGGAGGGAGGGGGCCAGGAGCATAAAAGAGGAGGGAGGGGCCAGGATCAGAAAAGAGGAGGGAGGGGCCAGGAGCAGAAAAGAGGAGGGAGGGGGCCAGGAGCAGAAAAGAGGAGGGAGGGGGCCAGGAGCAGAAAAGAGGAGGGAGGGGGCCAGGAGCAGAAAAGAGGAGGGAGGGGCCAGGAGCAGAAAAGAGGAGGGAGGGGGCCAGGAGCAGAAAAGAGGAGGGAGGGGCCAGGAGCATAAAAGAGGAGGGAGGGGCCAGGATCAGAAAAGAGGAGGGAGGGGCCAGGATCAGAAAAGAGGAGGGAGGGGGCCAGGAGCAGAAAAGAGGAGGGAGGGGCCAGGATCAGAAAAGAGGAGGGAGGGGGCCAGGAGCAGAAAAGAGGAGGGAGGGGCCAGGAGCAGAAAAGAGGAGGGAGGGGCCAGGAGCATAAAAGAGGAGGGAGGGGCCAGGATCAGAAAAGAGGAGGGAGGGGCCAGGATCAGAAAAGAGGAGGGAGGAGGCCAGGAGCAGAAAAGAGGAGGGAGGGGGCCAGGAGCAGAAAAGAGGAGGGAGGGGGCCAGGAGCAGAAAAGAGGAGGGAGGGGGCCAGGAGCAGAAAAGAGGAGGGAGGGGGCCAGGAGCAGAAAAGAGGAGGGAGGGGCCAGGAGCAGAAAAGAGGAGGATCCAGACTGCTCTGTGCAAAACCAACTGTAACAGAGGAGGTAAAAAAAACAAACAGGACTTCACAATCACTTTGATATTTCATGAATTGCACCTTCCAGAAATAAGATTTTTATTTGTCTCTTGTGAGCATGTTCTAATGTGAAGTATAATAATATACTGTGACTCTGGAGAGGTCATATCTTCCTATTTAGATGGATTTTTGTTGATGAGTTATGCTGAGTGCGGGGCTCTGCTTAGTCATTAATGGGTTAGGGAGGTATTTTGTATTAGATGTGCTGTTGCAATGCCAGGGGAAGTAAATGTTCCACCTTTATAAAAATAATTAATACCTTCATTAGCAGCTCAGAACAGGGTGAGCTCACAGACTTCCGAAAATGAAAGTGAGAATAAATGTCTCTGTACAGAGCCGATCGTTTCCAGGGCGATTCCGAGAGAAGCAACCGCAGAACCAGCACCAATTCTCGATATGACCCGGTGATCGGTGTCACTCAGACAGGGACATGTTCCACATTTCTATATGGAAGGGGTCCTCCTCCAATGGGAATATCTACTGTAACAGGAAATTCCACCATCCTCCCTTTTTTGGGAGACTCCCACCTATTCTTCTTGTTTCTATAGGACAATACGAGAGAAGTTTCCCCGAGACAGAAAAAAAAAAAAAAAAAAACGTAACCCTTCCCTACTACATCCAAAATGAGAATAATAAAATTTGGAGTGCAGAATTTAGCATCACAATGGAGGGATCTTCAAATCTATGGAATGTCTATAAAGGGTCATGAGGATTATACAGTGAGGGAAAAATATATTTGATCGGCTGCTGATTTTGTACGTTTGCCCGCTGTCCTGTCAGTGGTGACCCCTGTCCTCTGCCCTGACAGTGGGGACCCCCCTGTCCTCTGCCTTGACAGTGGGGACCCCCCTGTCCTCTGCCCTGACAGTGGGGACCCCCCTGTCCTCTGCCCTGACAGTGGGGACCCCCCTGTCCTCTGCTTCGCCAGCAGTGACCCCTGTCATCTATTTCTCCAGCAGTGACTTCTGTCTTCTACCCTGAAGCACTGACCCATGTCCTCCACCCTCCTGTCCTCAGCTCGTCCCCCACTGACCTTCCATCCTTTGCCCTGCTGACTCCCTGTAAGCTGCGTAGCTGTCCCCTGCCTTACTGACCCCCATGTACACTGCCCTGCTGACCTTCAATCCTCTGCCTCCTGTCATTTTTTTTTTTAATGCAGCCCCACATCCGACAGGCTAGACCTGGCCCTGATAAGCCGTACTCTCAGACTGGCCTACAAGCAGGGCTGGACTGGGACAAAAATTTGGCCCTGAACATTATCCAGACCGGCCCACTTTTATTTTGCAAACACGCACAAAAACAGTATATGTACTGTTGGGGGGGGTGGGGGTGGAGGACACAGGGGGACAGCGTGGGGGGTGGAGGACAGAGGGGGACACCTTGTGGGTTGGAGGACAGAGGGGGACACTGTGGGGGATGGAGGACAGAGGGGGACACTGTGGGGGCTGGAGGACAGAGGGGGACAGCGTGGGGGTGGAGGACAGAGGGGGACAGCGTGGGGGTGGAGGACAAAGAGGGACAGCGTGGGGGCTGGAGGACAGAGGGGGGCAGCCTGGAGGCTGGAGGACAGAGGGGGACAGTGTGGGGGCTGGAGGGACAGTGTGGGGGCTGGAGGACAGAGGGGACAGCGTGGGGGCTGGAGGACAGAGGGGAAAGTGTGAGGGCTGGAGGACAGAGGGGGACACCGTGGGGGCTGGAGGACAGAGGGGGACAACGTGGGGGGCTGGAGGACACCATGGGGCCTGGAGGACAGAATGGGGGGCTGGAGGACAGAGGGGGACAGCGTGGGGGTTGGAGGACAGAGGGGAAAGTGTGGGGGCTGGAGGACAGAGGGGGACACCGTGGGGGCTGGAGGACAGAGGGGGACAGTGTGGGGGCTGGAGGACAGAGGGGGACAGTGTGGGGGCTGGAGGACAAAGGGGGACAGCGTGAGGGCTGGAGGACAAAGGGGGACACCGTGGGGGCTGGAGGACAAAGGGGGACAGCATGGGGGCTAGAGGACAGAGGGGGACACTGTGGGGGCTGGAGGACAGCGTGGGGGCTGGAGGACAGAGGGGGACAGCGTGGGGGATATAGTACATGGAGATAGTACACAGCCTCACCCGATGTCTGCAATAAGACCTCTCATGGCATGCTGCTCTCTGCTGGCTCCTTCTCGTCCGTCCCGGATGATGTCATGTACAAGCACCCGGGGTGGATGGGAGTGAAGGAGGAGCCCACGGGAAACAGCGCGCTGTGAGAGGTCCTATTGCAGCCGCTTCCAGTGCTAGTGTTGCAGCTGTCATAGGGCCCCACAGTGCCGATAGGTCAGTCCACCCCTGCAGTACAGCAGTGCTCAAAGTAATGGCTGTGCGGGCTGCGCAGCCATTACTTTGACAGGCTGTCACTCAAACCAGCCCACTGAGCCATCGGCCCACCGGGAAACTCCTGGTAGTCCCGATGGCCAGTACAAGCCTGCCTACAAGCGATCATTCTTGGCTGCCTTCCATCTGTTGTCTGATGATAAACGTATGACAATCTCTTTCAACATTATTGGCTCTGTTACAACTTGGCAAAACTTTTTGGCTGCACTCCAAATTATCTTTTATTATATAGCGGGAGAGAAACCCAGACTGTTGTCATGAATGTCACGTCTACCCCAACCCAGGTGGTCAGACACTATAGCTGGATACTGTGCACTTCACCTATAGCAGCCCTCTTTCCCTTAAGGCAAGCAGGCCTACTGGTACTTGGTTGCCCCCAGGACTTATACACAATGCTATAGTGTCTGGCCACCACACCCGGGCAGACATGAACAGAGCAAACAGATTACTTGCAGTTAGCAGACAGCGTGGTTCAATGACAGTTCAGGTAGAGGCAGGCTGAGTTCAGGGGATAATCCAGTCCAATCCAGGTCATACACAGGGAAATCTAACAGCATAGTCAGGCAGGCAACCGGAAGGCTTGATGAGAACAATGCAGGTCTCGGTCTCTATCACAAGCGAGGAATTGAGTGTTCAGTTTTCTTATATCAGGTGACTGAGCAGGTCAAACAGGTGAAGACAGACAGGGAGGAAAAGCAACAGCCAACACCCGGGTTCTGGAATGAGGAACAGGGGCACTAAGTGATCATGACATTACCCCCCCCCCCTCTGAGGAGGGGCCCCCGGACCCTCAAAGACCAGTTGGACATCCAGCACAGGACCATCAGACTGGGCAGAGGTCTGTGGATCTACGAGGTCAGGCTGTTTAGCAGGGGACGTGTCACAGATGTCAAGCCAGACAGCTGTAACACGAGTGGGGTACAGAGAGCCCTAAAAAAAGGATTGAAAGCTCCACCTGGTCGAATGAGGCAGTTTATCCAAAGGGTGGATTGAACCTCTTAGACCGGTTAGAGAAGTAGGGTGAGGCCAGGTTATAGAAAGTCCAGAACAGGAAGAAGCAGGAAGCTCAACGGGCATGGGCTGGACTGGCATAAATGATGCAGTGGCCGACTGGGCCGCATCGCCAGGCATAGCGCTTCTAGATTGTAAGCTCTAATGAGCAGAGCCCTTTGATCCCTCCTGTATTGAAGTGTATTGTAATTGTACTGTCTTCCCCAATGTTGTAAAGTTCTGCGCAAACTGTTGGCGCTATATAAATCCTGTATAATAATAAAAATAATAATAATAGCGACTATCTGAATCGCATCAGGTGAAGGAAAGAGGTGGAAGGCGTGTGATCTGACGCTTTGATCAAATTGATGCAATTTATTTATATACAGAAACAAATAAATGCATATAAAAAGTAGCTACGTATTCATAAAAACAGGGTTACAAAATAAACACGTTAAAATTTTAGAAATTGGACAAGTGCTAAAAAGGTGGCTAGCGCGTTTCGATGGGTTCCCTCTTCATCAGAGCCTTGAAGAACAACAGGAGAAGACTGTGCAATATGGTAGACCAACATAAAAGAGAGTGTCTAGTTGGGAGGTATATCACATGGTAAGTTATGGATTCTTCTTAGCCTTAAAGCTGTCCACATCCCAGCGCTCTAAATAGAATAGATACCAAATATATATATATATATTTGGTATCTATTCTATTTAGAGCGCTGGGATAGCTTTAAGGCTAAGAAGAATCCATAACTTACCATGTGATATACCTCCCAACTAGACACTCTCTTTTATGTTGGTCTACCATATTGCACAGTCTTCTCCTGTTGTTCTTCAAGGCTCTGATGAAGAGAGAACCCATCGAAACGCGCTAGCCACCTTTTTAGCACTTGTCCAATTTCTAAAATTTTAATGTGTATATTTTGTAACCCTGTTTTTATGAATACGTAGCTACTTTTTATATGCATATATTTGTTTCTGTATATAAATAAATTGCATCAATTTGATCAAAGTGTCAGATCACACGCCTTCCACCTCTTTCCTTCACCTGATGCGATTATATATATATATATATATATATATATATATTAGTACAGAGTACATATAAAAAGGTGTTGGAATCGTATACTACACATTGCAGACCAAGAGATGTATAAAAATTAAAATTAAAAATTAAAAATAAAATGTTTAAAATATAAACATGTTAAAGTATTAAAATTGTTGAATTGTTAGAACATTAAAAAGCCATTAAGGAGCCAATAAAAAAAAAAAAAAAAAAAGAAAAATGACATGAAAAATTAGTATTTCTTTGTTATCTTATGGTTTTGCTCAGGAGGTGTAAAACAACATTGCTACTTGCTGAAGTGAGTTACAAATTGTATAGATGAAAAACTATTGATGAAGAATTATTATTATTATACACACTGCACATGTATGTGTATACAGCATGCACAAACAAGTGCGCAAGCACACAAGTGCATGCGAACAGGCATGCATGCATATGTAGAAGAACACACATATGTTCTATAGGGTGAAAGTCACAGAATTAAACTGTTGTGTGGAACCATCAGTGTGCATTTAAAGCACATAGCAGTGGCAGAACTACCACCATAGCGACCCACGTGGGAGCTATGGGGCCCGCAGCCGAGTGGGGCCCGGTGAGCAGGGCAGATTCTAGGCGGGTGAGCACCTCTGCCCTGTAAGCTGCCGCAGAGAAGAGGCGCCGAGCTGCCGAAGCTGTGGCACGCCACTTGACTGCACTGGTTGCTAGAATTGCCGGCCGCCCGGCGCCTAGCAACCAGTGACATCAGAGGCCACAGCTGCCCCAGCATTCATAGCACGCCGCGGCCTCCCCAGCATTCATAGCACGCCGCGGCCGCCCCAGCATTCATAGCATGCCGCGGCCTCCCTAGAATTCATAGCGCGCCGCGGCCGCCCCAGCATTCATAGCACGCCGCGGCCGCCCCAGCATTCGTAGCACGCCGCGGCCTTCCCAGCATTCATAGCACACCACGGCCGCCCCAGCATTCATAGCACGCCGCGGCCGCCCCAGCATTCATAGCACGCCGCGGCCTTCCCAGCATTCATAGCACGCCGCGGCCGCCCCAGCATTCATAGCATGCCGCGGCCGCCCCAGCATTCGTAGCACGCCGCGGCCTTCCCAGCATTCATAGCACACCACGGCCGCCCCAGCATTCATAGCACGCCGCGGCCGCCCCAGCATTCATAGCACGCCGCGGCCTTCCCAGCATTCATAGCACGCCGCGGCCGCCCCAGCATTCATAGCATGCCGCGGCCGCCCCAGCATTCATAGCATGCCATGGCCGCCCCACATTCATAGCACGCCGCGGCCTTCCCAGCATTCATAGCACACCACGGCCGCCCCAGCATTCATAGCACGCCGCGGCCGCCCCAGCATTCATAGCACGCCGCGGCCTTCCCAGCATTCATAGCATGCCGCGGCCGCCCCAGCATTCATAGCATGCCACGGCCGCCCCACATTCATAGCACACCGCGGCTGCCCCAGCATTCATAGCACGCCGCGGCCTCCCCAGCATTCACAGCACACTGCCTCCGCGGCTGGAAAACGAGCTGGCCTCCACCCACCTCTGCCAACTTCAGACAACGTGGCTCAGAGGGAGGGGAGCGAACAGAGTGAGAAGAGCTTTTCTGAAAAGAGCTGCCTGACGGAGCCTGCCTTGCTATGAGACTGAGTGACTGCACTGCACCTGACATGAACCTTGGCCTTACCCTGTAAGTAATTTGCTGCACCATCAAATGCAGCCATTGTGCCCGTCAAACGCAGCCACCTGTACCTATTAAACGCACGGGGGGCTGTATGCAGGGGGGGCCCCATACAACATTTTGCTATGGGGCCCTGTGATTTATAGTTATGCTCCTGGCACATAGACACACATGTGCAGGTGGATTGAGCTTGTGGAGGTGCCTATTACAAGGGAATGAGGTGACAAGCTGGTGAGAATATAAGGGATCTAAAATGCACCTATATAATGTAGAGGACGGATGGACGGATGGACGGACGGACAGACAGACCTGTTAGTTGTACCCACAGAAAGAGAAATGACACAGACTGGAGCAGGGAGAGATAACCCAATCCGCTGATATATGTCAAACATGACAATATCGGTCAGTGAGAATTAGGAGGAGAATTAATGCATGGAGTGTGTAAAGGATCCATGTAACTATGCTGATACCTTGCAAGCCACAGACTGGTTTGGTTGGCTCAGATTGGGTCATATGAACATTCCACAGCAAGACCCATTCACCTGACTCTAGGAATTACAAGCCCGCCCTATGGACCCGCCCACCAACTGATCTTAACAAAAGCCTGCATTCTCACACACAGCTTCAGTCTTTGGAGCAGCACAAGTCTGATAAGAGGTATATACAACCCACACTGAAGCAACTGCCTCCTGTTCTTGAATTGATGCATGCAGGCTGCAACATCTTTACGCACTCAGATGCAGGTTAGTTACATGGATCCTTTACACACTCCATGCATTCATTCTCCTCCTAATCCTCACTGACCGATATTGTCATGTTTGACATATATCAGCGGATTGGGTTATCTCTCCCTGCTCCAATCTGTGTCATTTTCTCTTTCTGTAGGTACAACCGACAGACATATATTATCTGTCTGTCTGTCTCACATTTCCCTACATTATACAGGTAGGTGCGTTTCTAAACCCTTAGGCCCCTTTCACAGTGGGGCATCAGCGATAAAACACCACTATTTTTAGCGGCGCTTTACCATCGTTTTAACAGAGGTATAGGGACGCTAGTGGGGCGGTTTTAACCCCCGGTTTGTCTGAAAAAAAGGGTTAAAACCACCCGCAAAGCACCGCTACAGCGGCGCTATGCTGGCAGTATAGTCACGATGCCCCATTGATTTCAATGGGCAGGAGCAGTGGAAGAGCAGTGTATACACTGCTTCTTCACCGCCCCAAAGATGCTGTTTGCAGGAGTTTTTTTTTTTTTTTTCTTTTTTCCCTCCTGCCAGCGCACCGCTCCAGTGTGAAAGGGGCCGTATACTCTCACCAGCTTGTCATCTCATTCCCTTGAAATAGGCACCTCCACAAGCTCAATCCACCTGCACATGTGTGTCTATGTGCTTTGATTGCACACTGATGGTTCCACACAACAGTTTCTCTTATGCAGCGTACACACGGTCGGACTTTTCGACCGACTGGACTGGCCTGACGGACACCGACGGACCGAGTCCGGCGGACAATCCGATCGTGTGTGGGCTTCATCGGACCTTCGGCAGACTTTTCCAGTCACAAATCTGACGGACTTTAGATTTGGAACATGCTTCAAATCTTTACGTCGTAACTCCGCCGGACCCCGAAATCCGCTCGTCTGTGTGCTAGTCCGACAGACAAAAACCCACGCTAGGGCAGCTATTGGCTACTGGCTATCAACTTCCTTATTTTAGTCCGGTGTACGTCATCACGTACAAATCCGTCAGACTTTGGTGTGATCGTGTGCAGGCAAGTCCGTTCGTTAGAAAGTCCGTCGAAAGTCTGTCGGACCCGTCTGGTCGAAAAATCAGACCGTGTGTACGTGGCTTAATTCTGTGACTTTCACCCTATAGAACATATATGTGTGTTCTTTCACATGTGCATGCATGCCTGTACACATGCTCTTGTGTGCGCATGCTGTATACACATTCATGTGCACGGTGTATAATAATAATAATAATTTATCAATTTTTCATCTATACAATTTCTATATATATGGTTTTTTTATGTATATTTGCATACTATCTATTCACACTTAAACTCTACCTGTAATTGTGTACAGCGAACTCTCTTCAGCAAGTAGCAATGTTGTTTTTTTTTTTTACACCTCCTGAGCAAAACCATAAGATAAGAAAGAAATGTGCTTTTTTTTTTTTTTTTTTTTTGCTCCTTAATGGCTTTCTAATGTTCTAACAATTTTAATACTTTAACAGGTTTTTTTGAACTTTTTAATCTTTATACATCTCTTGGTCTGCAATGTGTAGTAAACGATTCCAACACCTTTTTGTGTGTGTGTGTGTGTGTGTATATATATATATATATATATATATATATATATATATATATATATATATATATATATATATATATATATATATATATATATATATATATATATATATATATTTTTTATTTCAGAGCGCTGGGATGTGGACAGCTTTAAAGCTAGAAGAATCCATCACTTACCATGTGATATACCTCCCAACTAGCCACTCTCTTTTATGTTGGTCTACCATATTGTACTGTATTGTATTGGACTTCTCCTGTTGTTCTTCAAGGCTCTGATGAAGAGGGAACCCTTTGAAATGCATCAGCCACCTTTTTAGCACTTGCCCTTGTATGGGCATGTCCAATTTCTAAAATTTTAATGTGTATATTTTGTAACCCTGTTTTTATGAATACGTAGCTACTTTTTATATGCATTTATTTGTTTCTGTATATAAAGAAAATGTGTATCAATTAGATCGAAGCATCAGATCACACGCCTTCCACCTCTTTCCTTCACCTGGCTCTCTTCGGGACCACCCCTGGTCAGCTTAGGCAGTGGGACACGCATGATCATCTTTTAATTCCCTCCCTTTGAAAGTACTACCACTCTATACTAGCAACGCCTTCACATGCGCAGGAGAAATTCTTTCTTTGTCTGAATCGCATCACCGGGTGTAGCGACAGTGGAACTTGCGGACAAGTTAGCCTGGCTGTGCGTCCAAGGCAGTTTAGCAGCAGGCAAAGGTAGGGGTAAACCAGGGGACTTCCGAGGATTTAGAGGAAGTTTCCAAACAAGGCTCAAGGCTACGAGGCAATGGACAAGCTCTGTTTCTAGGAGGAGAAGGTTCAGGCTGTGGCCATTGGCTGGAGAGGTGGCCTGTAGAGAATTTAAATAGACTTGTCAGCGTCTTTTGTTATAACAGAGTCATATAAAAGGCACATGGTTATGTAAACTGTAGTCACATTTGGAAATGTTGGCATTAGCAGGATCTGAATAGGACTGTAATAAAGGCACATGACTGGTACTGGTCACACAAGAGTTATACATGGATAACTGGTTAGCAGTTTTAATGTAATTCTGGATGCAGATCCAGAACCAGGGCCCAATCTCTTCTGCAGCCCAGTCTATGTGCGGGTTGTGCAGGTTAAGCCAGGGATACCCTAAGACAAGGGGATAAGCAGGAGATGAGATCACGTAGAAGCTGATTTTCTCTTTATGTGATTCCCCAATGGTCAGAGTAATGGGTACCGTGCACGAGGTCACTAGGCCGATGGACAAGGGAGAGTTATCTATGGCTAAAACTGAGAAGGTTCTGTGCACCTTAGTCGCTGGAATATGTAGACAATGTGCTAGGTCCCTAGCAATGAAACTGCCAGCAGCACCAGAATCAATGAAAGCGGAGACGTGGTGAGAAAACTTATCAGAACTAAGTTGTGAAGGAACAAATAAGCCATCTCTGAGGGAAACAGACACAGTATGATCTATAGAAGCAGACCACACCTGCACTAGACTTGTGTTTACTCAGCTTATTAGGACAGCTAGCGACAAAGTAGCCGAGGTTGCCACAGCATAGGCAGAGTCCCTGAGATCTCCTTCTAGCCTTTTCCCCAGGGGATAAATGGGTAGCGCCAATTTGCATGGGCTCATCCTCCTGAAGAGGCTGAGAGGGCTCAGGAAATGAAGAAAAGGTGGGCAAAACAACAAACCTCTCAGTAGGCCTTTCCCGTAAACGCCTGTCAATGCGGATGGCTACTTGCATCATGGCTTCATTCAATGACTTTGGTTCAGGGTAGTGAACTAAGGAGTCTTTGATGGAGTCTGATAAGCTGAACTGGCTTCTTAGAGCCAGGTGCCCAGAGGCGGAAATCAGAACAGTATTGTTCAGTGGTGCATTTATCCTGACGTAATGACCTGAGGTTAGCTTCAGCTGAATGGTCACGGTCGGGATCTTCATATAGTAAACCTAAGGCTTCAACTGGGTCATCTGTGGGGAGACTAAACGCCCAAGACTGGGGATCCCCCTGCAACCATGTAGTAATCAGGCTGACCCGCTGTGCTTCAGAACCAGAGGAGAGTGGCTGAAGTTTAAAGTATAGCATAAAACTGTTTTTAAAGTTAGAAAACATATGGGGGGGGTCACCAGAAAAACGATCAGACGGGTTAACTTTGGGCTCTGGCTCCTGCGGTACTGCTGGAGGTGTGTTTACTTGTACAGACAGTTCCTGGACTTGAAACGTCAGTTTGCAAAGTTCCTCAGCAAATAAGTGAGCCTGTGCAGAGTCCATCTTGACAGAAAATTTGTTAAAGGCTTGTGATAATGTCACGAATGTCACGTCTAACCCAACCCAGGTGGTCAGACACTATAGCTGGCTACTGTGCACTTCATGTAGTCAGCAGGATGGACACAAAAATCCAGACTGATCTATAATGAGAAATGACACTTTTTTTTTTTATATGTCAGAAGGCAGCATGGACCATACAGGTAGATATGAAAGGTTAACCAATATAAACAAGCAGACACTAAGGGGTTAAATGGCATTTATACCAGAAGCACCAGCCTGCGGATATTGAGATATAAAGAGTTAACTATTTAGGGAATTAATGGTGTACATAAGTTCATTGTAGCAGAGTAGAGAAGCACAGTCCTCTCCTAGGAAGGACACAGAGGGTTAATTACCAGAGTCCTATTTCAGATAACAGAGGATAGGAGAAAGTGGGAAATGTGGAGCACAGATAAGCTGCATGAGGTTTGTAGGGACAGATTGTGAGGATTGGATATACAATATGTATCTGGTCCTCCTGCTGAAGCCACAATCCGATCTGCCCCGATGTGATTCCATACGCACCTGGAGAAGCTGAGCCACTCGCTTTTCCTCCGCTCTCCTGTCTGTGCGGAGGGGGAGTAGGAGAACTGTCACCTCTATGCTTCACGAGAGAGACCTGTACGGGAATGACCCGGACAGCCCGGGTTTTGACAGCTGTGCCCGGGTTTGTGTCCTCCTGCCACCCAGACGCAGCAGCATAGGCTCCAGACCAGTCTCAGGCTCCAGTGTGAGAAGTGCCTGCAGCAACCCCGGTGTCACCAGCACACAGCACCATGCCTTCCTCCTTCCCAAGTGGCACTCCATAACCACCCGCTACTGTGGCTTCAGTGATGCCTCCTCCTGGCTCCTTCCCATCACATCACCACCCACCCCCCACCCCCCGCCTCTGCGTTACAATAGATACTTCTCTCCGGGGCGGACTGACTCCCCCCCCCCCCCCCCCCCCTCCCGTCCAGAAGAGGAACCCCCGCAATGTGCCAATCAGCTGCATAACTCTCCCTCTACCGCCAGCAGCACCCCCCCCCCCCACTTCTTCCCCACTCCAACCTCTGGGGGGCCCAATGTCCTGCATCAGCTGCTGACAGTTTGTGGCTTGTGCCCTCTCTCCCACCCAGCCAGAGACAGTCAAGGGAACCGGTATCCTAGCAACGAGGGATGCTTATGCAGGACTCGAGAGCTTGATGATAGACTCCGCCCCTAACTAGGGGCCAACCCCCTTCCTGTCAGCTACCCCCCCTCTTCTATCAGCTACACCCATCTCTTCTCTGTCACCACCCCCCTCTCCTCTGTCAGCCGCTACCCCCCCCTCTCTTCACTGTAAGCCACACCTCTCCCCTGTCAGCCACCCCCCTCCTCTGTCAGCTACCCCCAAACAGCACGCAATCGCCCCCTTCTTCTCTCTCTCCAGCCGGGCTAATGTCCTGCAGCCGGGTCAGACTGCGCTGTCTGTGCACTCTCTCTCCCAACCAACCGCCGTCACCGCTGCCACCAGAGACAGTGAATTCTCTGCCCTACCGACACCGTCCACTGCCCTACCGACACCGTCCTCTGCTCTACCGACACCGTCCTCTGCTCTACCGACACCGTCCTCTGCTCTACCGACACCGTCCTCTGCTCTACCGACACCGTCCTCTGCTCTACCGACACCGTCCACTGCCCTACTGACTGACACCATCCTCTGTCCTACTGACACCGTCCACTGCCCTACCGACACCGTCCACTGCTCTACCGACACCGTCCACTGCTCTACCGACACCGTCCACTGCTCTACCGACACCGTCCACTGCTCTACCGACACCGTCCACTGCTCTACCGACACCGTCCACTGCTCTACCGACACCGTCCTCTGCTCTACCGGCTGACAGTGTACACTTTTAAGGTAGGCTAGTTTCATATTTTTAACTGACATTTCTTTTATTAATCGAATCATATTTTATGGGTACACTAATGCTTTTTGTTTAATCATGCCCCTTTCAGTTCACCCACCCCACCCCACTGTTAATGCAATGTAGCGCACTACTCCCTTTGGAGCTGCTGGGTGTGTTCATACCTTTCTGTTAACTGCATCCGTTCTTCCACCCCTGCACAATTTACGTCAGCAGACAGTTCAATAACTTTTAAACAGAACTTTATTCGCTTGATTGCAGTATGTTACAGGATCGCTTGGGGAAATAAGAGCGGCCTCTTAATTTCGGGTTCCTTAGTGTATTCAAAGTCCTTTCCCATAATGAACTGACCAATGCCCCTCTGAAAGACATTGTGGCATGTGGATGCTGGAAGCCCCAGGCCTCACCTGCCTATCTTGACTCCTGCAGTCCTCCCGCGTCAGTTCAGGAAAGTTCTGGATGGATGAGTACTGCTGGGTTGCACTCCACAGAGGTCTATGGAACGTCCATTCAGGTCCGCCTAAAAAACTGACAGGCGGACCTGAACGGTCTGTCTATGTGAAAGAGGCCTAAGGGAGATCTTATAGGGCAGAGTGTGGGTGGCCATACCCTCCTCCTATTCTATCAAATCTCCCAACCAAATTAACCAACCAGGCCTAAACCAACAGGGTAAGGCACTGGCAATTTACCTAACACTTATCCTAACTAACTAATTAGCACCCACCTAAATGTGGTGGGCACTACAGCAATTTGGCCACTGCCACTGTTCACCATAGCACACCTCATTACTACTCTCTTTGGGTAACCCCAAAGGTGTTCCAGGTATTTTACAATCCTATAGCGTGTACTACAAAAAAAATTGCTGTGCGCCGTGAAAGTGTCCGGGTTTGGCTTGAAGAAATGGTGGCAACCCCAGAGAGACGCTGAACGCTGCAGCCACGGCAGTGAATGAACTGACTCGGGAGGAGGGGAGGGCTTTTTTTCTTGCAGTGGGGGGGGTCAAATTTTTTGTTGCGCGCGCGCGCGCCCCCCCCCCCCCCCCCAAAGTGCCATCCTAGGCCTGGGCCCTGGGCCTTGTCTGCCTGGGCCAAGACACAGCACTGGCTTGATGAGAACAATGCAGGTCTCGGTCTCTATCACAAGTGAGGGATTGAGTGATCAGTTTGCTTATATCAGGTGACTGACCACTGTGATCAGATCAATCAATCAACAGGTCAACACAGTCAGGGAGGAAAAGCAACAGCCAACACCCGGGTGCTGGAATGAGGAACAGGGACACTAAGTGATCATGACAACTGTGTGTACTATATGTCCACATCCCTGCAAACCACGTACAACTATCACCACAATACGTAGTCATGGACTTTGTGTGGACACAGAGAAGAGAAACTGAGTAACATATTCAGTTTCTCTTCTGTGTTCTCATGAAGTCCATCACTACGTATTGTGTTTATAGTTGCATTTCAAACTATTGTGGTTTGGCTGAACTCTAAATTGTTATGGTGGCCATACAATATACGAAAAATTGTGCAAAATTCTATTGATTGTAATTATCATTCAATTTTCTATTTGTGGATGAAAAATGATAATCGTTTTCAACTTTTCAGAGCTGAAAAAACAGGCAAAGTTCGAAAAATTTTATTGAATGAAAAACAATGGAAAGATTAGTGGGTTTCACGTGTGCAAGAAAATGTTACCCTGGAAGTAAAATTGTTTGTTAGAAATGAACGTGCAAATCCAGAACATCGAGGGGTCAAATATATTTTGTCACTTCCTTTCTAATGTGAACAAACTGAATGGTAAACCGATTAATTTATGTCCATTGAAGGATTGATCTTTCAAACTCTGGTCTCTACATGATGGAAGTATGGTGGTGAACTCTACAGAACGAGGTTTCCAATGATTTTTCTCATAGTGTATGGTCTGCACTGCAGATTATTACTCTTTAGCGGCTCTCAAAATGATTATTCTTTGGCTGCAATATAAATCATTCCACTTCGGCTGCTATAAATTCTGCCTAAAGGATATAAATCTCTAATAAGATGAGGATTGTTGCTGCTCCTGTCTGGGAACCGATACTGGAGATGTTTTATTACATCTGCTGATTACTCGGCAATGAAGAAATCAAAGCTTCTCGATCACGAATGATTCCATAATTTCATGAATATCTCCTCCAACTGTTTGCTGGTTAACCACTTCAGCCCCGGAATTTTTATACCCTTCATGACCGGGGCATTTTTTGCCATACGGCACTGCGCTATTTTAACTGACAATTGCGCAGTTGTGCGATGCTGTACCCAAATGATAAAATTGATGTCCATTTTTTTCCCACAAATAGAGATTTCTTTTGGTATTTGATCACCTCCTGAGGTTTTTACTTTTGTGCTTGAACCACTTAAGGACCGAGCCTCTTTCTGAGATTTGTTGTTAACAAGTTAAAAACTTTTTTTTTTTTTTTTTTTTTTTTTTTTGCTAGAAAATTACATGGAACCCCCAAACATTATACTTTTTTTTTTTTTTTCTAACACCCTAGAGAATAAAATGGTGGTCATTGCAATACTTTTTGTCACACCGTATTTTGCGTCTTACAAGCGCACTTTTTTTTGGAAGAAATACACTTTTTTGGAATTAAATAAGACAACAGTAAAGTTAGCCCAATTTTTTTATATTGTGAAAGATAATGTTATGCCGAGTAAATTGATACCCAACATGTCACACTTCAAAATTGCGCCCACTCGTGGAATGGCGACAAACTTTTACCCTTAAAAATCTCCATAGGCGACAAAAAAAAAAAAAAAAAAAAATCTACAGGTTGCATGTTTTGAGTTACAGAGGAGGTCTAGGGCTAGAATTATTGCACTCGCTCTACCGATCGTGGCGATACCTCACATGTGTGGTTTGAAAACCGTTTTCATATGCGGGCGCGACTCACGTATGCGTTCGCTTCTGCACGCTGAACATCCCTTGTAATAGAAAAAAAGCGTGACAGGTCCTCTTAAATAGAGATCTGGAGATCAAAAAGACCTCACATCTCATATTTACACTAGAATGCAATAAAAAATATTTGTCATTTAAAAAAATACATAAAAAAAAAAAAAATCCCCTTTTTTTTTTTTTTTTTTTTTAAGAGCTATGGACGGAAGTGACGTTCTGACATCGCTTCCGCCCTGCAATGTTATGGAGACGGGTAAGGGCCATCTTCCAGTTTCGGCTGGTGAAGTTTTAGGATGGGGGGGCGCCAGACCCCACCCTTCCTATTTGACCCCTCCAACTTGGTGAAAATGGGTGTGGTTTCAGCAAAATGGTGGGCGTGGCTCTAAGGTGGTGTGGTTAGCATCTGAGATGAACGAGGGATGGAGGGACAGCAGGCCCAGATCCTACACAACAATAGAAATGTGTATTCTAGAAAGTTTAACAATCGGCAGATAAAGATACTCCAAACCTGGTGTTAGCACTTCAATCATCCCAGCACCATGGTTGTTATGGTGTCAGGATGATTGAAGTGCATTATTTCTATTACATTGTAATATAAAATGAAATCATTGAACTCACCAAAATGCAGAATCAGTGGGAGCCCTGAGCTTGTCACTAGCCATGTCACCTGCCATCAGGTGTCCCCAGTGGAGTCCCTCCTTACACGCAGCCTGTGTTCCCCACCAAATGCAGCCTGTGTCCACCAAATACAGCCTGCCTGTGTCCCATCAAACCCACCCCTCCACCCCCTCTATGTGGAAGCACAGTGGTACTTACCTTGCTGTGTTGTCCTCCTCCTGCGGTGTCTCCTTCCACAGCGGTGATAAAGGAGTCTAATCCTCTCATACTTCCTGTTTTCTCTCTCCTGGGCGCAATGGGGGAGAGAAAACAGGAAGTGACATCAAACGCAGATGTCAATCAGACCGCCCGGCCATAATAATAGATACGATACAACATTCAATAAAAAAATTGTAAAAAATGTAATTTCTTCATCAGTTTAGGCTGATATGTATTCTTCTACATGTTTATGGTAGAAAAAAATCCCAATAAGTGTATACTGATTGGTTTGCGCAAAAGTTATTTCTCCTATCGCCTTCCAAGACGGCACACCTGAGATGAGGGCTCCTCCTACAGGAAACACAATCACTTGACAGCTTTGTTATAAATCCCCACCCTTCCCCTTGAGCCTCTGTATTGATTGTGTTTCTCCCGAACACAGCAGCATGTGTGTGGTTTTTTTTTTTTTTTTTTTTTTTTTTGTGAGACCAAATGACCGGGGAGGGTCTGATGGTCCCCTGTTGAGACAGGTTTTAGGGAGGGCTGAACTAACCTGCAGGCTTATCTTCTCTCACAGGTCGCCCCCAAGTTAGCACCAGCGCTCTGGCTGCAGGGCGTGCACGCCATCGCTGAGGCTGCATGAACCTCCACCACCAGCCGCTCTACTCATTGCAGGGAAGTTTTAGGAAGTCCTGTCTCCCAAGCCTCACTCTGAGGCACGGCCGCATCACAGGAAGTGGGCGGAGCCGAGGTAACAACGCAACCCGAAAGTACTAAGATGCCGGGAGAAGCATGCAGAGCGGTGTGGAGAGAAGAGCAAGGTGGTGAGAAGTGGTCGGTTGGCTGTACCTGCCCCACCAGCAGCACCAGCAACCCAGGACCCTGCTAACCTCCTCATGGAACAGGAGGAAGGGAAAGCAACTACTGCGGGCAGATCCAGGTCGGGACCTGGTGAGTACAAACCCCCTGGAAAGGGAGGTAGGGAAGGGGGTAAGAAATCCCAGACTCTTGGTGTCATGATCCTGGGAAGTAGTCAGAACAGGCTGAACTTTACCTTACCCTTCCCCCCCCCCCTCCCCAGTACAAGCCCGCAGTTCGGGGGAAGACATATAATGTATATGCTATGTCTCTTATCTTGCAGAGTTCCCCAGCGGAGCCCAGGAGGCCCAAGATAAACACCCTCCTGCTGCTACAAGGCATAGCTCCTCAAAAAAGTGTGGGTACTGTAAGGACAAACTCCCCAAGTCCCACTCAAAGCCCTTCTGCTATAAATGCATAAATAAATTAGCAGGAAAAGAAGCTTCGGCATTGATGAAAACATTTCTCTCATCTATGCAAACGGAAATGCTGGCAACTGTCAAAGCCTTCCGTTATGCCGCAGGGCAGTCAACAGCCCAGGGCCTTAAGACGGAGGAGATCACCCCTAGAGAGGGCACATCCTCCCAGGAAAGCCTCTCTGGAGGAGGACCTAGTGCCCTTATCCTACCCTCACAGTCACTCCCTCTTGCCCAAATAGACGAGGAAGAGGAGGATGGGGGGATATGGATAACCAGGTTAGGTCTGAACATGGCTCGGATGGGGAGCTGGATCTAGACCTATTAAGTCAGACTCAGGAGAGTCCAGACTAAGGAGACACCTCTTTACTGTAGAGGATCTGGACGGACTCCTACAGGCAATATATGCTACTGAGGAGATTCCAGAAGCCCCCCTGGTAACCTCCGCACAAGACATGGGGGCTGAGCAAGGCTCAATCCAGGGTGTTCCCACTCAATCAATCCCTGAAGGATCTAGTCCTGCAGGAATGGAGGAAGCTGGAAAGGGGAATTATCAAACAGAAAACCTGGAAAAGGAGGTTTCCCTTTGATCAGTCAGATAAAGAGACGTTTTTTTAAGCCCCCAAGGTTGGATACTGCACTGTCTCAAGTCACCAAACTGTCTGACCTGTCCTTTGAGGACACAGGCAGTATCCAGGATCTGATGGACCATAGAGCAGGATGCCTTCTCAGAAAAGCTTGGGAAGCTAATACTTCAGCCATGGGTCCAGCAGCAGCCTGCGTAGCCAGGAATGCAGATTTCTGGGTGGAGAAGTTGACAAAACACCTAGTCCAGGACCCCGAAGCAGGTGATGTCCTTGACTCCCTCTCAGTCATAGGCAAAGCTGTAGCTTACCTTTCAGACGCTGCAGTCGAGTCTGTGAGAGCCTTGGCTAAGACGGCCGCATTAATCAATTTAGCCAGGAGAGCTGTCTGGATTAAGGCTTGGGAAGGAGATGTCACGTCAAAGGGTAGACTGTGTGGCCTTCCTTTTCAGAGTTCTTTGCTGTTTGCCCAAGGTCTAGACGATGTTTTGTCTAGGTCCTCAGAAAAGGGTAAAAAACTCCCAATAAAGGCCAAGAAAGAAAAAGGGCAATTTAAACGAATTTTTCAAAGGCCCCTGGGATAACCGCAGCATAGAGCCAAAAAAGAGCCCAATAGGAAGTTTACTATGGAAAGTATCTACTCCGTAAGAAAAAAACTCATGAAGGAGGCCTTCATGACGACTCTGGACCTCAGGGATGCCAACCTACATGTTTCAATTCATGCGGAGCACCAGGCATTCCTGAGGTTCGCAGTAGCAGTCGGAGGAGAGATTTTTCACTGGCAGTTTGTGGCCCTTCCATTTGGGCTAACAGCCAGCCCAAGAATTTTTACAAAAATTCTAGCCGAAGCAGTAGCCTTCTTGCATCTCCAGGGTATATCCCTGATTCCATGTCTGGACAATCTATTGATCTCCGGACCATCAGTCCCACAGGTCAGATACCAACAAAGCTATGTCGGTTCTAAAAAACCTGGGCTGGATAATCAATATGGAAAAATCCTCCCTCGAACCAGAACAGGTCAAGACCTTTCTCAGTTACAGGGTGGACACCAATCTACAGAAACTCTCTTCTTACCAGAGGACAAAGTGAAAAAACTAGTTTCCTCAGTGAAGGGTCTGATAAAAACCCCATCACACTCCAAAAGGGAGGAAATGAGAGCCTTAGGCCTGATGTCGGCAAGTATACCAGCCATAGTCTGGGCACAACTCCACTCGAGACCTTCACTTCTTCCTTCTGTCTTCATGGGACAAGGAGTCCTTGAATCAGAAGATATTCCTAACTCCTCAGGTCCTATCTTCTCTGGAGTGGTGGACAGTCCCCAAAAACCTAAAGGGGGGCAGGCCGGGGGCTCAGTGGAACCTGGTAAAAGTTACCACAGATGCCAGTTCCTGTGGGTGGGGGGCCCACCTGGAAAAAGAGAAAGCCCAAGGCCAGTGGAACAGCTCGCTAGGTCCGATGTTATCCAACTACAGGGAGCTCAAATCAGTGGAGGAAGCCCTAAAAGCTTTTCAAGAGAGCGTCAGTGGCAAGGAAGTTCAAGTGAGCTCCAACAACGCTACTGTAGTAGCATACTTGAGTCACCAGGGAGGCACCAGATCCAGACTCCTGCTAGAACTGTCCAAGCAGATCCTGGGGTGGGCCGGAGGAAAGATTCTTTCCATTTCATCTATCCACATAAAAGGGACAAGCAATACTGAGGCAGACTTCCTAAGTCGTCAGCCGATAAGGCAAGGAGAATGGGAACTAAACCCTGAGGTATTTCAGACCCTGGTGCAAAGCTTCGGAAATCCAGAGATAGACCTGTTCGCCAACCGGCAAAACATAAAGGTACAGAGTTATTTCTCGATTTCCAAAGAGAGTGAGTCAGAGGGACTGGACGCACTGACTCAGACATGGCATTACAAACTGGCATATGCCTTCCCACCATTAGCACTGATTCCGAGAGTTCTTCAGAAACTCAGCCAGTCCCCAGGCCAGCTTCTTCTGATAGCACCCTGGTGGCCGAGGAGAGCTTGGTTTGCAAACCTAAGTTTGATGGCAGTGGCAAAGCCATTGAAACTCCTGAACAAGCCGAACCTTCTCAATTAAGGTCCAGTACTACACCCAAGGCCAGAGTTTTTCCAGCTGACGGCCTGGTTAGTGAGCGCCAGATCCTAGAAAACAAGGGTTGCTCAGAGAGTGATAAATACCCTCCTCCTGAGTAGGATACCAGTGACTAAGAAAATTTATGCTAAAGTGTGGAAAACCTTCTGTTCCTGGGGTAAAGAAAGGCAGATCACATCCACCGCTGTTCCAGTTATCCTGGAGTTTCTCCAAGACGGAGTACACCTAGGCATAGCGGTCAGCACCCTTCGGGTTCAGAAAACGGCCCTTTCAGTCTACCTGGATACAAGATTGGCAAAAGAGAACCTCATCAAACGTTTTCTGTTGGCCAGAGAAAGAACATCCCCTGTCACCAAAAGTAATTTCCCTCCATGGGACTTAACAAGAGTATTAGAGGCATTATCTAAGCACCCTTTTGAACCTATAGAAGAGGTTCCTTTTAAGTGTCTAACCTTAAAATTTTCATTTCTGTTAGCAGTTACTATGGCCAGGAGGGCGGAGACCTGCAAGGGCTGTCCATGAAGGAGCCCTTACTACTGGTATAGCCAGATAGGGTTGCCCTTAGGGCAGATCCTTTAAACCTACCAAAGGTAGCATCCTTATTTCATAGGACGCAAGACATAATATTACCGTCCTTTTGCAATAAACCCAAAAATACGAAAGCAGAGAAATTTCGTTGTCTAGATGTAAGAAGGTGTCTCCTTACCTATCTAGAGAGAACAAAGGGTTTCAGGAGGTCCAGTCACCTGCTAGTTCTGTACACTGGGTCTAGGAAGGGGCTTCAGGCTTCAAAAGCCTCAGTTTCTAGATGGATCAGAGAAGCTATCTCTGTAGCATATGAGAGTTCTGGAGTTCCAGAACCAGCAAAAGTGTTAAAGAGTTAAAGCTCATTCAACCAGGTCTCTAGCAATGTCCTGGGCTGAGAAATTAGGGGCCTCCTGGGAACAAATCCGCAGTGCGGCCACCTGGTCCAGTCAGGATACGTTCCTAAAGCACTACCGTGTGGAAGTGTTGTCACAGCAAGACTTGGCTTTCGGCCGGAAGGTCCTACAAGCTGTGGTCCCACCCTGAAGGTAGGCCTGTGTTTACTTTATTATTCTCTCAGGTGTGCCGTCCTGGAAGGTGATGGGAGAAAACCTACGTTAGACTTTTACCCCCTTCCTGACCAGAGCACTTTTTGCAATTCGGCACTGCGTCGCTTTAACTGACAATTGCGCGCTCATGCGATGTTGCACCCAAACAAAATTGATTTTTTTTTTTCCCCACAAATAGAGCTTTCTTTTGGTGGTATTTGATCACCTCTGCGGTTTTTATTAACAAAAGGCAACAATTTAAAAAAATATTTTTTTTTACTTTTTGCTATAATAAATAACCCCAAAAAATATATTAAAAAAAAATGTCTTTCTCAGTTTAGGACGATATTAATAATTCTTCTACATATTTTTGGTAAAAAAATCACAATTAGCGTATATTGATTGGTTTGCGCAAAAGTTATCGCGTTTAAAAAATAGGGGATAGATTTATGCCATTTTTATTTTCTTTTTCTTTTTTTTTTTTTTTTTTTATCGTGACTGCGACATTATGGCGGACACATTGGACGCTTTTGACACTATTTTGGAACCAGTGACATTTATAAAGCCATCAATGCTATAAAAATGCACTGATTACTGTATAAATGACACTGGCAGGGAAGGGGTTAAACACTAGGGGGTGATGAAGGGGTTAAGTGTGTCCTAGGGAGTGATTCTAACTGTGGGGGGGATGGGCTCACTAGAACATGACAGCAATCACTGCTCCCGATGACAGGGAGCAGTAGATCCCTGTCATGTCACAAGGCAGAACAGGGAAATGCTTTGTTTACATAGGCATCTCCCCGTTCTGCCGTTCACAATGCCGCAATTTAAAGTGGACGTACCTGTACGTCCATTTGCCCAGTTGTGCCGATGTACTTTGGCGTGCGCTGGTCGGCATGTGGTTTGTAAAAGCAGAAGGTGAATTCTATGCATTTAGGGTAAAAAAAAACACCTGTGTGTAGACACAGCGGCGACATTGGTTCCTGCAGCTGTCAAAGTCAGTCAGCCAATCAGGGGAGAGAGGGGGCGGAGCCGGGTTGGGGCTCCGTGTCTGAATGGATACACGGATCTAGGGCTCGGGTGCCCCTATAGCAAGCTGCTGGCTGAGGGGGCACTCGATGGGAGGGAGGGGACCAGGAGCAGAAAAGAGGAGGATCTGGACTGCTCTGTGCAAAACCAACTGTAACAGAGGAGGTAAAAAAACAAACAAGACTTCACAATCACTTTAATGTTTCATGAATTTCACCTTCCAGAAATAAGATTTTCATCTCTTGTGAGCATGTTCTAATGTGAAGTATAATAATATACTGTGACTCTGGAGAGGTCATATCTTCCTATTTAGATGAATTTTTGTTGATGAGTTATGCTGAGTGCGGGGCTCTGCTTAGTCATTAATGGGTTAGGGAGGTATTTTGTATTAGATGTGCATTAACCACTTGACCTCCAGAAGGTTTTACACCCCCCCCCCCCCCCTCTTCATGACCAGGCCAATTTCTGCGCTACTTTAACCCTTTCCGACCCGGACACCGCAGTTGTACTGCGGCAGGTTGGCTCCCCTGGGCGAGCGGTCATAGCTGTACGTCGGCTCTTCTAAGACATTGTAGCAGGCGCGCGCGCAGCGTGTCCCTGGGGCCGCTGCCTGTGCCGGTGGGCGCGATGACCACCAGGCACCCGCGATCGCTAGTGACAGAGCGAGAACCGGGATCTGTGTGTGTAAAACGCATAAATCCCAGTTCTGTCAGGGGACAGGAGACAGCTTGTGTGTTCCTACTAAGTAGGAACACTGATCAGTCTCCTCCCCTAGTTAGTCCCATCCCCCCACAGTTAGAACACAGTTAACCCCTTGATCGTCCCCTAGTGTTAACCCCTTCCCTGCCAGTGTCATTTATACAGTAATCAGTGGCTATTTTTAGCTCTGATCGCTGTATAAATGACAATGGTCCCAAAAAAGTGTCAAAAGCGTCATCTGTCCGCCGCAATGTTGCAGTCCAAAAAAAAAAAATCACTGATCGCCACCATTACTAGTAAAAAAAAAAATGCCATAAATCTATCCCCTATTTTGTTGACGCTATAACTTTTGCACAAACCAATCAATATACGCTTGTTGCAATTTTATTTACCAAAAATATGAAGAATACATATCAGCCTAAACTGAGGAAAAAATTTGTATTTTTTTTTTTTTTTTTTTTTTTTTTGGGGGGGGGGATATTTGTTCTAGCAAAAAGTACAAAATATTATTATTTTTTTTTTCAAAATTGTCACTTTTTTTTGTTTTTATAGCGCAAAAAATAAAAACTGCAGAGGTGATCAAATACCTCCAAAAGAAAGTTCTATTTGTGGGGGTAAAAAAGAACATAAATTTTGTTTGGGAACAACGTCACACGACTGCGCAATTGTCGGTTAAAGCAACGCAGTGCGATAACGCAAAAAATGGCCTGGTCAGGAAGAGGGCAAATCCTTCCAGGGCCGAAGTGGTTAACTGGTAATTGCAACACTGTACCCAAGTTATATTTATATAATTTTTTTTTTCACGTAAATAGAGATTTATTTTGGTTGGATTTGATCACCACTGGGGTTTTTTTTAATTTTTTGCTTGGTTTATTTGGTTTTATTTTTATTTATTTTTTTTTTTAAACAAAATAAAGTTACAAAGGGTGTAGGTGTGGCGCGGTCACGTGTTTTATAATGTGTACGTTCCCAACTTGCTTACTAATCTGCTATCAATAGGGTTTAGGTCTGGAGACATGCTTGGCCAGTCCATCACCTTTACCCTCAGCTTCTTTAGCAAGGCAGTGGTCATCTTAAAGGTGTGTTTGGGGTTTGGAATACTGCCTCGTGGCCCAGTCTCTGAATTGAGGGGGTCATGCTCTGCTTCAGTATATCACAGTACATGTTGGCATTCATGGTTCCCTCAATTAACTTGTTGTGAATATTCAGTCAGAATAAGCTGTGCCTTTTTAAGGACAGGTTTCCCGCACAATAATTATCCTTGAGTAATTTTTAACGAAGATATTTTTAAAATACAAAATCAATCAACATGACACAGTCTATGCTTGTGAAACTTATTCACGGAGACGTGAGCATACGAAATAGAAATTTATTGGTAAACAAACACAAATAATCACATGAAATTAAGATACCGATTGCGTTACATGAAATTTCATGAAACATGAAAATAATTTCATGAAACATGAAAATAAAAACACTTGCAAAAATGGGCGTACCGTCCCTTTGACATAATACCACCATGATAACTTCTCGGTAGAATCAATAACCTTGTGAACTTGACAATTAAACAGAACATCTGTATTTCACACGTACAACCGTTACTTTGCTGCAGGTAAGTAAGTGGTTAAAATTGTGAAATAAATTAGACGTTTGTTTTGTCAATAAATGTGGCAACTATGCAAAAAGAAAAATATAATGAAAAATTTGAATCTTTAGAGAAAAATCTACAAGGCGGTTATTGATTCGGGAGAATGATTATCAACTGTAAAATATTCAATACATCAATATTTGAGAGAACATATCAATATTTGAGAGAACATACAAGATAAAATCAACATGACATAATTACCCATTCCAGTATGGCTACAGTTCCTATTGGCTGGTTACCAGAGTTAAGATGACTGCCGTAGTTTCAAAATGGATACTCCTAAAGAGGATTTACTTCTTGTGACCTCTGAGTTCTAAGTATTAGGTGTTGAGGAATCTTCATGAATGTAAGGATATGTATTCGTGCATGGTGCCTGAGTGTCAGTCTGGGAGTCTGTGTGTATCTCCCAGCGTCCCCCCTCAGGGTGGATCCCTGAGCTCTCCCCCTGAGCTCTCCCCCTGAGCTCTCTCCTCCTTCCGTTCTCTCTTCTGCCATCTTACTTGCCTCTAAATACCATTTCAGATAATAAGACCATAAAAATTATAATGGCTCTGCCCAAAAGGAGGTGGCTCACTTCCCATTGGGTTAGGAGGCATAATGATTAACTTCCTCTGGAAATTTAGTGAGTTCAAATAATACCACCTTCAACCACCAGGTGTCTCACACGTGTTTTGAGTCCATCCTTTTAAATTAATACGTTCTATTTTCATAAGGTGTATAATGGTAAGGATAAGTGTATATACCTTTTAAATATTCTGGTAATCGGTCTAATGTAAAATACACTCAGTATAAGTTTGATTAATCACCATTACATAACTTGGTTATATACCTGTATCTCTATAAATGTATATCTGTAAAAACTGGTCTATCTAGGAAATACACACATTGTTAATCATTTTTATGTGGTATTGATGAAATATATATCTATATGGATACCTGTATAACTTCTGGTATCTCCACTGAACATTTGTTTATCTTAAGTGTAGGCTACAATCTTATATGATTATAATCATGATTATATGTTTTTCCTAATACTAATTCGTTACTTAAAACACTTCTACTTATAAAATCACACTTTCATATACATTTTCTTCATACCAAAGTTGTTGGGTCCGCAGACGCCAACATTATAATGTCTCTGTGACCTACAATGTCATAGATAGTTTAAAATGACTTATAATAACCTTATTGATACCTTAAAATATTTTTGACTGGCACAATATTCAACTTTCTCTAACGTGTTGAGATGGACTTTGAACATTCTCACTGGGTGTTTAGAAATGACTTGTTTGTTTAAACCATCCTAAAAGTTCATACAATGAGTTTTGTTAGCCAAGGTGTTAGCTACTTAAACAGTCCTTCACTTGAACACAATAGGTTAGCCAAGTGAGGCTATCTCTAGGCGAGAATTATCTGCATAACCTTGGGTCCTGTGGCAGTTTGTTTATTCACAATACCATGTAAATATCTCCTTGTTTTGTGACAAGAGCAGTCTTTGTTCCAACAGCTTCCTTTACAATACATGCTTGTAAAAGTCTTCAATATTTAAAGAAGTAGAGAAAGGCTTGGTCAAACATGAGAATGTCCATTTTATCCTAAAAGTCCCCAAGAGGGCAACAGTTCAAATATTTAACATCACAGTTCATCTACTTGGTGAGGCCTAAGCATCTCTCATGTTTCTGCCAGTAAATATAAAATATATTTCTTCATGAATTCACAACAAACTGTAGCTCCCCAGTGCCGGCAGCACTCATGCAGCCCCAGACCATGACACTCCCACCACCATGCTTGACTGTAGACAAGACACACTTGTCTTTGTACTCCTCACCTGGTTGCCGCCACACACGCTTGTCACCATCTGAACCAAATACGTTTTTCTTGGTCTCATCAGACCACAGGACATGGTTCCAGTAATCCATGTCCTTAGTCTCCTTGTCTTGAGCAAACTATTTGCGGGCTTTCTTGTGCATAATCTTTAGAAGAGGCTTCCTTCTGGGACGACAGCCATGTAGACCAATTTGATGCAGTGTGCGGCGTATGGTCTGAGCACTGACAGGCTGACCCACCCCTACAACCTCTGCAGCAATGCTGGCAGCACTCATACGTCTATCTCCCAAAGACAACCTCTGGATATGACACTGAGCACATGCACTCAACTTCTTTGGTGGACCATGGCGAGGCCTGATCTGAATGAAACCTGTCCTGTCAATCCGCTGTATGGTCTTGACCACCATGCTGCAGCTCACTTTTAGGGTCTTGGCAATCTTCTTAAACAATTCCTTTTTGTTTTTTTGTTTTTTTTCAGATCCTCAGAGTTCTTTGCCATGAGGTGCCATGTTGAACTTCCAGTGACTAGTATGAGAGAGTGAGAGCGATAACACCAAATTTAACACACCTGCTCCCCATTCACACCTGAGACCTTGTAACACTAACGAGTCACATGACACCGGGGAGGGAAAATGGCTAATTGGCCCAATTTGGACATTTTCACTTAGGGGTGTACTCACTTTTGTTGCCAGCGGTTTAGACATTAATGGCTGTGTGAGTTATTTTGAGGGTATAGCAAATTTACACTGTTATACAAGCTGTACACTCACTACTTTACATTGTAGCAAAGTGTCATTTCTTCAGTGTTGTCACATGAAAAGATAGAAGAAAAGATCTACAAAAATGTGAGAGGTGTAATCACTTTTCTGAGATACTGTATATTCAGACTGGGAGGAAGAAGTATATGATGGAAGCACTCAAAAGAAGTATGGGAAGAGATTCTGTTACATTGGTGGCAAGCAGTGAGATGCTTCCTGCAGTCTGAGACATCCAAACCTCCACTTGGATTTAAGGTCTGGATAGCAGGAGAGGAGGAGAGGTACAGATACCAGCCGCTATGGAAGAGGAATTTAGGAGGAGGTTGCAAGAGATGCAGATACAGCACAGGGGACCAGTATCAGAGCAGGTCCTTGTAGGATGGTATAATTTTGTCCACTGGTAACTCTGGAAGAAAGCACTAGCCCATGAGGAGCAACACCAGGGAAAAATTATCTCCTCCTTCCAGGAAAGGTACTGGTCACAGTACTAAGTGCGAATGGTGTTTTTGGGGAGACAATCACGCAAGGAATGGAAAGCTGAATTAACCAGGCTGGTCCAGGCAGAGATGCAGTGGGACGAGAGCTACAGAGCCCTCCGCTGGTATGTAGTCCAAGTGTGCCGTGGACAGCAGATGACACCCCAACAGAAGGCTTTGGCTACGGCAGCCGGGGCTGTTAGAGAGGCTGTCCGAGGACCCTGACTTTGGGAGTGATTTGGAGGAAATCTTGGAATACAGAGAACGGATCCTGAATGTCTCAGAAGTTCCCTCAGCACTGGAAAATTTGGAGTTTCTGGCCATTCAGGAATGGGAGCTGGAGATCGCCTACAGACAGCTGCTAGATTCTGCTCAGCAGCAGGTCTGGGCTTTCTTTGCCTGGGACTATCAGAAAATACCAGCTGACAACTCTGAAATCGTATGTGAAGAGTCTGCAAAGTGGGAGAGTAACGGTGTGCTTTATCCATCCCCCGCCTGCAGTTATGGACGCGGAGGTCTTATGGCAGATGCAGCAAGTGCTGACTGACCTTGATGATCCTGTTTCTGCATTCAATGATCTTGGATGGAGGAATGCATCTGTTCAGCAGCTGGATGAGGGTACGGGAGATGGCTCATCTCTCCAGCCACAGATCACAAAATGTATGGGTTTAATTGACTTTTCATCAGAGGATGTTATGGATTACGAATCACCTGCCAAAGTGTTGGCACTGGGCCCAATTCCCACCAACCCGTGTCCTGGATTTTCAGCAATTCCAGAGACTTATGATTTGACTTTTTTCTGCTGAGGAAGAACAACCCTCCAGCAGAAGAGCTGGCATCAGGGCAGAACATCACTGAGCTCTGCCCAGCACCCAAAACAGCTTTAGCCTCTCTGAGAGAAGAGGCAGCCGGCCTTTCTCCCACACTGGCAGAGACCATGATGGCCTTTATAATGTCCTTTTGCATTACAAAACAGAACATCTTCCTAAATGCTTGTAGCTCCCTCAAATGCCAGCGCCCATGTACATGTACTGATAACATAGAGGAGAGATTGGGGATCCTGTGTACATGTACTGATAAGATAACATAGAGGAGAGTTCAGGAGCAGTTGAAAAAAATGCCCAAGGGGGCAGGAGGCGGAGCCTAGCAGAGCAGACATGCATTGTTAGAGCTCCACACCGCTGAGGAGAGAAGAGAAGGACAAAGCGGAGCCTGCAGGCTCAAAAGGTATCCATTTGAACCTTTTTGCCCCAGGGAACAAACTGTGAAAGTTTGGGCAGGAAATATGGTACTGGGAGGAAACCATGGCAGAAATAAAAATCACCTCACAAAGAGCTCACAGGCACTCACTGCATCTGAAGCAGCTCCATTCACCTCACAAGATACAGCATCAGGGCGCTCTCACAGACAGAAAATGTCACAGCAAGACTCTCCATTTGAGTCAGATACAGAACAAATCCTCTCACAAACTTCTCCACAAGCCTCCTCAGTATCCCCAGTAATATTATTACAATTTGAAAAGATGCTTCATAAGGCTTTAAAACAAACCTCAGACCAAATAACAAAAAGCCTAACCAAAGAAATAAGAGAGCTGGGAAACCGCACCGCAGCCTTAGAAATAAAAATGGATGAAATTGAAATTACAACCCAAGAAAATATAACAGAATTCGAACAATTAAAAAAAGAGAATTTAATACTTCAAACTAAGCTCGAAGATTACGAAAATAGAGCCAGACGTTGAAACTTTCGCATAAGGGGAATACCTGAAACTGTGACAGACCTGCAATCTACTATTACTACTCTATTACAAGAACTAAAGCCAGATATCCCTATTGAACGTTTAGAACTGGACAGAGTACACAGAGCCCTCACAGCCAAAAAGAAAGATGGACCCCCACGTGATATAATCACAAAATTTCATTATTACAGAACGAAAGAACAAATACTAATTGCTGCAAGAGAAAAAAAGGAACTTAATTTTCAAGGACACAATTATCAAATTTTTGCTGACCTATCCCAACTTACTATTACTAAAAGACGATCCATGAAACCCCAACTAATGGAACTGCAACGCCACAACATTATGTATCAATGGGGCTTCCCCTTTTCAGTCAGATTTAACTACCAAGGTACAATTTACAGAAGCAGATCAGCAGATGAACTACAACAAACCCTTTTAAAATTAAACCTGACAGAACCCACAAGCAGCAACTCTCCCACACGCAGAAGAATGACATCATCTTCACCTTCAGGCAGCACCCAGAAAATTTCAGAACAAAATGGGAATCATCATTCTCACAAAAGAGGCCGTTATGCCACATTATCCATGGACCAAGAAGATTCAATGGACTGACATCCTAATTCCTGATATCTCTTCATTTATTATACTAAGAGATGGTTCTCTTTAATAAACCTATATTTATAACTGAATGTAACTGCATTCTGATAGTCACACACTGTGTGAGATCATGTCACATTTCAGTTATATTTCTTATTACTTCTGATTCATATAGCCTTAGAATATATAAGTGAAATAAGGAAATTCTTGTTCAGTTATATATTATCAGGTAATAACAATAGATTTATTACTTTTTAGGACAAATATGTTCAATAATCCAGAAGTAATGGAAGCTTTTTCTTTCTTTTCTTAAAACAAATATATTATTACCTAACTAGTTCCTAGAATTATGTTTTTGTTTATTCTAATCTGAAGCAATACAACCTCAATTTTATGAGTTAACATATCTAAACAGTTACATATGAATAAAATATGTAATTGTTTACTCTAAAAGGGTTAAAATCCCAAAATAATTCAAACTATCTTCATCAATACCAAAGTTATTAACAGTACCTTTCTAACTGAATTATTTAGCCTAGGGCAAGACTAACCATATACAACCACCCTGGAATAAATAATTTCAACAAAAACTATATTCTGCACTCCAATTAATGAAACATCATTTTGATGTCTTTTGACATAGCACTTCTCTCCTGTAAGCGGAAGATCCGTGTACCCCCATTAGCCCTCCTCATTCTCCCAACCATATTATGTGGGAGTGTGACGAAGGCACTTATTCCCCTGAGAGAGATATTTATTCTCTTTCACGGGTAAATTGTGATTACTTGCAAAAAATAATTTATACAATGTATCATCTAATCTCATATGTTTTTTGTTTACTCTTTACTCCAGAATTCACTGGTTTCTTTTCTATCTATTCATCTCTTCAGTCCACACAGGTTGATCTGCGCAGTCAGCTCTGCATAACAAAAAGTAAGTCCAAACTATTTGATCTATTGCCATGGCACCATTGAATATACTTTCCCTGAATGTTCAGGGAATAAATGTCCCTCAAAAAAGGACCAAAGCCTTCCGTACTTTCCATAACAAGAAGGCTCACATAGTATGCCTCCAAGAAACACACTTCACCAAAGATTCTACTCCAAAATATATTTCTCCTTTTTATCAACAAATTTACACGGCTTCTGCCTGTACCAAGCAAAGGGGAACTCTAATTGCATTTCACCGATCCACACCATTCACCTTATCAGAAATTAAAGACCCAGAAGGTAGATACCTGATACTCATGGGTTATATAATGGATACAGCAATCACGGTGATTTCCTACTACGCTCCTAACAAACAACCTACACCATTCCTCTCACATTTATTACAAGTGATTATTACACACAAAATAGGAACAGTGATAATGTGTGGGGATTCAAACCAGGTCCTTCTCCCATTTCTAGATAAATCACCTTTTACACCATCCAAAATAACCTCTAAATTACCTTTTTCTCAACTTCTTTCCAAATACAATCTGGTAGATTCATGGAGAGAAAGTAACCCAATGAAAAAAATTCACTTATTTCTCGCACCCTCATCAAACCTTCACCAGAATAGATCATATTTTTCTAACAATAGGAATGATACCAGAAATTATTGCATCAGATATAATTCCGATTCCGTGGTCTGACCATAATGCAGTATACACTACTATAGCTTCAGCCATACCAAAAGCGCATGACCCAACGTGGTACTTACCGGACATAATGCTCAAACACCCACTACATCAGATGGCCATTGAACAAGCTTTAAAGGAATACATATCAATTAATAATACAACAGACATTTCCCCAATAACACTGTGGGAAGCTCATAAGCCTGTCTTGCGTGGTACAATACAAAGACAAATGGCACTATTTAAACGGGAACGCAAAAATCTAGCAAAAAAACTAGAACTCAATTTTAATGTAGCCTACATATCATTTCAAGATAATCCATCTCAGAGTACAAAATCTCATCTGGAAAAATCTAGATTGGAATACGATCTATTTCTCACTGAGTCAGTTGATAAATCCCTCAAACGCTCCAAACACAATTTCTACATGAATACAAACAAACCAGGTACATATTTGGCTCGCGCATTAAGTTCAACTAACAAATCTTTCAAACCAATACGTTTGAAATTATCAAAAAATGTTTACACTTGTAATCCAGTTAAAATAGTCCATAAATTTCACTCACATCTTGCAACTTTATACAAGACAAACAATGAATTTAATCCTACAGAAGCTGAATCCTTCTTCTCAAAAATAAACTTACCTGAGTTATCTCAGAATCAAAAAAACAGTTTGGATGAGCCTATAACTATAGATGAAGTTGCTAACGCCATAAAAGACCTAAAACTTAACAAAAGACCAGGCCCAGATGGCTACTCGGCTTTATACTATAAAACATTCTCAGAAATACTCTCTCCCATTCTCACTGAAACTTTTAACAAACTTCTAGATGGACATTCTTTTCGGCAAGAAACACTAATGGCAATTGTTTGTATGATCCCAAAACCCCTTTCTGATGATACTTCCTGTGTGAATTATCGGCCTATCTCTCTGTTAAACCTCGATATTAAATTATTAGCAAAAATAATAGCAAAACGCCTCAATAGCATTATAGGAAAATTAATACATAGAGATCAAGTAGGCTTCATGCCAAATAGACAGGCAGGCGATAATATACGCAGGGCAGTGTTATTGGCACATATTGCTAAACGGAAAATCCCTTTTATGTTTTCTATCTCTCGATATTAAGAGGGCATTTGACACAGTATCCTGGCAATATATGCAATATTCATTACAAAAATGGGGTTTTGGACCCCACTTTTTAACATGGATCAAAGCATTATATAATAAACCCAAAGCCTATATAAAATATGCTGGATACAAATCTGAAGCCTTTAATATCGAAAGAGGTACCCGACAGGGTTGCCCATTATCTCCCTTATTATTTGCCCTTATACTCGAACCCATGGCCCAATACATCAGAACAAACCAAACTATAACTGGCATTGAAGTAGGAGGTATTACACACAAATTATGTATATTTGCAGACGATATATTACTTTTTCTATCATCATCACCACAGGTCTCTGGTCCTAACTTAATACCAGCTCTTGATGGATTTGCAGCCCTATCCGGCCTTATGATTAATCCTAAGAAATGCCTAGTGCTTAATATTTCACTCACAAACATGGAATTGATCCCGGCTAGGGCTGCACTCCCATTCACATGGGCAGAAAAATCAATCCCATATCTTGGAATTCATTTAACAGCATCTCATTCTGACTTATTCTCAACCAATTATCCTCCTGTATTAAGATAGATCACAAATCTAATAAAACAATGGTCGCAACTTCCTTTATCCTGGATAGGGAAAATTAATGCAATCAAAATGACTATTCTACCCAAATTGCTTTATCTATTCAGAGTCCTCCCTATTCCAATTCCTTCCTATTTTTTGAGAATAGTACAAAAAAGAGCAACTTCGTTTATATGGGGCTCTTCTAAACCACGTATACCTATATACACACACTACATCTTCCCAAAAATAAAGGAGGCCTGGGATACCCTAATTTTACTAACTACTACAGAGCAGCACATTTGGCCAGTCTGTCCAAATACCATGCAAAACAGGAAATCCCACTATGGGTATTTATAGAGGCTTCAGAAAATGACCCTCTATTAATATCAAATTTATTATGGCTTGATCCTAAAGACCGCTTTAAAATTCATAATCCCATAACTAAACACTTCTTATCTCTCTGGGATAAACTAAAAACCAAATATCAGTTACAATCTCCACACAATCCTCTCCTTTTCTTTTATCAGAAATCCGGCCTTTTATCCGGCATGGATCTACCCAAATTCTTTTAAAGCTTGGACAACATCAGGCATTCAGACACTAAATGACTTCATAGCATCTAAATCATTCCTTTCATTCCCATCGCTTAGAGAAAAATATGATCTACCAAACTCTGAGATATTTAGATATCTCCAAATCAAATATTTCTATACACCATTCCTAAAGGGGGATACACCATTATCCCAATTATCCATTTTTGAATCAATCTGTACAAAAGATCCATTTGCTAAAGGTACAATTTCATCACTTTATAATCAATTATATGGAGTAGCAAATCTTAATAGACCCTCTTACGTTCAGAGGTGGGAGGAGGACCTGGGACGAACTTTAGAAGACACGGACTGGTCTAACATATGGCTCACATCTGTCATCTTCACCCAACATCTTAGCACTGGAGACAAATTATAAAGTCCTAACTCGCTGGTACCTTGTACCCGCTAGAGTGGCAAAATATTCACCTAATACCTCAGCTCTTTGTTTTCGAGGATGCCTAGAAATAGGCACATATTTACACATATGGTGGACGTGCCCAGTAATCCAAACCTTCTGGAAGGAAGTTTTCGTGATAGCATCTAAATTATTTAAAAAGATAATACAACCAGATCCATATTTAACTTTACTTAATCTAAAACCGGAATGGTTAACACTCTCTCAATTCAAACTTATGATCCAACTAATAACGGCTGCAAAACAAACAGTGGCCAAGGCATGGAAATCTCCTACATTGGTACTAGCAGAAACAATTTACAGAATGAATAATACAATGTCCCATGCTAAGATGGTAGCCATCGATCAAAATCAAATTCCAAAATTTGAAAAACTTTGGCACCCTTGGATAAAACAACAGTTCCTGTCAAATTTCAATGACTCTGTCCTGTTGCCATGGTAACAGATTAAATGACTTACAGAGACACCCACTCTAAGGCTTCAAAGAGAACTAAAAAGAATAATAAACTGACGAGCGGGACAACCTTGTGGACCATACCTCTACCTTTCAACCCTTTTTCTTCTTTCTCTTTCCTTTTCTCCACCTTACGATTAAAGCTCATTATCAGAATTTATTTGACCTATATACACTCTACTTGTAAACAATATGTATAGTAGGTATAAATCATTTAAATACCTACAAAAGTAACTAAGGAAATTATATATATCTTTAATTTAGGTTTACGTGAACCCAATGTTTAATATTTGAAATTTCATGATATTTACCTAATATAAACCCTACTGTAAAACAATGAGCTTACTTTATAGATCCTTGTAAACTTACTTTATGTATCTTTATAACATTGTATACTCAAACTTCTTTTGACAAGGAAAAAAATGCCCAACTGCTCCTAAACATCGGTTTGCCAGCAGCAGTGTACATGAGGCCTAAATTACACTTGTTTAATAATGCCCCGTACACACGGTCGGATTTTCCGATGGAAAATGTCCGATCGGAGCGTGTTGTCGGAAATTCCGACCGTGTGTGGGCTCCATCGGACATTTTCCATCGGATTTTCCGACACACAAAGTTGGACAGCAGGAGATAAAATTTTCCGACAACAAAATCCGTTGTCGGAAATTCCGATCGTGTGTACACAAATCCGACGGACAAAGTGCCACGCATGCTCAGAATAAATAAAGAGATGAAAGCTATTGGCCACTGCCCCGTTTATAGTCCCGACGTACGTGTTTTACATCACTGCGTTTAGAACGATCGGATTTTCCGACAACTTTGTGTGACCATGTGTATGCAAGACAAGTTAGAGCCAACATCCGACGGAAAAAATCCTAGGATTTTGTTGTCTGAATGTCCGAACAAAGTCCGACCGTGTGTACGGGGCATCATTATAATAATAGTAAAAGGTAAACAGAGCAACATAGTCAAATCCTAGCCAGAGTTCGGTAACTGGAACAAATGGTCAGATAAGCCAGGACGTTAGGGAGCCAGAGATCAGCGTACTTCAGGACAGGCCAGGAAATCGGGAAACCAGAGAATCAGGGTAGTGGAACAGCAAGCAGGATCAGGAACCAGAAGGGACATCAGCCAAGCCAGTCTTCAACAGGTACACAGGAGAGAGTCTCTGGATGTGTTGACCAGGCGAAGACAGAGGGAGGGACTGAAATGAACAGCTTAAGTAACCAGCAGGACTGACAAGCAGGATATCATCAGGTGGGTCACTGTGGAAAAGATTGGAGCCGGCAATTGACCAACAGCTGCTCTGAGAAGGAAGGGTGGATCCAAACCCTAACAAGTCTGACTGGTATCAGAGAAGCTTCACATTGCTGGGAAATTCGGAGAGCGCCGCACGCACAGTGAGTAGATTCCACACAAAATACGGTAGATCTCATTTTATGTTTTTATATTATTTTTTTTGTTTCCTATTTAATTTTGTATTGTGCTTATAGCATCGCTGGAGATTCAGAGAGCGCAGCAGACAGAGTAGGATCAAAATACAAATAGGAATCATTTTATGTTACGTTTTGTGGTGGTGGTTTTTTTTTTTTTTTGACCATAACTGGGAATGTAAAGGGCACAGCAGCGGGTAGAATCGCCACGCACGCTTAGCCCTGGTTAAACCAGTGCGGCTTTGAAATCACGTGATCCACACCTCCCAACTTTTTGATAAGGGAATGAGGGACACCTATTAGCAAAAGTATGTAGGCCTAGGACACACCCCCGCCACGCCCCCTTAAAGGAGAATTGTACAAAAAAATGAGTTAAACCCACAGGTGCTTTTATTTTATTTTTATTTTTTTCCACTACTATTCCTTTTTATATTGGCTTTTGAAATCTACAAATGCAGCGAATTCGAATTTGGATGAAATGTTTAGCTCTGGGAAACACATTTCAAAGATAAAAAGTGCATTTTATAGACAACGATACAGATCAGACCAAAATGAGGGGGAAGGAGGGAGAGATGGACATTGTTCCAAATCGGGGACAGTTGGGAGCTATGTGTGATTACATCAGTGCGATTTGCACTGCCGACTTCAGTGCGACTTGCTTTAAAACGGACCTTCAGTCATTATTTTCATTTTTCCATCTATTAAATCTTCTGCTCTTGTTGTTGTTTTTAACTTTATATAGTAAAACTTTTTTTCTGCCAGTAAACCCCTATACAGCCCACTTCCTGTTTCTTGTCTGGTCATAACGGAAGAGCGATCCGGGCAGCAGTACTGTTACACACCAGGGAGCTGGACTGACGACGGGGCGGACTGGGAAGGAGCCGGAGGAGCCTGTCAGAGTCATCTGGGAGTTCTGGAGCATCTCATTGTGTGGAGCGGAGCATCGCAGCAGTGCCGCCCAGCTGGAGACAGAATCCTGTACATCACAACGGAGTCTTCTGATAACACTGTCCTGGTTGGGTGAGAGGGCTGTTGCCCAAAAGTTTCTTGATACACTTTTATACATCCGTCTACACAAGACAGAGTTGTTGGGACCCATAGTCCCACACACAGTCAAGAGGATTTAGTACTGAGTCCCTGACATCAAAGTTAGTTATAGTGCTGCTGCACCAGAACCTTGCTTTCATAATTCAGCCTACTTTGACCAGGAGTCATTAACCCTTGGATTACAAATGTACTTTGTTTTTGCTAGCAGAAGAAAGAAGAAAAGAAGGACTGTTTAGTAAAATACAAGGCCTTGTGTTCCTTTACTATATTGGGGTAATGTGATACTAAATAAGGGAGCTCTCTAATTATTGTATTATACTTTATCAAGTTAACCCTTTGATTTAGTATAGTAATAAAGCACGCAGAAAATAGGATAGTGCTCATAATGAGATAGATTCACTCTGACACCTGTCCTATTTACTTTACTACATTACTCACAAATTATCTCAGACACTTTATATCTGTATTATATCTTTGTAATATAAAGTTCAGTTGACTGTCAGACTATGTTGGTCTGACAGTACAACCATTGTAGTGTTTACCTTTTTTACAACAATTACAGTAAATAAGGTTCATTTTCAAGTACAACTGTGTGAGTGTTGTTTTTCCTCTTCATCACCAGCCAAGAGGAGGGTAAGGTAACTACAGACAGGTATATTATATTGAGTTATGTGAACTTGCATTTATGATTTTGTTTTGACTGCACATTATTACACCACAGCTGTGTCAGGGGGACTGAGACATTCATAGGGGAAATAAAGCAGAGTACAGGCCCAAATAAATCAGCAGCTCCTAAGAGGGTCAGTGCTACACGTGGGCGCGTCGTCCGGGATTACGGTTACTCTGCAAGCAAGCCCATCCCCTTGGCACCAGTATGGACCCGTCCACTGTGGTGCACAGCAGAAGGCGCCCGCTCAGAAGCAAGCGTGGCAATTGAGCTCCCTGGGGAGGTCTGGGAAAAAGAACAGATTAGTCAAATTGTAAAGACATTATCTCCAGATAGAAAAGCATGGGTGATTGCCATCAAATCAGATGAAGAGACTTCTCGCACTTATGCACTGTTGGAGTGGAGAGAGGGAGTACCAGAGAGCTTCAAAGGCAGAAGTGTACAGCTGGGAAACAAAACAAGGTTTTACATAGTACACCCAAAAATCTCAGATGAGGATTCCATCAGTGCTCCCCACTGGGACACCGCTAGAGGAACAGTCCCTCCCCCGGCGTCTCTGGCCATGATGGGGCCAGAACTCCTTGCAGCTTTGGGAGACTGTGTCAAAGTGCCAGAAGAACAACACGGTATGCATAGAAGCTGGGTACAGGAAGCTGAGAGTTTTTTCAGGAGAACAGCCTGTGCTGGCTGGAGAAGAAGGATTTGATGTATGGATAGAGCAAGCCATGCAGGCTCTAGAAGAGTGGGAGCTGCCAGAAGCCCAGAAGAAACAGCACATCAGTGAAAGTCTGCGAGGAGCTGCTGCAGAGGCTGTCAGGAACCTGAGGTTCAGTAATACCACCTGTACAGCCTATGATTACTTGGTTATGTTACAAGAGGAGTTTGGGCGACTGGAAAAGGCAGCCGATTTAATCTACTAGTTTGAGCATACCCTCCAACGCCAAGGAGAGCGCCTTTCTGAATATATCAGATGACTAAATAAGATGTTATACCAAATTGTGTTGAAGAAAGGGATGAGGCCCTCTGCCATAGACTAAGCCCGAATACAGCAAATCCTCAAGGGGGCTTTACGTTCTGATCCAGTTTGGCTCCATTTGAAAACCTCAGTGGGTGCCATGTCGCTCAAATACCCTGATCTCATCAGAGTGGTAAGAGATGAAGAAGCTATGTTAGATGATCAGCAAGTCACTGTTCACCCAGCCTATGCATCTCTAGTTGAAGCAAGGCCTGTGAGGGCAGTGGAACAAGACTCTGAAATCGCCACTTTGAAATCTCAAATGGCACAAGTGATGGAGATGACCACATTAATGGCACAATTCTCTGAGGTAACCACAGAAGGAGAGACCGTGGCCAGAGTACCTCAGAGTAAATCCACTGGCTCGAATCAGAGGTCAGCGAGCGATGAAGTCTGCTTCAATTGTGGAGGAACTGGACATTATCGGTGAGTGTGCCCAAGTCCAGTGAAGCCTGAGGTATTACGTCAAAAGCCGGCGGAAAACTTCAGAGGGCCCCGGTGAAGGAGTCAACCGGGTGCCCTGTTGTGTCAGCTAACTCCAAAAAACACAATGAAGTAAAGAGACCACAGGAGGGGTCAAAACTCAGAGAAGGCTCCCATGATCATCCCAAAGCAACCCAGCGCCTCACTCTTTTCCACCCAGAATACTAATAAAGGGGGAGTTAATACACGCCAGACTCAGAGGGTCACACAGGAAGCCATGCGGAACTCTAAGCCCCGCAAGAAAGGAGTACAGATCAAAGCCACTAAACAGGCCAAACTGGCTACCCCCCCATTAAATTACCACCAAGATTAGTGGGACCTTCTCCCGACGTCCCCATTCAGGTGGAGGGAATCTACACCAGAGGTCTCCTGGATACTGGGGCTCAAGTGACTCTCTCCTTTTATAGGGACTTCTATGATAAGTACCTTAAACACCTGCCACTGCAGAAATTAGAAGAACTGCAAATATGGGGCATTGGGACTCGGTTTCCCCGATGATGGCTACCTACTCATCAGACTTGCCTTCGACCCGAGTGTGGCAGTGAGGGCAGAAACCTTTAAAACCTTGGCAGTGGTGTGTCCTCGCCCTAAAGGGGCTGATAGGAATTCCCTCATTATTGGGACCAACACTGATCTGGTAAGAAGACTGCTCACACCACTTGTGCAGGGGAAGAGCACTTCAGCCAAGAGTGTGCACCCCATGCTAACACAGGTGTAACAAGATCTTGTGCAGGAACAGAAGGCCCCACCCGAAGGAGTGGGAAAAATCTGGCGTCTAGACAAGAGTGAAAAGCTGGTACAACCAGGTGAAGTAGTCTGCCTAAAAGCCTCTATCAAGCTAAGTTGGAGACAGCCCAGTCCCTTCATCGTCCTTGAGACGGACAGACAGAAAGAAGACAAGGGCCTGGAAGTTATCCCTGAAGTGTTGTCAACCAAGGCGCTGAAGAGAAGTAAAGGAAGAGTCTCAGTCAGTGTTTGCAACACAACAGCCTTGCCTGTGAAGGTGCCTGCCAGAGTGCTGCTGGGACAGGTCAGTCAAGCAACCCCAGTCTCACCGTATGGTATCATGGGAGAGCTAGACGGAGAGATTCCCCTGGAAGAGTTCTATCCAAAGGACACACCTCTTACACCTGCCTGGATGGAAAGAGCCAAGAACCAGCTTCTGAGATGGAGAACTGCCTTCTCAAAAAGTGAGTTCGATGTGGGGCTTGCAAAGAGTGGCGAACACAAAACCCATTTGGAAGAAGAGAAACCCTTCCGAGAAAGGGTATGGCGGATCCCGTTGGGAGATCTGGAAGACCTACGGGAGCAGCTAGCTGAGCTGAAAAGGACAGGGATTAGCCGAGAGTCCCGGAGTCCATATGCCTCTCCGATAGTAGTTGTAAGAAAAAAGAATGGCTCTTTGCGACTATGCATTGTCTACCGGACACTAAATCGGAGGACCATCCCTGATCAGTACACCACACCTTGGATAGATGTCCTACAAAGCCTGATGGGAGCAAAGTGGTTCAGTGTACTAGATCTTAATAGTGGGTACTATCAGATCCCCATGTGCCCTGAAGATAGAAAGAAGACTGCTTTTATCACCCCTGTAGGATTTTTTAAGTTTAATCGAATGCCTCAAGGTCTGTCTGGAGCCCAAGCAACCTTCCAGCGATTAATGGAGAAGACAGTGGGTGATATGAGCCTGATTGAGGTGTTGGTCTATTTAGACGATGTCATAGTGTTTGGCAGAACACTGGAGGAGCACAGAGTGCCTGGAAAAGGTCTTGAAGAGACTTCATGACGAAGGCCTGAAGCTCTTCTTGGAGAAGTGTCATTTCTACCAACCCTCGGTGAACTACTTGGGCCACATCGTATCCGCTGAAGGAGTGGCAACAGACCTGCATAAATTGGAGGCAGTTACCTCCTGGCCTAGACCAACTAACGTGACTGAACTTAGATCCTTTCTAGGATTCTGTTCTTATTACAGGCGGTTTGTGGAAGGGTTTGCTAAGATAGCCCACCCACTCACCGAGCTGTTGAAGAATCAAGAAGGAATTGGCTCAGATTCAGAAGGTTTGGGGAAGCTAAAAGAAGGCCCCAGAAAGAAGAAAGAGTCCATCCAAGAAGAATGGACTTCAAAGCGTGCACAGGCTTTCAGACAGTTGACATGGAGCCTTACCACTGCTCCGGTTCTAGCCTATGCAGACCCTACTAAATCCTATGAATTGCATGTGGATGCCAGCCGAGACGGGCTGGGCGGAGTGCTTTACATAGCCTATGTGAGCAGAAGTCTAGTCCCCGCTGAACGGAACTACCCCACTCATAAATTGGAATTCCTGGCTTTAAAATGGGCTGTGGTAGATAAACTCAAGGATTTCCTGTATGGTGCAGAGTTCGTGGTTAAGACAGACAATAACCCACTTACTTACCTGCTTACCACAGCAAAGTTGGATGCCATGGGCCATAGGTGGTTGGCTGCACTCTCAGCATTCACATTCAGCTTGAAATACAGACCAGGAATAGGAAATAGAGATGCAGATGCACTATCAAGACGACCTCACTGTTCCCAGGGTCAAGAAGAATGGACTCGGCTCACCCCAGAAGGAGTGAGGGCCCTTTGTGTCGGAGCACAACGGCAAAGTAAAGGTGGGGCTAGAGCTGAAGAAGTTGGAGTGTCCGCTGCAGGGGTACCCAAGTGTTACTGTAATGTCGCTCAGATTGCAGAAGAGGGATTACCAAAGTTGTCCTTCGATTAGATCAACAGGGAGACCCACTTTGTAGCCTGGCACTGAAGGCTTTGGAGAGAGAAAACCCTGACCTACTTCTCAAGAGCACTGAAAAGGAAGCTCGAGTTCTACACAAAGAGTGGGATCGGCTACAGCTCAAACAAGGGGTGGTCTACTGAAGGGGCCCCTCTGACGATGGTGAAGAAGAGTGGCAACTGTTCTTACCGAAGAAGCACCGAGAGAAGGTACTAATTGCTCTACATGACCACCACGGCCATTTGGGAGCAGAAAGGACTTTCCAGCTGGTGAAAGACCGGTTCTACTGGCCCTATATGAGAACTGAAGTAGAGGGTTATTGTCACTCATGTCTCCGATTGTATACAGAGGAAGACCTTGCCTCAGAAAGCTGCCCCAATTGGCTCTTTAAATGGCCCAGGACCGATGGAGCTGGTCTCTATAGATTTCCTGTGTGTGGAATCTGACTTAAGTGGAAAAGGGAACATTCTAATAGTTACTGATCACTTTACTCGTTATGCTTAAGCATTCCCTACTAAAGACCAACAGGCCTCTACAGAGGCAAAAGTCTTGGTAGAGAAGTTCTTTGTCCATTATGGTCTACCACAACGAATTCATTCCGATCAAGGGAGAGACTTCGAAAGTACTCTGATTCAAAAGCTGTTGGATCTTTTAGGTATTCGGAAATCTAGAACCACTCCATATCATCCACAAGGTGATCCTCAGCCGGAGAGATTAACCAGACTCTTCTAAATATGTTGGGAACCCTGATATCTGAGCAAAAACCACATTGAAGCAGGCACATCACTGCACTAGTACATACATATAACAGTACAAAATGCGATGCAACAGTATATTCCCCCTACAGGCTAATGTTTTGGAAGAGAAGCTAGACTACCGGTGGACTTGGCTTTTGGAACCAGTCTGGATCATACTTCAGCGACTTCTCACAGAGGATATGTGGATAGGTTGAGGAAGAGTCTGAAGACCGCTTACGACAAAGCTCAAGTCACGTCAGACCACGGAGGGTACAGAAACAAAAAGAACTTTGATCTCAAAATACGGGTCCAAGATTTACAACCCGGTGACCGAATTCTGCTAAGGAATTTGTGAATCTCAGGCAAGCACAAACTGGCTGATCGTTGGAAATCACAACCATATATTGTATGCAGGAAACTTCCAGAACTTCCAGTGTATGAGATCAGGCCGGAAGGGAGCATTGGACAAGTAAAGACCTGGCATAGGAACTACCTCCTACCTTTTAACGGAAGCAGTCAGGATAAATCCAGAGGCAGATCTACCCTCTACGTCTAATGCTGTGCCTCGACCAGTGACTAGGTCTCAGCCTGGATCCTCAATCACTGAGGAAGAGGAGATGGAGATAAGTTGGCTGTGGCCATCTGAAACACCAGAAGTTGAAGCGGGTGTTTCACCTCAGCCAGAAAGTAGAAATAGTGGGACTCTTAGACCTGACGCCCCAGAATTTGTCGCTGTCTGGATACTCTGAGGAAAACTTGTCTCTCACTGGCATTGAGATAGAGGAGTCTGAAATGGAGGAAGGCAATACTTGCCCAGAAGTGGTGACTATATCTAAAGACAGATCAACTGGAGATGTAGTGGAGTCTCAAACTCCTCTGTTGGAAACACACTGAGGACTTTTCTGTTGGTGTTGAGTCCGAAGTACAGGAAAGTAAAGAAATTGAAGAAAATGCCAGTTTGCCTGAGACGCCGAAAGTACAGAGAACAAAGAGTGATTCACCCACCAAGAAGGCTGACTTATGATACGTTGGGTGAATGCTCTGAAGGGGCTCAATTCACTGCCAGAAGAAATGTTGAGATGCCTGGTCCTTCTATTGTTGAGTTAGAAAGAAGCAACCCCATCTCGCCTCTTGACACAGTTGGTGTCAGCTGTGGGTACACAGAGCAGTCTCCCATCACAAGATAATTGGTGGGAGGCTCCTCTGTCAAGTTTGTGTTGTAAACTGAGCAATTTGAGCTTGGAGTCTAGTCATGAAAATGCAACTTGCTTATTATCTTACTAACCTGTTTTCTCCGCATGTAACTGATAGCATGTAACAGGCAAAAATGTTTGAGGAAACAAGTTTCTACGTCTCTTTGGGGACCAAAGAGTTTAAGCAGGGGGAGTGTGTAGCGGTCACATATTTGGTATGTAACTTAATGTGTGTTCTATATTAGCATCTGGCGCCATCTAGCAACCAAAATATAAAAGGACTGCATCTTTATTCTTTTATTGTTTAGAAGTGACATGGAAGTGTTTTTGTTTTGTTTAAATCTGGACATTAACTTGACATACCCACAATGCTCAAAAAGACCAAAAGGTTCCCCTTGGACGGGATTTTAAAGGCACTACCATAAATGATGCAATGTAAATACAAACTTTTATTACAAAAATAGAAAAAAACAAACAAAATATATACAACTCAAATACAAAAAATATGTACAATTGGATACATCAAAAACAAAATACATGTGGTTATAGATACAGATAGCATCGAAATGGAAGACAAATCCAAAATCAGAATGTAATAAGTCTCGGTTCAGTGAGACTTATTACATTCTGATTTTGGATTGGTCTTCCATTTCGATGCTATCTGTATCTATAACCACATGTATTTTGTTTTTGATGTATCCATTTGTACATATGTTTTGTATTTGAGTTGTATATATTTTGTTAATTTTTATTACAAAAATAGAAAAAAAACAATTTTGTATTTACATTGCATCATTTATGGTAGTGCCTTTAAAATCCCATCCAAAGGGAACCTTTTGGTCTTTTTCAGATTTATGGGATGTGGCACACCCCCTCTTTTTTTTTTTTTTTACCCACAATGCTCATTGACTCCCATGAACCTCAGGGAACAGAACTGCATTGTGGGAAGATTATAAAAAGGCTGGGAGCGGCCATCTTAGGTCTCTTGGACACGCATGGCCAGCCTGGGAGGATCTGTGTGACGTCTCCAGCACAGCGCAGCCTACCTCCACGGAAGAGCGATCCGGGCAGCAGTACTGTTACACACCAGGGAGCTGGACTGACGACGGGGCGGACTGGGAAGGAGCCGGAGGAGCCTGTCAGAGTCATCTGGGAGTTCTGGAGCATCTCATTGTGTGGAGCGGAGCATCGCAGCAGTGCTGGCCAGCCGGAGACAGAATCCTGTACATCAGAACGCAGTCTTCTGACAGCACTGTCCTGGTTGGGTGAGAGGGCTGTTGCCCAAAAGTTTCTTGATACACTTTTATACATCCGTCTACACAGGACAGAGTTGTTGGGACCCATAGTCCCACACACAAAGTCAAGAGGATTTAGTACTGAGTCCCTGACATCAAAGTTAGTTATAGTGCTGTTGCACCAGAACCTTGCTTTCATATTTCAGCCTACTTTGACCAGGAGTCATTAACCCTTGGATTACAAATTTACTTTGTTTTTGCTAGCAGAAGAAAAGGACTGTTTAGTAAAATACAAGGCCTTGTGCTCCTTGGGGTAATGTGATACTAAATAAGTGAGCTCTCTAATTATTAAACTGTGAAATGTGGGGACAATAAAAAATTCCGCCTCTGCCTCACATCAATCCGCGCCTCAGAATCACTCCGCTATCAGATGCAGTAGACCCAAGCAGCTGCCTTAAAATTAAAACATGTAATAAACAATAAGTCCGAAAATCATAAAAATTCGTGTCCAATCCTTGACTTTTTAAACTTATTGAGGCAGCGCTAAGTGTCCGATATTATAAAACACTGTATATAGAACCAATGTTTAAAAAGACAGGAAAGTTCATAATTAAAGATGCAGACTGTGGATGTGAAGGTAAACGTAGAAATCCTTTCACCAATAGCGATCACCGCGTGAGGGGGTCACCCCCCGTGAGATTGCACTCACCACAATATCTATAACCACAGGCCTTTGGATAATGATCTTTAAATCTTTGCCGTCTCCTTAATTCAACCACTAGGTGGTGCAAGACCCGCTCGGTATGTATAACCTTTTGCTCTCCTAGAACGATGTTGTCTGAGGTTCCCAGACCAAGATCCTCTCTAATTATTGTATTATACTTTATCAAGTTAACCCTTTGGTTTAGTATAGTAATAAAGCACGCAGAAAATAGGATAGTGCTCATAGTGAGAGATTCACTGACGACTGTCCCATTTACTTTACTACATTACTCACAAATTATCTCAGACACTTTATATCTGTATTATATGTTTGTAATATAAAGTTCAGTTGACTTTAAGACTATGTTGGTCTGACAGTACAACCATTGTAGTGTTTACCTTTTTTAAAACAATTACAGTAAATAAGGTTAATCTTCAAGTACAACTGTGAGTGTTTTACTCTTCATCACCAGCCAAGAGGAGGGTAAGGTAACTTCAGACAGGTATATTATATTGAGTATTGTGAACTTGCCTTTATGATTTTGTTTTGACTGCACACTACTACATAACAGCTGTGTCAGGGGGACTGAGATATTCATAGGGGAAATAAAGCAGAGTACAGGCCCAAATAAATCAGCAGCTCCTAAGGGGGTCAGTGCTACATATGATAGAATGGGGGGGGGGGGGTGGAATTGGAGGCATAGGTATAATGGATTGGGGGGTATGAGTCAGACCTATGCCTCCAATTTAACCCCCCAATCCAGCACATATCTGCTCTCAATCCCCTCTTACTCCCAGCAAACATCCTGCTCAATCTCCCATTATATCAATGCTTTCAGGTCACAGTACAGTGTCACATAGCATTATCCTGCAGCCAAGGGGGTCAGACATCCTGAGAAAATAGCGATGTTTTATTCTTCCAGAGGTTAGAATTTGTACATTGTTATCCTATTACATAATGATAGGTGCGTGATTAGACCATGTAATGTTATGGATCTGAGCATCTCATTTTTTGCAAGAGGAGTCTGTTTGCAATGAAGTAGTCAATTCTAGAATACGTTTCTTTTCAGTTGTCTGTAGACATCTCCACGGATCATACAAGTCTTCCTGGGAAAAAATATTGTTTAGACCTAGTCTAACTGTGTGGTTTTTTTTTTTTTTTTTTTTTTTTGTATTGCCCATGACAGGATCCATTGGGGCTTGAAGTCGCCACAGATGATTATATATCCTTTCTGTAATTTCCGCAGTTTCTTCAGAATCCTTTTGATGAATTTGTGGGGTTGCTTATTTGGGGCATAAATGTTAGTGATTGTGTAGGTAATATTGTCAATTGTAGCAACCAAAATGATATATCTCCCTTGATTATCTATAAGTATGTCCAGGAGTTTTAAAGACTGAATCCTTTACTGCACTAATAACCCCCCTCTTTTTTTCTTTGGGCTGTTAGAGAAAAATATATGGGGAAATTTATGATGCATACATTTTGGAGGTTTGTCGGCCACAAAATGCGATTCTTGTACGCATATTATGTCACTTTTAAATTTAAGTGTGCCAGTCCAGAGGGCTTTCCTTTTTTATGTGGGCTGTTCAATTCTTTCACATTGCGTGATAGAAGAAAAAAAAGTGAAATATTGCTTTAAATATCGTACCTGGGGGTGTCTATAGTATGCCTGTAAAGTGGCGCGTGTTTCCCGTGCTTAGAACAGTCCCTGCACAAAATGTCTTTTTTAAAGGAAAAAAGTCATTAAAAACTGCTTGCGGCTTTAATGTAATGTCGGGTCCTGGCAATATGGATGAAAATCAGTGAGACAAACGGCATGAGTACCCCCCAGTCCATTACCAGGCCCTTTGGGTCTTGTATGGATATTAAGGGGAACCCCGCACCCAAATTAAAAAAGGAAAGGTGTGGGGCCACCAGGCCCTATATACTCTGAACAGCAGTATACAGTCAGTGCAAACAAGACAGGGACTGTAGGTTTGTTGTTAAGTAGAATCTGTTTGTAATTTTGAACGGGTACATTTTTAACGTGTTTAGCTCCAGCCAAAAAATCTATTTTAAGCTTTTTGGAAAACATAGGGAAGGGTTATCACCCCTGTGACATTTGTTTTTGCTGTCTGTGCTCCTCTTCAGAAGATTTCACCTCACTTTTTGTCCCAATGACAAATGTTTTTTTGAAAATTTGGGGTTTTTATTGAAACAAGGGTTGGTGATGAAGCATCAGTGGAAAGGAGAAATGTTTTTCCCATATTAACTCTTACAGGAGAGAATTTCCCTTTCCTAGGGGTAGATTTTATCTCACTTCCTGTTGTCTCCTTCCGTTTGCAAGTAGGAGTCATTTGTAAATTGGATGTTTGAAAGTAGGGGACTGCCCTATATACTCAGCAGAAATTTGGGCCTTAGGTGTTGTTGTGGCCATAACACTGTAAGCCCTCACAGGGCCCTGCTGTGAAATATTAGATCAAGAATTGTAATTATACGCCCCTGTTAAAGAGGGGCTGAAAAATTAGGCCTTAGGCATTGGTGCTGGTGCCACAACACTGCAACCCCTCAGATACTCTAGTTGGAACGCAGGAACGAGCCCTACTGCAAAGTATTGCATCAAAAATTGTAATTGCACGCCCCTGTTAAACGGGCTGAAAAATTGGGCCTTAGGCACTGGTGGCGGTGCCCGGAACCAAAAATGTTCTTACAAGCTATCAGCGTGATCATTGAGGAGGAAGAGGGTAATTACTCAGGATAGTCACTTAGCATCAGCAGTCTTTGAAGGGATCTGAGATTTTTAAAAAAATTATTTGGTTACATCAGCATCAGGTGCTTGGTAGCTGGTGGTGATCCAAGACTGATTCATCTTTAAGAAGGTCAATCGATCGACCGAGTTGGTGGACAGACGCACCCTGTGATTGGTTACAAAGCCTCCAGCAGCGCTGAATGTGCGTTCTGAAAGAACTCTGGATGCAGGACAGGCCAGTAGCTCAATTGCATACTGTGAAAGCTCTGGCCAGGGATCCATCCTCAAGACCCAGTAACCCAGAGGATTTTCGGTGGGGAAAGGTGTCCAAGTCAGATCTTGCCCCTAGGTATTCCTGCACCATGTAAAACAGACGCTGGCGATGGTTGCTGGAACCGATCATACCTTGTTGCTGCGGACAAAAAAACTGTCTGAACGCATCGTTCAGACGGCCACCTTCTCCACCGCTCCTTCTTTGACTGACCGAAGCCTCAGCAACACGTTGTCCAGAAACAGGAGTTTGTAACCTCCCAGTCTCTGGGAACGTGTTGCACAGACCTATCTGCAAGGCCTCCTGAAGATGTTTCATCCTCTGCTCCCTCTGCGATGGCAAGATAAGGTCCGCAATCTTACCCTTGTAACGTGGATCAAGGAGGGTTGCCAGCCAGTATTGTTCCTTCTCCTTGATACCACGAATACGAGGATCCTTACGCAGGCTTTGCAGGATCAGGGAGGCCATGCAGCGTAGGTTTGCTGAGGCATTTGGTCCCGAGTCCTCTGGGTCACTAAGGACGACATGGTCCGCAGCCACCTCCTCCCAGCCACGTACAAGTCCATGTGTTTCTTGGGACTGATCCCTTAAAGACTGCGGCTGATGCTGCGTGCCAGGCTTCACCTCCATACTGACATAATCCTCCTCCTCCTCCTCCTCCTCGTCCTCTTCCTGTGTGATCGGCGGGCACGCAGGAACACTGTCTGGATAAAGGGGGCCTTGAGAGCTAAGGAAGCCCTCCTCTTCCTGCCTCTGTTCTGCCTCAAGTGCCCTGTCCATTATTCCACGCAGCGTGTGCTCCAACAGGTGGACAAGGGGACAGTGTCACTGATGCATGCACTGTCACTGCTCACCATCCTCTTGGCCTCCTCAAATGGTGACAGGACAGTGCATGCATCCCTGATCATGGCCCACTGGCGTGGGGGAGAAAAAAACAAGCTCCCCTGACCCTGTCCTGGTGCCATAGTCGCACAGGTACTCATGGATGGCCCTCTGCTGCATGTGCAGCCGCTGCAGCATGGCCAACATTGAGTTCCACCTGGTGGGCATGTCACAGATTAAGCATTTTTTTGGGGCATTTTAAACTCCTTTTTGGAGGTCTGCCAGCCAGAGCACTGGCATTATATGACCGGCGGAAATGCACACAGACTTTCCAGGCCTGCCTCAAGACATCCTGTAAGCCCGGGTACCTGCCCAAGAACCGCGGCACCACCAAGTTAAGGACGTGAGCCAAACAGGGCACATGGGTCATTTGTCACTGTCGGAGGGCAGAGAGGAGGTTGGTGCCAAACCACCATTCCTGCCTTAAGTTGGCGTCAACCACCTCTGAACCTGCCCCTGCAGAGCTGACAGAACCTCTGCCCCAGTGTGGCTCCTGTCCCCCAAGCACACCAGCTCAAGCACCGCATGGCATCTTTTGGCCTGCGTACTTGCGTAGCCCCTTGAACGCCTACGGAGCACCGCTGGTTCTGAGGACAAATCACAGGAAGAGGCCATGGAGGAAGAAGAGGAGGGGGTGGAGGAGAGAGGTGTGTCACAATCATTAGTAGTGGCATTTTGGAGGCGTGGTGGCGGAACAACCTCCAACACTACTGCACCTTGTCCTGCATCCTTCCCAGCTGCCAGCAGAGTCACCCAATGCGCTGTGAAACTTAAGTAACGTCCCTGTCCATGCCTGCTGGACCATGAGTCAGCAGTAATATGCACCTTACCACAGACCGCCCTGTCCAGCGAGGCATGAACATTGCCTTCCACATGCCGGTAGAGAGCCGGAATCTCCTTCCGTGAGAAAGTGGCATTTGGGTACCTGCCACTGAGGAACCGCACATTCCACAAACTCATGGAAGGGGGCAGAGTCTACCAACTGAAAAGGCAGCAGTTGAAGTGCTAGCAATTTTGCCAAGCTAGCATTCAACCGCTGGGCATGTTGATGGCTGGGAGCGAACTGCTTTCGGTGGTGCAGCAGCTGGGGCAGGGAAATTTGCCTGTTACAATCTGATGTCGGTGTACCGAAAGCAGATTGCCCACAAGTACTTGGCTGTGACACCTAATTCTACACCTTCATTCCTCTCACTGCAGGTCTCAGAGGACTGAAGGTATAGTGGGGCTGGAGATCTCAGCTGATGAGGAGCAAGGAGAGGTCCTCTTTGTTCTTTGGTGTGGGTCTTTTAGATACGCTTGCCAATGAACTGCATGGCAGGTCAACATATGTCTGGTCAAGCATGTGGTGCCCAAGCGGGAGATGTTTTGGCCATGCGAGATACGCTTGAGACATATGTTGCAAATAGCAGCGGTGCGATCTGATGCACTTGTCTCAAGGGCCCACACCAAAGAACTTTTTTGAATAACTCAGACTGCAGCGCCCTGCACATGTGGAGCTTTGGGGTGTGATGCAGTCAGTGTGCTGCCCTTAGGCTGGCCCCTGGAGGGCATCCTGCCTCGTTGGTGATGTGCATCCCCCTCCTCCTCCTCCTCTCTCCTATCAGGCACCCACGTTGAGTCAGTGACCTCATCATCCCCTCCCTCCTCATCACTGGAGCAAACCTGGCAGTATGCTGCAACCGGGGGAGCATTACTGCCAGATTGCTATCCTTCTTGGGTACCCTCTCTGTCCGTGCTCACGTTACTGCCTTCATCTAGCTCAGTATCATCAGAGCCTTCCAAACGCTGGGCATCCTCCTGGAGCATGTACCCAACACTGTGGTCAAACAGTTCGAGGGACTCCTCAGGAGGACATGGTGGGGCTAGGGAAGGAGTCACTGATGAAATTGAGCCGAGAGAAGAGGCCGCTGCTTTGCCAAAGTACCCTGAGCATGGGTGAGAGGATGACGGCTTGGTCATCCACTCGACCAAGTCTTCCTCATGTTGCGGCTCAACAAGGCCAGCTGCCGAAAAAAGGCCAATCGTGTCCCACAGCCACGTGCTGATGAGGATGCACCGTCTCCACGACCAGCACTGTTGCCTCTAGACAAAGCCTGCTTGCCCTCTTTTATTGGCTTGTGACTGTCTGCCTCTCCTTGTTGGCCTTCCAGACATACTAATGGCCTCTTGCTGCACTAAGCTGGGATATAGATAGATAGATACAGAGAGTTACAGATTTTATATATATATATATATATATATAATATTAAAAATCTCTAGCATAATCAACTGCCTGCCTGTAGTATGAGAACACCACCAACCTATCTACAGGTAGCTTTAGCTGAACACTGTGCAGAGCTCGCACTAGACTAACTTGTAGCTTATTTAGCTGCCTGCGGTAGTGATAGGATCAGGAAAACGCCACCAACCTTATACAGGTAGCTTTAGCTGAACACTGTGCAGAGCTCGCAAAAAAATAACTTGTAGGTTTAGCTGAACACTGTGGAGGACGCACTACACTAACTTGTAGTTTTAGCTGAACTGTCAGGAAATGTTCCGTCCGCTGGTAATATCTGTTATTCGGCATGCAGTACTGGCGTCCACCAGCGGATGGATCCTGGCAGTATGGAGCAGGTATTCCCCTCTGCAGACAGGTGTCACCTGATGTTAATTAGCAGAGCTGCAGTATAAATACCCGGCAATTGCACACTTATGTTGCCCTGGTATTGTCCTTGAGCCCTGATCTGCATCCTGTTGCCCTGATCCTGTAGCCTGATCCTGAACCCTGATTCCTGGAACCTGTTGATCCTGTTTCCTGTCCGTTACCTGAACCCTGGACTCTGGACTCTGAGCCTTGTACCTGACCCGTCCCTCCTGAGATCCATCCATCCATCCTCTCTTGTCCTGTTTATCTCCCCTCCCAGCTACTGATTCCCTGTTTGTGACCCCGGCCTGGCTTGACTACGATTCTGGTACTCCCTCTTGCTACATATGCTGGTTGGTTTTATATCACTGATTGTTTGGTTGTTCACTTGTATTTGTGGCGTGTTCACATGCATTTTCCTTAAACTTACTTTCACCTATTTATGTCTGGTTCACTCTGTCGCAATCACACAGTTCTGGTCACATCTGGTTTATGACATGAACACTGCACTACACTAACTTGTAGTTTTAGCTGAACACTGTGCAGAGGTCACACTAAACTAACTTGTAGCTTTAAAGCGGGGTTCCACCCAAATTTTGAACAATACCTGTATGTATTCTCTTCCTTGCCTAGATGCTGACATGCCGTTTAAAAAAATTTAAATCACCGTAATTACCTTTTTTATTTTTCCATTCTTCTTTGCACTTCCTGGTTCTCCTCCCGTGGGAGTAGGCTTGTTTCTAGCCTCTCCCAGACTCCGCACAGACTCCTGGGAGCTAGTCTCAGGCTTCCCAGGATGCCACTGAGCATGTGCGGGAACAAGCGGTGAATGCTGGGAGCACAGCATTCACCGCATCCAGGAAATAAATGCTTGTGGGCTTCAAATGCCCACAACAAAGATGGAAACCGCCTGCAGTGAATAATATAAGTTATTCTTTCCGACTAAATCTGACACAGGCGGACATATTACACACAATATGTGAGTATGTAATGCTGAGAAGAAACGTTTGTGAATGAACTCAAAAAAAAAAAAAACGATAGGTGGACCCCCGCTTTAACTGAACACTGAGGAGGACGCACTACACTAACTGTAAATAGTCTAGCTGCCTGACTGTGGTACTAATAGGATCAAAAGAACACCAGCAATTTTCTTCAGGTAGCTGTAAATACTGTAACAAGAAAAGCCTGCCTGTCAGTAGGAAGATAACAGGAATGGATCTAGCGAAAATGAATACAGTGTGTGTGTGTATATGTGTGTGTGTGTGTGTGTGTGTGTGTATATATATATATATATACACACACAATACTGTAAGTGGCAGCTAACTCACTGACTGTCCTGCCTAATCTAGCTAACTCAAATGAAATCTGTCTCTCTCTCTCTCTCTCTCTCTCTCTCTCTGTCTCTGTCTCTGTCTCTGTCTCTGTCTCTGTCTCTGTCTCTGTCTCTGTCTCTGTCTCTGTCTCTGTGTGTGTGTCTCTCTCTCCCTCTCCCTCTCCCTCTCCCTCGTTAACCCCTTCCCTGCCAGTGACATTTATACAGTAGTCAGTGCATTCTTATAGCACTGATCACTGTATAATTGTCAGTGGTCCCAAAAATGTGTCAAAAGTGTCCGATTATGTCTGCCTAAAAATCGCAAATTTACTAGTAGAAAAAAAAATAATAAAAATGCCATAAATCTATCCCCTATTTTGTAGACACTATAACTTTTGCGCAAAACCAATCAATATACACTTATTGCGGGGTTTTTTTGTTTTTTTTTTCACCAATAATGTGTAGAAGAATACATATCGGCCTAAAATGAGGAAAAAATTTGTTTTTTTTTTTTTTTGTTTTTTTTTTTTTTTATAAAAAATGTGGGATATTTATTATAGCAAAAAGTAAACTATTGTGTTTTTTTTTTTTCAAAATTGTCGCTCTTCTTTTGTTTATAGTGCAAAAAATAAAAACTGCAGAGGTGTTGAAATACCACCAAAAGAGCGCTCTATTTCTGGGAAAAAAAGGATGTCAATTGTGTTTGGGTACAAGGTCGCACGGCCGCGAAATTGACAGCTAAAGCAACGCAGTGCTGAATCGCAAAAAATGGCCTGGTCATTGAGCAGTCAAATCTTCCGGGGCTGAAGTGAAGTAATCATCATAACTCTTCTGTCTACAACTGACTCAGCATGTTTCATCCACGAGGACAAGTCACACTGCAGATCTCTATGAAATTGCTTTTACAGGTGAGATTCTAAAGATTTTTTTGGAATTTTTTTTAAACTCCTCTAAATCATCCATTTCCTTTTGGAATACTGAATGTGATGAAACCACATAAACAAGGAGAATATCTGAAGATGTAGAGCAGGGGTCTCCAAACTTTTTAAAAAAGGGTTAGTTTACTGCCCTTTAGACCCAGGCGGGGGGGGGGGGGGGTTGACTGTGACCTGTGGGAGTAGAAAATGGAACATAGAATTATAGAATAATGCCCCATTGATAGTGACAGTGAGAATAATAATGCCCCATCTTTTTTGTCAGTGGAGGGATAGTTCCTCATTGCTGTCAGTGGAAGGAAGAGTGTCTCAGGGGCCAAATAAAGGCAGGCAAACAGTTTGGAGACTACTGATTTAGAGGTTCTGTAGGAAGGGTGGGACAGATTTTGGAATTATTGGAGTTTTTATGCCTATGGTAGGTTTATTTCACCCCCTCAATGTCGCCTCCAGCAATATGGTGCTGACCCGCTCCCGCCGTCTACGTCATTGACGAGCGACGGATGACGTGGAGGAAGTGATGCTAGGTCTGCCCCTTCCCCCTGCCTGGAGTGAAGACACGTTGGCGTGCGTTCCAGGCCGCAATAACAACCAGGAAGTATGCTTGCACCTTGTTTAATGGTGCATGCCTGGCGGCGCGGCCCCTCTCATCTCACAGTTGCCACCAACAGCCACTGAGGTGACCATCATTCACCCTGATATGATGGAATATGAGGGATCTCCTGCTTGCCACTTTCTTGCATTACATGTACGGTATGTACTGCCACTAACAAGGGTCTGACTATGCCCCCTTGGTGGGCGCCTTTATTATTATTACTATGGTCATTTTCAATATTACTAGTATACTTGTAGCATTTAATACTATTTTGTATCTTTATTATTATTATTATTTACTGGTCTGCCCATGGGGCGGGGGACATAGGAGGGAGGGGCCTCTATGTATATATATGTATGTATATATATGTGTATATATATATATATATATATAATATAATATAATATAATATAATATAATATAATATAATATAATATAATATATGGGACTGCTGAAGGAGGATTCACTGCTGTGCTCTGGGGAAGAGGGGATGTTCCCCTCGAAACGTGTCACCTAGCAGTAATCCCTTTTGAGTTCCTCTGTGACCTCTGGTGGGCTTTGCTGATCCGAGATTACATGCTGTTATTTGAAGATTTTTTACACTATGAGATCTTCCACAACGGTTTGTAAGTAGTTCCTTTTTATCATTGGTTTTAATAAATTTACATCCAAAGGATAATGCACATGGCTGGTACGCCCTTTCTTTTTTCTCGTTGTCTGTTAGGATTCCCCATCCTTGAGGGCAGCAAGGCCTGCGGTTATACACTACTTGACCGGTTATCCACTTGTGCGCAGGAGCATTTTTTCTTCATTATCTGAAGTAAAGTAATCAACATAACTCTTCCATCTAAGAACAGACTCAGCATGTTTCATCCAGGAGGACAAGTCACACTGCAGCTTACTATGAAATTGCTTTTACAGGTGAGATTCTAAAGATTTTTTTGGAATTTTTTTTAAACTTCCCTAAATGCAGATCATCCATTTCCTTTCTGAATACTGAATGTGATGAAACAAGGAGGATATCTGAAGATGTAGAGCAGGGGTCTCCAAACCTTTTAAAGGGCCAGTTTACTGCCCTTTAGACCCTTGGGGGGGTTGACTGTGGCCCATGGGAGCAGAAAATGGAACATAGAATTAAAGAATGCCCCATTGATGGTGGCAGTGAGAAGGATAATGTCCCATCTTTTGTGTCAGTGGAGGAATAGTTCCTCATCATTGCTGTCAGTGGAAGGAAGAGTGTCTCAGGGGACAAATAAAGGCAAGCAAACCGTTTGGAGACCACTGATGTAGAGGTTCCGTAGGAAGGGTGGGTCAGATTTTGGAATGATTGGAGTTTTTCACAGGAGGAGTTTTCTTACCTTGAGGAGCAAAGTGGAGCAAAGTCTAAAAGTCTAACACTCCCTATATGGTCACCGTGGACAATCTGTTCACCCAATGATCTTCCACTCTACAGATGTACAATGCTGTGAAAAATTATTTGCCCACTTTCTTATTTTTTTTTTTTTGCATATTTCTCCCACTTTAAATGACTCAGATCATCAAACAAATTTTATTATTACACAAAGATAACCCGAGTAAATACAAAATGCAGTTTTTAAATGGTTTCATTTATTAAGGCAAAAAAGCTGTCCAAACCTGCCTAGCTTTTTGTGAAAAAGTAATTGCCCCCTAAACCTAATAACTGGTTGTGCCACCCTTGGAGGCAACAACTGCAATCAGGCATTTGCGATAACTGATAATGAGTCTTTCACATTGCTGCGGAGCAATTTTGGCGCACTCTTTGCAGAATTGTTTTAATTCAGCCACATTGGAGGGTTTTCCAGCACAGAATGGCCTGTGTGAGGTCATGATACAGCATCTCAACTGGATTTAAGTCCGGGCTTTGACTAGGCCACTCCAAAACCTAAATGTTGCTTTGTTTGAACCATTTTGAGGTGGACTTGCAGTTGTGTTTCGTATAATTGTCCTGCTGCATAACCCAAGTGCACTTGAGTGTGAGGTCAGGAACTGATGGCCGGACATACTCCTTTAGGATTTTCTGGTAGAGCTCAGAATTCATGGTTCCATCAATTATGGTAAGTTGTCCAGGTCCTGAAGCTGCAAAGCAGCCCCAGACCATCACGTTACCCCCACCATGTCTGATTGTTGGTATGATCTTGTTATGAAATGCTGTATTAGTTTTATGCCAGATGTAACGGGATGCACACCTTCCAAAAAGTTACATTTTTGTCTCATCAGTCCACAGAATATTTCCCTAAAAGTCTTGGGGGATAATCAAGATGTTCTTTGGTAAATGTGAGATGAGCCTTTGTGTTTTTTGGTCAGCAGTGGCTTTGGCTTTGGAACTCTCCCATGGATGCCATTTTTGCCCAGTCTCTTTCTTATTGGTGAATCATGAACACCGACCTTACCTGAGGGAAGTGAGGCCTGCAGATCTTTAGATGTTGTTCTGGGTTCTTTGATGACCTCCTGGATGAGTTGTCGTCATGCTCTTGGAGTAATTTTTGTAGGCCGGCCACTCCTGGGAAGGTTCATCCCTGTTGCAAGTTATCTCTATTTGTGGATAATGGCTCTCCCCGTGGTTCACTGGAGTTCCAAAGCCTTAGAAATGGCTTTGAAACCCTTCCTAGACCGATACACGTACATTATTTTGTTTCTAATCTGTTCTTCATTTTTTTCAAATTGTGGTATAATGTGTGGATTATTGTGATCTGTTAGCGTGCTTCACTTTGTCAGACAGATTCTATTTATGTGATTTCTTGATTCAACAGCTCTGGCAGTAATCAGGCCTGGGTGTGGCAAGTGAAATTTAACTCCACTTTCCAAAAAATTGTGGTTTAATCACGGTTCATTCATGATTCAACATGGGAGGGGGCAATTACTTTTACACATAGGGCCAGGCAATCTTCAGCAGCCTTTTTCCCTTAATAAATGAAATAATAAATTAAAAACTGCATCTTGGATTTACTCAGGTTATCGCTGTGTAAAATTAAAATTAGTTTGAAGTGTGAGAAAAATGCAAAAAACTAAAAATCGGGAAGGGGGAAAATACTTTTTCACAGTACTGTACATTTACACAAGGTGAACATGTATGTCTGTTCCTATGGAGGAGGGAGAGAGGAGCACTGGAATTGACCTACCCCAATACAGGTAGTAGGGCTCCATGGACGACTGAAAAAAGGGGCAACTACAATCTGACTATAGGTGGCAGACTTGTGTCTCTCGCTGATGGTGTAGTCTTGCCTCAGGACTAGGGATGAGCAGAACACCCCCCTGTTCGGTGCGCACCAGAACATGCCAACAGGCAAAAAATTCGAACACCGTTAAAGTCTATGGGACACGAACATGAATGATCAAAAGTGCTAATTTTAAAGGCTTATATGCAAGTTATTGTCATAAAAAGTGTTTGGGGACCCGGGTCCTGCCCCAGGAGACCTAAATCAATTAAAAAAAAAGTTTTAAAAACGGACGTTTTTTCAGGAGCAGTGATTTTAATAATGCTTAAAGTGAAACAATAAGTGTAATATTCCTTTAAATTTCGTACCTGGGGGGTATCTATAGTATGCCTGTAAAGGGGCGCATGTTTCCCGTGTTTAGAACAGTCTGACAGCAAAATGACATTTCAAAGGAAAAAAAGTCATTAAACTACTCGCGGCTATTGATGAATTGCCGGTCCGACAATACACATAAAAGTTCATTGATCAAAACTGCATGGGAATTCCCCACAGGGGAACCTCGAACCAAAATTTAAAAAAAAAAAAAATGTGGGGGGTCCTCCTAAATTCCATACCAGGCCCTTCAGGTCTGGTATGGATTTTAAGGGGAACCCTGCGCCAAATTTTTTTTAAAAAAAGGCGTGGGGCACCCTCAAAAATCCATACCAGACCCTTATCGGAGCACGCAACCTGGCAGGCTGCAGGAAAAGAGGGGGGGGGGCGAGAGCGCCCCCCCCCCTCCTGAACTGTACCAGGCCACATGCCCTCAACATTGGGGGAGTGTTTTGGGCTCCTTCTCCTTCTTCTCCTTCTTCTCCTTATCCTTATCCTTATCCTTGTTCTTCTTCTCCTTCCGATTTTATCAATGAACTTTTATGTGTATTGTCGGACTGGCAATTCATTAATAGCCGCGAGTAGAGTTAAATTACTTTTTTCCTTTGAAATGTCATTTTGCTGTCAGACTGTTCTAAACACGGGAAACATGTGCCCCTTTACAGGCATACTATAGACACCCCCCAGGTACGAAATTTAAAGGAATATTTCACGTTTATTGTTTCACTTTAAGCATTCTTAAAATCACTGCTCCCAAAAAAATGCCATTTTTAAAACTTTTTTTTTTTGCATTGATCCATGTCCCCTGGGGCAGGACCCGGGTCCCCAAACACTTTTTATGACAATAACTTGCATATAAGCCTTTAAAATTTAGCACTTTTGATTTTTCCCATAGACTTTTAAAGGGTGTTCCGCGTCTTTCGAATTTGCCGCGAACACCCCAAATTGTTCGCTGTTCGGCGAACAGCCGATGTTCGAGTTGAACATGAGTTTGACTCGAAGCTCATCCCTACTCAGTACATAAGAACCATAGAAAGTTCAGCTTGCATTAGCGAGCCTCTCAATGGGAGTTTGTTTTGTGGGACAGACTCCTCAGGGGAGTAAACTTCAGATCCCACTACAGATGGTTCATGTCAAATATGAAATGAGGGCAATTTACCAAATCATCAGACAGATACAGAGTTGAGGACAGGCCAAAGATCGAGGTGGGTAGCAGGCAGATGTTGGTAAACACGAACAGGTAATGTCCTAACCAAGAAAATTAGACAGCAGGGTGGCAGGAATCTGGAGCAGGGTACTGGGCACAGGATGGAAGAACAAGGTGCAGGATACAGAGGAAGCACCAGGGCTCAGGAACACTAGAAACCTGTTTTCTGAGTTGAAGGTGCCTGCCGCTCTGGTATGTAGGTGCCAGCAGAAGGTACAGGAACACCATCCATCCCCACTGCCTGACAGAGCAGCGAAAGAAGTGAGCAACCTTGATGGCCATGCACAAACAGGAGATTGTATCTGCTCCGGGTCTGCATGGACTGGTTCTGTATTTGTCTATAGACAAGTTCCTGATCCAACAATCATCATTGTAAGATCTGTGCAACACACAAGTCTGTATTCTGGTTTATAACCGTGACACCCTGCACTGCATTTGGTATCAATAAAATGACTGTTGTAACATTTTTATGTTGTAGGTTGCAATGGTAACCTACATAAATTTCCTGCACGCTCAGCCCACAGGTAAGTGGCTATTTTAAGTTCTCAAAGTATATTTCCAAATGTTATATCCAGTGGCAGCTGGTGCTAAATATTTTGGCCGGGAGGGGTGGGGCGCGGCAAACAAACCTGCCCCCCTCACTCGCACATCCACCATCCCTCACCCCCCCCCGTGGGAGACAGACAGACAGGTTGCGATCGGACAGTGGGCCGTGATTTGGAGGTGGTGCGGGCTCCTGGAAGCTGCCCCTGGCCCCCTCACCCACACTAGCACAACCCCCCCGCCCCGGAGGGGTCGGACAGGAAGGTGGCCATCCATGTCCTTACCTTAGGAGGTGGTGCTGGATCCGGGGTAGGGCTTCTGGAAGCTGCCCTTCCACCTACTGCAGCTTGCTGAAGGAAGAGCCGGGCCGCTGCATCTCCTCCTGGCTGAACAGGAAGTGGGTCCTGGGACCTGATTGGCCGGGAGTCCTAAGTCTCCCTGGCCAATCGGGTCTCAGGACCCGCTTCCTGATGTGCCAGCAGGAGAAGCAGGAAGAAAACTGCGAATATTTTGCTAATGTCCCACCCTTTCTTGAAGCCAATTGGAGCCTCTGGCTCTAATCACGTGCTTCTAAAAAGAAAGAATAAAAAACATTGAACTCCATGTGTCCAGCGCCCTGCATATAGATTAGGGGCCGGGCGCATGGCTTAGGGGGGCTGCGCCCCTAATGGAGCGACCGCCACTGGTCATGTCTATTCTCAAGCATACTCATTACAGAGATAAAAACCAAAAAAGAAGCTGCGCTAACAGTAGTAAGTGAATAAATTGATAAACGAGTGACCAATGAACAATGAAAGAAATAGTCTCCAAAAATAGACCAAGAAGGGAGTCAAGGAACAAACAGAGTTGGTTCCAATCCGATGACGTGACCTAAAAATGAGAAGCTACCAACATAATGTGAATGGTGCATCAAAAATTGGTGAATGAACCAATAATACACCAAAAATGGGTAAAAATCTAAAAAAAAAATAAATAAAAAAAATTGAGACAATAGCCAGATAAAAAGTCAACAGGATAAACCAATAATGGTAAGTAAATAACAGTCTCTTCCAAAGTGCTTCCTGAAAGGGAGTGAATGTTGAGGACACCCAGTGAGAAGTCTTCTATAGTTAAATGGACACTGTGAATCCACCACCAGATAAATTGAAGGCTTACCAGCTGAACAAGCTGTCAGAGCTTGTGGCTAATACCCAGCCACCGGGTCTCATTATGGGCCTTATGCGCCGTTCGAGTTTGGCGCGAACGGCCCATAATGCACTGCGGGAGCGCAGTGCATTGCTGTATAATGATTGGCCACAGCATGCACCATGACCTGCATGCTTTGGCCAATAATAGCTCCCTCAGCTAAGAGCCATAATTGGCCAAAGGCAGGATGCCTCTAATCTCTAATCTCTGCCCCCCCCAGGCAGCCCTTCCTTGCCAGCCCGCAAAATGTGAGCAGGCCAATGGATTTTTTGAGGGCTGCTGTATGTACACATTTCTTAGTGTTATAACAGAAAAAATACTAACCATTATACAATGTACCAAATGGAGATCTTGTGAGAGATATCAAGAATGAGGCTGATTGTATGAAGGATTAATTTTTAGCAAATATTTCTGTTCTCCTCCACAGATCAGGCTGATGTGGTTGCTTTGCTGTATTCCACTGTCACCCTCCGGTGCTCGTTTCCCTTTATACGTGGGCAGGAAGGTCTGACTGTGGTCTGGGAGAGGAATACTCCAGATGGGAGAAGACTAATTGCACACAAGTTTACAGAAGGCCAGGATAATCTCAAAGAACAAGATATGAGCTACACGGGACGCACAAAATTGTCTGAAGATTTCTCCTATGGAAGAGTGGACCTGACCCTGCAAGAGGTCACCTTCAATGATGAAGGAACTTATTACTGTAGAGCAGCCAATAGAAAGGGTCACGGGGACAAGAAGGCGGACCTAACCATAGGCAGTAAGTTCTGCTCCACCTAGTCTTTGGCCTTAAATACAGATCTTTTCTAGCTTCCCATTTCATCAACTCTATACTGTCATATATGGCTGCGGATTGTGGGCCCACCATGCCGTATTCACCAGAGCACCCTGATATGATGGGCAGAACAGCTGCCAGGGTACAGCCCTCAAATGCACCCTTGCATGCAATAGCTGACCAGTTATCACAAAGGAAGTAGGGATCTTAGAGGTACTGAGGAACTTAACACACAGTGCACTATGGAATAGAAGTACTTAGAAAACTGGGGTGCTAAACACACGGAAAGGCAGGTGTGGAAGGGTCTTTGGGATCACAGGAAGGCAGGAATCATAGTCTCATGCAGCAGTGGGATGCTGGGAACACAGCTCACTAGATACAAAACACACAGTGCTGGAATGCAGGAAGCTTTCTGGGAGTGTACAAGCTTCTCAGATGTTAGAAATTTGGAACAATTGTGGTAGCAGAAATTCAAGGGATTATTAATACTGGGGAGGGGGGGGACACTCAGTACTACTGGAGCACACAGAGGTACTGGAGGTCACAGAACTCTGGGGCTCACTGAAGACGTATGAAGCGGCACTTGAAAGATACAGATGTAGCTGAAGATGCAAGGAGACTGGAATGCTGGAAAGACATGGAGTACACAATGGTCACATGGAAAACGGGGTAACTTGGAACTTGGGGTCACAAGGAACTAGAAACACTCTTAGTAAAACTCAGAATACTCTTGGGGGAACTTGGAACACTCTCAGGTTAACTGGGAACACTCTCACGATGGCTCAAAACACTCTTGAGGTAATTCAGAACACTCTTATGTCGCGTACACACGATCGCACATTCCGACAACAAAATCCATGTTTTTTTCCGACGGATGTTGGTTCAAACTTGTCTTGCATACACACGGTCACATAAAGTTGGTCGGAAATTCCGAACGTCAAGAACGCCGTGACGTACAATACGTACGAGGAGCCGAGAAAAATGAAGTTCAATAGCCAGTGCGGCTCTTCTGCTTGATTCCGAGCATGCATGGAATTTTGTGTCGGAATTGTGTGCACACAATCGGAATTTCCGACAACTGATTTTGTTGTGGGAAAATTTGAGATCCAGATCTCAAATTCTGTTTGTCGGTAATTCCGACTAAAAATGTCAGATGGAGCCTATGCAGGGTCGGAATTTCCGACAACAAGCTCCCGTCGAACATTTCCCATCAGAAAATAAGATCGTGTGTACGGGGCATTAGAGTAACTTGTAATTTTCTCAGGGTATGTTAAAACACTCTTTGGGTAATTTGGAACACTCTCTGAATAACTTGGAACTCTGAATTCTCTTGGCATAACTTGGAACTCTGAAATCTTTTGGGGTGACTTAGAACATTGGAACTCAGACTTCTCTTGGTGTAACTTGGAGCTAGGAAGCCTCTTGGGGTAACTTAGAACACTCTCGGGGGAACTTGGAACTCAGATTTCATTTGGGGTAACTTGAAACGCTCTCAGGATAACTTGGAATTCTTTTGGGGTAACTCCAGAACACTTTTAGGGTAACTTGGAACATTTTCAGAATAATTTGGAACTCAGAATTCTCTTGGGGTAACTCAGAGCTCTCTCATGATAACTCAGAACACTCTTGGGGTAGCTTGGAAAACTCTCAGGATAGGGTGACCCTTGTGTATCAATGAGTGAAATCAGGCTGAATACAAATATATATTTCTCCCTTCCAGATGTCTCCCTTCTTCTTATCAATAATCCACATTTTTTTCAATTGTCCCTGTGGCACTCACAAAGATTCACACAAAACCGAAAAATATTGCATCCATAGTGCAGCATATCCTATTACCCAGTGTAAAATACTGCCAGGGGTCACCTTGGTTAAATTACGCTTATATTACTTCTAAACACACTGCTCCAAAAATAGTGCTGTAAGGGCCTGTGCAAATCTACTCTACAACCACCACCATTTTGGAACCCCGTGCAGGTGGATTCTCACCAGAATATGTGACCCATGGTTCTTATAGGGGCTGATTTACTAAAACTGGAGTGTGCAAAATATGGTTTAACTCAGCATAGAAAACCAATCGGCTTCCAGTTTTTTTTGTCAAGGCTTAATTGAACAAGCTGAAGTTGGAAGCTAACTGGCTGCTAAGCACAGCTGCACCAGATTTTGCACTCTCCAGTTTTAGTAAATCAACCCTACAGAGTCTAAACAGGCTCAGTATATAAAGACACAACCACAACCTGCTCACTTTTTATGCTCCAAGCTCATTCATATTGCAGTAGGATTAAAGCCACTGTTTATTTAATAAAAGATGTATTTACATGAATCCAGAAGACAAAATTGCATGTAATAGTAAAAATAAAGATGGTGGATCCCCAACATTCGGTTCTTGCCTGTGTGTCTGATGTCCCGTCCTCAACATGTTTCGTTATGTGACTTTTTTTCAAGAACAAGTGAACACCACATGAATACACCTACTGCAAGGCCCCAGAGTTTTGGACATGGATAAATAAACATGACAGCTATTCAAGTTTTAGTGGGACAAGAACCCTAAACTCACAGCCAATTTCATCCTCAAGTATTTTAGAATGAAGAACCTAAATGCATAATGAAGAGCCAGTCAAAGACCTGAGTCCATCTGAGAATCTGAGGCAAGTCTTGAAAGTTGCAAGTCAACTAAGGTCTCCATACTACCCAAAATGGGTATACCAATTTGGATATGGGGATCTGGTAAAAAATTATATATATATATATATATATATATATATATATATATATATATATATATATATATATATATACTATACTTTATATTCGGTTCTAAATGTGCAAAGCTGATACCCCAAGGAAAACTGACCCCAAGGAGCTTAAATTGCAACCAAACCTGGTTCTACTAAGTATTGACTTCATTAAATTAATAAATGGCATCTAATTTTAGTCTGATTAACTTCTTCTTCATTGCAAGAAAAAATTTCACCCTGGAGTGCCCTCCCCCTGGGGCTTTATTTTACTGCATGTTATGACAAAACAGAGGAGGGCTGGCAGTGGAGAGGACTTTCTGAAAGGGACAGTGCTGGAGACACGTTGGGTACCTGCAGCAATCCTGTTTTATTCTTAAATTGGGTGATCAACGTATTTAAACAAAATGTAAATCTGGAGCTCTTTTGTAACGTTAAGTTTCTTTTATTTTTAGATTTAAATGCAGAGGAGTCAACATGCACCTCCATTCACATTGATGGGAAGAAGCGTCTGAAGTGTATCAATATTGGTGTGTTCAGGAATCCCTGGGTCAGGTGGTATGATGAGCAGGGCACGGATCTGTCCGAACATGGAACACGTAACATAACTGATATCAGTAATGGCCGGAAGATGGTGGCATCTGTGTTAAACTTGGATGTGGAAACAAATAAACCGTACTTCTGTCTGGTGAAAGAGGGGAGACTGAAGAGGACCGCCCGAGCTGTGATATCAGGTATTATCACCTAACAAAGTCTAATGTAATGGGGGAATTAGAACAAACGGAGAGAAAGAACAGAGGGGCAACAAGAAAACCCAAACACAGCCAGCACACATATGAAAGTGTATCTCAAGGATACATTTTTTTTGTTTTGGCTTTGGATAGAGGGAGAAGGGTTAAGCTTTCTGTTTTTATTCCTATCTGTGTTTCCATTGGGAAGATTCACCCCTTTCTTTGTACTGGTGACCATTGTCAACAAAAAAGAAAGTGAGGGGAAATCCAAAATGTTAGAGTTGTCCCCAGAACAAGAGGAGATGGGAACTCTTCCAGTGGGGGCACTAGTAACAGAGACAACTGTCCAAGAGACAAATTCCCATCACTAACTTTGTTCTAACTAGGGTAACACCGATACCAATACTAGTATCGGTATTGTGCCTATACCGAGCATTTGCATGAGTACTTGTACTCGTACAAATGCTCCAATGCTTGCTCCGATTTATTAAGCAGCCTCAGGGGTGATCGGTGAGGCGGTGGGTGAAGTTACAAGCACCGATCTCCCTGTACAGCTTTTCTGACAGCCGCTTCTCCTCCTCTCCCTCTCGTGGTTGTCAGGGAGATTGCTGCTTGTAACTGCCCTCCCCGCCATACTGATCACTGCCGGCTGTCCCCCTCTGTGCTTTCCGTGTCCTCCTCTGGGTTCCCCTGCATCCTGCCTGGCTCTCTGTGTCCTCCCCCAGGTCCCGATCCCTTTTTATCCTCCAGGTCCCCCTCTGTGTCATCCTCCGGGTCCCCCTGCATCCTTCCTGGCTCTCTGCCTCCTCCGGTCCCCCCATGTCCTCCTTCGGTCCCCCCTGCCATCCTCTGGGTCCCCCTGTGTCCTCCCCGGCTCTCTGGCTCCTCCACCAGTCTCCCCCTGCCCCGGATCTTTCAGGATGGAGATTGGAGGAAGGAGCCGGTAAATCTGTCGAATGAACAGAGGCAGTGATCACTGCCTCTGTCCATTCATCATAACTGAAACATCGTAACGTGTGTTTACGATGCTTGAGTTTATGAATAGAGAGAGGAGCCGCTGTCGCCTGTTCATTAATTTTCAGTAAGGGACTGGAGAATGTGTCCTCAGTCCCTTTCCCTGTCTCAAAGAGGAGATATCAGGGGTCTGTTTAGACCCCTGACATCTCACTAAAGCCTACATTTAAAACTAAATTTTTTAATAAATATTTCAAAGTTAAATTGTAAACAAAATAAATAAAAAAACACTGACACTGCCTACCCCACCCCCACCCCCCCCAAAAAAAAGAAAGCATTGTAAAAAAAAAAAAAATAACAGAAAAATATAAAATTTGTAAAAAATAAATGAAAAAACATGAATTGTAAAAAATAAAATTGTAAAAAGAAAAAAACTACTGACACATAACATTAAAAAAAGAATTGGTAATCGGTATCGGCGAATACTTGAAAAAAAGTATCAGTACTTGTTTTTGGTCTTAAAAAAGTGGTATTGGTGCAACCCTAGTGTCATGAGTCTGCAGTAATGTTCATGTCTGTTTGCTTACCTCTCTGTTGTGTTCAGCTTAGAGACCTGTACCTGTTCACCTGTCTGCTTAAGTAATCTCTCCTCTAGCATGGCTCCACCCCAGCCTCTAACAGGGAACACTATATTAACCTGTGCACTGCAGCCAAGCCTTGCTGATCAATATTGTGTTTTTGGCTTCCTGTGTGCTCCTTGCTGTGTGCTCTACATCTGATTCTGTTTACTGACCTTGGCTTATGCTTGACTATACTTGTCTGCTTCATACCCTGACCTTTGGCGTGTTCTTTGACTACCCCTGTCTGCTCGTCGCCCCGACCTTTTGGCTTATCTCCTGGCTATCCCTTGTCCTGGTCTGCTGCTTCTTCTCTATCCTCCAGTAGCCTACCATGAGCTGGGAGACCCTGAGGGCTGTGACCTTGAGCCAGTTTCAGCAAAATCCATCCCCACCACTAGGGGCTGTGGTGAATACCTGTTGGCTCTTAGACTTCGCATCCTGGGGGATCTCATGCTCTAGCTCCCAGTGGGATTGGTGTTGGTGCTCCAGATGACCTGCTTTCCTGAACCACTCAGCGCTCCATCCGAGGCAGGTCCACTACTTTAGCGGTGCACTCCTGACCCCAACGGTGTGCATCTGTCACCTGGCATCGGGTGACCTGACACCTAGTTCTAACTTACTGTTGCGTTTCAGAAAAGTAAGACAAAGTAAGAAGAAAACAAGTTAGCAGGGCATTTAACCTTTACTTACGCTATCCAAAATGACAAAAGTGTCCATACATACATTTTATTGGTGATAATCAAAGGGATTACTAATTTCACAATATCAGTAATACAATGGGGGGATTTACTAAAACTGGAGAGTGCAAAATCTGGAGCAGCTTTGCATAAAAAAAAACAATCGGCTTTCAATTTTTTTTGTCAAAGCTTAATTGAACAAGATAAAGTTAAAAGCTGATTGGCTACCATGCACAGCTGCACCAGTTTTTGAACTCTCCAATTTATTAAATCAACCCCTAAGTGCAATCATCCAAATTTTGCAAGGGGTCCCCAGGGGTTCTGACACTGGCCACGATTACAGCTGATTCTGATCTGCGCAGTGGTGGTATGTGTAGGTGGGGCTGCAATAACACATACAGTGCAATGAAAGAACTATTGGAATAATGCAAAGACAGTTAACAATAAACCCAGTGGGAAGACAACCCAACCAGGAACACTCAAGTCCACTCGCAAAATGTTCACCCAGCCTGGGAAACAGGGTCTTAAGTAAGCTCTGCCTGACTCAAGATGGCCACCAGAGTCACATGGGGCAATGCCATTGTGGAAGAGTGCCATCTGCAGTGGAGAAAGTAGACTGCACCTGCCTACACTCCTTCTCTCTTAAACAGATGCTGTCCTCGGCATCACAACAACATGGAAATAACAATGAGGATAAAAGCACTATCCAAGTATGGTTAAGGCAGAATAAACAATTTTAAACAATATATGCATAGTATATTGCAGGGAGTTGTCTGCAGTTAGACCACAAAGGGCTCTGGCTCTCGGCTCTTAACTGCAGACAGTGACTCGAGGCCCCTCAGGTGGCAGGGGACATCTTCAATTTTCTCTTCACCCAAGCCTATGGTTGAATCCTCTGATAAGTCAATACAGTCTGTGGTACTGAACAGGGAGAATTGGCCTTCTGGACTCCCAATTCCAACATCACAGGCTTGGTAAGCAAGGGATTCGAGCATGAGAGGTGGCAAGAACCAGTCAGTTGGGGCTTCACACACCAGGGGATGTTGCGCAGCATCAAACGCCTCCAGGTCATCATCAGGTTCCTGGAGCAGTTCCTACCCAGCACACAAGGTCTCAGCATATATCGATATAGTTGCTTTTTTTGGGTTAGGCATCTCTGAGACCAAATAGACAGGGGTAGGTGGTAAAGGCTTCTCCACTTGCGCTGTCACTTTGGCTCCAGCTTGCTTCCTCGGGTGTGCTTGACAATCTTTACTAACACCCGGTCCAGATGTTTAACATTTTCTTCAAATGTCTTGGAAAAAATGATAAAGTAATCGAGGTAAACGAATGCAGTCTCAAATTTGAAATCTTCAAGACATCTTTCCATGAGGCGCTGGTAGGTGCTGGGGGTGTTATTGAGGGGGAAGGGCATGCGATTAAATTCAAATGGTCCCAAGGACCTAATGAAGGGGGTCTCCTCTTGGTCCTGGTACTGTACTGGGACTTGCCAGCAGCCAGATCCAAGGTGGAGAAGAACTTGGCCTGTCCAAGGGCCAGTAAGGATTCCTCAACCTTGACCTTGACCTAGACTGCCATAGTTTTTTTACATCAGGATGACAGGAGTGGCCGGTTTCCTTGATCATTCCACTCTGAAGAATTGTTGCAGAGTAACTCCTTAGGTAGGTGGCGCTCGTCTGCAGTGGTACTGCAGTTGGAGATGAATTCAAGAGGAACACAGTTCCTCTATGGATTCCTGGGTCACTGGGGAAGCTATCCAGTTGGATGCTGCCATCCCATGTGACTCTAGCAGCCATCTTGGGTCAGGCAGAGCCTATTTAAGGTCTTGGCACTGGTACCCCGCCTGGTAGGGACACAACTAGTGACAGGGAAAGGTTCCTGATGAGCAGGGAAAGCCTAGGGTTCACAACTTCTCTGGACATCTTCCAGTTTGGGGGCAAGACGGCCAGGCAGCATTTTGCCCCTCCTATCAGGCACTGTCAGTTTGACTGAGACTGGTTTTCTACTAGCTGATGGACCCGAAAGTGTACCGGGTTGGGTTACCTTCCCACCAGGTTTATTGTGAACTGTCTTTGTATTATTCCAATACAAGTTCTACAAGGCAGCATTCATAATTGATTGAAGAGGAGAAGAGGAGCCTATGGAGAGGTAGACCTATGAGGAGACAGCAAGGGAGCGATTGAGAAGCTTGGTGGTTTCTTTAGTTAAAAAGGGGTAAATTTTAGAGATGTTACAGAGGTGAGGTCTACAAGTCTGTAGGTATATTCTGTACTGGATTGTAACCTACTACTCCGTGTGGCGGGATTGTGCCCTGTAATTCTGAACTAAGTCTCTGTTGTACTAGATTGATGCACCGTGCCTCTGGACTTATCCCTAGATGTGCCCTATTGCCACCCTGTTATATTTTGCATGTCCCTCAAGGTGTTGGAATTATTGCCCCGTGGCCTTCTGTTATCTGACTCCTTGTTTTTTAACCCTCCAAAATAAAGAACCCCTGGGTCAGGGGCCATACAATCCCTCTTACTCTCCATGCGTGTTCTTTTTCACCAACACCACAAGATGTTCTCATAAGTTCCTTCACATTCTGCCTGGAAGTCAGTGAGGTCACCAGGGCTCTATGAATAAGCTCCAAGTTCATGGTAGTAAATGGGAAGGAATGTCATCTGGTCTTGCAGAATGGGTTGGATTTTGAGGAATTAGAATATTCATGTATGTTTTATTAAAGCTCAGTTATAGAGAATGTTTGGATGAAGATGAGACATTTACCATAATGTTTTGTTTTACAGATGGGAAAACGGTCAGCGTCCCTGAAACAAAACTTCCAGAGTAAAACTGCCACATAAAAAGAAAATTATCCTCCTGGTGACCCCTCCTGCTCTGTCACTATTTTCCAGATGACCCCTCCTGCTCTGTGACCATCCTTCTGATGACCCCTCCTGCTCTGTGACCATCCTCCTGATGACCCCTCCTGCTCTGTGACCATCCTCCTGATGACCCCTCCTGCTCTGTGACCATCCTTCTGATGACCCCTCCTGCTCTGTGACCATCCTCCTGATGACCCCTCCTGCTCTGTGACCATCCTCCTGATGACCCCTCCTGCTGTGTGACCACCCTCCTGATGAATTATCCTCCTCTGTGACCATACTCCTGATGAATTCTCCTCCTCTGTGACCACCATCCTGATGAATTCTCCTCCTCTGTGACCACCATCCTGATGAATTATCCTCCTCTGTGACCATCCTCCTGATGAATTATCCTCCTCTGTGACCATCCTCCTGATGAATTATCCTCCTCTGTGACCATCCTCCTGATGAATTATCCTCCTCTGTGACCATCCTCCTGATGAATTATACTCCTCTGTGACCATCCTCCTGATGAATTATACTCCTCTGTGACCATCCTCCTGATGAATTCTCCTCCTCTGTGACCATCCTCCTGATGAATTCTCCTCCTCTGTGACCATCCTCCTGATGAATTCTCCTCCTCTGTGACCATCCTCCTGATGAATTCTCCTCCTCTGTGACCACCATCTTGATGAATTCTCCTCCTCTGTGACCATCCTCCTGATGACTTATTCTCCTCTGTGACCATCCTCCTGATGAATTATCCTCCTCTGTGACCATCCTCCTGATGAATTATCCTCCTCTGTGACCATCTTCCTGATGACCCCTCCTGCTGTGTGACCATCTTCCTGATGAGCTCTCCTGCTCTGTGACCACCCTCCTGATGAATTCTCTTCCTCTGTGACCACCCTCCTGATGACCCCTCCTCTGTGCTCTGTGATCTGTGAAGTGTGCAATGGCAGCCTGCTCAAGTCTTATCCATCCTTTAGTCACATGACCACTATTCTCTGCGTAGGGCAGATAGTAGCTTCTGGAAGTTTTACACCTTGTGGAATTTTTTCTGGATAAAACTTTTCTGAGATTTCTAAAAGCAGATGAGTCTAACTAAATCAGCCACATGTGCACGCTTTAGAGCTTCCATATGTTTGCAGGACTTAGGAAAAAAGCAAAAATTTTCCAAGACTGGACCGTCAGCCCCCAAAAAACTATCTTTTTGCACCTGGCTTCAGCCCTCTTCCTCTTCCATTGGAACTTTACATATTTTAGGTGATTTTTTTTGTTACTTTTGCCTAGGCAAGAATGACGTTGCATTGAAGGGCTCTGCCCAGCGTTTGGGACCTTCAATGCATCTGCACATGCACCCTAAGATGGTGCAGTTGAGGAGGTGCTGCAGCACCATTCAGCACACCATTAAGGGGACTGCAGTTCCTTTTTAATGTTGTACCATGAGGCTTTCGCAAGAAATTGATTTTCATGTTTCTACATTGAGGTTCCATGTCTGGTTCATATTTTTTTTTCTACTATCTACCTCTAGCCAATTTCCTTTGCATAATGTTTTAACATAGAAGTACATTGGTAGGATTTATTGCACTCAGTTGATCACTTTTATGGGTAAAAAGCTATACATCCTCTGCAGGCAATGATGTTTAATCCCATCTACTTAAGGTGAGGGAGATTTCCTAAAACTGGAGTACTCAGAATCTGGTGCTGCTGTGCATGGTAGCCAGTCAGCTTGTTCAATTAAGCATTGACAATAAAACCTGGAAGCTGATTGGTTTCTATGCAGAACTGTATCAGATCACTCACCAAGTCTTAGTAGATAACCCCCATTGCAGTACCGATATTGTGAAATTAGTAATCTCTTCATAACCTTTATACCGGGGATGGACTGGCCATCGGGACTACTGGGAGTTTCCCAGTGTGCCGATGGCTCAGTGGGCTGGTTTCAGCGGGTAGATCGAGAGCCAGAATGCACAGTAGCGCAGGAAGTGTCTGTCTGTAGTAAGTTCTCTCTAATGTCATGCTGCACTGCTCGCTCCCCGGCGGCCCCTCCTCTCTTCTCGTCTATCCCATATGATGTCACAAGCCAATGGGGATAGACGAGAAGAGAGGAGGGGCCGCCGGGGAGCGAGCAGCGCTGCATGACATAAGAGAGAACTTACTACAGACAGACACTTCCTGCATGCTGGCCAGGCTAGTAAACGATCCCATAATGTGCCCATCAAATGCTAACACTGTGCCCATCAAATGCTAACACTGTGCCCATCAAATGCTAACACTGTGCCCATCAAATGCTAACACTGTGCCCATCAAATGCTAACACTGTGCCCATCAAATGCTAACACTGTGCCCATCAAATGCTAACACTGTGCCCATCAAATGCTAACACTGTGCCCATCAAACGCTAACACTGTGCCCATCAAATTCTGCCACTGCCAGTGCCCATAACACTGATATAATTTATTTAATCATTATACCTGCTGTCCTGGGGGTTTCCCTCGTGCTCCTCTCTCTTCTCCATCTGACGTCACAGCCAGATCCCTCCCCAGGGCCGAGGAGAAGATTCACTGCAGGGGAGGGTACGCCCCCACCCTCTGCCAAGCACGCCCATACACCGCGGCGCCGCTACAGAAAGCTGGCCGCCGTGGGCTGCATGTGTGCGGGAGGCGGCAGCGGGAGCCGGGAATTGGCAAGACGGGTGGGGGGGCTTCCTCTCATGCGGGGGGGGGCTGCCTTTTTTGCTGCCCCCCACAAAGTGCCGCCCTAGGCCTAGGCCTTGTTGGCCTAGGCCAAAACACAGCCCTGCCTGATGTACTGTACCCTGATATGCCCTTTACTCTGATGTGCTGGGCTCTGTACCCTGATGTCCTGTACCCTGATGTGCTATGTCCTGATGTGCTGTGCCCTGTACCCTGATGTGTTGTGCCCTGATGTGCACTGTACCCTGATGTGTTGTGCCCTGGGCCGGTCTGGATGAAGTCCAGGGCCACATTTTTGTCCCAGTCCAGCCCTGCTTCATACTGTGATAGTGAACTAAAGTCTTCCTGACCAATCTGGTTGGCCGTTTTTGCAGAGTCTCAAGAGCCCCCAGTCTTGCCTATCCACCCCTCACAAGTAGGGGCAGATGTGGTTGGTCCTGGGTTGCAGAGCCCAGATTTGTTGGCATTCCACCACTAAGGTTTGCTACTGTAATGGCTCTGTCTGAGGTGTCCACCTAAGCCAGTCCCACCATCAGGAACCATCTAAATATATTTGTAAATCCATTGTATTGTACACAAGTTGTTCTACTGCCTAAAAACAGATGGCGTAAGAAACCAAGGAGGTCTATTTAGAAAGGTTTTCACCCAAGATTCACACAACTTGTACTCAAGATTCACACGTGTAATAGAATCCAATTGGAAAAACGGCTAAACCTTGTCTAAAAACGCTTATAAATAGACCTTCAAATGTTATGTAACTTCAATATATAGTATATATTTTATAATTGGTTATAATTTTACTAGTTTATATCAATGCCAATGTCTACAACCAGCTAGTGATTGCAAAGGAGCATTTTGTATTTTTTTTTTTAAATAGACATGTCATACTGACCTGTTCTGTGTAATGCTGTTGCACAGAGCAGCCCCGTTCCTCTTCTTCTGAGGTCCCCCACCAGCGCTCCTGACTCCAGCCCTCCTGCTGAGTGCCCGCACTTGTACCTGCTCGCTCCCGAGCTGCCTATGTGTGTCCCTCTGGCTGTGATTGACAGCAGCAGGAGCCAGTCTCTGAGCCAATGAGGGAGAGACTCGCTGCTCTCGTGCACATCACTGGATCGGGCTCATAAGAGGGGGTATTAAGATAAGAAAAAAAAATTCAAATCTTAGAAGCACTTTAAAGAGTTTTCTCTGTTGCACTTTGTAACTATTGGGTTACATCTTTTATTTTTGCGAGGTAGTAATCTGTACACAGTATTGTTAAGGATTGTAATATGCTTTCTTGCTTCTTTCTTGCTACAGTCAAAATGATCCGTTCCTTAAAGAGTAACTCCCTTTGAGGAAAAAAAAAAAAAAAAAACTCCCTCTGGGTGATCTGTATACATTGCAGGGATTTACCAATCTTTGTTGCAGATTCCTTCTTTCTGTGTCCTGAAGCAGAGTGAATCTGCATGACAGGTGTTTTTTTATTTATTTATTATCAGTCAGCTGCTGCATCTAATGCAGGGCTCTAATGAGGAAAGTGGCCGGGTCTGCATCCCTTTAGATGTGATTTCCCTTTGGGAGCATCTCACCAAAAATGTTATCTGTGTTGCAGAGGTTGCCAAAAAAAAAACCCAGTGTATCTTGGTGCAGACTTCTGGGCAAATCAGTGAGAGAATCAGACAAGCAGGAAATTAGATTTCTTGTGAGGCATTCTGTATACCATCTGTGTACAGAGCGCCTCCAGGCGGCCATATTGCATTTTACAGAGAATTACAGCGGCTGCAGATTGAAAAAGGAAAAGTCGTTTTTTTATAACATTCAATTACAACATGACTTGTGTCACAATTGTATACGCTATATTAGAGCTGCACGATTCTGGCCAAAATGAGAATCACAATTTTTTTGCTTAGAATAAAAAGATCACCATTCTCGTGACGTAAAATCTTTCACATTATACAAAAAAACTGGTTACTGGTTAGTTTTTTTTTTTTTTTTTTTTAATTCATTTAAAGTATTTTTTTCCAAAAAAAAACAACAAATGTCAGAAAAAGGTTTAGTGTTTAAAAAGTAGTTAAACTTTTTTCACTTACACACAGAGTCTATTCCATTGGCAAATTGTTACAATGTTTACACTTAAGTTCAACTGATAAAGAATGTTGTGATTCTTGGCAGACTGCCCGGTTTTTCTCTTCCCTTCTTTTGATGACTGTGGCTTCAGAAGAGCAGAGAGAATTCCTTGCATAGAAAGAATTGTGAAACACTTTAGTCAAGATCGCGATAACGATTCTTGATGATTAATTGTGCAGCTCTACGCTATATTATTATTTATTTTTTTAAATAAAATATGGCAACCATGGATTACTTTTAAATATTCTGATTCATATACCACTTTCACATAAAGATAAACCTTTTATACATAGACCAATATTTTTCCTATAATATATTTATTTTATTTTATTTTTATTTAATTTTCTTTCCTCCTGTTTACTCCTCATTTCTATTACTATATCTATATCTAAGGACACCTCTCAGGGGTCCACAAATTTATTCTCCTTTTCAAAATAAATAACAGATTTTTTTTCTATACAAAGCTAGAGTGTTTCCAAATCATTTATCAATATAACAATAGGTGGGATACGAAACCACCTTGGTGGCCTTACCAGTAAATACTAAATATAGTAAATAGTAAGTAAGTAAATAGTAAATTATTGAAGTCAATTATTCACTGTTATATGAAACTTATGTACAAATGTTAATATGATTGTACCAATGTTATTTTCAAACATTAATAAAAGATTTTTGTTTAAAAAAAAAAAAAAAAAAATATTATTTTTTTTTTTTTATTGGAGTGGAGTTATTTTAAGTGGAGATACTCTTTAAAGTGGAACTTCAACAGTCTAAAATTGTTTTGGATGAAGTTTGAAAAACTTTTTTTAGATTTTTTTTTTTTTGGTCATTGATAATAGTGATAATATTTCCCTTCCCTTTCTGTCCCGGTAATCATGCAGTTTGTAAATTGCCCCCCCGATGTGTTCTTCATCTTGGAGCTTCTCCTCTCTCATATTCTAAGAGAGAAAGAGAGATGTCCATTGAGAAAGCCATTGGGGTTGATTTACTAAAGGCAAATAGACTGCGCACTTTGCAAGGGCATTTGCTCCAGAGCTTAGTAAATGAGGTGAAGCTTCACTTTGCAAAGAATACCCAATCACGTGCAAAGAAAAAAACAAAACAGCATTCTTGCACATGATTGGGTGATGGAAGTCAGCAGAGCTTCCCCTCATTTACTAAGCTCTGGAGCAACTGCCATTGCAGAGTACAACTGGACTTTCCGAAGTGCACGGTCTATACGCCTTTAGTAAATCAACCCCATAATGTCCTGCCAGTAGACACGTGCGGTTCGTTTTCATTCCGCATCAATATTCGGCCAAATTTTTAGTTATCCGGAGATTGCGATATATCCGAATCCCCGAATTACAGCATAAACAAAGTTTACCGAATGCTCTGAGTAACGAAAAGAAATGTGTCCAAGTTTACGAAATTCAAATTGAAATTCGAATTGAATTTTATATCGAATTCCATTTGAATCCGAACTGTAAACATATTTCTGAAATCAAGGACTGTGTGTGTTATTAGAGTTCCATTTTGAAATAATGTTGTTTTTGTTAAGCCAATTTAATGAGTCATTGTTATCATTTGATGAAGATTTTTCTTTCGTTTGTTCACTTTGCCGTATTTGAATCGAAAAAAAAAATGTAACCTTTTTGCTTCGGCCAATTCGAAAATTATCGATCCGAATGTTTCGAATCTGTAAATTTGAAGAAAATTCGAAAGAAGACATAAAACTAATTCTGAATACAAATTGAACGAATCAAATGAATTTAACTAAATTAAATAACTAGATTAACTAATCGAAACAAAACACATTTTTCCCTCATGCACAGAGGCTGTCCACCTACAATATCCCCGGTGTTATCCGCAGGAAATGTAACCTTGCAAAAAGATCTGAACAAATTAATGGGGTGGCAACTACATGGCAAAGGAGGTTCAATGTTGAAAAATGTAAAATGTATTTGGGTGGCAAAAATCTGAATGCAATCTATAGACTGGGGGGAGAACTTCTGGGGGAATCTAGGATGGAAAAGGACCTGGGGGTCCTAGTAGATGATGGGCTCAGCAATGACATGCAATGCCAAGCTGCTGCTAACAAAGCAAACAGAATATTGGCATTAAAAAGGGGATCAACTCCAGAGATAAAACGATAATTCTCCCGCTCTACAAGACACTGGTCCGGCCGCACCTGGAGTATGCTGTCCAGTTCTGGGCACCAGTCCTCAGGAAGGATGTACTGGAAATGGAGCGAGTACAAAGAAGGGCAACAAAGCTAATAAAGGGTCTGGAGGATCTTAGTTATGAGGAAAGGTTGTGAGCTCTGAACTTATTCTCTCTGGAGAAGAGACGCTTGATGGGGGATATGATTTCAATATACAAATACTGTACTGGTGACCCCACAATAGGGAGAAAACTTTTTAGCGGAATGGATTTTAACAAGCAAGCAAAGGGCCACATCTGCCCCCCCCCCCCCACCCCCAGGCTGCGGTTTTGAGACCTCTGCCCTAGAGTAGAAGTTATATAACTCTTGCACCACAGGGTGATTCTTCTTCCACAAGGTAGTATGGAGATGATGATATGGACAAGTAGCTGTGTTGAGCAGAAAGGCTCCCGAAGCTTCTCGAGAGTGGAACTAGAGGAAGAAAAAAACAAAACAAAAAAACGGGAGATCCATACCAAGAGGCTTAGAGTCTAAACATTTTTATTCTAATAGTTTAAGCAAAATGCGATGCGTTTCAGGAGTCCAAGAGTCCAAGAGTGTCCCTTTTATTGGGGTTTAAAGTGCAAATAAGGCCAACATTACAACTTGCACTCATCTGCTATCTGATTATACATACGACTTGTTGAAAGCATCGAAATCCTCCAACGCTGTTCCATTCATGAGTTATAGGGGTTGATTTACTAAAGGCAAATAAACTGTGCACTTCCCTCTACAAGTGCAGTTGCTCCAGAGCTTAGTAAATGAGGAGAAGCTTTGCTGACTTCCATCACCCAATCACGTGCAAGCAAAAATGCTGTTTTTTTTTTTTTAAATTTTCCTTGCACTTGATTGGGTATTCTTTGCAAAGTGAAGCTTTACCCCAATTACCAAGCTCTGGAGCAACTGCACTTGCAAAGTGCACAGACTTTTAGCCTTTAGTAAATCAACCCCATAGATGTGGTTATTCCTGGTGACCTCGTTTGCCCATTTGCTCTCACATTCACTACATCCTGGGCGAGCCAAGATGTTCAAAGTGCCCTGCTTTGATTACGTCCTCTTCTGTGTCTGGCATGGGCTATGTTTACCTTCTGAAACCACATGTGACCAGAAGGGGTTAGGAACTCGTTGTTGCATGTGCACCATGGAGAAAGCATGCAGCAAGACAACCTTAAAGTTGGTGGTGCTCAGCTGTTTTGGTTCGTGCATACGCAGGATTTTTGGATGATGTCCATTGAGGGTAGAAGAGGTAGGAAAATTAAATGTTGAGAAACATACAAGATGGCGCCAGCTTCCTCAAGAGCACACCCTGTTCTCCTTCAGGCTAAAAACAACTTTACTGTTCAAGTTCCAGTACGTACACTGACATTCCAACCCACTCTATCCTCTGAATGCATTATCTCTCCCAGTGGAGCTTAATTGTACAGCAAGATGAGGATAGAGGAGGAGGAGGATAGAAATCAAGCATCGGTGGAAGGAGCGGGTTGGAGTGTTAGTGTACTTACTGGAACTCGAGCAATAAAGTTGTTTTTAGCCTGAACAGAGTGAGGCCTTTTATGTGCTACGAAGTCTGAAGGCAGGTAACTGATCCCAAACCCACCTGCCCCCGTGACTCTATAAAAGAGCTGGAGGTCCTGCAGTAATGTACACAAATAAGTAAGGACACAAATACCGGTCTTCTGAGCATTTACCAAGCAATGGGGAAATGAGGTTCTGAATTTTTTAGGGTGGTGGACGACAAAGTTGACTACCACTTTAAGTTGTGTGTGGAGACACAACAGGTGGACTCATGAGGGTGTGGAGAGCGTGGTGCAGAGTTAGCAGCGCGCTCAACAGCGGCTGAGTAAGTTTAGCGGAATGAATATATTTTCGGACTCCAAGCTCTTGGTGTGGCCCTCCCGTTGTTCTTCCTCAGTGATGGAGCCATTTATGTTGAGTGATGTTCTGAATGTGATGGGACTTGTGTATGGGGGAGGAGGCCATTCCTCAGGAGGTTATTTTCTTAAAAAAAAAAAAAAATACAAAATTAAAGAAAAGGGAAATAAAAATAAATCTAAATACATATAATTAATTTTTCAAATTGTAATCTCTAATTAGCCAGGCCCTCTGGTTCCTGCTGAATTGTACGCTGTACTGTCTGCCCTTACATTCTGAAGCACTGCGCAAACTGTTAGCACTATATAAATCCTGTAATTCAATAAAAATGATATAAGCTGTATGCTTAACTGCTTCCAGTCCTAGGACATATCTGTATGTCAGTCCTTAGGACATACTTGCACATTAGTTCATAGGACGTACTCAAACATCCGTTCTAGAACATACCTGTATGTCAGTTCTTAGGATGTACCCATACATCAATCCTTAGGACGTACCCGTACTCCAGCCCATAGGATGTATTCGTACATCAGTCCTAGGACGGACCCGTACACCAGTCTTCTGATGTACCTATACATCAGTCCCTAGGACGTACCTATACATCAGTCCCTAGGACGTACCCTTACATTAGTCCTAGGACATACCCGTACACCAGTTCTATGATGTACCTATACATCAGTCCTTAGGATGTACCCGTACACCAGCCCATAGGATGTACTCGTACATCAGCCATAGGACGGACCCGTACACCAGTCTTCTGATGTACCTATACATCAGTCCCTAGGACGTACCCTTACATTAGTCCTAGGACATACCCGTACACCAGTTCTATGATGTACCTATACATCAGTCCTTAAGATGTACCAGTACACCAGTCCTATGATGTACCTATACATCAGTCCTTAGGACGTACCCTTACATCAGTCCTGGGACGTACCCTTACATTAGTCCTAGGACGTACCCTTACATTAGTCCTAGGACATACCCTTACATTAGTCCTAGGATGTACCCGTACACAAGTCCTAGAAAGGACCTATACATCAGTCCTTAGGACATATCCATACACCAGTCCTAGGATGTACCTATACATCAGTCCTTAGGACGTACCCGTACATTAGTCCTAGGACGTACCCGTACACCAGTCCTAGGATGTACCTATACATTGGTCCTAGAATGTACCTACCTATACATCAGTCCTTAGGACGTACCTGTACATCAGTCCTAGGATGTACCTGTATATCAGTCCTAGGACGTACCTTTACGTCCTTGACTGGAGTTTTACCAGGATCCTGGTGTCTTTTTTTTTTTTTTGAAAAAGTGATCGTAGAAGCTCTACAACCACCTGATCACTTTTACAGGGCCCTCAAGGGGGAACCCCTTTTGCCACAATTCACAGGCTTTTGGGTGAACAGGGAGACCAGGACAGGTGGTCTCTGTGTGGATGGCTGAACACAGAGGAGGAGAGGAGAAGGTAAATCTGCACCTGCCTCTCCTCTGCGATGAATGAAGCCGGGGCCACAAGATTTCAGTCTTTTTTTCACAAGCTGTTACCAGTATCTGATAAAACCAGTCTTGGTTTGTTCAGTTCCTTTTGAAGAGACCCTATGAGAGATTAAAAATATATATATATAAAAAGACAGTGTAAAATGTAAAAAAAAATAAAAAATAAAAAAATTGAAAATGAAATAAAATATGTAAAGATAAAATAAATACAATGAAATAAAATACTAAAGTACCCCTGTTCCCAGGTGCTCCCACGCCAATGTGAACGCATAATCAGGTCCCACACACATATGTAAATGGTGATGCCACCACACATGTAAGTTATAGTTTATTGATGGTGGATTGAGATCAATAATTCCAGTGCCAGAACTTACATTTTAAAGCTGGGTTCTTTTTTTTTTTTTTTTTTACTGCTTGTCTGATCATCAGAGAGCTGTATACTCACCCGATCCTCCGCTCCAGCATAAAACGGTGCTCCCCCACCATCCGGTGGTGGACTGTTCCTGACGGCTTCACGTCCTGAGCAAGTCTATGGGACGTGATGACGTCAGGGACAGTCCACCGCATAAGACCGCTAGACCTCAAGGGTCGAGGGGGAGGGGTAGCAGCCGCAGGGAGCGGTCTTGTGCTGGGAGGATCGGGTAAGTTATATCTCGGCTCTCCAGCCCCCTACATAAAAACAAGGAGATAACCTGTGCACAGCCCCACTATTATTATTACTATTATACAGGATTTATATAGCACTGGCAGTTTACGCAGCAATTTACAATATAAGCTTTAATTCTAAGCTGCTAACCTGTAAAGGTTTTTATAGCATCTCCTATTAAACATTTACTGCAGTTGCCACCATTCTAGGGGCTTTTGCAATTTTAAAGCATGACATGCATCTATTTACTGTACTTGCAATATTTTATATTTTATCCAAAAAAATGGGTATTGTATTATGTATGTGAAACTCATTAAATTCTATATTTCAGCAATTTTTTTTTTTTTTGTTTCATGAATTTTTATTGTGTGAACATAAGAAAATCGTACAACATTTCAATATTGTGGTGGACAGATCGGACACTTTTGACACTATTTTGGGACCATTGACATTTATACAGCGATCGGTGCTATACAAATGCACTGATTACTGTATAAATGTCACTGGCAGGGAAGGGGTTAACACTAGGGGGCGATCAAGGGGTTAAATATGTTCCCTGAGTGCATGTTTTAACTGTAGGGGGGAGGGGACTGACTATAGGAAATGACAGATCATTGTTCCTAGCTAGTAGGAACACACAATCTCTCTCTCCTCACAGAACGGGGATTTGTGTGTTTACACACACACACACACACGCATGTCCCTGTTCTGGCTCTCGTGCCCGCGATTGCGTGTTGCTGCCGGTCATTGCGACCGCCAGCCACACCCATCGACACCCCCAGAAGTTGCAGCAGGCACGTGCACGCCTGCTATCTCACTTAAAGGGACAGATGTATAGCCACAACAGTTCGCGTGATCGTGCCGACCTGCTGCAGTATAATGACGGCGGCTGGTCAGCAAGCGGTTAAGCATGTGTGCAAAAAAACCCCCTCAAAGACAGCTCTGGCAGCGAAAGGGTTATGAGGTGGTGACAATGGCTCGAGCCTCCAGGGGGTTGTTGGTACTTGATTGGTTCACAGAGTTACAGCAATAGCTGATACACCGGTAAGGACCAAGTGGATACAACCAGTCCCAATTCATCTGGTGTCCAGACATCTTTGTGATTGTTGTTACATGTTTTATGTTGTATTTGTCCCACATATGTGTGAATTGTGGCTTGCCCTATTGTGGCTAGCTAAATAATATGTTAATAAGTTTTAAACCAGGACCATAGTCAACCACCATGATTATACCTGATAACCTGTGATATGTACATATATCATTTTCCTTTACATACACATAAAAACAAAGGTTCTTTAACCTCTTCCCGTCCACGCTATAGCGTGGACTGGAAGACGGCTGCAGCGCAGACCTACTTTGCTGGGAGGATGTCCATAGACGTCCTCCCATGCTTGAGTGGCCCAAGCGCCCCCATGCGGCGCACAATGTGATCAGCGAGTCTATGAGACTCGGCCGATCACAGATCGGAGTACTTGGTCAATCCCGACCCCTTACCACGTAAACAGCTGTCAGCAAATGACAGCTGATCATGTGATGTAAACAGAGCCGGTAATCAGCTTTTTTTTTTCTCCTCACGCTGATAACTGTGAGAGGGACATTAGTCCTGATCATGGAGAGCCTCTGCAGAGGCTTCTGTGCCAACCTGTACCACCTACCAGTGCACACCAGTGCCACCTACCAGTGCCCACAGTACCACCCATCAGTGCCCACAGTGTCACCTATCAGTGCCCACAGTGCCATCTATAAATGTCACCAATCAGTGCCTCATCACCAGTGCTGCCTATAAATACCACCTACTAGTGCCCATCAGTGCTACCTATCAGTGCCCATCAGTGCCACCCATCAGTGCCACTCCTCGGGGCCCATCAGTGCCATCTTATCAGTGCCCATCAGTGCCATCTTATCAGTGCCTATTAGTTTAGAAAGAGGGAAGTAGAGAGAATGGGGATGCAATTCAGTCAAAGTATGTTTTTTAAAAAATATATAAATTTTATTAAAAAAAACAAAACATACAGATACAAATGTACAAATAAGGATTAAAATGAAAAATCAAGGAGCTCTTCTGATTTATAATTGGCCAGAGTGGTAAAGGCCTATGTGTTGTTTAGGTCAGGTCTTCCCTACATGTTTCGCCAAGACATTGGCTTCCTCAGGGGAATAATATGTGACCAATATTTAAAAGATAGCTAAAAAATAAACCCCCCCCCCCCCCCAGTGGTGATTAAATACCACCAAAAGAAAGCTCTATTTGTGTGAAAAAAATGATAAAAATTTCATCTGGGTACAGTGTTGAATGACGGTGCAATTTTCATTCAAAGAGTGACAGCGCTGAAAGCTAAAAATTGATCTGGGCAGGAGAAGTGCCTGGTAAGCAAGTGGTTAAGCCTTGTCTCTAATGTTTTTATGCTTATGTGGTGACAATACATGTTCCATAAATGTCACTGCCGGGGCAAAGTCTGCCACAAGTGACCGATGATTTCTCAGAAGCAGGTCTCACAGGAGTACTTCTTATAGGAAAACAAAAGTAACAAAGACCTCTAATAGATGGGAATGCAGGGAACGTCCCACCACCCCCAGGGAATGCATAGAACATCACTCTACCCCCGAGGAATGCAGAGAACATCCTTCCACCCCAGGGGAATGCAGAGAACGTCCCTCCACCCCCGGGGAATGCAGAGAAAGTCCCTCCACCCCCCGGGAATGCAGAGAAGGTCCCCCCACCCGGGGGAATGCAGAGAATGTCCCTCCACCCCCCGAGGAATGCAGAGAACGTCCCTCCACCCCTGAGGAATGCAGAGAAGGTCCCTCCACCCCCAAGGAATGCAGAGAACGTCCCTCCACCCCCGGGGAATGCAGAGAAGGTCCCCCCCACCCCCAGAGAATGCAGAGAATGTCCCTCCACCCCCGAGGAATGCAAAGAACGTCCCTCCACCCCCGGGAAATGCAGAGAAGGTCCCCTCACCCCCGGAGAATGCAGGGAACGTCCCTCCACCCCCGGAGAATGCAGAGAACATCCCTCCACCCCCGAGGAATGCAGAGAACATCCCTCCACCCCCGAAGAATGCAGAGAACATCCCTCCACCTCCTGGGGAATGCAGAGAATGTCCCTCCAACCCCGGAGGAATGCCGAGAATGTCCCTCCACCCCCGGGGAATGCAGAGAAGGTCCCCCCACCCCCAGAGAATGCAAACAACGTCCCTCCACCCCCAAGGAATGCAGAGAATGTCCCTCCACCCCCTGGGGAATGCAGAGAATGTCCCTCCACCCCCTGTGGAATGCAGAGAAGGTCCCCCCACCCCCGAGGAATGCCGAGAATGTCCCTCCACCCCCGGGGAATGCAGAGAAGGTCCCCCCACCCCCAGAGAATGCAAACAACGTCCCTCCACCCCCAAGGAATGCAGAGAATGTCCCTCCACCCCCTGGGGAATGCAGAGAATGTCCCTCCACCCCCTGTGGAATGCAGAGAAGGTCCCCCCACCCCCGAGGAATGCAAAGAACGTCCTTCCACCCCCGTGGAATGCAGAGAACATCCCTCGAATGCAGAGAATGTCCCTTCACCCCTGCGGAATGCAGAGAAGGTCCCTCCACCCCCGGGGAATGCAGAGAACGTCCCTCCACCCCCGGGGAATGCAGAGAAGGTCCCTCCATCCTGGGATTATGCAGAGAAGGTCCCTCCACCCCTGAGGAGTGCAGAGAATGTCCCTCCACCCCCAGGGAATGCAGAGAACGTCCCTCCACCCCGAGCAATGCAGAGAGCATTCCTCAACCCCCAGGGAATGCAGAGAACATCCCTCCACCCGCGGGGAATGTAGAGAAGGTCCCTTCACACCGGCAAATGCAGAGAAGGTCCCTCCACCCCCGGGGAATGCTAAGAAGGTCCCCCCACCCCAGGGGAATGCAGAGAAGGTCCCTCCACCCCGGGGGGAATGCAGAGAAGGTCCTTCCACCCCGCAGGGATGCAGAGAAGGTCCCTCCACCCCCGAGAAATGCAGAGAAGGTCCCTCCACCCCTGGGGAATGCAGAGAAGGTCTATCCACCCACAGGGGATGCAGGGAAGGTCTCTCCACCCCCCAGGAATTCAGAAAGGTCCCTTCACCCCCGGGGAATGCAGAGAAGGTCTCTCCACCATGGAAAATGCAGAGAAGGTCCCTCCACCCCCGGCGAATGCAGAGAAAGTCCCTCCACCCCCCGGGAATGCAGAGAAGGTCCCCCCACCCGGGGGAATGCAGAGAATGTCCCTCCACCCCCCGAGGAATGCAGAGAACGTCCCTCCACCCCTGAGGAATGCAGAGAAGGTCCCTCCACCCCCAAGGAATGCAGAGAACGTCCCTCCACCCCCGGGGAATGCAGAGAAGGTCCCCCCCACCCCCAGAGAATGCAGAGAATGTCCCTCCACCCCCGAGGAATGCAAAGAACGTCCCTCCACCCCCGGGAAATGCAGAGAAGGTCCCCTCACCCCCGGAGAATGCAGGGAACGTCCCTCCACCCCCGGAGAATGCAGAGAACATCCCTCCACCCCCGAGGAATGCAGAGAACATCCCTCCACCCCCGAAGAATGCAGAGAACATCCCTCCACCTCCTGGGGAATGCAGAGAATGTCCCTCCAACCCCGGAGGAATGCCGAGAATGTCCCTCCACCCCCGGGGAATGCAGAGAAGGTCCCCCCACCCCCAGAGAATGCAAACAACGTCCCTCCACCCCCAAGGAATGCAGAGAATGTCCCTCCACCCCCTGGGGAATGCAGAGAATGTCCCTCCACCCCCTGTGGAATGCAGAGAAGGTCCCCCCACCCCCGAGGAATGCCGAGAATGTCCCTCCACCCCCGGGGAATGCAGAGAAGGTCCCCCCACCCCCAGAGAATGCAAACAACGTCCCTCCACCCCCAAGGAATGCAGAGAATGTCCCTCCACCCCCTGGGGAATGCAGAGAATGTCCCTCCACCCCCTGTGGAATGCAGAGAAGGTCCCCCCACCCCCGAGGAATGCAAAGAACGTCCTTCCACCCCCGTGGAATGCAGAGAACATCCCTCGAATGCAGAGAATGTCCCTTCACCCCTGCGGAATGCAGAGAAGGTCCCTCCACCCCCGGGGAATGCAGAGAACGTCCCTCCACCCCCGGGGAATGCAGAGAAGGTCCCTCCATCCTGGGATTATGCAGAGAAGGTCCCTCCACCCCTGAGGAGTGCAGAGAATGTCCCTCCACCCCCAGGGAATGCAGAGAACGTCCCTCCACCCCGAGCAATGCAGAGAGCATTCCTCAACCCCCAGGGAATGCAGAGAACATCCCTCCACCCGCGGGGAATGTAGAGAAGGTCCCTTCACACCGGCAAATGCAGAGAAGGTCCCTCCACCCCCGGGGAATGCTAAGAAGGTCCCCCCACCCCAGGGGAATGCAGAGAAGGTCCCTCCACCCCGGGGGGAATGCAGAGAAGGTCCTTCCACCCCGCAGGGATGCAGAGAAGGTCCCTCCACCCCCGAGAAATGCAGAGAAGGTCCCTCCACCCCTGGGGAATGCAGAGAAGGTCTATCCACCCACAGGGGATGCAGGGAAGGTCTCTCCACCCCCCAGGAATTCAGAAAGGTCCCTTCACCCCCGGGGAATGCAGAGAAGGTCTCTCCACCATGGAAAATGCAGAGAAGGTCCCTCCACCCCCGGCGAATGCAGAGAATATCCCTCCAACCCCCGGTGAATGCAGAGAAGGTCCCTCCACCCCAGGGGAATGCAGAGAAGGTCCCTCAACCCCCGGGGAATGCAGAGAAGGTCCCTCCACCCCCAGGGAATGCAGAAAAGGTCCCTTCACCCCCGGGGAATGCAGAGAAGGTCCCTCCACCCCTGGGGAATGCAGAGAAGGTCCTTCCACCCCCGGGGAATGCAGAGAAGGTCCCTCCACCTCCGGGGAATGTAGAGAAGATCCCTCCACCCCCAGGGAATGCAGAAAAGGTCCCTTCACCCCCGGGGAATGCAGAGAAGGTCCCTCCACCCCTGGGGAATGCAGAGAAGGTCCTTCCACCCCCGGGGAATGCAGAGAAGGTCCCTCCACCTCCGGGGAATGCAGAGAAGGTCCCTCCACCTCCGGGGAATGTAGAGAAGATCCCTCCACCCCCCGGGGAATGCAGAGTAGATCTGAGCCAGTGAGAAGTACCGACACATAAAGTAAGTATGGAAATTGTTAATTTCTTTATTATATTTGACCCAGAAAGCCTCAGATCTTCAATCAGAGACTACGGTGTGATTCAGATTCAGGATACAATTACACCTCACAAAGAATAAAACAAAAACAATAACAAACAACACATAAGTCACCACTGATTGGTCATCTGCACACAGAGAACAATATATTACAGAACTTTAAAATGATGATTTTGTATAAATAAAATATAAAAATCCCTTTTAATGCAATCTCACACCTCCCAACTGTTGGAGATGGGAACGAGGGACACCTATTAGCAAAAGTACGTAGACATAGGACACACCCTCTGCCACACCCCCTTAAAGGAGAATTATACAAAAATATGATTAGATAAACCCACAAGTGCTTTTTATTTTACTACTATTCCTTTATATTGGCTTTTGAAATTTACAAATGCAGCAATTTAGTAATTGGATAAAAGGTTTAGCACTGGGAATACACATTTTTTTGAAAGATAAAAAGTGCATTTTATATACAACTATATGAATCAGACCAAAATGAGGGACAAATGTGGAGGAAAGAGGGACATCATTCCAAATCAGGGACAGTCCCTCCAAATCAGGGACAGTTGGGAGCTATGCAATCGTATGTGTTGAGATTTCTTGAAGTCCAAAAATATATAGTTTTCTGTGTACATTTGCCTATGATTGGGGTGAGGTATTTAATATATGTATAATCAGAATCAGTCTATACATACATATACAGTATATGACTTGTGGAAAAAGTAAGTACACCCCATTGCATCTACCACCACTTCAAATCCATCAAAATTAGAATCTGGAGTTTCTTCAGATTAGATCATCCATGGGGAGTATGCAGGTGGAACCTGTTTTATTTAACCACTTCAATACAGGGCACTTTCACCCCTTCCTGCCCAAGCCAATTTTCAGCTTTCAGCACTGTAACATTTTGAATGACAATTGTAACACTGTGTCCATATGGCATTTCCAGTCCTAAAGAAATCGATTTTCAGATATACTGTATATCCCATAGTTTGTGGACTCTATAACAATCCTACAGACTACTAAATAATATACACTGATTTTGCTTATTTTCACCAAAGAAATGGAGCAGAATAAGTTTTGGCCTAAAATTATGAAGAAGGATTATTTATTTGCAAAATTTTATAACAGAAACAAAGAAAAACACGTTTTTTTTCCCAAAATGTTCAGTCTTTTTTTTTTTTTTTTAAACAGAAAAATAAAAAGCCTAGTGGTGATTAAATGACACCAAAAGAAAGCTCTATTTGTGTTAAAAAAATGATAAAAAAGTAATTTGGGTACAGTGTTACATGACCGCGCAATTGTCATTCAGCGCTGAAAGCGGAAAATTGTATAAAATATGCATAGACGCTTAAATAAAGAATGTTCAAAAAGAAGCAGAAGTGAGTAGAAGGAAGTAAATGTTTGTGTTCCAGTTGGGGTTTTTAAAGTATTTCAAAGTGTGTTGCGAAGGACAGGGGAACGTGTGTGAACAAGTCTTGTTCCTCAAGGACTCAGGAAGCAGAGAAAGCAAATCTCGTGACGGAAGTTGATCAAACATTAAAAATCATAAACCGAAAGGAGAAGTGTGACAGAGAGAAGGAACTGAGCAAGACAAAGACAACTGAAAGAAGAGAGAACATCTGAGGACATTTTCCAGTTAGAAGGTACACCACCCATATATATAAAGAACAGCTATGGATATACACAAGTAGCACCTAGTAGTGACGAATTGCACAGACTGAGGCATGGGGTCATTAATGATTGATCTCTACTCTATGCTATTGGTTCCTCCAGTCTGTATAGAGCCACTTTGAATGGGATGCCAACAAACCAGAATGGACAAAAAGCATATACCACATTTCTTTTCTGATGTAGAGCACCATAATGCACGGTGGTGTGTTACGGTGTGTTGTGGTGTGTTGGAGTTAGCAATGTTTTCTGCTTTTCAGGGATCTGTGTGTAGCACCCTCTACCTTTAGGTAGGTGCTGAGTGTAGGGTTTTGGGTTAGCTGCCAGTGCAGGTAAATTTAGGCAGGCCTATGCTGCGAGATAGGCCTGTTTGTTTTGATCGAGGGCAGGGGAGTGGTTTAGTGTAGCAGTGGGTGTGACTGACATGTACTTCAGCTCTTGGGTGCCTCCCTGTGTTTCCAGTGGAGAATGTTCTGGAAAAGGGGCAGGGCTGAGAGCTGGAGTGACATGGGGTACATGTGAGGAGCTCTGACCAATCTCCATCTAGGATTGGCAGGAGGAAGGCCTCCTACATATACCCACAGACAGCCTGCAGGGGGGGGAGTTGTCAGCTGGGTGAACTGAAGGATGGAGTGCTAGACTGTCGTGCAGGAGGAACAACTCCGACGGAGGAGCTCGGGAGCTGGGAGGGAGCCTCTCCTTACATGGTCATGGAGAGGTGTCCTGGAACAGGAGCTAGGAGAGACAGTTGATCCGCACGTCTGGAGTAAGTCCTTCAGGAAGGATCCAGGGCAGGTGTCGGGGGGTGGAAGCACAGTGAGAGATCTGGAAGAGGCATGCCAGAGGAGCTGGGTGCAGAGCCAGAGGGAGAGACTAAAGTTTGTGTCAAATCGATGCAGCCATGAGGGCGGGCAGGATTTGCAAGTCGGACCGCTGGGATCAGTAGTCCATCACCATTAAATCTACTAAAATGACCGGTTGTCACCATGAGGGGTACTGCAGGTATCAGAGGGGGGGGTCACCCGTTTACGTCACCAGGTGGCACTGCCCTCAGCTATATAACAGCTGTCACCGAGAAGAAGCGTCACTCGGTGGGAGCCTTCCATGGAGGCGGAGCTATTGCGGCTTTATTTTTTCTTTTCTCGGTCCATCGGGCGGCGTGATAGAAAAAGATGAATGGACAACGTGAGACAATTTTATTTTTTTATTTTTTAATAAAGGACTTGTCCCGAAGTGTCTCCTGTCTTTTTTACTATTTCTGACATTTTTTTGTGAAATGGTACCAATTTACATGGGGGGAGGGGCCGGGATCTGGGGGTCCCCTTGTTAAAGGGGGCTTCCAGATTCCAATAAGCCCCCTGCCCACATACCCCCACAACCACCGGGCAAGGGTTGTGGGGATGAGGCCCTTGTTCCCATTAACATGGGGACAAGGTGCTTTGGGGGTAACTCCGCAGCACCCCCCCATGTTGAGGGCATGTGGCCTGGTATGGTTCAGGAGGGGGGGTGCTCTCTCGTCTCCCTCTTTTCCTGCGGCCTGCTAGGATGCATGCTCGGATAAGGGTCTGGTATGGATTTTGGGGGGACCCCCTACGCCATTTTCTTTTTAATTTTGGCGCAGGGTTCCCCTTAAAATCCATACCAGTCCTGAAGGGTCTGGTGATGGACTGGGTGGGAGGACCCATACCATTTTTTTCAATGAGTTTTATCTATATTGCCGAGACCCAACAATACATTTCAGCCGCGATCAGTTTTAAATGACTTTTCTTCCTTTAGAAATGTAATTTTGCTGTGGTATTGTTCTAAACACGGGAAAATATATTACTTTACAGGCATACTATAGACACCCCCAGGCAAGATATTTAAAGGAATATTTCATTTTTATTGTTTCACTTTAAGCATTATTAAAATCACTGCTCCTGAAAAAACTGCAGTTTTTAAAACTTTTTTTGCATTGATACATGTCCCCAAACTCTTTTTAGGACAATAACTTGCATATAAGCCTTTAAGATGAGCACTTTTGGTTTTTCACATTCGTGTCCCATAAACTTTAACGGTGTTCACGTGTTTGAACAAATTTTTTGCCTGTTCACAAGTTTTAGTGCGAACCAAACCGGGGGGGGGGGGGGGTTGGGGGTGTTCGGCTCATCCTTAGTGACGAGGACTGCTGTGCTGTGCAGCCACCATAGGAGCAGCCACAAGGAGGAACAGGGCAGGGTCTCTGTGATTTTCTCCACTGACAACAAAAAAAATTCTTTTACAGGGACAGTCTTTGCCTGCCACCCAGGGTGCCTGATGGAAGGACTATAGATCACGGACACTAGGGTGTACTGTCCCTGCCTACCTCTTTGCTACCTGCTATTCAAGAAGAGGCCCCTTCACTTAGCAGCAAAAGAAGGACTGTTACAAGTCCCACATATATGTTTGTTATTATTCTGCTGGGGGTTAACCTAGATCCCTCCTGACAGAGTAATGACAAGCGAGTAAATATATGTGGGAAATTAGAGTTGCACGATTCTGGATAAAATGAGACCACTATTTTTTTGCTTAGAATAAAGCTCACGATTCTCACGGTGTAACATATTTCACATTATACAAAAACATTGGGCTAACTTTACTGTTTAGTTTTTTTTTGATTCATTAAAGTGTGTTTTTTTTAAAAAAAATTTGCATTTGAAAGACCACTGCACAAATACGGTGTGACATAAAATATTGCAACAACCACCATTTTATTCTCTAGGGTCTCTGCTATAAAAAAAAAAAAACATATCATGTTTGTTTGTTCCAAGTAATTTTCTAGCAGAAAATAGTGATTTTTACTTGTAATCAACAAATGTCAGAAAAGGTTTGGTCTTTAAATGGTTAAACTTCCCTCATTTACACTCCAGAATTCTTTCCTTTGATAAAAGAATAAAAAGATACTTTGTTTCTACTTATTCCTGTGTTGTGATTAAACATGGCAGGCTGCCTGGATTTTTTATTATTTTTTCCCCAGCTGTGAGAACTCTCTGCACTTGTTAGAAAGAATCGTGACATGCTGTTTTGAAGATCGGAAGAGAAAAAGATTGCGATTTTGATTCTTAACGATTAATCGTGCAGCTCTATAGGAAATGTAAATTTCTCTGCTGGGAGGATTATAACCCCCTTCCAGTGGTGGTGTAAAGTGTATAGTTAGGTTGTAAAGATAGGATGCCTTGATTTTTTTGTCTTCTCTTATGCCCTGTACACATGAGCACACTTCTCGACTGGACTGGTTCGACGGACCGAATCCAGGGAAAAATCCAACCGTGTGTGGGCTTCATCGGACCTTCAGCAGACTTTTTCTGTCGAAAGTCTGACGGACTTTAGATTTGGAACATGCTTCAAATCTTTATGTGGTAACTCCGTCCTGACCCAGTTCCTATCGAGAAATCCGCTCGTCTGTATGCTAGTCCAACGCACAAAAACCGACGCTAGGGCAGCTATTGGCTACTGGCTATCAACTTCCTTATTTTTTTACATCATCGCGTACGAATCCGTCAGACTTTGGTGTGATCGTGTGTAGGCAAGTCCGTTCGTTCAAAAGTCCGTCGGAAGTCCGCCAAAAGTCCGTCGGAAGTCCGTCAGAAAGTCTGGCGGACCAATCCGGTGGACCAGTCCGGTCAAAAAGTCCGCCCGTGTGTATGCGGCATTAGGGACATTAGGGATGGGACGGCTGTCCATCTCCACCACTAGGGATGAGCTTCGTGTTTGAGTCGAACCCATTCGACTCGAACATCGGCTGTTTGATCGTTCGCCGAATTGCGAATGATATGGGCCGTCATGGCCCATAATTCACTGCAGCATCGCAGTGCATTGCTGGCTGATGATTGGCCAAGCATACACTATGACCCGTATGCTTGGCCAATAACAGTGCCGTCAGTAGAGAGAGCTGTAATTGGCCAAAGCCACGGTGGCTTTGGCCAATTATGGCTCAGGTAGTTAGAACACGCCCCACACTATATAAGGCCGCCTCCACGGCGGCCCTGTGTACTGTGTTCTGGCGTGCTTAGAGAGAGAGAGACAGTGTCATTTCATTTGAGTTAGCTAGATTAGGCAGGACAGTCAGTGCGTTAGCTGCACTTACAATGTATTGTGTATATATGCATCCCAGGTGTTGTGTATATATATATATATATATATATATATATATATATATATATATACTGTATTAAGTTTAGCTAGATCCGTTCCTGTTATCTTCCTACTGACAGGCAGGCTTGTCTTGTTACAGTATTTACAGCTACATGAAGAAAATTGCTTGTGTTCTTTTGATCCTATTAGTACCACAGTCAGGCAGCTAGACTATTTATAGTTAGTGTAGTGCGTCCTCTGCACAGTGTTCAGTTAGAGCTACAAGTTAGTTTAGTGTGACCTCTGCACAGTGTTCAGCTAAAGCTACAAGTTAGGGTAGTGCATCCTCCTCACTAGGGATGAGCCGAACACCCCCCTGTTCGGTTCGCACCAGAACATGCGAACAGGAAAAAAGTTTGTGCGAACACCGTTAAAGTCTATAAGACACGAACATGAATAATCAAAAGTGCTAATTTTAAAGGCTTATATGCAAGTTATTGTCATAAAAAGTGTTTGGGGACCTGGGTCCTGCCTCAGGGGACATGGATCAATGCAAAAAAAGTTTTAAAAACGGCCGTTTTTTCAGGAGCAGTGATTTTAATAATGTTTAAAGTCAAACCCTTCAGGTCTGGTATGGATTTTAAGGGGAACCCCGCGCCAAAAAAAAAATGGCGTGGGGTCCCCCCAAAAATCCATACCAGACCCTTATCCGAGCACGCAACCTGGCAGGCCGCAGGAAAAGAGGGGGGACGAGAGTGCGGCCCCCCCTCCTGAACCGTACCAGGCCACATGCCCTCAACATTGGGAGGGTGCTTTGGGGTAGCCCCCCAAAACACCTTGTCCCCATGTTGATGAGGACAAGGGCCTCATCCCCACAACCCTGGCCGGTGGTTGTGGGGGTCTGCGGGCGGGGGGCTTATCGGAATCTGGAAGCCCCCTTTAACAAGGGGACCCCCGATCCCAGCCCCCCCCTGTGTGAAATGGTAAGGGGGTACTTACCCCTACCATTTCACTAAAAAACTGTCAAAAATCTTAAAAATGACAAGAGACAGTTTTTGACAATTCCTTTATTTAAATGCTTCTTCTTTCTTCTATCTTCCTTCATCTTCTTCTTCTGGTTCTTCTGGCTCTTCTGTTTCTTCCTCTGGCGTTCTCGTCCAGCATCTCCTCTGCGGCGTCTTCTATCTTCTTCTCCTCGGGCCGCTCCGCACATATGGCATGGGGGGAGGCTCCCGCTCTTCTCTTCATCTTCTTCATCTTCTTCTCTTCTTCTTTTCTTCTCTTCTTCTCGTCTTCTCTTCTTCATTTTCTTCTCCGGGCCGCTCCGCACCCATGCTGGCATGGAGGGAGGCTCCCGCTGTGTGACGGCGTCTCCTCGTCTGACGGTTCTCAAATAACGGGGGGGCCACCCGGTGACCCCGCCCCCCTCTGAGGCATGGTGACTTGACGGACTTCCCTGTGACGTCACGGGGAATGCCACAGGGAAGTCCCGTGCGTCAGAGGGGGGTGGGGTCACCGGGTGGCCCCGCCCCCGTTATTTAAGAACCGTCAGACGAGGAGACCCCGTCACACAGCGGGAGCCTCCCTCCATGCCAGCATGGATGCGGAGTGGCCCGGAGAAGAAAATGAAGAAGAGAAGAAGAGAAGAAGGAAGAAGAGAAGAAGATGAAGAAGAAGATTAAGAGAAGAGCGGGAGCCTCCCCCCATGCCAAAGGTGTGGAGCGGCCCGAGGAGAAGAAGATATAAGACGCCGCGGAGGAGATGCTGGACGAGAACGCCGGAGGAAGAACCAGAAGAACCAGAAGATGAAGGAAGATAGAAGAAAGAAGAAGCATTTAAATAAAGGAATTGTCAAAAACTGTCTCTTGTCATTTTTAACATTTTTGACAGTGAAATTTAGTGAAATGGTAGGGGTAAGTAGCCCTTACCATTTCACACGGGGGGGTGCCGGGATCTGGGGGTCCCCTTGTTAAAGGGGGCTTCCAGATTCCGATAAGCCCCCCGCCCGCAGACCCCCACAACCACCAGCCAGGGTTGTGGGGATGAGGCCCTTGTCCTCATCAACATGGGGACAAGGTGTTTTGGGGGCTACCCCAAAGCACCCTCTCAATGTTGAGGGCATGTGGCCTGGTACAGTTTAGGAGGGGGGGCCGCACTCTTGTCCCCCCTCTTTTCCTGCGGCCTGCCAGGTTGCGTGCTCGGATAAGGGTCTGGTATGGATTTTTGGGGGGACCCCACGCCATTTTTTTTTTTAAAGTTTTACGCGGGGTTCCCCTTAAAATCCATACCAGACCTGAAGGGCCTGGTATGGAATTTAGGGGACTCCCACGTCATTTTTAAAAAAAATTTTGGTTCCGGGTTCCCCTATGGGGAATTCCCATGCCGTTTTTATCAATGAACTTCTATGTGTATTGTCGGCAATGCAATAGCCGCGAGTAGTTTTAAATGGGTTTTTTCCTTTAAAATGTCATTTTGCTGTCAGACTGTTCTAAACACTGGAAACACTGGAAACATGCGCCCCTTTACAGGCATACTATAGACACCCTCCAGCTACGAAATTTAAAGGGATATTACACTTTTATTGTTTGACTTTAAGCATTATTAAAATCACTGCTTCTGAAAAAACGGCCATTTTTAAAACTTTTTTTTGCATTGATGCATTCGAATTTGCCGCGAACACCCCAAATTGTTCACTGTTCGGCGAACTTGCGAACAGCCAATGTTCGAGTCGAACATAAGTTTGACTCGAACTCGAAGCTCATCCCTACTCCTCACAGTGTTCAGCTAAAGCTACAAGTTAGTGTAGTGTGACCTCTGCACAGTGTTCAGCTAAAGCTACAAGTTAGTGTAGTGCGTCCTCTGAACAGTGTTCCGATAAAACTACAAGTTAGTGTAGTGCGACCTCTGCACAGTGTTCAGCTAAAGCTACAAGTTAGTGTAGTGCATCCTCTGAACAGTGTTCAGCTAAAACTACAAGTTAATGTAGTGCGACCTCTGCACAATGTTTAGCTAAAGCTACAAGTTAGTGTAGTGCGTCCTCTGAACAGTGTTCATCTAAAACTACAAGTTAGTGTAGTGTGTTCTCTGAACAGTGTTCAGCTAAAGCTACAAGTTAGTGTAGTGCGTCCTCCTCGCAGTGTTCAGCTAAAGCTACAAGTTAGTGTAGTGCGACCTCTGCACAGTGTTCAGCTAAAGCTACAAGTTAGTTTAGTGTGACCTCTGCACAGTGTTCAGCTAAAGCTACAAGTTAGTTTTTTGCGAGCTCTGCACAGTGTTCAGCTAAAGCTACCTGTAGAAGGTTGGTGGTGTTTTCCTGATCCTATCACTACCGCAGGCAGCTAAATAAGCTACAAGTTAGTTTTTTGCGAGCTCTGCACAGTGTTCAGCTAAAACTACAAGTTAGTGTAGTGCGAGCTCTGCACAGTGTTCAGCTAAAGCTACCTGTAGAAGGTTGGTGGTGTTTTCCTGATCCTATCACTACCGCAGGCAGCTAAATAAGCTACAAGTTATTTTTTTGCAAACTCTGCACAGTGTTCACCTAAAGCTACCTGTAGAAGGTTGGTGGTGTTTTCCTGATCCTATCACTACCGCAGGCAGCTAAATAAGCTACAAGTTATTTTTTTGCGAGCTCTGCACAGTGTTCACCTAAAGCTACCTGTAGAAGGTTGGTGGTGTTTTCCTGATCCTATCACTACCGCAGGCAGCTAAATAAGCTACAAGTTAGTTTTTTGCGAGCTCTGCACAGTGTTCAGCTAAAACTACAAGTTAGTGTAGTGCGAGCTCTGCACAGTGTTCAGCTAAAGCTACCTGTAGAAGGTTGGTGGTGTTTTCCTGATCCTATCACTACCGCAGGCAGCTAAATAAGCTACAAGTTAGTTTTTTGCGAGCTCTGCACAGTGTTCACCTAAAGCTACAAGTTAGTGTAGTGCGTCCTTCTCACAGTGTTCAGCTAAAGCTACAAGTTAGTGTAGTGTGTCCTCTGAACAGTGTTCAGCTAAAGCTACAAGTTAGTGTAGTGTATCCTCCTCACAGTGTTCAGCTAAAGCTACAAGTTAGTTTAGTGTGACCTCTGCACAGTGTTCAGCTAAAGCTACAAGTTAGGGTAGTGCGTCCTCCTCAGTGTTCAGCTAAAGCTACAAGTTAGTGTAGTGCGTCCTCCTCACAGTGTTCAGCTAAAACTACAAGTTAGTGTAGTGCGACCTCTGCACAGTGTTCAGCTAAAGCTACAAGTTAGTGTAGTGTGTCCTCTGAACAGTGTTTAGCTAAAGCTACAAGTTAGGGTAGTGCGTCCTCCTCACAGTGTTCAGCTAAAACTACAAGTTAGTGTAGTGTAGTGCGAGCTCTGCACAGTGTCCAGCTAAAGCTACCTGTAGAAGGTTGGTGGTGTTTTCCTGATCCTATCACTACCGCAGGCAGCTAAATAAGCTACAAGTTATTTTTTTGCAAACTCTGCACAGTGTTCACCTAAAGCTACCTGTAGAAGGTTGGTGGTGTTTTCTTGATCCTATCACTACCGCATGCAGCTAAATAAGCTACAAGTTAGTTTTTTGCGAGCTCTGCACAGTGTTCACCTAAAACTACAAGTTAGTGTAGTGCGAGCTCTGCACAGTGTTCAGCTAAAACTACCTGTAGAAGGTTGGTGGTGTTTTCCTGATCCTATCACTACCGCAGGCAGCTAAATAAGCTACAAGTTAGTTTTTTGCGAGCTCTGCACAGCGTTCACCTAAAGCTACCTGTAGAAGGTTGGTGGTGTTTTCCTGATCCTATCACTACCGCAGGCAGCTAAATAAGCTACAAGTTATTTTATTGCGAGCTTTGCACAGTGTTCACCTAAAGCTACCTGTAGAAGGTTGGTGGTGTTTTCCTGATCCTATCACTACCCCAGGCAGCTAAATAAGCTACAAGTTAGTTTTTTGCGAGCTCTGCACAGTGTTCAGCTAAAACTACAAGTTAGTTTTTTGCGAGCTCTGCACAGTGTTCAGCTAAAGCTACCTGTAGAAGGTTGGTGGTGTTCTCATACTACAGGCAGGCAGTTGATTTTGTTAGCTGCAGTATCAGTATATATATATATATATGTTATGTACATATATATACATATATATATATATATATATACATATATATATATATATATATATATATACATAACATATATATATACATATATACATATATATATATATATATATATATATATATATATATATATATATATATATATATATATATATATATATAATCTATCCCAGCTTAGTGCAGCTACAGGCCATTAGTATGTCTGGAAGGCCAACAAGGAGAGGCAGACAGTCACAAGCCAATAAAAAAGGGCTAGCAGGCTCTGTGTCTAGAGGCAACAGTGCTGGTCGTGCAGACGGTGCATCCTCATTAGCACGTGGCTATGGGACACGCTTGGCCTTTTTTCGGCAGCTGGCTGTGTTGAGCAACATGCGGAAGACTTGGTCGAGTGGATGACCAAGCCGTCCTCATCCTCCTCATCCTCTCTCACCCATGCTCAGGGTACTTTGTCTGGCAAAGCAGCTGCCAACGCGGCCTCTTCCCTCGGCTCAATGGCATCAGTGACTCCTTCCCTAGCCCCACCATGTCCTCCTGAGGAGTCCCTCGAACTGTTTGACCACAGTGTTGGGTACATGCTCCAGGAGGATGCCCAGCGTTTAGAAGACTCTGATGATGATACTGAGCTAGATGAAGGCAGTAACGTGAGCACGGTCAGAGGAGGTGCCCAAGAAGGTCAGCAATCTGGCAGTCATGCTCCCCCTGCTGCAGTATACTGCCAAGTTTGCTCCAGTGATGAGGAGGGAGGGAATGATGAGGTCACTGACTCAACGTGGGTGCCTGAAAGGAGAGAGGAGGAGGAGGAGGCACATCACCAATGAGGCAGGATGCCCTCCAGGGGCCAGCCTAAGGGCAGCACACTGACTGCATCACACCCCAAAGCTCCGCATGTGCAGGGCGCTGCTGTCTCTGCGCGTTTTTCCAAAAGTTCTTTGGTGTGGGCCTTTTTTGAGACGAGTGCATCAGATCGCACTGCTGCTATTTGCAACATATGTCTCAAGCGTATCTTGCATCGCCAAAACATCTCCCGCTTGGGCACCACATACTTGACCAGACATATGTTGACCTGCCATGCAGTTTGTTGGCAAGCGTATCTAAAAGACCCACACCAAAGAACAAAGAGGACCTCTCCTTGCTCCTCATCAGCTGAGATCTCCAACCCCGCTATACCTTCAGTCCTCTCTGAGACCTGCACTGAGAGGAATGAAGGTGTAGAATTAGGTGTGTCACAGCCAAGTACTTGTGGGCAATCTGCTTTCGGTACACCGACGTCAGATTGTACCAGGCGAATTTCCCTGCCCCAGCTGCTGCACCGCGGAAAGAAGTTCGCTCCCAGCCATCCACATGCCCAGCGGTTGAATGCTAGCTTGGCAAAATTGCTAGCACTTCAACTGCTGCCTTTTCAGTTGGTAGACTCTGCCCCCTTCCGTGAGTTTGTGGAATGTGCGGTTCCTCAGTGGCAGGTACCCAAACGCCACTTTTTCTCACGGAAGGCAATTCCGGCTCTCTACCGGCATGTGGAAGGCAATGTCTTGGCCTCGCTGGACAGGGCGGTCAGCGATAAGGTGCATATTACCGCTGACTCATGGTCCAGCAGGCATGGACAGGGACGTTACCTAAGTTTCACCGCGCATTGGGTGACTCTGCTGGCAGCTGGGAAGGATGCAGGACAAGGTGCAGTAGTGTTAGAGGTTGTTCCGCCACCACGCCTCCAAAATGCCACTACTAATGATTGTGACACACCTCTCTCCTCCACCCCCTCCTCTTCTTCTTCCTCCATGGCCTCTTCCTGTGCTTTGTCCTCGGAACCAGCGGTGCTCCGTAGCCGTTCAAGGGGCTACGCAGGTATGCAGGCCAAAAGATACCATGCGGTGCTTGAGCTGGTGTGCTTGGGGGACAGGAGCCACACTGGGGCAGAGGTTCTGTCAGCTCTACAGGGGCAGGTTCAGAGGTGGTTGACGCCACGCCAACTTAAGGCAGGAATGGTGGTTTGTGACAATGGCACCAACCTCCTCTCTGCCCTCCGACAGGGACAAATGACCCATGTGCCCTGTTTGGCTCATGTCCTTAACTTGGTGGTGCAGCGGTTCTTGGGCAGGTACCCGGGCTTACAGGATGTCCTGAGGCAGGCCAGGAAAGTCTGTGTGCATTTCCGAAAGTCATATAATGCCAGTGCTCGGCTAGCAGACCACCAAAAGGAGTTTAACCTGCCCAAGAACCGCCTAATCTGTGACATGCCCACCAGGTGGAACTTAACGTTGGCCATGCTGCAGCGGCTGCACACGCAGCAGAGGGCCATCAATGAGTACCTGTGCGACTATGGCACCAGGACAGGGTCAGGGGAGCTTGTTTTTTTTTCCCCACGCCAGTGGGCCATGATCAGGGATGCATGCACTGTCCTGTCACCATTTGAGGAGGCCACGAGGATGGTGATCAGTGACAGTGCATGCATCAGTGACACTGTCCCCCTTGTCCACCTGTTGGAGCACACGCTAACATTCGTGCAAATTTTCGGTCCGTTCGCAGGTTCTGGTGCGAACCGAACTCATCCCTATCCACCACCTCAGAAGACAAGCAATGTGGTGAGTCCGGGTATTCCTCCTGCAGGTGCAATGCTCAGGCTTCCAAAGTGTATGTGCCTAGCTGCAGGGACCTGTAATTAGGATTGTGTGTTGAAATGTACAGTGTAAATACATAACAGAAATGTAAATATCTATATTTTTTTATTTTTGTATGTAATTTATTTGTAAAACAGCCCTATCCAAATTGTGTCCCTCCCCCCCATCCAACTTGTAACATGGGATGCCCTTACTCCTGGGCCCAGGGCTTCCAGATTCCGATAAGCCCCCTGCCCACATACCCCCACAACCACCAGGCAAGGGTTGTGGGAATGAGGCCCTTAATTTATTTGTAAAATAGCCCTATCCAACTAGTAACATGGGATGCCCTTACTCCTGGGCCCAGGAGTCATTTTTCAAAAAAACATGTTTTCACAGCTGGGGACCAGCTGTAATTTGGCGGGGGGCTGTGTGTAGCACCCTCTACCTTTAGGGAGGTGCTGAGTGTAGGGTTTTGTGTTAGCTGCCAGTGCAGGTAAATTTAGGCAGTCCTATGCCGCGAGATAGGCCTGTTTGTTTTGATCGAGGGCAGGGGAGTGGTTTAGTGTAGCAGTGGGTGTGACTGACATGAAATTCAGCTCTTGGGCACCTCCTCTGTTTCCAGTGGAGAATGTTCTGGAAAAGGGGCAGGGTTGAGTGCTGGAGTGACACGGGGTACATGTGAGGAGCTCTGACCAATCCCCATCTAGGACTGGCAGGGGGCAGGCCTCCTATATATACCCACAGTCAGCCTGCTGGGGGGGAGTTGTTGACTGGGTGAACTGAAGGATGGAGTGCTAGACTGACGTGCAGGAGGAACACCCCCATCTGGGGGGGTTGCAACTCCGGTGGAGGAGCTCGGGAGCTGGGAGGGAGCCTCTCCTTACACGGTCATGGAGAGGTGTCCTAGAATAGGAGCTGGAGGAGACAGTTAGTCCACACGTCTGGAGTAAGTCCTACAGGAAGGATCCAGGGCAGGTGTGGAGGAGGGGAAGCACAGTGAGAGATCTGGAAGAGACATGCCAGGGGAGCTGGGTGCAGAGCCAGAGGGAGAGACTGTGGAGTTTGTGTCAAATCGATGCAGCCATAAGGGTGGGCAGGATTTGCAAGTAGGGTTGCGACCTGTCAGGGATTCACCCAGACAGTCCGGGTTTTGAATCATGTGTCTGAGTTTCATGCAGACTGAAACCCGGACACATTATTCAGATGGGGCTGTGGCCCCCAAGTAATCAAGATAGTCACACATAAATCTGTTGCCATCTGAGCTGTCTGGGGGCAGATTCTGCATCACTGGGGGGGGCAGGGTGATGATGTCAGCAAGGGCAATTTGACCACACCTACATTTTGCTGCAGCACGCTATGTGCATCGGATAACTACTCTCCTTGGGGCACTCCAAAGGTGTCCCAGGCCACTAAAGTGTTCGGGTTTGGCTTGAAGAAAGGGTGGCAACCCTATTTGCAAGTCGGACCGCTGGGATCAGGAATCCATCACCATTAAATCTACTAAAATGACCGGTTGTCGACATAAGGGGTACTGCAGGCCCCAGGCCTTCAACAATTTCATCTTTTACTTATTCAGAGTGAGGCCTAGTCATATCTGATGGCGTGACAGGAATACTAGACGTGTACAATTCGTTTAGTTCCGAATTCGTTTTTTAACTAATTTTAAGAAATTAGTTAATTCCGAAATTTCAGAATTTCAGAATTTTTCAATTTCCGAAATTTTGAATTTTCAGATGTTCGAAAATTCTGAATTTTGGAAATTCGTAATTTCGTAATTTCGTAATTTTGGAAATTTGTAATTTCGGAATTTCGGAAATTGGAAAATTCTAAATTTCAGAAATTTCAAAAACCTGAAAATCTGAAATAATAACAAACTAATAATGAATTATAGGTATTGGAATTTCCTTTCAAATTTGGCTGTTAGTGAATGTAACAAACTTATCTGAAATTACGAATAATCTGAAATAATGAATTCTGTATCTAAACGAATAGAACGTAACAATCTAATAATAATAAATAACAATAATAATAATAAAACCTTTTTATTATTATTATTTATTATTAAGTTGTTCCATTCCATTTGTTTAGATGCGGCATTCGTTATTTCGGATAATTTGTAACTTCGGATAAATTCGTATTCGTTATGTTCACAAACAGCCAAATTTGAAAGGAAATTCCAATACCTATAATTTAATAGTTAGTTATTATTAGTTAGTTATTATTTTGAATTTTACTGATTTTCTTTATTTTTTTTTCAGATTTTCGAATTTTCGGATTTCCAAATTTTTGAATTTCCAAATTTTCCAAATAAAGCAAAAAAACGAATGAAAACGAAAACGAGCAAATTTTTTGCCAGTGCACATGTCTAAGGAATACTAAGACTGTGACAGGAGGAGATGTTCTGAGGTAAAAGTCTGTCAAGTTTAGTGTCCGCCATCTTGTTCTATCTCATTTCTATATCCTATCTGAAGAAGTGTAACGCATCTATTGCTATAACATTTCATCTATTCATTGTTTCTATGGGCATCCCATGTCCCTTCCCCAACCAAGTGCAATTACCTAATAAAATAACAAAAACAAGCAAAAAACTGTTCATTGACTAAAGGAGTGTGTCTAATGGATGTCTGGCAGCACGGTGAAATGTGTGGATGTTTGGTTTTACTAACACAAGTGAAAGTTGCAAAATTGGGTTAAGGCATTAAGATTTGTTTTACCCTCAGGCGCAAAGGGGCTAAGATGACTTACTGTCACTCTCCTGGTTTATTTAAAAGTACACGTGGCTATAATGAATTGTCGGGTCTCGGCAATATGGATAAAAGTAATTGAAAAAAACGGCATGGGTCCCCCCCAGTCCATTACCAGGTCCTTTGGGTCTGGTATGAATATTAAGGGTAACCCCGAACCAAAATTAAAAAAAATATGCATGGGGGGTCCCCCCAAATTCCATACCAGGCCCTTCAGGTCTGGTATGGATATTTAGGGGAACCCTGCGCCAAAATAAAAAAAATGGTGTGGCGGTCCCCCAAAAAATCAATACCAGACCCTTATCCGAGCACGCAAACTGGCAGGCCACAGGAAAAGAGGGGGGATGAAAGAGCGCCCCCCCTCCTGAACCATACCAGGCCACATGCCCTCAACATGGGGAGAGTGCTTTGGGATAGCCCCCCAAAGCACCTTGTCCCCATGTTGATTGGGACAAGGGCCTCACCCCCGCAACCCTTGCCCGGTGGTTGTGGGGGTCTGCGGGCGGGGGGCTTATCGGAATCTGGAAGCCCCCTTTAACAAGGGGACCCCCAGATCCCGGCCCCCTGTTTGAAATGGTAACGGGTACATTGTACCCCTACCATTTCACAAAAATAGTATCAAAATGTTAAAAAAAAACACAAGACACGGCTTGGGACAAATCCTTTATTAAAAAATAAAAAAATAAAAATGTTCCACAAAGTCCATTCATCTTCTCTCTCTCCACCAATGGGCTAAAAAAACCCCCGTAGGCCACCACCAATCCGCCTGTCTGATGCATACTCTCAGGTGACAGTTCTTATATATCTGAGGGCGGGGTCACACGGTGACGTCCCCAGGTGGCCCCGCCCCCTCTGATGCCATGGGAAAGCCATGGGGAAGTCCTAGGGCTGGGGAAAAAATCTATTTACATCTTGAATCATGTTGAGAGCTCAAATCGATTCAAAATTTCAAATTGATCTTTTTAGATTGTTCTTTTTCACCAGGACCGGTGCTGATACCGCACTGGTCCTGAGGAGCTGCGGGCGGGAGTTTTTAGGTGAGGCCGTGGCCTAAAAACTCCTGCCTGCAGCTCCTCAGGACAGGTGCAATGTCCAAAAAAAAAAAAAACTCGATTCGAATCGTGAATCGAGTTTTTTTTTTTAAAAATCGCAGATTTTTTTTGAGAAAATCGCCCAGCTCTAGGAAGTCCCCATGCGTCAGGGAGGGTGGGGTCACCTGGGTACGACACCGTGTGGCCCCACCCTCAGTTATATAAGAACTGTCAACTGTGAGGATGCGTCAGACAGTGGGAGCCTCCCATGGAGGCGGATCGGTGGCGGCCTGCAGGTTTTTTTTTTTGGTCCGTTGGCGGAGTGAGAGAAAAAGATGAATGGACTTCGTGAGACTTTTTTTTTTTTAATAAAGGACTAGTCTCAAATTGTGTCTTGTGGTTTTTTAACATTTTGACACTTTTTTTTGAAATGGTAGGGGTACAATGTACCCATTACCATTTCAAACAGGGGGGGCTGTGATCTGGGAGTCCCCTTGTTAAGGGGGGCTTCCAGATTCCGATAAGCCCCCTGCCCACAGACCCCCACAACCACCGGGTAAGGGTTGTGGGGATGAGGCCCTTGTCCCTATCAACATGGGGACAAGGTGCTTTGGGGGGCTACCCCAAAGCACCCTCCCAATGTTGAGGGCAGGTGGCCTGGTACAGTTCAGGAAGGGGGGCGCTATCTCATCTCCCCCTCTTTTCCTGCGGCCTGCCAGGTTGCGTGCTTGGATAAGGGTCTGGTATAGATTTTTGGTGGACCCCCACGCAATTTTTTTAAATTTTGGCGCAGGGTTCCCCTTAAAGTTTTGAGGGGGACCCCTACGCCATTTTTTTAAAATTGGTGCAGGGTTCCCCTTAATATCCATACCAGACCTGAAGGGCCTGATATAGATTTTGGGGGGACCCCCACGCAATTTTTTTTTAGAATTTTGGTTTGGGGTTCCCCTTAATATTCATACCAGATCCCAAGGGCCTGGTAATGGACTGGGGGGATCCCATGCTCTTTTTTTTTTTTTTTTTTTTTTTAACTTTGAGAATTTTTATTAGATTTTCATGTTATACAAGATACAGTGTAGTGGAATACAAAGTAGTTGTACAGAAAAGAAAGGAATACAGATTTACATGGAGGAAAAAAATAAAAGTAAAATTGAGTATTCTCGGTTCATTACATCAACAGTTGAGAACACATGGAACGTCAGGGTTCCTCATAAAACCGTTTGAGTATTCGGCATTGGAGGAAGAAGCCTGTCACCCCATTTGGGAGCATTCTGTGAGCATGCTTGCCAGTTATTCTCTGAGGAACTGTGTTAGCGACCCGGAAGGCGGTCATTTGAAGCAGATCATGTAGTATAACCAATACTTGTTTCGGAACCAAGTAATACTAGCTCTAACCTTTCCTAGTATGTATTATCTGAAATACAAATTGCTTGTACTAAATCTGAACAATAACCATAGTACGTCTTCACGTTTATAGCTCTAGCCGTAAATCCCTTAGCCCTGTGACTGCTAAAGCACCTTAGATGCGCTGTATGTTTCAATAATTGAGTGTAGTAGGTATCATCAAACTCAACACTAGAGGTTATCTTGGATGGTTAACCAACTATCCCAATATTTAAAATAAGTATGTATCCTGCCTTCCTTATGTGCTAGCATTTTTTTCCATAAGGCTTTGTGATTTCACTCTAGCACTAACCTCTGTGATGTTGGGGGGAGAAATTGTCTTCCACCGTTTTGCTATTGAGACGCGTGCTGCAAATAGAATGTGTATTATCACCTTCCTATGCAGGGGGGAGAAAGATTCTATCCCTAGGCTTAATAAAGCTAGTGCTGGAGAGGGTGTACATATAGTATTGGTAGTTTTCGATAGCAGTGAGAATACATCTTTCCAGAAGGTGTGTAGGGCTTTACAATGCCACATGATATGTAGGAGGTTGCCCTTGTGATAGCATTCTCTCCAACATAGTGGCGATAGTGTGGGGTCTATTGTATGTAAACGCATGGGAGTCAAGTACCATCTGTGAAACATTTTGCGGAAGTTGGCCCAGTGGTCAACACATGCCGAAGAGGTATTATTGTGCTTTATTGCTAGCAGCCATTGTGGCAAAGTGAAAGACATTTGCAGCTCAGTTTCCCATTTCTCCATAGTTGGTATTTTAACATGGGGGGAGTGGGAGTTACAAAATTTATAGCATAAGGATATGCCTTTATTACTGGGATTGTGTTTGTTCAGCAGAAAATTCCAAATGGAAAGCAGTATTTTCGTATTTGGGAGTGGATGTTTTTGTTTGTAGTGATCAATTTGCAGAATCATAAGATTATCTAGGGTAGTTGGATTCACTATATCTTCCGTAGAGAAGTGGAGGCCTTTTTGTTTCCAGTGATGTGTGGAAAAATTTTGTATAAGAAATTCATAGGTCGTTAGGGGTATGTTAAGTTGGAAGAGTGTTTCATTAGGGAATTGCTTTCTGATCAATAATGACCAGGCTGTGAGTGTTGCTTGTATGGGAGGGTAGGGTGGTGTAAATGGTTTGTGATGAATAGTAAAGGCCATTAGCAGTGCCGTTAGGTCGTGTCCCGGGGTGATGGCACGTTCAATGTGAGACCATAGATTATCCTCTTGGCAAGAGAACCAATATTTCACCTGGTCCAGTAAAGACGCTTGGTAATACGCATGGGCGTTGGGTAGTCCTCCTCCTCCTAGTGTCCTATGTTTATAAAGAGTGGCTAGGGCTACCCTGGATTTTTTGTTTAGCCAGATAAATTTATTCAGGCTTGAGTCTAAGTCAGTAAAGAATTTTGTAGGGATGGGAACTGGGAGAGTTCTAAAGAGGTAGAACAATTTGGGGAGTGTTTGCATTTGGTAAGCTGCAATGCGTCCCATGTTAAGTGAATCTTTGACAATTGAATGAATTCCTTCTGTATTTGTGATAGGAGGGGTAGATAATTGGCGCTGCACAGATTAGAGGTAGGATGGGTCAGTTGTATACCCAGATATGTGATAGAGGGTAGATCCCATGTACAAGGGAATATCTCTTGAAGTTTGGATATATTTTTTGTGGAGAGATTTAAAGGGAGAGCGTAGCATTTAGTGGTGTTGATCTTATGGTAAGTCATGCTTCCAAATTCATGTAGGATTTTTTTAACTGTGTGTAAGGAAGATTCAGGCTTAGATAGTGTTAGTATGACATCGTCGGCAAAAAGCCAGATTTTGTGCTTCTTCTGTCCTACTGTGAGACCGTGGATGTCAGTATTGTTCCTTATAAGTTCTGCTAGCGGTTCAATAGCTAGAGAAAATACAATCGGGGATAGTGGACATCCTTGGCGCGTACCGTTGGTCAGGTTGAAGGGGTCGGATAGCATGCCTGAGGTATACACTTTGGCGTTGGGGTTAGAATATAGGGCCATTATGGCCATGTGAACAAATCCTTTTAGACCGAATTTAGTAAGTGTTTCAGATAGGTATTTCCAGTGCACCCTATCAAATGCCTTTTCTGCATCTAAGGCTACAAATATACTGGGAGTGCGAGTTATTTCAGCGTGTCTTATTAGATTTATCATCCTTCTGGTACTATCTGGGGCTTGTCTGCCTTTAACAAATCCCACCTGTTCCAGTCCTACGAGGGTGGGGGTGATATCCAGTAATCTATTGGCGATTGCTTTGGGATATATTTTGAGATCTGAGTTTAATAGAGAAATGGGTCTAAAGTTTTGGGGATGGGAGGGGTCTTTTCCTGTTTTTGGTATAGTTACAATTATGGTCTGTAAGATTTCTTTTGGGAAGCTACCTGATTCTGCTGCTTTATTAAAAATTTCTACTAATCTGGGAATCAGAAGGGGGGAGAATGCTTGATAATATTCTGCTGAGAAACCATCTGATCCGGGGGATTTATTTTTTGGGAGGCGTTTGATCACAACCTCAATTTCAGCTTCAGTGAACGGCCTGTTCAAAGTATGTAGTGTGTTTGCATCTATCGCGGGATGATTCATTCTCTGGAGAAAATCAGTGATATCTGTATCTGTGGGCTGATAAATGTTCTTATCCTGGTTAAGATTGTATAGAGAGTCGTAGTAGTCTTTGAAGGCGTTTGCTATATCTTTGGGGTTGGTATAAATTCTATTGTTCTCATGGTGTTTAATCACTGAGATATTTGCCCTGGTTTGACATCTTTTAATTTGTGAGGCTAAAAGTTTGCTCGCTTTGTTACTCTGGGAGTAGTATGAGAGTTTAAGCCTTTTAAAGTATAAATCGTAATCATGTTGTAGTGTTTGTTTGAGTTCTTCTCTGCAGGTGTTTAGTTGGAGGAGTAGGGAGTGATTGGGCGATTGTTTGTGTCTGGTTTTCAGATCCGAGATGTTTTTATGTAGTCGTTCTATGTGCCGCATTTTTTCCTTTTCTCTCTAGCAGCTATTTGTATAAGCACCCCCCTAGAGAAGGCCTTGTGTGCGCACCATACTGTACTAGGGCGGGTCCCCCGGTGTTCATTTAATGTAAAATATTCCTCTAATTTTGTTTGCATTTCCTCCCTAATTTGGGGTAGAGAAAGAAGATAGGTGTTGTTACGCCATAGGGGTGCGAGGTTGGCTTTGCGGGTATCCATAATGTCTATCGTAATGGGGGCATGGTCAGACCAGGTGATATTGTGGATATTCGCTTTGACCACATTTTGTAAGGTGAATTTATCTGTAAGAAAGAAATCAATTCTGGAGTAACTTTTATGTAGTGGTGAGAAGTATGTATAGTCCCTCTCTGTGGTGTGGAGGGACTGCCATGGGTCATATAGCTCTTCTGATAGACAGTAATGGCCCAGGGATGGTCTGCGCCTCCGCCCCACAGAGGAGGAGTCCATTTCGTCATTCAAGAGTACATTGAAATCTCCACATATCAATAATTTGCCTTTTCGCAAACATTTAACCTTTAAGGTTTTGTGTATGAGTCTCATTGGTCTTTCGTGGGAGCATATATATTTACCAACCTATATGTATCGTTATTGATTTCAGCAATCAAGATAATATACCTGCCAAGGCAATCCGTGTATTGCTCTAGAAGTTTAAAAGTGACAGAGTCCTTAATGATTATTAATACCCCATTGCGTTTGCAAGAGTTATTTGCTGTAAAAATGTGTGGGAACCTGATGTGGGTGCATTTTGGCATGCTTAGTTCTGAAAAGTGTGTGTTCCTGCACACAGAGAATGTTGCAGTTTTTCTGCAGAGCTGTGTTCCACATCATTCTGCGTTTAAATGGGCTGTTGAGTCCTCTAGTATTGAGAGACATTAGTCTAAGAGACATTCATTTCATTTGTGGTGCTTAGGAGCCATCTAATGGTGCAAGTCGTTATTTGCAGTAAGAGAGAGAGAGCCTCTAGGACAGTGGAAAGGGATTGTCTGCTTGACATACCTGTAAGTGGAAAGCTCCAGTAAGATGGAGGAGTAAGTAAAAGAACTGAGAGAACTGGAATTGAAAAGAATAGTACAGTCAACAATAACTGGGTGAATTCGGGAATATCCCAGAAAACCGAGTGGGGTATAGTCATGTATGTATCTTCCGGTACAGGCGTACATCCGGTGCTACTTGCATTAGCTTTAGTGAAGCTTGGTGTTTAGGGTGATGCCGCAAGGTGGGTTCGCCAAAAGTATGGGTGTGTAGATTTCTGCGCATGTAGACGGAGAAGGACGGTAATCCATCGTATTTCCCTCTGTAGTTGCGGTGCATGTTAGGACCTGCTTTGGAGGTCCCCGGGCCTTTTCCCTCTGTGTTGTTCTCGGTAGGGAGAATTCTCCACTTGCTCAGCAATTCCAGGCCTTTTTCTAAGGATGAGATGGTGTAAGATTTGTTGCCCCGAGTAATTAATAGTTTGGCTGGGAAGCCCCATCGATACAATATCTTGTGATTCCGTAGAGATTTAGTAATCGGGATCAGGTTGTTCCTGGCTGACATGGTGGCTTGTGAGAGGTCAGCATATAGGGTTATCCCCGCGTATGGGTCCGGGAGGGCGTTGTTTTGCCTAGAAAATCTCATGAGTTGGTCCTTTATATGGAAAAAGTGGATCCTAGTAATGACATCTCTAGGAATTCTCTCTGGGAGGTGCGGGGGCTTGTGCAGCCTGTGGGCTCTATCAATGATGACATCTGCTGGTGATAGGGATGGCAGAGTTTTCATCATAAGTTGTTGAAGGAATTAGCTTAAGTCAGCTGGTTTCACAGATTCGGGGATCCCCCTAAATTTCACGTTGTTTCTTCGTGAACGGTCCTCGAGGTCAGCAACCTTTAACCTGAGGGCTTTAAGCTGATCCTCCACATCCACGTGCGCATCCACTAGCTCTTTATGGGCTGCTGATAAATCGTCCATTTTAGTTTCTACGTAATCTAGCCTGTTACCTAGTGCAGTAATTTCCTTATGTGTGGAGCGTATTACATTAGTGATGTCTTGTTGTATGGCCCCCCTTAATGTGAGAATCATCTCTTTCATGGTGACATTTGTCAGGGGCAGACCTGATGTGGGGAGAGCATCCAGCTTCTGGCTGTATTTATTAGTGTGTTCCATGTCACTTTCCTCATTGACCTGTACAGCTTCAGAGTCATCTGGGGAGTTTAGCTTTCTCTTTTGTTTAATGGGGCTGTTTGAGGCTGAGTGTGGAGGGTTCAGTGCGGTGTTAATAGCAGATGACTCACCGGCTTCAGAATCTGCCGCTCTGCTGTGAGGAGATGTCGCGCCGGCGCCATCTTGTGACAGGCTAGCTGGGACCGTCGTATAGAAGTCGGTCAGCTTCCGAGGCACCTCTCTCTCCTTTCGTTTAGCCATCAGTGCGGCTCGGTTCCCTGCTGTTTCCGCCGTTCATGTGGCCGTTGTTAGCTCACTATCAGCCGCTGTTAGTAGCTTCTGAGCACTCGGTGTGACGGAGCTCTCTCCTCACTGCTCCATCAGCTCCGGCCGCCGGCTCCCCATGCTCTTTTTTTTAATGAGTTTTATCCATATTGCCGAGACCCGACAATTCATTATAGCGAGCAGTTTTAAATTACTTTTTTTCCTTTACAAATGTCATTTTGTGCAGGGACTGTTCTAAACACGGGAAAAATGTGCCACTTTACAGGCATACTATAGACACCCCCCAGGTTATTGTTTCACTTTAAGCATTATTAAAATCACTGCTCCCGAAAAAAACGTCAGTTTTTAAAACTTATTTTGCATTGATACCTGTCCCCTGGGGCAGGACCCGGGTCCCCAAACACTTTTTATGACAATAACTTGTATATAAGCCTTTAAAATGAGCATGATTATTCATGTTCGAGTCCCATAGACTTTAACAGTGTTCGTGTGTTCTGCCAAATTTTTTGCCTGTTTGGTATGTTCTGGTGCGAACTGAACCGGGGGTGTTCGGCCCATCACTGGTCATTTACCATTCTGAATCTGGGTCCAGCACCTCATATGAACTTGGTTACTTATCTCCATGAAAGCTCACAGTGTGCAGTGAAATCAGAGTAATCCACTTCAGTCCAGGAGAGGAGCCGGTACAACTGTGCAGGACTGACGGGAAGGTTGGAGGTCAGATTATCGGATCTGGCACTCAGTATATGCTATATGTGGGTTTGTATTGGTGAAATGGTCTGGACAGTTACCTGTCACACCAGATGTGAAAAGGTTTATGTTGTAGAGATGGGGGATGGGGAAATTGGTCCTGTTTATATAGAAAAGATTACAGAATTTTCAAAATCAAAGTGTTCCTTGATGGTAACCTTTTTTCTCTCTCTATCCAGGTGTAGTATCTGTTCTGACCATGCTTATCATAAAGGTAAGACCTACATGATACTTTTAACTCTGAAAAACAGTGCCTTGTAAAAGTATTCATACTACCCTCCAGTTTGGGGATGGCCCCTTCCTGTTCCAACATGACTGCTCACCAGTGCACAAAGCAAAGTCCATAAAGACATGGATGAGCGAGTTTGGGCTGGAGGAAATTCACTGGCCTGCACAGAGTTCTGACCTGAACGCTATAGAACACATTTGGGATGAATTAGGCAGAGACGGCGAGCCAGACCTTCTCATCCAACATCAGTGCCTGACCTCACAAATGCTCTTCTGGAAGAATGGTCAAACATTCCCATAGACACACTCCTAAACCTTGTGGACAGCCTTCCCAGAAGAGTTGAAGCTGTTATAGCTGCAAAGGGTGGGGCCAACTCAATACTGAACCCTACGGACTAAGACTGGGATGCCATGAAAGTTCAATACATTTGACAATACAGTGTATATATCATACCTCCCAACCATCCCAGATTGCCTATGAAAGTCCTGCTGTGGGAGGTTTGTCCTGCATCCTGGGCACCTTCATTCTGGGACAATACAATGTCCCAGAATTGCCCCCTTGGCCGATCTGATGTCCCCTAAAAAATGACGCTGCATCGCTGCTGTCCCTCACTGCCCGCTGTAATAGTTCTGGCCGAGACCCGCTTTATTTCACCCCCAGACGCTGCCTGGTTCACTGCCAAACAACTGGTTGCTAGACACGGCCCGCCTGGCGTCTTACAACCAGTAACATCATGACGAGGAGGCGAGTGGAGCCCTAGCATTCAGAGCAACCTGAAGGAGCATTCCTCCTCCTCGCACATAAGCTTCACTCCCAGCTCTGCCCCTTCCCTGAAGGCTGTTCCTGCCACTGGAAGAAAGGTAGGAGAAATGCTCCTTGCACTGCCCTGAGGACGCTCATGGTCACTCTGTTCCCTGCTACCACCCCTCCCATCATACTGCCCTCCACTACCACCCCTCCCATCATACTGCTCTCCACTAACCCCCCTCCCATTTTACTGCCCTCCACTACCACTCCTCCTATCATACTGCCCTCCACTAACCCCCCACCCATTATACTGCCCTCCACTGCCTCCCTTCCATTTACATTATACTGCCCTCTACTGCCCCCCTCCTATTATACAGCCCTTCACTGCCACCCTACCATTATACTGTCATCCAATGCCCCCTCACATTATACTGCCCTCCACTGCCCCCCTCCAATCATACTGCCCTCTGCTACCACCCGCTGCCATCATACTGTCCCCTCCCATTATACTACCCTCCACTGCCACCCCTCCTATTTACATTATACTGCCCTCCACTGCCCCCCTCTCATTATACTGCCCTCCACTGCCATCTCTCCCATTTACATTATACTGCCCTCCACTGCTCTCTCTCATCATACTGCCCTCCACTAACACCCCTCCCATTATACTGCCCTCCACTGCCCCCCTCCCATTATACTACCCTCCACTGCCACCCCTCCCATTTACAATATACTGCCCTCCACTGCCTCCCTCTCATCATACTGCTCTCCGCTACCACCCCCTCTAATCATACTGCCCCCCTCCCATTATTCTGCCCTCCACTGCCACTCCTCCCATTTACATTAAACTGCCCCCATTATACTGCCCTCCACTGCCACCCCTCCCATTTACATTATACTGCCCTTCACTAACCCCCCTCCCATTATACTGCCCTCCACTGCCACCCCTCCCATATACAGTATACTGTCCTCCACTACTCCCTCCCAATATACTGCCCTCCACTGCCATCCCTCTCATTTACATTATACTGCCTTCCACTACCCCATTATACTCTGCTCCTTCCCATACACTGCCCCCTCCAGTCATGCTGTACAGTCCCCCCATACTGCCCTCCACTACCCCAGCCCCTCCCATTATACTGCCCTCCACTACCCCCTCCCATTATACTGCCCTCCACTGCCACCCCTCCCATTTACATTATACTGCCCTCCACTACCCCCTCCCATTATACTGCCCTCCACTGCCACCCTCCCATTATACTGCCCTCCACTGCCCCCTCCAATCATACTGCCCTCCACTACCCTCCCATCATAGTTCCCTCCACTAACCCCCTCCCATCATACTGCCCTACCTCTCATCATACTGCCCTTCACTAATCCCCCTCCCATCATACTGCCCTCCACTACCCCCATCATACTTCCCTCCACTAACCCCCCTCCCAATATACTGCCCTCCACTGCCATCCCTCGCATTTACATTATACTTCCTTCCACTACCTCATTATACTCTGCTCCCTCCCATACACTGCCCCCCCTCCAGTCATGCTGTACAGTCCCCCCATACTGCCCTCCACTACCCCAGCCCCTCCCATTATACTGCCCTCCATTGCTACCCCTCCCATTTACATTATACTGCCCTCCACTACCCCCCTCCCATTATACTGCCCTCCAATGCCCCCCTCCCATCATACTGCCCTCCCATCATAGTGCTCTCCACTAACCCCCTCCCAACATACTGCCCTACCTCTCATCATACTACCCTCCACTAATCCCCTCCCATCATACTGCCCTCCACTACCCCCCCATCATACTTCCTTCCACTAACCCCCCTCCCATCATACTGCCCTCCACTACCACCCCTCCCATCATACTGCCCTCCACTACCACCCCTCCCATTATACTGCCCTCTACTACTACCCCTCCCATCATACTGCCCTCCACTAATCCCCCTCCCATCATACTGCCCTCCACTACCACCCCTCCCATCATACTGCCCTCCACTACCACCCCTCCCATTATACTGCCCTCTACTACTACCCCTCCCATCATACTGCCCTCCACTAATCCCCCTCCCATCATACTGCCCTCCACTACCACCCCTCCAATCATACCACCCTCCACTAACCCCCCTCCCATTATACTGCCCTCCACTAACCCCCCATCCATTATACTGCCCTCCACTACCACCTCCTCTCATCATACTGACCTCCACTGCCACCTCTCCCATCATACTGCCCCCACTATCTCCCCTCCCGTCATACTGCCTCCACCCCATCATACTGCCCTCCACTGCCACCCCTCCCATCATACTGCCCTCCACTGACACCCCCTCCCATAATATAAAAAATAAATTGTAATATAAAATATAATGGTAAAAAATAATAAAAAAATAAAATAACAAAAATTAAAAACTACTGATCCTGTCCACTGCCCTGCTGATTATGTCCACCGCTCTACTGGACATGTCTACTGAGCCACTGTCCACGTCCACTGCCCTACTGATTGTGTCCACTGCTCTACTGGACATGTCTTCTGCCCTACTGTCCACATTCACTGCCCTACTGTATATAGCTCATCCCAGTACCCTGCACCCTGTATGTAGCTCATCTCAGAACCCTGCACCCTGTATATAGCTCATCCCAGAACCCTGCACCCTGTATATAGCTCATCCCAGAACCCTGCACTCTGTACGTAATGCACTCCAAACACTGCATGCTTTTATCCTTTTGTTAAATGAATGTGCTGGGGTTTTCTATGTATCCATAAGACTCTTGCTTGTGGAACAATAATAAAAGCATATTTTATAGGTGCAAGGAAGCCCGAGTTTTGTTTAATGATGCCCCTTAAGCTCCTCCCACCGTCAGAAGTTTGACCATGCCCACATTTTCTGCAGCGCGCTGTGCAAGGTTACTTCCTTCCTCAAGTGTCCCTCATTCTGAAGTTCAAAAGTTGGAAGGTATTATATAAATATAGATATATATAGATATATATCTATATACAGTGGGGACAGAAAGTATTCAGACCCCCTTAAATTTTTCACTCTTTGTTATATTGCAGCCATTTGCTAAAATCATTTAAGTTCATTTTTTTCCTCATTAATGTACACACAGCACCCCATATTGACAGAAAAACACAGAATTGTTGACATTTTTGCAGATTTATTAAAAAAGAAAAACTGAAATATCACATGGTCCTAAGTATTCAGACCCTTTGCTGTGACACTCATATATTTAACTCAGGTGCTGTCCATTTCTTCTGATCATCCTTGAGATGGTTCTACACCTTCATTTGACTCCAGCTGTGTTTGATTATACTGATTGGACTTGATTAGGAAAGCCACACACCTGTCTATATAAGACCTTACAGCTCACAGTGCATGTCAGAGCAAATGAGCATCATGAGGTCAAAGAAACTAATCCTTAAATGGAAGACGTTTGGGATGACCGGAATCCTTCCTAGAGCTGGCCGTGCGGCCAAACTGAGCCTTGGTGAGAGAGGTAAAGAAGAACCCAAAGATCACTGTGGCTGAGCTCCAGAGATGCAGTCGGGAGATGGGAGAAAGTTGTAGAAAGTCAACCATCACTGCAGCCCTCCACCAGTCGGGGCTTTATGGCAGAGACACATAAAAGCCCGCATGGAGTTTGCTAAAAAAACATCTGAATGACTCCAAGATGGTGAGAAATAAGATTCTCTGGTCTGATGAGACCAAGATAGAAATTTTTGGCTTTAATTCTAAGCGGTATGTGTGGAGAAAACCAGGCACTGCTCATCACCTGTCCAATACAGTCCCAACAGTGAAGCATGGTGGTGGCAGCATCATGCTGTGGGGGTGTTTTTCAGCTGCAGGGACAGGACAACTGGTTGCAATCAAGGGAAAGATGAATGCGGCCAAGTACAGGGATATCCTGGATGAAAACCTTCTCCAGAGTGCTCAGGACCTCAGACTGGGCCGAAGGTTTACCTTCCAACAAGACAATGACCCTAAGCACACAGCTAAAATAATGAAGGAGTGGCTTCACAACAACTCCGTGACTGTTCTTGAATGGCCCAGCCAGAGCCCTGACTTAAACCCAATTGAGCATCTCTGGAGAGACCTAAAAATAGCTGTCCACCAACGTTTACCATCCAACCTGACAGAACTGGAGAGGATCTGCAAGGAGGAATGGCAGAGGATCCCCAAATCCAGGTGTGAAAAACTTGCTGCAACTTTCCCAAAAAGACTCATGGCTGTATTAGATCAAAAGGGGCTTCTACTAAATACTGAGCAAAGGGTCTGAATACTTAGGACCATGTGATATTTCGGTTTTTCTTTTTTAATAAATCTGCAAAAATGTCAACAATTCTGTGTTTTTCTGTCAATATGGGGTGCTGTGTGTACAATATGGGGTGCTGTGTGTACAATATGGGGGACTGTGTGTACAATATGGGGTGCTGTGTGTATAATATGGGGTGCTGTGTGTACAATATGGGGTGCTGTGTGTACAATATGGGGTGCTGTGTGTACAATATGGGGTGCTGTGTGTACAATATGGGGTGCTGTGTGTACAATATGGGGCGCTGTGTGTACAATATGGGGTGCTGTGTGTACAATATGGGGTGATGTGTGTACAATATGGGGGGCTGTGTGTACAATATGGGGTGCTGTGTGTACAATATGGGGTGCTGTGTGTACAATATGGGGTGCTGTGTGTACAATATGGGGTGCTGTGTGTACAATATGGGGTACTGTGTGTACAATATGGGGCACTGTGTGTACAATATGGGGTGCTGTGTGTACAATATGAGGTGCTGTGTGTACAATATGGGGTGCTGTGTGTACAATATGGGGTGCTGTGTGTACAATATGGGGTGCTGTGTGTACATTAATGAGGAAAAAAATGAACTTAAATGATTTTAGCAAATGGCTGCAATATAACAAAGAGTGAAAAACTTAAGAGGGTCTGAATACTTTTCTATATCTATCTATCTATCTATCTATCTATCTATCTATCTATCTATCTATCTATCTATCTATCTATCTATCTATCTATCTATCTATCTTATCTATCTATCTATCTATCTATCTATCTATCTATCTATCTATCTATCTATCTATCTATCTATCTATCTATCTATCTATCTATCTATCTATCTATCTATCTATCTATCTATCTATCTATCTATCTATCTATCTATCTATCTATCTATCTTATCTATCTATCTATCTATCTATCTATCTATCTATCTTGTGGATGAGATAAATAGTGTGATATCAGATGTACTATGGAGACCCCTAGTGGTCACATATCACCATTACATGCACCCTTCTGCCACCACAATGAGTCATATACTAAATACTTTCTGAAACTCTCTAGAGAGACAATTTATGCATAACGTTCCATTCAGAGTTTAACCGCAACAGGCTTTTGGTTTCCGTTTTAAGCACTTAACCACTTTAACCACCACAATACAGGGCACTTAAACACCTTCCCGCCCAGACCAATTTTCAGCTTTCTCTACTCTCACACTTTGAATGACAATTACTCTGTCATGCTACACTGTATCCAAACAAAATTTTTATAATTTTTTTCTTACAATTAGAGCTTTCTTTTGGTGGTATTTAATCACTGCTGGTTTTTTTCTTTTTTGCGATATAAGCGAAAAAAGAGCGACAATTTTGAAAAAAAACCCACTTTTTTTAGTTTCTATTGTAAAATTTTGCAAATAAGTAATTTTTCTTCATAAATTTGGGCCAAAATTTATACGGCTACATATCTTTGGTAAAAATGACCCAAATTAGTGGATATTATTTAGTCTGTGTGAAAGTTATAGAGTCTAAAAGTTAGGGTGCAAATCACTGAAAATAGATCACATCTGATCACACCTGATGTACTAAAGGCCTATCTCATTTCTTGAGACACTAACAATCAAGGAAAGTACAAATACCCCCCAAATGACCCCTTTTTGGAAAGTAGATATTCCAAGGTATTTAGCAAGAGGCATGGTGAGTTTTTTGAAGTTGTAATTTTTTCCCACAATTCTTGGGAAAATGAAGACTTTTTTTTTTTTTTTACACAAACTTATTGTATTGACAGGTTATTTCTTGAACACAGCATGCATATACTTGCAACTACACCCAAAAATACATTCTGCTACTCCTCCTGAGTATGGCAATACCATATGTGTGAGACTTTTACACAGCCTGGCCACATACAGAGGCCCAACATCCAAGTAGCACCTCTAGGCATTCTAGGAGCAAAATTACACATATAATTTCATGACGACCTATCTCCCTTTTGAAGGCCCTGGAGCACCAGGACAATGGAAACGCCCACAAAATGACCCTATTTTGGAAAGCAAACACCCCAACGTATAATCAATGAGGCATAATGAGTCTTTTGAACGGTTCATTTTTTTCCAGAAGTTTTCGGAAAACATGGGAAAAAAATGAAAACGCATTTTTTTTACACAAAGTTGTCTATTTATAAGATATTTCCAACACATAGCATGTATATATCAAAAATGACACCCCAAAATATACTCTGCTACTCCTCCTGAGTATGGCAATACCACATGTGTGAGACTTTTACACAGCCTGGCCACATACAGAGGCCTAACATCCAAGTAGCACCTCTAGGCATTCTAGGAGCAAAATTACACATATAATTTCATGACGACCTATCTCCCTTTTGAAGGCCCTGGAGCACCAGGACAATGGAAACGCCCACAAAATGACCCTATTTTGGAAAGCAAACACCCCAACGTATAATCTATGAGGCATAATGAGTCTTTTGAACGGTTCATTTTTTTTCCAGAAGTTTTCGGAAAACGTGGGAAAAAAATGAAAACACATTTTTTTTACACAAAGTTGTGGATTTATAAGATATTTTTAACACATAGCATGTACATAGCAAAAATGACACCCCAAAATACATTCTGCTACTCCTCCTGAGTTTAATGATACCACATGTGTGACACTTTTACACAGCCTGGCCACATACAGAGGCCCAACATCCAAATAGCACCTCCAGTCGTTCTAGGAGCATAAATTACACATATAATTTCATGACTAACGATCATATTTTTGAAGGCCCTTCATATTTCTAATACATAACATGTACATACCAAATAACAAAAGATTACCTGTGGTTTTAGTAGTTTAGTGGTCCACAGAGGAGAGCATTGGTCCAGGCAGCAGGCAGGGATGTGGTCAGCAACAGCAAAAGCAATCGTCCAGGCAGCAATACTGTCCATAGTTAGTTCAGGCAGAGATACTGTCAGCACAGCCAAAGCATTGGTCCAGGTAGCAGGCAGAGATGTGCAGAAAATGTCCACAAAAATACTGTCTATAGTCAGTAGAGGTAGCAGGCCGAGATACGGTCAACACAGCCAAAGTATTGGTCCAGGCAGCAGAAATAAACAGTCCATAAAGTCCTGGGTCATTACAGGCAGTGATATGGTCAGCACAGCCAAAGTATTGGTCCAGGCAGCAGGAAGGACCATCAAGCTTAGGGCCAGGGGGACAGGGGTAGAGGCTTCTCCCACCCAAATCTCTTTGAAGCCTCCAGGCAACCAGACCCTGTTCTGGGAACACAGAAAACCAAAAACTGATTTTCTCTACTCAGAACACTATTCTGAAGCCCCTTACATATGTGAGACCCCTGTGTACTGAAGTAGAAGGGCAAAAGATCAGTCCAAGTGGCAGGCAAAAACATGGTCGATTTAACAGGCCGCGGTCGGTGCACGTGGAAGTCAGAAAGGTTGTTAAAACGGCAGGCAAAGGCATTGTCGGTAAACATGCTGAGGTTGGTGCACATGGAAGTCAAACGTGGTTAAAACGGCAGGCAAAGACATTGTCGGTAAATAGGCCAGGGTCAGTTAACATGGAAGGTAGAAACATGGTGGCAGGCAAATGATGCACACAGGTAATTGAAATGGGGAAATGGCATTCTGTTAATAATAAGGGGAACTAATATCTGATGGATGTGTGATAATTTTTGAAGCAATCACCGATACACAGGCCAGGTTGGGAGGGACATTGGGGACAATAAAAACTTGTATCTCTTCTCGCTCCTCCACTTGAGCATACACGACATCTCTTTTGGCGTCTTCTTCCGGATTCTGTGGGGGGAATGTTATAGGGAAAATGTTGCTCATGAAGTCGATTTACACTCTCAGAGCGAATGTTTCCTGGGGCGGGTCCTTGCTGGTAAATAAGGGCAGTGACAATGTTTTCAAAGTATTTGAGGTAGGTGGTGGGTTGGTTTTCGGGTGATTTTTGATAGCATACAAATTAATTGAACATGGCCATGTGAAGATGGAGATGAAATGCAACTTTTTTATACCAATATTTGGACTTGCGGGTTGACAAATATGGTTGCAGCATCTGATCATTTAAATCCACCCCCCCATATATAGATTGTAGTCATGGACACATTCAGGCTTTACTACGGGCCACGTCTTCTCTGAACCTCCACCAAGGTGTCATTGTGAATGGTAGTCAACATGTGAACATCCTTCTTGTCCCGCCACTTCATGGCCAACACCTCCTCATTCCTCATGAATGCGGCTTCCCCCTTTTGTAGCCGTTTTGCTAGTAAAAATAATTTGTTCAATTTCACTCCGTACCTGGCTCTCTTACTTGGGATATACTGTTTGATATTCAGCCGGTCAGTAAAGTGGATAAGGGATTCGTCTACACAAATATTTTGGTCAGGGATAAAGACTTCAGAAAATCGTTTGGTAAAAGAATTTATTAGGGGGCGAAGCTTATATAATTTGTCGTGGTTGGGATGATCTTGGGGAGGGCACTGCGAATTATCATTGAAATGTAGGAAACGCATTATCATATCGTACCGTGTCCTGGACATAACAGAAGAATATAGGGGCATGTTGTGGATGGGGTGGGTGGACTAGTAGGCATGCAGTTCATTTTTCTTTGTAAGCCCCATATTAAAAGTAAGGCCCAAGAACAATTTGAATTTGTCTAGTGTGAGACGTCGCCAATGGAACCTACGGGCGTAGGACGAACTGGGGTTGGCAGCAATAAATTGCTCTGCATAGAGATTTGTTTGGTCCACCATGTACTGCAAACAAATCTTCTGGGGAAAAACAAATGGAAATAGTCCAAATATGAAAAATTCGAAGTGTTCAGCTGCACACCTGGCTGTGCAGTGAAAGGGGGGATTGTAGCGGATCCTGAGTTGGCAGGCAACCATAAGGGGTTTGCCAGGGCATCGGGAAAGTAGGACTGGGCCCGGATTCTTTGGGCTGGATGTGCAATTCCAGTACTTGTACTGGGCTCCTCTTCCTGGGGTCTGGCGCTGCTGGTGGTAGGCAGGTTTTCTGATCTCGGCCCTGATCACCTTACTCTTTTAGGAGGGGCGGTTTCCTCCTCTGACTCGGACTCCGATCCGCTACCCTCCACTGGCTCGTATTCCGAACCAGAATTGGATAATGAGAGCTCCCCGCTGCTCTCATCATCCGACATGGTAAGGATGTTATATGCCTCCTCAGGTGTATAAACTCTTTGGGACATGATGGTGGTACTTTTGGCGGTACTTATGGCGGGATTGTACGATGGTAGTGATGGCGGGCCTGTGTGACAGATGGGCTATGACAGATGGGCTGTCAGATTCAGATGTTACCGATGGCGGTACTAATAGCGGTACCGTTAATGGTACTGATGGCGGCCTGTGTGACAGATGGGCTATCAGATCCAGATGGTGCCAATGGCGGTGCTGATGGCGGTAGCGGTGCTGATGGCGGTGGCGGTGCTGATGACGGTGGCGGTGCTGATGGCGGTGGCTGTGCTGATGGCGGTGGCGGTGCTGATGGCGGTGGCGGTGCTGATGGCCGTACCGATGACGGGCTGTGACAGGTTCTGATGGGCTGTGACAGATCCTGATGGGCTGTGACAGGTTCTCTTTATTGATGAGGGGGGGGTCGTGTTGTGCAGACAGTAGACTATAGAACAGATGTAGACAGTAGAAATAGATGTTTTACTCACTGATCAGATCTCTCCTTCTCTCTCCTCACATGATCGGTGTGTGAGGAGAGAGAAGGAGAGATCCCTGGAAACCGCCACAGTGTTTATACTTGTGACCGGCTGTGATTGGACACAGCCGATCACATGGGTAAACAGCCATTTCATTGGCTGTTTACCCTGATCGAGGATGCGCTGTGTCCGAGGGACAAGTGTCATCCCCGATCGCCGTGGTATAGCGGATAATCCTGATCACGTCATATGACGTCCGATCAGGATTATCAAACCACTTTGCCACCGTCAATATGTAATAGGGCGGGCGGCAAGTGGTTAAATATCCAGAACACCCCTTTCTTACAGAGTTCCACACACAAGACTTCTGTTTTGATGTCTGTATATCTTCACAATATCTCTTATGCCCTGTACACACGGTCGGAAAAAGTGCAATCGGATTGTGTTGTCGGAAATTCCGATCGTGTGTGGGCTCCATCGGACTTTTTCCGTCGGAATTTCCGACACACAAAGTTTGAGAGCAGGATATACAATTTTCCAACAACAAAATCCGATCGTTTAAATTCCGATCGTGTGTAGACAAATCCGACGCACAAAGTGCCACGCATGCTCAGAATAAATTAAGAGACAAAAGCTATTGGCTACTGCCCAGTCTATAGTCCCAAAGTACGTTTTTTTACGTTACCGCGTTCAGAACGATCGGATTTTACGACAGCTTTGTGCGACCGTGTGTATGCAAGACAAGTTTGGCCCAAAATCCGTCGGAAAAAATCTGACGGATTTTGTTGTCGGAATGTCCGACCATGTGTACTGGGCATAACAGTTAAGCAGAACAGATAAGAAAATGAAGCAGTTTCATCTTAGTGGGATGTTACTTAAAAAGATTACTGTTGATCCTGCCAGAAATCTTTCCTGTGCTCTCAGCCTGTGTTGATTTATATTTATTATATTGTTATTAGAGTAGCTCTGAGGACTATGGAGCCCCTCTTCTGACAGATCAGGTGGATGATGACAGCTGATTTAAATAAATGAGCAGGGTCTCTCGTTAAATTCATACCAGACTTGAATTTGGGGGTGACCCCACGGCATTTTTTGGGGTAGTTTTTGCACGGGTCCCCCTTCGAGTTCCTGCCAGACCTGCTGTAAATTATGGCGCAACCCCCACACATATACACTATATTACCAAAAGTATTGGGATGCCTGCCTTTACACACACATGAACTTTAATGGCATCCCAGTCTTAGTCTGTAGGGTTCAATATTGGGTTGGCTGCACCCTTTGCAGCTATAACAGCTTCAACTCTTCTGGGAAGGCCGTCCACAAGGTTTAGGAGTGTGTCTATGGGAATGTTTGACCATTCTTCCAGAAGGAAATTTGTGAGGTCAGATTAGAAAGCCTGGCTTGCAGTCCCCCCTCTAATTTATCCCAAAGGTGTTCTATCCTGAGGTCAGGACTCTGTGCAGGCCAGTCAAGTTCCTCCACCCCAAGCTCGCTCATCCATGTCTTTATGGACCTTGCTTTGTGCACTGGTGGGCAGTCATGTTGGAACAGGAAGGGGCCGTCCCCAAAACTGTTCCCACAAAGTTGGGAGCATGAAATTGTCCAAAATGTCTTGGTATGCTGACGCCTTAAGAGTTCCCTTCACTGGAACTAAGGGGCCAAGTCCAACCCCTGAAAAACAACCCCCACATCATAATCCCCCCTCCCCCCACACCATAATCCCCCCTCCACCAAATGAGTTGGACCAGTCAGTGCACAAAGCAAAGGCAGGAAACCCGATACTTTTGGTAATATAGTGTAGATGTCCCAGTAACATCCCCCCATCTAGAGTAAGGGTCTGGTATAGATGAAGGGAATCCCTGACAACTTTGTTTACAAACAGAAAGAAGATGCCGGGGACTGTCATTTACCAGCAAGTGAAACACATTGTTGTCTTTGTAAATGTCAGTGTTGCTGTAGTGGGTTGTATACAATGGATAGATGAGCCTTTTCACAGGCAAGGTCAGGGCAACCCCCACAAATGTTATTTAATGCAGTTTTGCATTTTTAAAGCTGAACTCCATCTTTTGTTCATTTGGCCCAAACAAACTATGCAAAGTGTATCCAAAGCTGGAGTTCAGCTTTATCGTTGCACATTAAGCAACACTAAATTCCAAACTGCTATGGTGCATTTTCTCCAGGGCATTGCCCTGCCCCCCCCCCCCCATGCCATTTGCTTGACAATCCCTTGTCTATCAGTGTAAGAATGAGAGAGCATGGTCACCTTAAGAAACCAATCTTGTGGTAACAGTTTGGTGAAGACCCTTTTCTGTTCCCCCATGACTGTGTCCACCTCATGTACAAAACCTGCTTCATTAAGATACGTCCAAAGAGCATGCAAGAGCACATTGGGAAACGGGAAATAAGTCTAAGGAGTGACAGATCGGCTTCAGCATGTCCCCCCTCCTGAAGCTACGCTCCCTAACACATTTCACCCACACAGTCATTTTATGAAATGTGTTAGAAGGCCATGGCTTAAGGAGGCTGAAGCTGATACGTTACTCCTTTGACCAGGTGGTTTCCTGGTGTGTGCTTCCACGCTCTTTGGAAGTGTCTTTGTGAAGCTGGCTTTGTGCACAGGGGCACAGTCATGGGCGAACAGAAAAGGGTCTTCACCAAACTGTTAACACAGGGTTGGAAGTGATTTTCATCTGGTGATCCTGCCAGCAATACACATCCTCAATGAATATTCAATTGTATTGGACAAGATTAGTAATTTGTAGGTCAGCACCCAGTGATGTTTTTGTAATCATTGGTTTGTACAAACAGTATGTGAGCTTAGAGAGGCTACATGGACTATAAAGACATGGTTTGCCCAGTTTGGTGTGGAGGAACTTAAGTGGCCTGCAAAACTCTGACCTCAAACCTACTGATCACCTTTGGGGTGAATGAGAATATCAGTTGTGAGCCAGGTTTTGTTTTTTCTGGTGCCCAATGTAATGTCCGACGTGTGAGCCAGGTCTTCTCATTCAACATTAGTCCCTGATCTCACAAATTGTCACAAATTTCCAAAGAAACCCTCCAAAATCTTGTGGAAACTCTTCCCAGAAAAGTGGAATATGGTATAGCCCACAATGGGTGCAACTATATATTAATGGCCCTGGTTTTGGAATTAGATGTCCAAGAAGCTCATATAAGCATGATGGTCAGGTGTCCTCACACTATTACCCATATATTGTGTCTAATACGATGGCCAATCCATTCAATTTGCATCCTTTCTGACAGGCCCTTGATGTGCATTGTAAGTTGTATGGCCAGTTTATATCAGAGGAATTTAGGTTGTTGTATAGATGTCACATTTTCTAGGTAGTAAATTCATTAACTCTAAAGTGATTTGTCTTCTGACCACATTGTCTCATTTTTTTCATTCTAGATTTTATGGATTTATCTGGTTGCCTTCACCGGTGTCATACTATCTGGTAAATACAGTAGTTCTTTTGTAGGACATTTTGAGGTCATCTTGTCCTGTTTGAGTATTTCTGTTATTTGAAATAATTTTTGCTTGTGATATGATACATTTAGGCTGAGAATCATGGAACCAAATGAAGGAAAATGGAATTTGGACAAACGTGGATTCCACTGTCCATGTCCTGAGATGATCTGTAGATGCTTTTGATTCATACGTAGTCTGTCTGTAAAAGGGAACATCGTAGCAGCCTTTCTCAACTGGGATGGCTTTGGAAATCCCACAAATGTCAACACGCCACCAATGGTTGCTGTAGCCACCTGCATGCTAGCAACGCTGCCAGTTGGCTTAACCACTTGACCTCCAGAAGGTTCTGCCCCCTTCATGACCCCGGCATTTTTTGCTATGCAGCACTGCGCTAATTTAACTAGCAATTGTGGTCATGCAACACTGTACCCAAATTACATTTATATGATTTTTTTTCACACAAATAGAGGATTCTTTTGTTGGTATTTGATCACCACTTTTTTTTTTATTATATAAATGAAAAAAAAAAACTGAACATTTTGAAAAAAAAAACAAAACAATATTTTTTTACTTTCTGCTATAAAACATATCCGATAAAAAAATGTAAAAAATCCCCAGCACTCTATCAGAACCCCCAGGCTAAAATCAAAGTCAATATTATTCTTTCTGACCCAATTAAAATACAGAATGGTACACAACAGGGATGCCCCCTCTCCCCTCTCCTTTTCATTATTTCCCTAGAACCCTTAGTAGGAACAATAAACTTCTCTGACGACATAAAAGGATTCGGGGTTGGGAGTAGAGAATATAAAGTAGCCGCTTACGCAGGATGACCTCTAATTCTTTTTAACACACCCACAGGGGTGTAACTACCACCATAGCAACCCATGCGGGCGCTATGGGGCCTGCAGCCGAGTGGGGCCCAGTGAGGATAAGAGCACCGCCGGCACAGTCTCCCAGCCAGGGGAAGAGAGAGGAAAGGAAGAGGCGAGCTGTCCGAATCAGCAGAGAGCGGAATTGCCCGATGTAAGAGCTTTCATTAGAACTTCCAGTGTTCCCGGGGCTCACATCACATAGCTCCACCTTTTGGCCCGGTGCCTTTGGTAGACAGAACGCCGATCCAATGCGGGACATGTGACGTCATCAAAGGCGTTGGGCCAAGAGGTGGGGCTATGTGACGATGAGCCCCGGTAGGACAGGAAATTCAAATGAAAGCTATTACAGCGGGCAATCCCGCTCTCTGATGATCCGGGTGACTTGCCTCTTCCTCTGCATAGGCGGGGCTGTATGGGGCACAGGCAGACCAGGCTGTATGGGGCACAGGTCACGCTGTATGGGGCACAGGTCACGCTGTATGGGGCACAGGTCACGCTGTATGGGGCACAGGTCACGCTGTATTGGGCACAGGTCACGCTGCATTGGGCACAGGTCACGCTGTATGTGGCACAGGTCACGCTGCATTGACACTAGGGCAGCTGTGGGGGGGGGCTGTTTGCAGGGGGGCCACATACAACATTTTGCTATGGGGCCCTGCTATTTCTAGTTACGCCCCTGCACACCCACGTATCTCTATCCCCAACTTCGAAAATTTTTTTGAGACCTTCGGATTTATCTCCAACTTTAAAATTAACAAATCGAAGTCTGAAGCACTAAATATCTACCTACCACCAAACCAACTTAAATTAATGAAAGACAATCATAATTATAAGTGGGAACAAAACACATTGAAATACCAATACCTAACAATATAGACTCCCTATATCACAATAATTACAAACCCCTATTAACCAAGCTGATTAGAGATCTTCAAAAATGGTCATCCAAAACCTTTTCTTGGTTTGGCAGAGCTTCAATCCTGAAAATGACAGTTCTTCCGAGATTACTTTATCTCTTCAATGCCCTTCCCATTAAAATCCCTGAGGTCTTTTTTTACCAGCCTCCTCAGAGCACAAAGACGCTTTCTGTGGGCTGATAGAAAACCGAGAATAAAGTTCAACCTACTGAAACTACCCAAAAACAGAGGAGGAATAGGTCTTCCGAATTTCAAAAAAATACAACCAAGCGGCTCACATTACGAGAATAATAGACTGGCACTGTCACAGTTCAAACAAAGACTGGATCCAACTAGAACACACTTTAACCCCAATCAACCTTCTCTTCTATCCTTGGTCAATACACTCCAAAACAGAAAAAAAAAACTAAACCAACCCTTAACGGCGAATACACTCAACATTTGGCACAAAGTGGCAGTTAAACACAATCTTGCCTCAATACCCGGACCACTGACACCAGTCACTAACAATCCTGACTTTATCCTGGGTTTCCAACTGAAGAACACACCAACTCGCACGGCCTCTCATTGTCTAACAGACTCCAAGGTCAAAGCTCTAGATCAGGGGTCTCAAACTGGTGGCCCTCCAGCTGTTACGAAATTAGTCCCATCATGCCTCTGCCTTTGGGAGTCATGCTTTTAACTGTCAGCCTTGCAATGCCTCATGGGACTTGTAGTTTAGCAACAGCTGGAGGGCCGCCAGTTTGAGACCCCTGCTCTAGATGCCTTGCAAGCAGAATGGGATGGACCATTTCCTGGCTTCTGGTTCTACAGGCAATTAAAGGATTTCTTGTTAAATAGCAAATATAGAGCATCATACTGCTTACCATTACTCCCTCTTGAGAATCTTTGCTTGAAAAGATCACCAATAGCTAACACCACTTCTCTAGCTTACCCCTGGCTAAACCAAGCCCAGCACACGGATGACACAAAACATAAAGAAAAGTGGGAGAGTGATTTAAAAATTAAGATTTCGGTTAAACAATGGGAGAAAGCCTGTATCATGACTCACAAATGCTCTCTAAGCACCAAATATCAAGAGATTTCATACAAAATCCTTACCCAGTGGTATATTACACCTCATAGAGCCAGGAGATGGTCCCTCACAACCTCAGACACTTGTGGCGAAGATGCCGGTACCTTCCTCCACATTTGGTGGGATTGCCCACCAATCCATGAATACTGGGCTGAAGTTAAAAAAATGGATTAAATTCATAACGGAAACCAAACTAGAACTCACCGCAGCTGCATGTTTGATTAATGTGAATAATTTTACCTTAAGTAAATACAAGAGGTCTCTTTCCAGACACCTTTTACTAGCAGCCAAAACACTTATCCCCCTTCTATGGAAGACCACACATGTACCCAACATCAAGGACTGGTTAGACAGAGTAAACTACATTTATAGAATGGAGAAAATCGCTGGCATGAAAAAAGAGAACAGCACAAACTTTAACAATACTTGGCAACCTTGGTTGTTATTCTCCCACTCTCCTGAATTCCACCTACTCAGCATATAATATACCACATATCATAGACTGCTGTTTCAATGATCTTTTGACAAGGAAGTCAAACTATGATCCACCACCACTTTAATTCACTCCTATATATTGTTAACGAACTTCCATGTTATGCAACCTATATGATAAGTTAGCAAAATGTTACTTACTACCAATCTTTTTGGGACTCCAACCACTATGCTCCTTCACCTCCCCCCCCCCCCTCTCTCTCATCCCCTCCTTCAACCCCCTCCCCTCCCTAACTCCTCTCCTTCCTCCACTCCTTTCTTAGAATGTATCTACCGTAGGGTGACCACATTTCCAAACTGCCATTCAGGGACACCCCCCCTCCCTTCCCAAAAATTAGCTTGTGCTGTAATGAATCACAACACAGCCTGGGCAGCGGGTGCACGCTCTACACAGAAGCACTGATCATGCCCCCCCAAAAAGGCCGCCGCATCGGGGATTGTGCTTCTGCAGACATTTTCAGGACAAGTATTGTCAGTGAGTAAAGCAGTGATGTTGTGGCCTTTTTTTGGGGGGGCATTAGATTGGCCCGGGGGGGGGGTGTGGCTGTGTCAGTTTCATTCCGGGACACTGTATTGTCCTAGAATTAAGGTGCCCGGGACCCAGGACAGACCTGAAAAATGCGGGACTGTCCCGGGTAATCTGGGACACGTGGTCACCTTAATCTACCGCATTCATAGACCCCAAATATTACCTACTCAACTATCTGACTACGTATCTCTGCCTATTTCAAATGTAAAATGATAACTATTAGTTATTGATGTATGATTTCGAAACGTACATGTCTTATTAATTATACTGTAATAAGCTTTATTAAACCTTTGAAATCGACTTTCTTCATAAATTTAGGACAAAATGTATGTCTTTAGTAAAATAAAAACAATAAGTGTATAATAATTGGTTTGCATGAAAGTTATAGCATCTCAACGCATATGGTATATATACTGGAATTTTTATATAGATATATTTTTTATACTAGTAATGTGGGTGATCAGCAACTTATAGTGGGACTGAGATAGTGTGGCGGGCAATCTGGCACTAGCTGGCGCTGCGTGGAAAGTACACTATTTGACCAACTGACACTAACTAGACATGTACATGTCGAAAAAAATGTGTTTTGTTTCGTTTCATTTCGATTTGTTAATCTAGTTATTTAGTTTGGGTTCAATTCGGTTAATTAATTCAATTCGTATTTTTCGAATTTTCTTCGAAGTTACTGATTTAATTTTGATTCGAAAGTTCAAAACGATACATTTTCGAATCGGTCGAAGTTATATTGTTTTCGATTTGAATGTGGCAAAGTGAACAAATAAAAGAAAGATCTTCATCAAATGATTACAATGACTCTTTAACCACTTCAGCCTCGGAAGATTTGGCTGCTCAATGACCAGAGCACTTTTCGCGATTCGGCGCTGCGTCGCTTTAACTGACAATTGCGCAGTCGTGCGACGTTATACCCAAACACAATTGACGTCCTTTTTTTCCCCACAAATAGAGCTTTCCTTTGGTGGTATTTGATCATCTCTGTGGTTTTTATTTTTTGCGCTATAAACAAAAAAAGAGCGACAATTTTGAAAAAAAGCACAATATTTTGTACTTTTTGCTATAATAAATATCCCCATTTTTAAAAAAAAAAACTAATTTCTTTTCTCAGTTTAGACCGATATGTATTCTTCTACATATTTTTGGTAATAAAAATCGCAATAAGCGTATATTGATTGGTTTGCGCAAAAGTTACAGCGTCTACAAAAAAGGGCATGGATTTATGGCATTTTTATTATTATTTTTTTTTACTAGTAATGGCGGGACTTCGACATTATGGCGGACACATCGGACACTTTTGACACATTTTTGGCACGATTGACAATTATACAGCGCTCAGTGCTGTAAAAATGCTCTGATTACAGTATAAATGTCACTGGCAGAGAAGGGGTTAACACTAGGGGGCGTTCAAGGGGTTAACTGTGTTCCCTGGGTGTGTGTTCTAACTGTAAGGGGAAGGAGACTGCCTATAGGAGATCACAGATCGTTCCTAGCTATTAGGAACTCACGATCTGTCTCTCCGAACAGAACAGGGATGTGTGTGTTTACACACACACGTCCCTGTTCTGCCTCTCGTGCCCGTGATCGCTCGTGGCTGGCGGTCATCGCAACTGTCAGCCACGAGCATTGGCACCCCCCCGCAGTGCAGCGGGCGCATGCCTGCTATCCCGCTTAAAGGAGCCGACGGCTTGTGGGAACGCGCTGACCTGCCGCAGTAAAACAACGGCGGCTGGTCGACAAGTAGTTAAATCACCTTTGGCTTAAAGCAGAGTTCCACCCAAAAATGGAAATTCCACTTTTCGGAATCCCCCCCCCCCCCCCGGTTTCACATTTGGCACCTTTCAAGGGGGAGGGAGGAGCAGATACCTGTATAATCCAGGTATTTGCTCTCACTTCTGGGCATAGTCAGTCGCAGTATCTGCGGATATCTATGCCATACCCAGCGCCTCCTCCGTCCCCCCCCCCCCCCGCTGTCTTCTGGGATACACACAGGTCCTACCTTTTCTGCCGGAAAGTCCGGTCGTGTGTACACGGCATTAGAATTCGACTGGAGTTCAATATAAAATTAGATTCGGATTTCAATCAGACGTTATCCTGAGCATTCGGTAAAATTTTGTTTATATTGTAATTCGGGTATTCGGATTTATCCGAATCTCCAAATAACGAACAATTTGTCAGAATATTTAATTAAATATTTAGTGTAAAACACCAATGCCAAAAAACGCAGGAAAACGCGCAATAACGCAAATGTAAAAACGCAGCTAAACAGCTGCTGTAGTGCTGGTGTTTTTAAAAACGTCATGTGTGCATGAGCCCTTAATGAAATATTTGATCTTTTTACTCGACAGAAGAAAATGATTTCTCCCCCGTGGATGATGACACAGAGATACTGACAGAATTTTGGTTCAGTGGTGAATTTGATGGTAAGATTGTTCTAAGTTCTGCTCCTTAAGGGTTCATACTGTATATCTTAAGCATACCAAATGGCTGCTGAATATCAAATAGAATATGATAAAGTAACAATAAGTATGGAAATAAAGTCATACAAAGTCGCGGTATTACACGCACATGTCCCTGTTCTGCCTCTCGTGCCCATGATCGCTCGTGGCTGGCGGTCATCGCGACCGTCGGTCACGAGCATTGGCACCCCCGCAGTGCAGCGGGTGCGTGCGCATGCCTCCGGCGTGCACACGCACCTGCTATCCCGCTTAAAGGAGCTGACGTATAGCTACGACGGCTCGCGGGAACGTGCTGACCTGTCGCAGTATAATGACGGCGGCTGGTCAGCAAGCGGTTAAAATGGAACTCCGCTTTAAATCACCTTTGGCTTAAAGCGGAGTTCCACCCAAAAATGGAACTTTCGCTTTTCGGAATCCCTCCCCTCCGGTGTCACATTTGGCACCTTTCAGGGGGGGAGGGGGGAGCAGATACCTGTATAATCCAGGTATCTGCTCCCACTCCTGGGCATAGATAGTTGCAGTATCTGCGGATATCTATGCCCTATCCGGCGCCTCCTCCGCCCCCCCCCCACTGTCTTCTGGGAGACATTCAGGTCCCAGAAGACAGCAGGGACCAGCCTGACTCGCGCATGCGCAGTAGGGAACCAGGCTGTGACGCCGCAAGGCTTCACTTCCTGATTCCCTTACCGAAGATGGCGGCGCCTCCACCCGAGAGCCGAGGGACAGATCGGCTTCGGGTGCCGACATCGCGGGCGACCCCTGTTCATAGGGCAATGTATATGAACAGGGGTTACTAGGGCAACCCTGTTCATATACGTATCTCTATATAGTGGAAGAATATTATTTACCAATTGTTTCCAATATAAAAGTGTAGGAGACCGAGGTTTCTTCCAATGCAACGCAATAGCTTTCCTTGCGTAAAACAGTGTTACATTAGCAAACACTCACTCAGAAGCTGTAGGTAGAATAGTCTCTACCAAACCCAATAAACAAACGGACAATAAGATCGGTAAAGAAACAGAGGCGATAGAGTTCAATAAATCCACCACTTCCTTCCAAAAAATAACTATATACATATGGATAAGTCCAGAAGATGTGTGTAAAATCCCCCCTGAGTGGCTCCAGATCTCCAGCAATTTGAAGAGCACACAGGATTTATCTTTTTAAGTCTGTATGGCGTAATATATGCTCTATGTATAAATTTATATTGAATCATACGATCTCTCAAAGATATCAAAGATCGCAGAGGGAAATCCCACACACCCCTCCAATCCTCCATATCTAAATCTGGTATATCTCGCGCCCACCCAGCTCTAAGAGCCTCTAATGGCAAGATAGAGATGAATATAAGATGAGAATACAATCTCGAAGTAGGCCTATCCAAGCGCTCGGATCTAAGCGATAGTTCTAAAGCAGATTGTTTACCGACCGGCTCCTGTACATATACATCAGCACTTTGAAGGTCTATATCTCGGTAACGGCAGCAGCTGCTGCCACAACCGAGGTATCCATCTTTACAGGAGCCGGTCGTGTTTCCGATAATGGTTGTCTCTGAGGCGGATTCGCCGCGAGATCACCGTTATCGGCGGCGGGAGAGGTGCCACCCGCCGCTCTCCCGCGCCCCTCTGCCGCTTACCGGAGCCGTCAGTAGCAGCGGAGGCGATCGGGACCTGTCACTTCCTGGATATGGAGACGAGTGAGGCTAAGATGGCCCCCACCCGTCTCCATACCATAGGAGGGCGGAAGCGACGTCATAACGTCAGCTCCGCCCATTTGTCTTAAAGGCATATTTTTTTTGTCATTTTTTCAAACTACATTTTTTTTTTTTTCTTTTGTATTTAAGTCCAAATATGAGATCTGAGGACTTTTTGAGCCCAGATCTCAAATTTAAGAGGACCTGTCACGCTTTTTTCTATTACAAGGGATGTTTACATTCCTTGTAATAGAAATAAAAGTGATCCATTTTTTTTTTTTAAAGTGAAAAAATAAATAAAATAAAGTAAAATAAATAAGAAAAAAAAAATTTAAAGCGCCCTGTCCCGACGAGCTCACGCGCAGAAGCGAATGCATACGTTAGTAGTGCCCACATATGAAAACGGTGGTCAAACCACACATATGAGGTGTCGCCACAACCGGTAGAGCAAGAGCAATAATTCTAGCCCTAGACCTCCTCTGTAACGCAAAACATGCAACCTGTAGAATTTTTTAAACGTTGCCTATGGAGATTTTTAAGGGTAAAAGTTTGATGCCATTCTACGAGCGGGCGCAATTTTGAAGCGTAACATGTTGGGTATCAATTTACTTGCCGTAACATTATATTTCACAGTATAAAAAAAATTGGGCTAACTTTACTGTTGTCTTATTTTTTTATTCAAAAAAGTGATTTTTTTCCAAAAAAAGTGCGCTTATAAGACCGCTACGCAAATACGGTGCAAAAAAAAGTATTGCATTGGCTGCCATTTTATTCTCTAGGGTGTTAGAAAAAAAAAAACAATATATAATGTTTGGGGTTCTAAGTAATTTTCTAGCAAAAAAAAACAGTTTTAAACATGTAAACACCTAAAATCCAAAACGAGGCTGGTCCTTAAGTGGTTAAACTGTCCTGTGGAAATTATGTATAAAAGGTGTGATGAAGCTGAAAATATCTAAATAGATGGGAATTTGGAACATTAATAGTCGTAGTTAGTATAGAAAAAGTGGATAATTTCTGTTCGATAATCACTGGAGACAGTGTTTTTATATTATATTTAGTCCATGCAATAGGCTCCGATGTCTTACAAAATTGAGGAAGGGTAGGATTAAACCATAAAGTTGTATTTGGAGAAAAAGCATCTTTAGGGTAATGCTCACACCTAAGACCAGCCTCCCAGGCTCGCATAGTAGTAAGCATTGAAGGAGTCAACAAATATGGTGCCCTGCGACCCCTTAAAAAGAAGAGCCTTAAGAGCATTCATGGAGCCTACCACTGTCGCTTCCAGCCGGGTAGAGGAGTTCTATAAATCAGGGTTTAGCCACCATGTGGCCGTAACCAGCTGGGTAGCCAAAAAATACTTATAAGTCCGGAAAGGCTAGACCTCCCTGTTCACAAGGGTGCATCAAGGTGGTTAATGTATACCTGGGGTTCTTTGTTCACCATAGAAACGATGGAAAAAGTTGATTTAATTTTGTAAAGAAGGACATAGGGAGCTACTGGGGAGAGTGTCTAAATAAATGAATTGAATGAATTTTGGTATAATTTTCATTTTTTAGAGGATTAATACGTCCCAGTAAAGACAATGGTAAAGACTTCCATAATTAAAATTTTGACCCTATGTCTCCCAATATCAGAGTCAGATTTAAAGAAGTAAATTCTGAAGCTTGGCGGGAAATTACAACTCCTAAATATTTGAAGTTCTCCACCCATTGCAGTGGGGTATCCTTCAATGCCGTATTACGGGCCCCGGGAACAACATAGACTTACTCCAATTTACCTTCAGCCCTGTAACTATTGAAAAGGAGTACAATATCTTCAGAGCCCCTTGAAGAGAGGGTCCAGCATCATTTAAAAATAATAAAAGGTCGTCTGCGTACTGGGCTACCCTCTCCTCCAACCACCCAATCCGCAGTCCCTTAATATTGTGGGACATACGTAGAGCTTCTGCCACAGGCTCCATAGCAATAGCAAAGAGGGTCGGAGAAAGAGGGCAGCCCTGCCGAGTTCCCCTAAACAATGAGAAGGCAGTTGACAATCCTCCCTCATCTTCACTGCAGCTGTTGGATTTCTATACAAAACCTGCAACCATTTTATAAACACCGTTGGAAAGCCCATTCTGTGGAGTACTTCCCACAAAAAGGGCCACTCCAAAGTGTCAAAGGCCTTCTCTATATCCAAGGAGGCAATAACCCTAGAACCTATATTAAGATGTGAGGCATGAATCGTGGTATATAATCTCCTCAGATTCACATCTGTAGTCCTACCAGACATGAACCCTGTCTATCAATGATATTAGACAACAATGGTTGTAAACGCCTAGAAAAAAGCTTTGTCAGAATCTTAAAATCTACATTCAAAAGGGCAATAGGCCTATATGAAGCAAATGATGATGGATCTTTTAGATGTTTATGGATTAAAACTATATGGGCTAGGTAAGGCTCCTTCTTTCAGACAGTTTGAATAAAGTGAAGCCAATACAGGGGCTCAAAGCTTTCTAGAGTCTTATAAAATTCAATAGGAAGACCTTCCAGCCCCAGTGACTTCCCCAATGGAAATGAACTGATGACCAAGAGCACCTCCTCTGTAGTTTTTGGTTGTACTAGCGTCTCCCTTTCATTATCTGATAGCCATGCCAATGCAACTGAATCCAGCCAAGTTGCCAATTCGATTGGCTGAAAATCAGAACGCAAAGGAGATGCATACAATGTCTGGTAAAATTGACGAAAAGTCTCCAAAATCTCAGCCTGTGTAGTGACCATATCCCCAGAAGCAGTACATAATTCCGATTTTGTAATACTAGATTGTTCATGTTTGGCCATTGTGGTCAAAAAACTACCATTATGATCTCCCTGTTCAAAAAACTTTTGTTTATTTTGGTTTATATCCACCCTTGTAACCTCCACCATATGCAAATGTAGCTCCTGTATACTATGGAGCAGGGCACTGAAATTTAACTCTGAAGGATCCTCAGCATATTGGCATGTCTTTTCCTCCAATATAGGTTTCAGGGCATCACTCTTTATTTGCCGAGCCTTATTAACCGTTTTTATAGCGGATATGTACTGTCCCCTTGTGTAGGCCTTAAAGGTATCCCATATTATTGCTGGAGTAGATGACCCTACATTGAATTCCCAATACTCTGTTAAAAGAGACGGAATTTTATTAGCCACATCTGGAAGTAAAATCCAGTGAGTTCCCAATCTCTATTGTGTTGCATCTCGAAAAGGGTGCATGCGAAATGTAAGCATGAGCGGGGCATGATCAGATAACCCACTCAGCAAGTATTTAACATCCACCATATCCGCCAATATTGCCAAATTAAAAAACGCTAAATCAATACGAGAGGCGGTCTTATAAGAGGTTGAAAAACAGGAGTATATTCTAATTGATGGATTTTTCCATCGCCAAGCTTCTACCAAATCCACCACCTTGGCCCAATTAATTAGTTCTCCCGAAAAATATTTGAAAGGGGTTGGTCTATCCAAAACAGGATCAAGTATAGCATTAAAGTCTCCCATTATCAACAGTTTAGCTGGGCCATACAAAGAGATCTATTCTGTGAGGCTAGAGGCTATATAAAATGAAAAAAGTATAAAAAAAAGTGCCAACAAAAGGGGGTGGTATATATATATATATATATATATATATATATATATATATATATATACACTAACAACTATATATCTCTGTCCCCACAAAAGGAGGCCAGCCAGAACAAATTTACCCTGAGGGTCTGAAAATATGTCCTCCGCCACACATGGCAATGATCTACTAATTAATATTGAAACCCCTCTAGAGAACGTGGAATATGTAGCATGATATGCCTTCTGTACCCATGGTTTCTTAGGTGCCAAAAGCTTACTTCCAGTTAGGTGAATTTCTTGAAGCAGCACTATGTGTGGTGAGTAACTTTTCAGATATCTGAATAACAATGCTCTTTTAAATTTTGAGTTAAGCCCATGAACATTCCATGACAGAATAGAGAAGACCTCTTGGTCACATGACATCCTGTAAAAAGTAAAAAGTATAATACCCAAATAGTAAATTGTATTGCAAAATAATAGCTCCTAAGAGCGACAAATGTTTAGAAAAAACAATTTCAAAAAAATCAAATAGACACAAAATGTATGAACAATTAACAAAAACACAAACACACACCCCGAGCATTAATACGCCCTTCCTGCCTTTCTCCCTTACCATTCCTCAAAAAAAGCAAGGTGGCGTGAGGAAGGCCTTATCCCAAAAAAAGCTATCAAAAATAGGCAACTATATCTAGTTGACCTATGCACTAAAAAACAACAACAAAACAAACAACAGCACCCCACAAAACAATGTACTCCCACCAACTCGAATCTATTCAAGGAAAAAATTGGGAAGGGGGGGAGGGGGGGAGACTATAGTTGGTACTAAGGGTGACTAAGAGAAGTCCAAGAGAACACATGTTGGGGCTCCTAATACAGGATACTAAATCCCCTAATGACCATCTAACCAGACAGAGGCAGCAGCTGGAGTATCAAAAAAAGTGTTTGTCCGCTATCTATAATACGCAGCTGGGAAATAGAAGGCTGAACTGTATACTCTTCACTCGCAGTCTCTAATGAATCTCCGTATAAGATTTTACGACGTTGCTGAACTTCTTGAGAATAATCTGGAAAAAATAGTAACTTAGTATTTTCAAAAGGTATATCTTGTTTAGCTCTGGCAGCTGCCAGGACCCTATCTCTGTCCCAATAGTTCAATAATCGTAACAAAAAAGGCCTAGGGTGTGCCCCAGGTTTCGATGGTTTCGGTGGGACTCTTTGTGCCCGCTCCACCACAAAGGTGGGTGGAACACTATCCAGGCCCGCCCAGCATTGTAATGAGTAATTTTTCAGCAAATTCAGTAGGTTTAGTCCCTTCAGCCCTTTCCGGTAGGCCCAGGATATGGACATTATTTCTTCTAAGGCGATTTTCAGTATCATTGGTTCGCTCCTGTAACCGTTCAACCTGTAGCTGTAAGGCCTGCATTTCTTTAGAGTCCTGTTTAGTAGAGTCTTCCAAGTGGAGACCCTATTTTCTACCTCTGAAACCCTACCTTTAAATCCATCCAGATTCTGAAGAATCTGAGAGACATCAGAAGCTATCCGATCCATTTGCCCTTTAATAGTCTCTTTACACTCCATAATGGCGGCTAAGATGGCCACAGTTGAAGAAGGATCCTCCACTGAAATAGCTAATTCAGACGATTGAGAGGTATCCACTATCCCTGCCTTTATTTTTTATATCTTGGCTTTCTTTGCTCCTTTTTTTTGAGAAATGACCGCTGCAGAGGTTGGCTCTAAAGTAGATTTGCTGGATGTTGCTGAACGAGTCTGAGGCTGAGACATCTATCTCAAGCCCCCCCAAAAAAAGAAAAGAAATGATATATAACCGCCCATGCCTTTATGTCTTATATCTTTAATTTAACCTGTCCTGAAACTTCAGCCAATCTAACTGATTGGCCACCGATTAGCTGATCGGCCACCTAAAAAAAAAAAATTGTTTCACAGTACCAAGCAGTAGACAGCATATCATCAACTATACTCTATCCTGCGACTTCAATATACAAAGCAGAGGCAGCTGCAGCAGGATGACAGCAGGCAGCAAAAAAAAAAGAACAGCAGAAAGCGTTTAAATTAACAGTACATCAACTCCGTGGATATTTCTTAGAAGCCAGGGGAGCCAAAGAAACAGGAAGCCATTAGCCAGCAGCAGGACCACAGAAAAACAGCAAAGGGCAGGTAGCAAACAGCAGCAAGCAGTAAACAAAAAAATTACATAATAAACTAATAAGTTCATCGTTTATACTATAGCGGCTATAGCAGCTCCATGAATGCTAGAAGGACCACAACCTAAAAGCTAGGGTCCAGGAGCCGGCAGCAGATGGCAAAAAAAAAAAACGCAGTAAAAAAAACCCAGCAGATTGATTGATAGCATAGTCAATGAATTAATAAATTCATTCTATAGTTGTATGGCTTTAATGCTGGATTCCTGAATTACTATTATATGTTCCCATTACCGTTCTGCAGAGATCAGGAGCCAGCTGCTGACAGTCAACTGCAAGAAGAAATGGGGTCTCAGAATCTTAGGACTCTGTGATGCAGAATCACAATTTCACAATATCCAGACTTCCCAGCTTCCAGCTCCCCAAGCTGTAACGTGGTGGTACCTCGGCAGCTCGACTTGGCTTGGCATCTCAGGGTCTCAGGGGTCGGCTCGGCGTCTCAGGGTCTCTGGGGTCGGCTCGGCATCTCAGGGTCTCAGGGCTTGGCTCGGCGTCTCAGGGCTCGGCTCAGCTCGGCATCACAGGGCTCTCAGGACTCAGCTCAGCATCTCAGGGCCTCAGGGCTCAGCTCAGCTCGGCTTCTCAGGGCTTGTCTCGGCTCAGCGTCTTAGGGTCTCAGGGCTCGGCGTCTTAGGGTCTCAGGGCTCAGGTCAGCTCGGTGTCACAGGGCCCTCAGGGCTCGGCGTCTCAGGGTCCTAGGGCTCGGCATCTCAGGGTCTCAGGGCTCGGCTCGGCTCGGCGTCTCAGAGTCTCAGGGCTCAGCTCGGCATGTCAGGGCTTGGCTCAGCATCTCAGGGTCTCAGGGTTCGGCCGTGTGTCCCAGGGTCTCAGGGCTCAGCTCGGCGTCACAGGGCTCTCAGGGCTCGGCTTGGCATCTCAGGGTCTCAGGGCTCGGCTCGGCATCTCAGGGTCTCAGGGCTCGGCTCGGCTTGGCATCACAGGGTTCTCAGGGCTCAGCATCTAAGGGTCTCAGGGCTAGGCTCTGCGTCACAGAGCTCTCAGGACTCAGTTTCTCAGGGTCTCAGGGCTCGGCTTGGCATCTCAGGGCTCGGCTCGACTCGGCGTCTCAGGTTCTCAGGGACTCAAACCACGGCAGCTCGGCGGCTTAAGCCTCCGAAGCCGTCGCGAGCGTCTCAAGTGAGGTGCGTATCAAGTCTCTGCCTGATAGCAGGATCAGCAGGATAACAGCAGATAACGGGCAGGATAGTGGGTCAAGTCAGCCAACAGGATAACTGGATAGCAGAGTAAAGCCTCTAAGTCACTGATCAGACCTCTAAGGCCAGCCAGGTCAGCAGGATAACAACCCGATTAGCAGGTTGATAGCGGAGCTCTCCACCTTGCGCCACTCAGACTCTCACACCCTCATCTCACACAACGCTTCCGGACTCAGTGCACACCAATGCCCACCATATTTTAAATGTCAACAGCTTCAGTATTTGTAGCTGCTGACTTTTAAAAAAAAAACGCCCAAAAAAAAGGAAAACGTGCAATAACGCAAATGTAAAAACGCAGCTAAAATGTCCTGTGTGCATGAGCCTTTAATGAAATGTTTTATCTTTTTACTCCACAGAAGAAAATGATTTCTCTCACTCTTCAAACGCCTCCACTGTGGATGATGGCACAGTGATACTGACAGAATTAGGGTTCAATGATAAAGTTGACGGTAAGATTGTTCTAAGTTCTGCTCCTTAAGGGTTCATACTGCATATCTTAAGCATACCAAATGGCTGCTGAATATCAAATAGAATATGATAAAGTAACAATAATGCCCTGTACACATGGTCGGATTTTCCGACGGAAAATGTGTGATAGGACCTGGTTGTCGGAAATTCCGACCGTGTGTTGGCTCCATCACACATTTTCCATCAGAATTTCTGACACACAAAGTTTGAGAGCAGGCTATAAAATTTTCCAAAAACAAAATCCATTGCCGGAAATTCCCATCGTGTGTACACAAATCCGACACACAAAGTGCCACGCATGCTCAGAATGAATTAAGTAACGAAAGCTATTGGCTACTGCCCCGATTTTTCGACAACTTTGTGTGACCGTGTATATGCAAGACAAGTAGGATTTTGTTGTCGGAATGTCCGATCAATGTCCGACCGTGTGTACGGGGCATTAGTATGAAAATAAAGTCATACAAAGTCACAGTAGTCACACAGTCTCTGCTCAGAGATCCAGCAGAGGTAATGTTCTCTCCCGAGGCTCCATCATTGGACCAGGGCAGATGGCCCCATTCATCCCTGCCTTCCTTTCATGTACCTGGCTGGAGGATGAAGTGACCAGAGGGCTTCCCTTCTGGCTGTGGTCCAAACACCCCTAGATATGGTGACAGGGTGTGCAACTCACAAAGTAGCATGGGTGCCGAGGATCCAGGTTGCTGATAGCTGTTCTTGGGGATAGTCAGCAAGGGCTTTATCTAGCAGGTGCCTCAGAGGAGTTCTGCATCATTGAGGGTCATCCAGCTCAAGGGGAGAGGAGCTTCCACAACATGTGACCAAAAAAAATTGTCAAATGTGGCCGAAAGACCTGCAAAGATATATATATTTATATATACCGTGGAACCTTGGATTACGAGCATAATCCGTTCCAGGAGTATGCTCATAATCCAATGTACTCACATATCAAACTGAGTTTTCCCATTGAAGTCAATAGAAACGAAAATCATTTGTTCCGCATTGACTTCAATGCGATGCAATACCGCATGCGTCCAGAGACGGGGAGGCGGAAACGGCCTAAAAGGCCTCAGCAAACCTCAGAAAGACTCCGTTCACGAGGTTTGCCGAGGTCAGCCGAACTGTCCTCGGGCCTTTCCGTGCATTTCTGAACGCCGACGATCGGCACTGTTGGGCTCCGGCGCCCCTCACCTCAGGCCAAAAGCAGTACCGCACACTGCTTTTGGCCTGAATCTGGCTCGTTTTGCGAGACAACACTCGCAAACCGAGTTAGGATTTTTAGAAATACAGTGCTCGTTTTGCAAAACGCTCGTTAACCGCCTTACCCGCAATCCGAGGTTCCACTGTATATATAAAAACTTGGGGAATGTGTGGAACTGGAGGTGGGCTTTAATTAAAACATAAATGCGTTAGTCAGTGTTAATATTTACCATTTTAGGTCTCATTTTAGAGCACTGAGCTTGGGCTGCCCCTAAGAGATAAGAACTACTATGAGAAGGATGTGGTAAATGTGGGTAATATTTGTATTTTGTCATACAGATGATACAGATGCTGTGTCGGTAAACACCTCCCTCTATGGCACTGTCCAGCTACCCTGCTCATTCTCCTTTATACAAGGACCAGAGGAGTTGGTATTGGTTTGGCACAAGGAAGAAGAAAATAACAAATCTTTCATCTACTCATTCCTGAAGGGAATGGAACATCACTTAAAACAGGATTCTCGGTATAAAGGACGTACAGAACTGTCCATGAATTTGTCACAAGGAGACCTGAGCCTGACACTCAGAGGAGTCACATTCGCTGATGTCGGGACTTATTACTGCCAGGCTGCTAATACTTTGAACAAAGGCAGAAAGAAAGTAGAATTATCGATAAGTGGTAGGTTGTTATTTTCTATGACAAAATGTAATATTTTTGAGGCCTCATCCTATGTCTTGATGGAGTCTTGATGGAGTTGAGGACCACATAATACATCCGTTTCAGGAAAATCAAATATGCATCATAGAATATATGCATCATATCTAGAAGACAAGACAAGAATCTGGAATAAAGTTTCTTAAAATCCAATCAATGTAAATGGTTCACCTGGAGTACAAGGAGTTTTTACTCTAAAGCTAACCCCTCCACCAGCAAAAATCCCCTCTAGCCCAGGCAATCTTCCTACTGGCAACCATCTTCCCACCACCAAACATTCCCCCTCCCCAGAAAACCCCTCCCAAAACCCCCTACCAGCAATCCCCTAAACCCCCCCTTCCATTGAAAGACTTGCCAGACCCCATATGCAGCAAAGCCCCACCAGGTCTCTCCTAATGCCGCATACACACAACCATTTTTTTCATTGCAATGAACTCTGAAGGACTTTCAGATGGAGTTCCGACAGAGTTCCGCTGAAACTGTCTTGCCTACACACGATCACACCAAACTCCGACAGTCTAGAATGCGATGACGTGAAACACGTACGACGGGACTAGAAAAAGGAAGTCCAATAGCGAGTAGCCAATAGCTGCTGTCTCGTACTTGCTTCAGAGCATTCGTCGTTTTTGGTCCGTCAGAACAGAATAGAGACGAGTGGTTTTCCCAATAGGAACTGATTCTGTTGGAAAGATTTGAAACATGTTCTATTTCTAGGTACGTCAGAAGTGTAGAAAGAAAAAGTCCGATGAGGCCCACACATGATCGGAATGTCCGATGGAAAGCTTCCGTCGGACTTTTCCTGCCGGAAAGTCCGACCGTGTGTACGTGGCATAAGATTCTCCTTAGCTCATGTGAGACTAATCTCGCGTACACACGATTGGATTTTCCGACAACAAATGTTGGATGTGAGCTTGTTGGCGGAAAGTCCGACCGTGTGTAGGCTCCATCAGACATTTGTTGTCGGACTTTCCGCCAACAAATGTTTGCTAGCAGGTTCTCAAATTTTTGGCCAACAAATGTTTGTTGTGGGACTTTCCGATCACGTGTACACAAGTCCGTCGCACAAAAGTCCATGCATGCTCGGAATCAAGTATGAGTCAGAAGCGCTCAGTCTTGTAAAACTAGCGTTCGTAATGGAGATATCACATGACTATTGAACTTCCTTTTTATCGGCTCGCCGTACGTCTTGTACGTCTTGTATGCAAGACAAGTTGGAGCCAACACCCTTCGAACAAAACTCCACGGTTTTGTTGTTGGAAAGTCCGATCGTGTGTACGGGGCATAAGAAAGCATTTCTCAGCCCTGTACCACCACTGTATGGTGCAGCCTCTATCTGAGGTCTGACAGAGCTTCTAGGTATGGTCTTCTAGAGCCATGAACTGTGCAAGAATAGGTGGTATAATCCTAGAGCCTACACGGACTATAGAACACCTCCCCCATCTCCTTAACTTTATAACCCTTCCTTCTTATCTATTTAACTCCTCCCCCTCCTCATCTCCATAACATGGAGGGAGGGGTGTTCTGTACTCCAGAATGGAAGAATTAGGTTAGGTTGAAAGTTCTATTTGTGATGTCAGTATGCTGTTGTCAGCTCACTACAGGAAGTTAGGAGCAAACTTCATCTTCTGCATCTGATGTCAGTAACAACAACCTAACAAAAAACAAAAAAAAAAGTTTATTTTTATATAAAATGTGTTCTTTTCAACTCCTTATTAACCCTAATTACCTCCTTCTTCCCATTCTCGCCTTAACTATTATTTACCCGTTGATTTTTTTTTGTTTTAGTTCTATTTTCTAACCATATAATTATACTTTTTTTTCTTGGTTTATATTTATTCTTTCATGGAAAGAAATTCTTCATTATGTAAATAAGTTTGCATTGCTTTGTACCTGCATCATACATTGTGTAATTTTAAATGAAAACAAATGATAGAGTAAAATGTATACTTTTTATTTACAGTAATACTATCTTTTTTAACTAACACTGATGAAAGTAGAAAAAAAAAGTTTTTTTTTTTTTTGCTGTCTAGCAAGGTCTTTCTTTTTGGAAGACAGTATCAACACAAGGAAGCACTGTTTGTCCTGGGAAATGATAAAAATGATATATTCATAACTTTGTTATCTTAAAGCGGGATTCCGGCCACTATAATTTTTTTTTAAAAAGTCAGCAGCTACAAACACTGTAGCTGCTGATTTTAAATAAGTAGACTTACCTGTCTTGGGTGCCCCCGATGTCGGCCGCCCGAGGCCGACCCGTCCCTCTCGGCTCTCGGGTCCCGGCACCGCCATCCTAAGTAAGGGAAACAGGCAGTGGAGCCTTGCGGCTTCACTGCCAGTTTCCTACTGCGCACGCGCGAGCGGCGCGACGATCTGTGAATGGCCCCTGTGGTTTTCTGGGAACACACACACAGTTCCCAGAAGGCAACGGGGCCGCTCAGCTAGGCGCAGAACAAGCCGCGGAATAGGAAGAGGCAGATTAGGAAGACTGCCTAGCAACAAGGGTTTAGGTAAGTTTAATTTTTTTTTTTCAAATGTTTTTTTTTTATTTTTTTTTAGTATTTGGTGCATTTTTTTTTTCAGGGTGGCCCTCCACTTAAGGTAATGACAAAGGTATTGCTGAAAAAACAGGTTCATTGCAGAAATGTAAAAATTACTCCAAGGGGACTGGATGAAAGGGGGGGTCAAACTGGTTAAAATTCATCACTTTACATATTGGATGTTTTATGTTTTCTGGTTTTATAAAACATAAATAAAAAAATATTTTAGACTCTTGGGCCTCATTTACACAATTCTAAGTCATGATAGAATGCGCAACGTGTGTTTGGGTGCCATTCTTTAAGGGCACCCCCACTGCAGTGTGATTCTGCTGCGATTTTTGCACAACGGAATCCCACGGCAAGGTGCACAGTTAAAAATTGTGCCTAAGCTTGTCACCCAAAAAAGAGTAGGAGCTTCCTTTGGGCAACATGCGCACATTGGGCAGCCCATTCAAGTGAGTGGGCTGCCCTATTCGTGACACATGTTTCCACGTGCAAATCTAACTGTCAAAATCATCAACGGGAATGCCGGTTCCCGCTATGGGGGGTCTGAATGAGGTCTTAGACCTTTGGTTTAGTGCTGTTCTGTCCATCAGATGTCTTGCTGATTATTTGTAGTGTTGTTAAATTTAAATGCAAAATGTGTAATTTACTTAAGATAGTCATATGTGGTGTGCTCCATCTAGTGTTCCTTTTTGGTATTGCTGCAGTCCTATTTATTTGTTTTAATGTATGCGTAGTTAAGGAAGTTGTCAGCAAGCAGGGAATTCTGGGTAGAATCTTAAGAGGAAGTGAACCAGTCACCATTCTTTACAAGACATTGCAGAAAGCAAGACATGTCTTTCTCAATCTATCGCCATCACCCCTTAGAGAACTTAAAAAGTAAGTTTTTATTATCTCATCTTGTACTGTATATCATTGTTACTGCAATGTATGCTGTATTGTACGCAATATTGTACTTATTGAAGTCTATTTCTGTTACTTGTAGTTTCACCTGGCTTAATAAAACTGAGATCAAAGAAATATGGTATCTGAAGTTATTGGGATAAGAAGGTTTAGCTATCTGTCCCAGAGACAGAACAGTGAAATTTTTAAGCGGACCTCTGAAGGGAAGAAAATCTGACTTCGGAAGCCTGTACAGCCGGGGGCTACGCAGTATCCATACAGTCAGAAGCCTTAAAGATACAGGCCTACAGCAGGCGAAGCAAGCAGCCACGCTACACAGAGACACGCTCTGTCAAGCAGCATCAAGACTAGAACAGTCTCTATACAGCAAGACAGCTTCTTCCCCGCAAATGCAGCAGCTATCGCCCATTCAAAAGCTGAAGCAGCAAGAGCCAGGGCCGCATTCGTAGACCAAGAACTACAGATGAAAAAAGAAAAGGCCCACCTTGAAGCAGAAAGAGTGAGACAGGAACAAGAGAGAAAGAAGAAAAGAGTATGCATAGAACAAGAAAGAGTACGCATGGAGCAACAAAGAATATGCCTGGAGGAAGAGCTAGCCCAGCAGGAAGCATCTCGGGAATTGCAGCAAGCTATCTTAGAAGCTAACATGGAGAAGCTGGCAGTGGACCGAGACGCTGCCGCCGCCATTGCCCAAGCAGAAGCTTTTGAAGCAGCCGTCTACGATGAGCCAAGAGTAGGCAGCAGCATACCGGGTCTAGAGGAGGACCAACAAGATTCTTCGCAATGCATGTCAGATTATGTCTACCAGCACTGTAACCCAAGCAGCATCCCACAACAAGAAATTAAACATGACGTCAGTGAGTCACATCAAATAAAGCAACAACAAGACGACCTTGAACCCCAGTGCTACAAGCAGTTCTAGACTTTCCAGTCCCTACCAAACCTTCTACTCCACAAGGCACCCAGCCTTCATACAAACATCAAACACCAGTCTTCACTCCAAAGGTGTATGCAACGGTACGAACTGCCAAACTTATGCAAGTTTGAACCCAGCGCGCCTAAAGAAAAGACTTTTACCAGGTATTCCTTTACACCGCACCACAATACACCAGCAGCCTACCCCAATGCCAATCAGGCTACTGTAGACTTTGCCAAGTTCCTGGCCAAAAGACAGTTAGTTACCCAAGGACTTGTCAAATTCAGTGATCACCCCCAATACTACAGGGCGTGGTGATCCTCTTTCCAGAGTGCCATTCAAGGTCTAGATCTATGCTACAGGGACCAGATAGACCTCCTTGTAAAGTGGCTTGGCAATGATTCTGTTGAACATGCCAAAAGACAAGCAGGAATGAAAGATGACCCCAGCTTCATTTTTCCAGTGTCTTATACCACTTCTTCTGGCCCTAAACAACTCGGAGCTCCAGTAGGAGTGCACAAAACTAACATTTCTTCCCACAGATTTGCAGTCTCAGCCAGAGGATCAAGACAGCGACCCTACTAAGTTCTGCCCTCTACATAAGATGCCACATCCTTTTCTGAAATTCAGAGCCTTCAGGACAAAGACCATCCAGGATCGCAAAGCTTTCCTCAAACAGAACAACATCTGTTACAATTGCTGCTCTTCGTCCACACATTTCGCCAAGGACTGTAAGGTCAGTGTCAAGTGTACAGAATGTGACAGCACAGAGCACAACACAGCTCTCCACCCAAGGCCTACTTCAAGAACGTTCCCACCTGTTCATAGAGACAAGGAGCAATGCAGGGAGACCAAAGACTCTAGTACAGACGTCATAGTAATCACTTCACAGTGCACTGAAGTCTGCAAAGGAAGTACAGGTGGCAGATCCTGCTCTAAAATATGTCTTGTGAGAGTTTACCCAAAAGGACGCAGAGACAATGCAGTCAAGCTCTACGTCATCTTGGATGATCAGAGTAACAAGTCACTAGCTAGATCTATTTTTTTTGACATTCTAAACCTTATGCCGCGTACACACGGTCGTACTTTTCGTCTACAAAAGTCCAACGGACGCTGATGGACTAAAGCTGGCTGGTAATCCGATCGTGTGTGGGCTTCTCCGGACTTTCAACGTACTTTTTTTGCCTCAAATCCGACGTACTTTAGATTTGAAACATGCTTCAAAACTTTACGACGGACTCGAGTCTGGTCGAAAAATCCGCTCGTCTGTATGCTAGTCCGACGGACAAAAACCCACGCTAGGGCAGCTATTGGCTACTGGCTATGAACTTCCTTATTTTAGTCCGGTGTACGTCATCACGTAAGAATTCGACTGACTTTTGTGTGATCGTGTGTAGGCAAGTCTGTTCGTTAGCAAGTCCGCCGCAAGTCCGTCGAAAGTCTGTCGGAAGTCTGTCGGAAGTCTGTCGGAAAGGCTGTCTGACTTTTGTAGACGAAAAGTACGACCGTGTGTACGCGGCATTAAAGGCCCCAGCAGTCCCTAATCCCTTAGGACTTGTGCAGGTACAGTGGAAACAGCGGGGAGAAGAGCTGATAGCCTACAAATTGAATCTATGGATGGTAAGACATGCCTACCCTTACCGACCATAATAGAGTGCAACCAGATGGCAGACAACAGATCAGAGATTCCCACACCAGATGCAGCAGCTCACCAGACTTACTTCAATCACATAGCACATCTCATACAAAAACTAGATGATCAGGCTCAGATGATCTTAATCCTAGGGAGGGATATCTTACAAGTTCACAAAGTAAGAAAATTGATCAACGGTCCTAAAAATGCCCCATATGCCCAAAAACTGGATCTCGGGTGGGTCATTATTGGTGATGTTTGCCTGGGAGGTGCACATAAACCTGCATCTGTTAATACCCTGCTCACTAGTATCCTCGAAAATGGTCATCCTTCTCTTTTCCAACCCTGTCAAAATCACATCCTCATAAAGGAGCTACCACACAACAACCCTGTACCTCTTCCCTTTCTAGGTCCCCTCTGTGACAGCAATACCTATGACAACGACCAAAGCGACTTAGGAAGCACAGTGTTCAGTAGAACAAAGGAAGACAATCAGATAGCAATGTCCATTGAGGATAGGCTCTTCTTAGAAGTTATGGAGGAGTATGGAGAAAGACGAGACTAATAGCTGGGTTGCACCTCTTCCCTTTAGACCACAAAGACAACGTTTGCCTAACAATAGAGAACTAGCATATAAACGTCTCACTTCCGTAAGACACAATCTTCAAAGGAAACCAGAGATGAAAGAATATTTCTTTCCTTCATGGAGAAAATATTTCAGAATGGTCATGCTGAGATAGCCCCAAACCTCAAAGACTCAGAGGAATGCTGGTACTTACCCATATTTGGGGTCTATCACCCTAAGAAGCCAGGACAGATTAGAGTGGTGTTCGATTCCAGCGCCAAACATGAGGGTGTCTCTCTAAATTATGTCCTTCTCTCTGGCCCTGACCTTAACAACAGACTATTAGGAGTACTTCTCCGCTTTCGCAAGGATTCAGTCGCATTCATGGCAGACATACAGCAAATGTTCTATTGCTTTCTTGTTAAAGAAGAACACCAAAACTTTCTGAGGTTTCTCTGGTTCAGGGACAACAACCATTCTGGAGACATCACAGAATACCCCATGAGGGCGCACATATTTGGCAACAGTCCTTCCCCTGCAGTTGCTATCCCCACTGACAAGAAGAACCTATGGCTAGAGTGGAAAGAGTAGTCACTAACAGCTCTATCCAACCTTAAAATTCCATGCCCATATGCTCCTTTGTCATCTGCAGACATTCAAATGCAAAGACTTTGTGTGTTTTTGGATGCTTCGGTTAAAGCAATTGCTGCTGTAGCTTACCTGAAAACCATAGACACTAGATGACAATGCCACATAGGGTTCGTAATGGGGAAAGAAAAACTTGCACCACTTCCCGAACACACCATACCCAGGCTGGAACTTTGCGCTGCAGTATTAGCCACAGAACTAGCTCAACTAATTACAATCAGAGGCCTGGTGAAACTCATTCGCTCTGACAGACGGTCTATCTTTGTAGGAGCAGTAAAAGAACTTCAAATTCTATCTAACTTGGATGTTCTCAGAGTAGAAAGATACTTGAGTGAACAAGACTGCACATGGAACTTCAACCTACCTCACTCTTCTCACATGGGAGGTGTTTGGGAAAGGATGATAGGCATAGCCCACACAATACTTGACTCTATCTTCCACAAGTAGGAACTGCAAGGCACGAATGTTTAGTGACATTTATGGCAGAGGTTACAGCTATCATTAACGCCAGACCTTTGAGCTCCATTTCAAATGACTCTGAAGATCCAGTAGTCCTCACACCTGCCATGTTACTCTCATAAAAGACTTGTTTTGCCGGTGCTCCAGCTGGAGAGTTTTGTGAGAAGGACCTTTACAAACGTCAATGGAGACAAGTACAAATCCTTGCCAATACCTTCTGGAACCGGTGGAGGGAACAATATATATCTACTCTACAAGTAAGGAGAAAGTGGCACAATGATGTGCGAGGGAGACCTATTGGATCTACCGTTTAGATGTCCTCTCGCCTGGAGAATTCAACGAATGCATCGAAACTTCAGCCATCTTGTGATGTTCACATCAATATCAGTTAATACGGTATCCACATTCCCATCTTTTATACCCATTTCTAATTTCATTTTGATTTCGAATGTATCGAAACTTCAGCCATCTTGTGATGTTCACATCAATATAAGTAAATACGGTATCCACATTCCCATCTTTTATACCCATTTCTAATTTCATTTCGATTTTCATTTTAACATTATTACTTTTTATTTTAATTTATTTTTTATTTTAGCTTTTATCTGATTACAATATTTCATAATTTTTTCATTGTATAATATATATGTTGATGTTTACTGCATATACTTGGTCTACATATGTAGACATGCACGTTTTTTTGTCCCCTTTTATCCTCAATTTTACTCCAATCTGGACTCTGCATGTATATGCACGTACAGGTGCCATCATATGCACGTGCTGGAATGTACTCTTATGTATATTATCAGGTACATTTCTTCTCTCCGTCCATTCCTCTTCCACTTCTTCTCCCACCTTGACACCCCCCCCACCCCCTATCCACCCCCTATCCACCCCTCTCGCTCATACCACTTATGTGGATGTGCACTACTATTTGCATATATCACTTATTCATTTTTATACATGTCATTTATCATACATAGTCATTAATTTTCCTCTCAGAAATATTATTTTCTGTAACCTGCACATATATCCATATATACCATTCACTTATGTGCTAATATACATCGCCATATTATACAGTGCATATTATACTGTTTCTTTATTTCCTCCCTCAGTCCCCACACACACATTTTTATATATATATACATATATCCATCCCATTTTCCTCTTTGTATATTATAGACAATCATGGTCAAAGTCCCCGGTTTTTTATTTCCCAGCATCCTTTTATTTCCCTGCATTTTTATTACACTGCACTTCTTATTTACTTTTACATTATGATCCTCCGCTTATATATGTTCTATTTCACATATATATATATATATATATATATATATATATATATATATATATATATATATATATACACACACACTTTTTTCCCTTTCGTGTTTTCCCTTTCCCCCCCCTCCTCCCTCCCCTTTTTCCCCCCCACCCCCCTCCCTTCCTCCCTCATAGCCCTTTTCCTAGTTCATTAATTTTTTTTCATTCATGTTTTTCCATGATCCCCGTCATTGCTGACACTTCTATACTCAGGCCACTCCCACCTCTCTATTTCCCATTCCGCTCTCCTCCCCATTGCTGCTCCATATATACACCCCTTCTAGCTCCCAGCCAATCAGCTTGACAAAGGAGCGCCGCCATCACGCCACTCACGGCGAGCCAGCTCAGGAAACGCGTCGCACTTCGTGTGACGTCATCGTCCCTCGCCCGGATCGTTTGCCAACCAAGCCTCGTTTTGGTGTCTGTCCTCGCTGTCGGCCGATACACATCCAGCGCTTCAGACTACCCAGAGGTATACATCCACCAGCCGAGAGAGATGACTCCACGGACCCCCTGGATTGCTTTGGGACTATTTTATGTTTGAAACTTTCTTCACAAATTTGAGTGCAAATCTAGCCGTTACTGTTTTTTTAATAAATTGTTTTAAAAGTCTGCACCCAGAGGCGCCTCCTCTTCCTTGTTTTACAGTGTTCCTGGGATAATGGCTTTCACTCCCATCGGAAGGCTGCCGTGAATGTGGACTATATACATCACCCTTGTCTTTTCCACTTGTTGTGTTACATCACGGACTACCTCCTATTTTTATTCTATTGGTAATTTTTATCCCATTTATAATTCATCTGTGTACAGTATTGCATAACTTGGTTTTTGCTGTTAACTTTTGCGCCGATTACTTGTTTTATTAAGTGGCACAATGAAAAGCCTAATCTTAAACCTGGTGATGTTGTGCTCATGAAAGATTGCCAGGCACTAAGGAATATGCGGCCTTTAGGTTTGATCACCAAAGTACTGCCAAGCAAGGATAATCGTGTCCGTAAGGTCGAGGTCAAGATCTTTCAACAGAATGAGGTTAAAGTATTCTTGAGACCGGTGACCAAACTTATTCTGTTCACTTTCTACGGAGGACTCTGTTAGTGACATCACTTGATGTCAGGCGGGGAGTGTTCTGTCCACCAGATGTCTTGCTGATTATTTGTACCTGTGTTGTTAAATTTACATGCAAAATGTATAATTTACTTAAGATAGTCATACGTGGTGTGCAGGCTCCATCTAGTGTTCCTTTTTGGTATTGCTGCAGTTCTGTTTATTTGTTTTAATGTATGTGTAGTTGAGGACGTTGTCAGCAAGCAGGGAATTGTGGGTAGAATCTTAACAGGAAGTGAACCAGCCGCCATTCTTTACAAGACATTGCAGGAAGCAAGACATGTCTTTCTCAATCTATCGCCATCACCCCTTAGAGAACTTAAAAAGTAAGTTTTTATTATCTCATTGTGTACTGTATATCATTTTTTCTGCAATGTATGCTGTATTGTGCGCAATATTGTACTTATTGAAGTCTATTTCTGTTATTTGTAGTTTCACCTGGCTTGTTCTAATACAACTGAGATCAAAGAAATATGGTATCTGAAGTTATTGGGATAAGAAGGTTTAGCTATCTGTCACAGAGACAGAACAGGTGCTCTCAGACTTTTTTTTTTTTTACAGTCTGCCTCCTATTGGGGAGATTTTCTTCACTCCCTGTCTAGTAGGCACAACATTGAAAATAAGGAAAATGTTCTCTTAATTTTTCCTTTATTCCTGTTCTGTTCACAATGTGGAATGTTGGATTTTTCCATCATTTTCTGAAGATGGTCATCAGGACAAATAATGGGGAATTCATGGGAATGTCCTCAGTGGGAACACAGACAGCAATAAAAACCTGACAGGGGTTCTAACAGTGGCGGCTGGTGGTATATTTTTTTTTGGGGGGGTGGCAAACAATGCACCCACAGCCCTGGTCGGTCTGGTCACCTGCATACCCCCACCCCCTCCACTGGTCGGTTGGTCACCAGCCCCGCACTTATCTCATCTATAAGGCAGCACTTTCTCTGGGCGATGGCTTCCCCTGAATCTCCTCCTCCTCGGCATCATGGCAGCCTTTGCCATGTGTCTCCTCAATTCTCCTCCATTCTCCTCCCTTCTCAGCCAATAGGATCGCTTCTCCTTTAGGCCAATCACGTGACGCATCTCAGGACCCACTTCCTGATTGCCCAGGAGGAGAATCAGGAAGACAATAGCGAATATTCATTCTTTTTTGTCACACAACTGAGTGGGCTTGGGGCACAGAGCCTCTGGCTCTAATCATGCGCTTCAAAGACAAAAAACCTCATTGGAATCTATGCGTCCGGCACCCCGCATGTAGATTAGGGGGCCGAATGCATGGATAGGGTGGCGATGCCCCTGCATCCTTCATTACAGGCCTCCACTGGGTTCTAAACCACCCTGATCCCCATCCAAACTAAAAAAAAAATACATTGTAAATAGGACAGACCTCTTGGCACCCTTATTGGGTGCTTCCACCAGTATACAGCTTCCTCCAGTCTGGTACCAGGAACAAAAGTATTATAGCTGAATATTGCACCCAAGGATTAGAAGACACTTGCATAAGTGTAAACTGGATCTGAATTTTTTGTAAACTCATGCAGAATATATAAACCATACAAAATCAGATAAGAGCTTGATCACATTATGCAAATTGTAAACAGTAAGATAATTAACATAGCTAAGGAACAGCTAGCATAAACATAAGACAGTAAGCTAATTAAACAGTAAGCTAACTAGTCACCTAGACAAGCCTAGGTGACTCAGTGCCCACTCAGACCATTCGGCACCAGTTCCCCAGTGAGAAGATCTAGGGCTGTCCAAATCTCCAAAAGGATTAGCAGACAGACAGAAACAATAGGGGACTCAATTATTCAATATGAATTCACACCTAGGAGGCACAGAGTGGGGAAATTATACTGTGGGAGAAGGACACCTTAGTAAACAGCTTTTAGCAGGAGACCCCAGCATCAGGTTGTTATGAGCTGATTATATTAACATCTGCTCTGAGTCCCACAGTCTAGGAGGAGGTGAAGCAGTCATTGCTGGTTTGGGCACAAAGGCCCCAAATCTGTATCCAGGTCCTAGGTTACCAGAGTCTTTGTGTTTTGGGGAGGCATTGACCCGAATCCGAAGCAAGACCACTCTAAGGCTCCCCCAGGCACACCCCCCCCAAGAATAGAGCCCCCTCAAAAGCCAGGGCCCATAGTCTGTAGCCAAGAGGCTACCCTTAAGCTCCTCCATAAGCCTCTGTCCTGGTTGGGTCTGTCACAGTAAAGGTTTGTATGATCCTGTAATTTGTGTTTTGTTGTCAGGGTTAAATGTACACAGCCAGGCCGGCACTGTGTCTGATGTTGATGGGAAGAAGCGTCTGACGTGTATCACCATCGGGATGTTCCAGAATCCATGGATCAGGTGGTACGATGTGAAAAACACAACCCTGACCAAGTATGAAACCCATGTTATTACTGATGAGGCCAATGGGATGAAGAAGGTGGAATCTGTGCTCAGATATGATGTTAAAATAAATGAGACTTACTTCTGTCAAGTCGGAGAGGGGACACTGCACACAACCACCAGTATTGTGAGATCAGGTATTCACATTTCCTAAAGGTGAAGTTTAATCTGCTTGAATTTTAACTTCTTTGGTTCTTCCCTCATTAACCAGTTTCCGCTGACTGTACAAATATAAGCAGCCTCTTGGCAGGTGGGCTTTAACGCCAATAGTTTGCATATATGCATTCAGTGGCGTATGACAGGAGTCACAATTGTGGCCCGGCCCATGCTCCAGAGGGCCCGTCTTGCCACCTGGATGGAAGGGGCAGCAGGGGCAGTGGCATGTAGAAGAACCAATCCCTCAATGCAGCCGCTGAACCCCGGCTTCTCCCCCTCTCCCTCCCTCCCCCATTCCACATATGCCCAACTACTTAACCTCAAAAGCCATTTGGCATATTCACAATATGAGAAGGACCTAAATGAACATCTAGAGCATTATAATTGTGATACGTTGATTACTAGGGCAAAAAAGTTCCTTAGAGACAAAATTGCTTTTCAAGAAAATAAAGCATATAGTTGGAATCATACAGATCCTAGGACTAGATCCAATTAATTATAGGACAAGACCAAATAATAAGGAACAAGGTTTATCTGATGCTTCATCCATGTCTTCTTTTTCCATTTCTTCTAGAGGAACATCCAGATTTAAGAAACCACGCAAATCCAAAAGGAAGTCACCTGGTGGTGGGACTCACGAAAACTCTATTTCTAGCAATCCTGATAGGAATCCTCACACGGTGTTAGGTAACACTCAAGGTGGTTTGGGCTCTCCTTCTTTCACTTCTGCCACCCTTTTTGCTAAAAATACTTTGGCCAACTTGGCCCTCAAACACAATGCACACCTCACGGACACGCATACATCCATGATATTTTCATGATTGGATTCCCTTGGATTGGATACTGAACAAACTTCAGATCCTACACCAACAATTAACCCCATGTCAAACTCTTTACCTGATGCTCACCTTAACATAGTTAACGTATCAACACACACTTTAACACCCATGGAAACACAGGTTCTAGCACGTGGTCTAAGTTTCTGTCCCAGCAATGATCTCGACAAATTTGAGCTCATAAAAGATATTCAATTATTTGCTAGGAAACTAATCCTTAAACAAATGTATTCAAAAGAGGGACTCACCAATCCCCGTTTTGAACCTCAAGAATTACAAGCCATAGATTCGCTCATTGCCTTGTTAGAAGAAAATGATCCTCCTGATCTGATTGATCGTATTGATCTGGAGCACTTGCTCCAGTGTCTTGACCAACCCGAACAGGTTACTCATCCAACAAGGTTACGTAATAAGAAAAAATCGAATATATATTTCCAGCATTAAATATCAACTCTAATTTTCTGGTGTTTATTAAACTAACATACAATGAAAAAAAACTCAAAGTCAACCACAATGGTCACAATAATCTCTCCAAAGATGAACGCAATGCCCTTAAATCTCTGTCATCCAATTCCATGATCACAGTGAAACCCTCCGACAAGGGGGGTAACATCGTTATCATCTTTATCATCCAGCATTAAATACCAACTCTAATGTTCTGGTGTTTATTAAACTAACATACAATGAAAAAAAAAAACCTCAAAGTCAACCACAATGGTCACAATAATCTCTCCAAAGATGAACACAATGCCCTTAAATCTCTGTCATCCAACTCCATGATCACAGTGAAACCCTCCGACAAGCGGGGTAACATCGTTATTATGGATAATCAAAAAAAATATATTGACATGTGCAAGAAAATCCTCAACAATAAACAATGGTACTGTCGTATTCCAACTACCAAAATCACAAAGTTCCAAAAGCAATTTTATGAATTGGTTGACAGTGCCTTTGCAAACAGTGTGATTTCCAAGACTGATTGGGAATTCATATGTACAGACTTCCCACGCACACCCACCTTTTATTTATTATTTCATTGAAAATACATAAAAGCATACAACATCCATCAGGCAGACCCATAACCTCAGGGAACTGTTCACTTACTGAGGATTTAAGCAGTTTTGTTGACAGATACCTCTAGCAGCTTGTGTTGAACTCGCCAAGCTATGTACGCGACACAATACATTTATTGAAAAACATAGATGGACTTTCCCCCCACAGCATCATTAGTTGCCATTGATGTAGAGGCACTATACAGCTCCATCCCCCATGACCGAGGCCTAGCCTGTATTCAGCACACCATCTCCCAGACAAGTCGCTTTGATCGCACATTGAATCAATTTGTTGTTGATGCACTGGGCTTTATACTGCAACACAATTACTTTGCATCTAATGGTTCCCATTACCTCCAGGCTCCGGGGCATAGCAAAGGGGACCTGTTGTGCCCTATCCTACACCAATCCGTACCTGGGGGAGTGGGAACGTATGATCAATTTATCAGAGGACCTCGTTCGCTTGATGAAGTGTGTGTTACTCTGGTATAGATATATTGACAACATTTTTATAGTGTGGGATGGTCCCACAGATGCACTTCAGTCCTTTCTCCAGTCCATCAGCGACAACAGTTTCAATTTGCATTTCACTATGACTCACTTTTTTGGATGTTCAGATCCATAAAGCAGATGATGGCCTATTAACCAGCAGTCTTTTTCGGAAACCGACGGCAGGAAACTCTATTGTGCATGCCAGAAGCTTCCACCCTTAACCCCTGGTCACCTCGATACCCTACAGTCAGTATCTGAGGATTAGACGCAACTGTACAGACTATGCTGTCTTTTAAAGGGAAGCAGATTCACTTAAAACAAGACTTCTGGCACAAGGGAATTCACATACTTGCCTTACAGCGGTTGCATACTCAAATTTCAAACTTTCAATCCAATCATGGCTCCTAACATCCCCAAGCTATTGCTATTATCAATTTTTTGCCTACCTGCTTCCTTCCTGTATTATTGCAATATTTCCGTCGAATGACGTTGATGTGGGTTCTTTGGTGGGTCAGGTTTTCCTCCTTCGCCCCACCTTTTGGTCATCAGTGGGGTGGCCGCCCTTACCTCCAACCCTTTTGGACAGTCCAGGGTCAGCAGAGCCATATTGCTTTTAATTCTTGATGTGACATAGCAAGATATTTGCTTGTACATGGTCAGTAGATACTGCCTTTATTCAATGAAATTATTGTTTTCCTATATATTTACTTCTGTATATTCATATGCACATATAAATTTTTGGTTATTATTATTTTTTACTTATTGCTTCTTTTTTTGCTTTATACATTGTAGATATCATAGATACTTCTACCACTTTCCCCTGATGAAGAGGATTAACGCATGACCTTGAAACGCGTTGGGTATCACTCTGTTCATTAGTACAAGAGGGATTCTAAACAGTGGTTGTGATCTTATGATTATTATGTTACACTTTTTTCATATACTTTGTATATGTGCCAATTGTTTAACATATGTAAAAAGAAGAAATAAGAGTGGCGCTTATTCAATAATGTGCCCAGGGTTAATATACTTGAACATGGTAAGTATCCAAAACATCAAACAGATAAATGTGAATAAAAGTCCAACTAAAGCCCAATGGTAGGAGTCAGTTCATATAAAGGTAAAAATCTCATAGAGGTAACTTGATAGAAGAAAAAACAGACAACACATATATTTATGAAATGGCCGCTTACCTCCAAAAATGACCCAAAGGTCAAACAAGGCTCACCAGATAGTCAAAAACTGAATCCTGCTGATGGATCTGTAAAGACATCCAAGTGCCAAGTGAAGACAAATAACTACCTCCAGATCTTGGTATCAAAACAGCGTTTTACGGAAGTGCAGTGAGGAGGCTAGTGTGTCACTTCTCCCATTGTTTTTTACTGCAGTTTTTATCCTTACTTGATGTAAGCAGCTTCTTTTACTTAATAAATTTACTTTTTATTTGGCAATATTGCACTATGGCTGTTCTTTGTTTCCTTTGAGCGCCATTTATACAAGAAGTGCCATTACTTGGGGCGATCTGTTTCCTCTACATATGGAGTTTCCCAAGATGTTTGATACCAAGATCTGGACATAGTTCTTCGTCCAGATCTGACAGCAAATGTCACGTCCATGTACACCATTATACCACATTACTTGGGTATAGCAGCTGTAAAACACTATTTGCAAGAGTTGTCTAAGGTAGCCACTATACAGCAGAATTTAATTTTAGAATTGTTAGAATTTGCGGCGAACCACAATTATTTTGCGTTCAATGATCAATTTTATAGTCAAAAACGTGGTGTAGCTATGGGGGCTAAATGTGCCCCGAGTCTAGCAAATTTATTCATGGCGAAATGGGAAGAGGATGTTGTGTATACCGATAGAAGTCCACATTTGACCTTTTGGGCCAGATATATCGACGATGTACTGCTTTTATGGGAGGGTACCAGCTCACAGTTGGATGAGTTTTTTCTATACTTAACAACAATGATAGGGGAATCAGGTTCACATATCATGCAAGTCAAAAAAAAAATCAATTTCTTGGACTTGACCATATTTAAAAGAGGGGAAAATTCCGATACCATTACTCACTTTAGGGCGACAGACAGAAACGCCTTTATACCTCTGGACAGTTGCCACCATGACTCCTGGCTCAAATCAGTACCCAAGAGCCAATTTATAAGGGTGAGAAGCAACTGTACAGAGTTAAGTGACAATAGGGTTCAAGCACAAATTTTGAAGAGTAGACTCGTAGAAAAGGGCTATGTGGCTGAAACTTTACAGGACATAATTGAGCAAGTGGGTACAATAGACAGATTAAGCCTATTAGAAGAGAAAACTGGGAAGGCAAATAAAGGTAAAACTTTTTCAGTTCCATTCATCACCACATTTTCTACCCAACATCATCAGATAAAAAATATCATACGGAAGCATTGGTATATATTAGGGAATGATCGAATCATTAAGACATTCCTTCCAATAAAACCAAAAGTGATTTTTAGGGGAGTTCCTTCTCTTAGAGATAAAAATGCCCCCAATGTAGAAGACCCCCCGACAAAAAATCTGACAGGGTACCATCAATGTAGGAAATGTCAAAAAAGTTCCTTAAATAAGAGTAAAAATAGGAAAACAGATCAATTTATATCAACTAGTACCTCGGTGGAACATCACATTGAGCCATTTATTACTTGCTCCACGGTAGGAGTGGTCTATTTGTTGCAATGCCCCTGCAGACTGCAATACGTGGGTAGGACTATGGCACCATGCAGATACACTTTGGTGAACACATTACCAATATTAGAAATGGCTTTAAATATCATTCAGTTTCAAAACATTATGCAACACATCACAATAGGGATCCAGCTAATACCCTATTCTTTGGCATTGATAAATTCAGTGCACATTGGAGGGGTAGTGCTTATATTAGAGGACTGTCAAGGTTAGAAAGGACATGGATCCATAGGGTACGGTGGTATACCCCGTTTGGCCTCAATATTGATGTAGATGTGAATGCTTTCATAGATAACTTATAAAGTATACTGTTATTGTAAACTTGATCTGGCTTTTGGATGACATGGAACCTTAAGTGGTTATAAACACCATCAATTATCCCCAATCGACTATCTTCTATGTGTGACTCTCTAGATTAATTTCTCTCCTTTGCTCCACACTAGAGGAGAGTTAATTTCTATGGAGATACACCAAAGTGGCTAAAAATATTATTTATTTATAGAACAATTATAACTTTCCAAGCCATATTGATATTTGATCTCATTATATAATCTCTTAAGACAGCTAGGTTTGAGATAAAACATATAGCAGTATATATTTGAATATATTACCTCTGTTTAGGATTTAATATGATTGTGGCTTTTTATCTCTTTTTTAACCACTAGAGACTTTTTGTTAATCTTGAGTCAGTGTGTAGAAATTTTAGTCTTTGTTACATAAATTGTGACATTATTTAATTTTAACACAGCAAATGTGTAAGAAATGTTGTCACCACTAGGAGTCGCTGTATCGAAAGTATGGGTGTCCCCATGAGTAAGATTGCATTCTCTTCCGGATGTATGGACCAATATTGGTCCTATTTTCGGTGGATTTGCATTTCCTTTTCCCATTAGGGGCCGCCTAACTCATTGACGGGAGTCCCTTTGTAAGTTATATACTTGTTCCTTTAGGGATAGGTTGAATGGCCTTTGACGCTACTCCTTTTAATTTCTAACAAAACATATGTGTAGGAAACATTTTCACCACTAGGGGCTGCTGCGCTTTTCATGTAGGTGTCCCCATGAAGGAGATTTGATCTCCCTCCAGGTTGATACATCAACTTTAACCATAATGTTGTTAGATTTTTAATATAATTTTTTTTTTCTGCTTCAGACTAGGGGCTGTTGCAACCTAGCAATGGGTGTCCCCTTGATGATGATATATTCCCTTTAGGATAAGTCAGTTAAACTCTGATGCCGTAACATTGAATTTGAAACGTGTTTTATATTTATTTATCCCATTTCCTTCAGAAGTTTAATGTCATTAATTTGGGAATCATCATTCAACCTCTGACGCGATTGGAGTCATTTGATTCTAGAATTCGGCTATAGTTGCTTAGTTTATAGTGCTATTAATTTGCTGGCATTATCTCTTGCCTAATTAGGTATTATATATTGATTTGGGTGAAATTCAATCTTCCTCCTCATCCTTGGTTTTGTCTTGCCTTCAAATATGTCCCATATATTGTGGGCATTTGCCCGTTCCTAAAATGGCGGATTCAATTAAATGTTTTCCAAAGCCCAGAACGAGGTGTGGCCCTCTATTGGATTGATATATAAAGCGGTGAATTAGCACGCCGCCCGCGACCCAGGACGTCAGGTGTGACGAAACGCACAGGGAGGAGCGATGTGCTGACATCACAGCGATACACGCAAGTCCCGGAAACATGGGTTGCTATCGAGAGCTGGCCGGCTCTGTGTTTTACACTGCATGTGATGTTTTTTACAAATGTAAGTGCAATACTTTCTAACTTTTAATAAAATAAATATCCAATGGTTTTACGCTATGGAAGCCTTTTATTACTCTCTTTTGGGAAACATCTGGTAAAACATATCTGTATGAGTTGCAACTCCTGTGATGACGCTGGGATCTTGGCTGTGTGCAATTAACCACTTCAGCGGAAGAATTTACCCCCTTCCTGACCAGAGCACTTTTTGCTATTCGGCACTGCGTCGTTCTAACTGACAATTGCGCGGTCGTGCGATGTGGCTCCCAAACAAAATTGACGTCCTTTTTTTCCCACAAATAGAGCTTTCTTTTGGTGGTATTTGATAACCTCTGCAGTTTTTATTTTTTGCGCTATAAACAAAAAAAGAGCGACAATTTTGAAAACAACGCATTATTTTTTACATTTTGCTATAATAAATATCCCCCAAAAATATATATGTAAATTTTTTTTCCCTCAGTTTAGGCCAATACAAATTCTTCTACATATTTTTGGTAAAAAAAAACGCAATAAGCGTATATTGATTGGTTTGCGCAAAAGTTATAGCGTCCATAAAATAGGGATAGATTTATGGCATTTTTATTAAGTTTTTTACTAGTAATGGCGGCGATCAGCGATTTTTATTGTGACTGCGACATTATGGAGGACACATCGGACATTTTTGACACATTTTTGGGACCATTGTCATTTATACAGCAATCAGTGCTATACAAATGCACTGATTCCTGTGTAAATGACACTGGCAGTGAAGAGGTTAACCACTAGGGGGCGGGGAGGGGTTAAGTATGTCCTAGGGGAGTGTTTCTAATTGTGGGGGGCATGGGCTGTGTGTGACATGTCACTGATCTCTGCTCCCGATGACAGGGAGCAGAGATCAGTGACACTGTCACTAGGCAGAACGGCGAGATGCTTGTTTACATTAGCATCTCCCCGTTCGTCCTCTCTGTGAGGCGATCGCGGGTATCCCCACAGCGATCGAGTCCGCGGGACCCGCATCCCGACTCACGGAGGTCCTGGCCGGCGTGCGCCGTTGGTGCCGCGTACGCAATGACACGGCGGCAAATTTAAAGGGACGTACAGGTACGCCCATTTGCCCAGCCGTGCCATTCTGCCGACGTACATCGTCGTGCGCTGGTCGGGAAGCGGTTAAAGGCCAGGGCTGAGTATCAAACCACAAGCGCATGTGATCTATTATATTAAGTGATCAATAGGAGTCAGTAAGCGGCAGTGTGTGTGGAGGTGGAAGGCAGACTTTTTCTCTCATCACCATTGTGTATTGTGTGTTGTTTTCACAGTGGAGATCAACTAGCAATCTGAATGGACTATTTACAATGTATTATTTGATCAATTTTACTTTTTCACAATCATAAGGTTGAAGTATCTTATTTCTCAGCACGGACTCACTTTATAGCGCGACTTGATATTGGGAATATATACTATACGGCCTGCCCTATATACTCTGCAGAAAATTGGGCCTTAGGTGTTGGTGGTACCAGAACACTGTTAGCCCTCACAGTTACTCTTGTTGGGCGCAGGAACGCGCCCTGCTTTGAAATACTATATCAAAAATTGTAATTACATGCCCCTGTTAAACAGTGGTTGCAGCTAATTCACGGTCACTATACATTTATTATATATTTTTTCTTTTCCAAGTTTATTTTGATTATATTCACCGTAGGTTGATGGTTTAAATTTTCTTAAAAAAATTACACATAGTAGTGCGCAAGTTTTTTCCTTTATAACACAATTGTTTAACATAGTTTACTCTGTCTCATTTTATATTTTGTATTATTAAAATATATATTTTTTACTTATCTAATTTGTATACGCTTGTTTGTAGTCATTGCCCTACAAAGTCCCACCAGAGAGTCTTTTTGTTTTGTTGTTCATATCAGGGATGTGGGCGATCCCTCCTATACCCCACTAGAGCTGAAAAATCCTTTCTACTTCCCCCATTAACCAGTTCCCGCTGGCTGTACGCATATAGGCAGCCTCTTGGCAGGTGGGCTTTAACGCCAATAGGCCACATATATGCATTCAGTGGCGTATGTACAGGGGTCACAATTGCGCCCCGGCCCATGCTCCAGAGGGCCCGTCTTGCCCCCCTGTACACCTGGATGGAAGGGGTGACAGAGGCGGCAGCATGTAGAGGAACCAATCCCTTAACGCAGCTGATGAACGCCCGCTTCTACCAGCGACGGTTCCTCCACATGCCACCCCGCTGCCTCCTGTTCCCTATCCTATTGCCCCGGGGCCCCTGTGTGCTCCCCTGGCCACCCCATAACACTGCTGGGGTTCCTTCTTCCACCTCCTGCTTGCTGCTGCCAGTGATCTATCAGGGTGAAGAGTGGGGAGGGAGCCGGTAAATGTGTCACACATTTACCGGCCCCTTCCTTGTCTAAATGAATAGAGATAGTGATCGCTATCAATCACTGACTTCGTTTTTACTATGCTTCAGTTTATGAATGAACGGGAAGCCTCTGTACAGAGCTATTCCTGTTCATTCTGTGCAGCTGAGGCTGCAGAGATGGAGATTGAGGGCTGTGTCCTCAATCTCCTTTCTCTGTCTCAATGGTGAAACATCAGAGGTCTGTTTGGACTCCTAATACTTCACTAAAGCCCCCCAACGAAGGGTCGTAAAATAAAAAATAAATAGAAAATAAAATTATAAATAAATAAAATGTGAAAAAAATAATAAAAAAATAGAATAACAAATACAAAAAAACTACTGACATCAGTGGCAGAACTACTTCGGTTGCAAAGGTCGCACTTGCGACCAGGGCCTTGGGGTTACGCAAACGTGGGGGGGACCCCAAGGTGGCAGGAAGAGGGCCTGCTATGGGGCTATAATAAAGGGTCCCACATGGTAGTAAAGGACCCGCGGGGTCAGTGGGAAGGGCCCCGGCCGGGGGCCTTTCATGGTTTCTTGTACCAGGGCCCTAAAGGTTTTAGTTAGGCTTCTGTATTCATCCCTGTGTAAACATCTTTCTGTTCTGAGTACTAGGGGCAGGGGCGGACTGACCATTGAGCCACTCGGGCACTGCCAGAGGGCCCTGGGCCACTAGGGGGCCCAATTAGGGTTGCCAGCCTCAGTAAAACCAGGGACAGTATGTATAAATCTGTGTTTTTTTTACATCTGTCTGTCATACTGTGTGTACATGTATGTGTATACTGTGTGATTGTATACTGTGTGTGTGTATACTGTGAGGTCCCATAATCTCTGATTGCCTGGGGGCCCCATAATCTCCTATTGCCCAGGGGCCCCATGAGTTATCAGTCCGCCCCTGACTAGGGGTGAGCCGAACACCCCCCCGGTTCGATTCGCAGCAGAACATGCGAACAGGCAAAAAGTTTGTTCGAACACGCGAGCACCGTTAAAGTCTATGGGACACGAACATGAAAAATCAAAAGTGCTAATTTTAAAGGCTTATATGCAAGTTATTACCATAAAAAGTGTTTGGGGACCCGGGTCCTGCCCCAGGGGACATGTATCAATGCAAAAAATTTTTTAAAACGGACGTTTTTTCGGGAGTAGTGATTTTAATAATGCTTAAAGTGAAACAATAAAAATGAAATATTCCTTTAAATATCGTACCTGGGGGCGTGTCTATAGTATGCCTGTAAAGTTTCCCATGTTTAGAACAGTCTGACAGCAAAATGACATTTCTAAAGGAAAAAAAGTCATTCAAAACTGCTCGCGGCTGTAATGTATTGTCGGGTCCTGGCAATAAAGATGAAAATCATTGAGAAAAACGGCATGGGACCCCCCCCCCAGTCCATTACTAGACCCTTTGGGTCTGGTATGGATATTAAGGGGAACCCTGCACCCAATTTTTTTAAAAAATGGCGTGGGGGTCCCCCAGGCACTATATACTCTGAACAGCAATATATACACTATACGGTCTGCCCTATATACTCTGCAGAAAATTGGGCCTTAGGTGTTGGTGGTACCAGAACACTATAACCCCTCACAGTTACTCTTGGTGGGTGCTGGAACGGGCCCTGCTGTGAAACATTATATCAAAAATTGTAATTACGGTGCAGGACAGGGGTGAGATTTTGTCACAGAGGTAGTCTTATGTTGAGTAGATAAAAATAAGGTCCTAAGGCAAATGTTTCTGCAGGTGATTGATAGTTGGAAGCATATGGTATTGAACAAAGGGTGTTCAAAATGTATGAGATTGTGATGTGTAACAGTGACAATTTGCTGGGAGGAGGAGGATTGACCGTGATTAACGTGCGGTGAGTTCGCTCCTCCTAGCCCAGGCAATCAGCTGCTCCAACTCCCAATGATTTGATGGACTCCTCCTGATTCCCTCTGCAGTGTGCAGCGTGCTACAGTGTACTATAGTGTGCTACGGATTTATCCGATTTATCCGACTTATCAGCCAGCTTTACCCTTGTTCTACCCCGGCATCGGGTAGGGAAAGAACATAGAAGAATACTGCTGTGAGCTGAGACAGCCAGTAGATGTTTCCTTGGAGTCCCCCGAATCCGGTGTGAAGACAGGAGCGGACAGAGAGGGTAGCCAACCAACGAACGCGCACGACTGACACTCAATCGCACCGAGGTGCACTCCGCCGAACCCTGCCGAAATACACGGAGGGAATCGAGTCTTGCCGAGCAGCCCGCATCCCACCAAAGATCCGCGAATGGAGCCGAGCTGATCCGAGCCCTCCTGGATATTGAGGAAGCAGAGGACATCCAGCTTCCTGCGAAAGTATTCTGCGAAAGTATTCTGAGGGTGGCTGAGGACGCATGAGTGGATCCGAGCCCCAGTATACAGTACAGGGATCAGGCGGGTATTTTTGACTGCTCAACCAGGAACTGCACAGAATTGAAGTGATCGCAGAGGAACAGCACTAAGCCTAGGAGAGGAACCGGGCCCCGGAGAAGGACAAGGTAATGTGTGACTGCAGCAACTTTTGTTTCTCCCTCATGTGTTTGATGAGGTCATTGACAGTTGTAAATATCTTGGATTAACAAACAAGAGACAATATATGAAGTAGGATACCTGGTAAGCTGGAAAGCCCCGGATAGGAATCATATGGGTCCAAAGGGATTGGTGCAAACCGATCTCCTAGATCCTTATGAATTAGCTGCGGGATCAACAAAACTATAAGGTTACATAAAAGGACACTCTTTAAGGGTACAGCTGTGCATTATACAGAACAAAACTATAGGGGTGAGCCATATTTCTTTATATCTTATTTCCAAGTAATCTGACTACAATATGCCTTCAAAAAGCATGCATGCTCAGAAAACAAAAAGGGGATCAACTGGAGGGACAATCAAGAACCGCCCTAAACCCTTATCAGCCCCAAAAACGGATATCAAGGGTTTTTTTCAGCACCCACAGCCTCAGGATCAACATGAAGGCTCTATAGTAGTCGAACTTATCTTTGCGTCCCCTGTAAGGGATATAGAGTGCAGTCCTAATGGTAGCCCACCGGGCAATATGCAACAACCCATGACTGGTCTGGAGAGATCAGAAGAAAACTCCACTTGGGATATGCAGGCATACAAAAAGTCTCTACCAACAAGAGAGGATATGGACAAATATGTATATAGGTTGGAAACTTCATACAAAACTGAAAAACAGACATTGAAGTCATCTTTAGCTAGCACACAAAATAAGATTGATATCATAGATTCCAGATTGGCTGTTATCGATAAAAAAATACTAATACTGGAAGAAAAGAATCATGAAGTTGACCGACACCTAAAACATGTAATTGACGCTACCGACGACCTTGAAAATAGAAGTAGGCGTAATAACATAAGAATTAGAGGCTTGCCAGAATCAGTGGGAGCGGAGGGTTTGAAATGAACACTCCAAGGCATATTTAACTCTTTACTGAAATGGCCAAGGAAGGCAGACTTAGAGATCGATAGAGCACATAGTACACAAGGCCTTAGAGACAAGAATACAAGAACTCCAAGAGATGTGATATGTAGAATACATTTCTTTTACATCAAGGAAAACATCATGGCGGCTGCCCGGCTACTACGGAACATTAAGTATGAGGGTACCCAGCTTATCCTTTGCCATGACTTGTCCAGATACACATTGATAAGAAGGAAACCAGTAAAACCACTACTGGATGTACTAAGGGAGAAGGAGATTCTGTACAGATGGGGATTTCCCTTTCAGATTATAGTTCACCAAAATGGACACAAAATAATTTTTCGGGACATGGGGGATCTTCCTAATTTCCTTAACTGCCTTCAACTTCCCTTAATTGATTTGCCAGCATGGCCTCCAATATATTATGGTAACCCAGGGAGGCAATATAGGGGGAGATAGATAACTTAGCGTGAGGGTGGAGGAATGGGGAGGGGAGGGTGGGGTGATCTGGGGGGGGGGGCTTTTTTTTCTCCTTGTTATTTCATTTTATAACTGAAAAGCAATTGGACATATTTCAATATGGGAGGGGGGTGGTGATGTGGATGAGGTGTGTTAGGGGACATCATTATTTTAACCACTTCCCGCTCAGTGCCCTTCATCAGTGACCATCAGTGCCACCTCATCAGTGCCACCTCATTGGTGCCACCTCATCAGTGCCCATCAGTGCCGCTGTATCAGTGCCCATCAGTGCAGCCATATCAGTGCCCATCATTGAAGAAGAAAATGTACTTATTTACAAAAAAATTTAACAGAAACAAAGAAAAACGTGTTCTTTTTCGAAATTTTCGGTCTTTTTTTAATTTGTTGCGCAAAAAATAAAAACCGCAGAGGTGATCAAATACCACCAAAAGAAAGCTCTATTTGTGGGAACAAAATGATAAAAAGTTTGTTTGGGTACAGTGTAGCATGACCGCGCAATTGTCATTCAAATTGCGACAGCGCTGAAAGCTGAAAATTGGCCTGGGCGGGAAGGTGTCTAAGTGCCTAGTATTGAAGTGGTTAAGGAGACACAGATGTCACATTGGTTGGTAGTGGGTAGGCGGGTGGAGAATGGGTTAGGGAAGGAGAGGGGGGAGGGGAACGGGGGAGTTCCCCCCTTTTTTTTTTGTATCTTCACGCTATATATAATATCAGTTTGATTTATTCAAAGTGAAAGTCTGACTTGATATGGTGGTAATGCATCACGGGGATAATGACACTATACTCCCCCCACTACAATAGACGTTGTCCCCAACGTCTGTCCAAAAATAATGATAATAACTCCCAAGCCTGGGAGTAGGTATTTGAGCTTAAAACTTGGATTAGATAGAGAAGAAGGAAAGACAGTGGAAAGATACTAGAAGACTTACATCTATAAAACAATATGTTCACGTCCGTAAACAAAACCATCCTATGACTGTACACAACCTCACTATCTATCTAGCTGAAAAGCCTCACATCTTGATAGGAGATCAAATGGTTCCTGAAAAGGAAAACATGTTAAACACACATATATCCTATACAATTCCAGGAGCAAAGCCTCATTTAAAAATGAGACTCTCTTCCCATAATTTATTATCAAAAATAATCTTTAGGAGTCCATCCCTGTATAAAACAATTTTTTCACATGAAAGAAATCCGGCTAGCAAAAAGAAGTCCTTGGATTCAAAACACTGAGATGAATATCCAGACCTTGACCACAAAGATCTCTTTATACTGACACTAACTAACTAACTTCAGAGTTCTTTTGTCCATAGTTACCAATAAAACCGGGGATCTAGCAAGGTCAGTGTCTTTCCCAGTTTATCTACTGTAGTAATGAAATACACAACGTCATCTTTTCCGGGCCTGCAGATGACCACTTTGTCAGCATAGATGTGCCGACCGAAGTTCCAGTGCATAAAACATCCACTAAAATGTTCATCCATTTTAACAGAACAACCAGTCTTTCGGAAAGGCTTAGGCACACACAAGTAGTCCCAAACAGCTTCACTGTACCAAAGTTCCCAGTTAACTTCAATCACTTGCATTACGTCCTGAGGGACATAGGGGAAGTCCAAGCCATACTCCGTAGCTAAACGCTTGTTTAACATTCGCAAATGTGCAAGTTTGGGCAAGGATCTGTTCTTTCCCATGTCAGGAGGCACACAGGAATGCAAGGATTTGCTCACCATAGACCCAGCCGGTGTCTGTAGTGAACTAACAACTTTTGATAAAGTCTCATTTACAGTGCTGTGTGGCTCCACACAGGGTGATGTCTTCCCAGAACTCAGGGCTGTCCATTCAGGGAAAGTCATAGCAGAGGCGATGTCTTCGCCTTGTGCCCATAACATCTCTTGTGACATAGTCTCAAACAAGTCATCATCACCAGAAAGATCCGACATGGATTCTATTTCTGAATCTTCCAACTCTTCTGCTGGCAGATACTTATTTACAGTCCCAGATACATTCCCCATCAGCTGCTTACCCGTTCCTGTCGTGGACTTTGCTGGATCCGGTTCGGGTAGTCTCGGGGGTAGGCCTCGGCCACGGCTGTGGGAAGCCTGTACATATCCCACCTTCCTCTGTACAGGTACAACAGAGACAGGCGTGGTGCACTCAGAATTCAAAGCAATGTCCACTGATGAGACGGCAACAGCAGTGTCTCTCTCCGGAACATTCTCGGCAACAACAGGCAAAGTCACGGCCTGCCGCTCTCTCTCCGCAGTAATAGCAGCTACTACTGTGGCGATACCTGTTGCCCAATCCATCCGATAATCAAGGGGCAACATGGTAGGTTGCTCCACCACAAACAAATACTCTCCACATTGTGGACATCGACCAAATGGATGGAGATGTACGGCCAGCCCTTCACATCTATGGCAAATCATGCTCAGTCCCTTAATATCTCCTGAGGTATACAGAACAAACCTCCCCTGCGGCTTCAGACGAACACCAGTATCTGTAAGCAGGGCTCCGGTCAGCACAGTATTCAACACGGTGCTTGCTGGGAACATTCTTGGTCCCATAATTGGCTGCATCGCTGAAAAAGACATGGCCACACTCTGATCTTCTCAGCACGATCACGCGGCCTCTCTTCTTCTCTGGCGCCAAACACATACACGCGTCCCACGCGGTATCAAGTAGGGTAGGCTCCTCCCACTTGTTCTTCTGATCACGTAGCTCCTGGGCTTTTACTGGCGCCCGCCACCTACGCACTCAGAAATAAAGTCCTGCAACTTTTAACCTCTTCTCTTCCTGAAAAATTTGACAAAGTCCAGCTCTCACCGTAAACTCCAGGTGAAACACCTCTGTGGGTTGCGAGAATTGATGGTCAACAAATCCCAGACGACGCCCCCACATGTCGCACTAACTCTCGGTGGAGCTGCTGGTTTAAACGGGCTTCACTCTCGACACCCCTGCTTCACCGGCACTGGGTCTAGGGTTCCGTTGAGTTTACCTCTGGACGATAAAATCACCAACACTTGAATACGTTTTCAATGCTTTATTGAACCAAGTAACGAAGGAAGTAGCAGGAAAGAGGCTGGAGGGAAGCTGCAGGGAAGCTCAAATACCTTTCTTTAGGATTCTTGAGAACGTCCTTTAAAGTTGAATACTGTAATCGGATGCAATCCCCTTGTGGGACACAATCTTTGCTCGCCTGGATAGGCCTCTCTTACTTGCCTAGCAGCCAGTACGTAGCACGAACAAAAGTCTCTGCCACAGACTTGCTTGAAATAAACCCATACGATCCTCTGCCACAGGATATATTCATTTTTGTGGTGAATGTCAGACACAGTACTTGGACCTCTAAGCCAACTCGGCAGTACTATGCTGTAGAACTACTTTAGGATACGTCCTGCAACCGAGTCACCAGGCTCGTCTCCAGACCAGCACTCTGCATGATCCTTCCATGACGGGTCCTCCCCTGGGATCTTCTCGGTTGTCCAGCTTCTTCACTCTGGATAGACAGCTCAGGACCATTCCTCGGCTGCTGTGGTAGGCCCCAGACATGCTTCTGGGCCCACCCACGCACCGCAGTGGCACGGGCCTCCGGAATGGAGGACCACGAGGTAGCACTCTAACGCAGAGAACCTAGCCCCGGCTTCATCAATCCGTCCCACACCTTCAGTGTTGAAGCAACTAGGAAGACATATCACCCTCAGGGGGTTGAATTTCCCTTGTTATCCATGGTAGTGACTTCAATTTTGTGGCTGCAACTTCTTCCTCCAGCTTTACCCATTGCTTACAATCTGCATTATGAAACTAATCCACAATCCTAGCTATAAATACCGATTTAAGATAAACCGATAAATTCCGGGAGAGCCAACCCTCCATCCTTTTTTAGTCTAGTTAATACTTCTCTGCTGATTCTGGCGGGTTTACCTGTCCAGATGAAGCTCCCTATGGCCTTACGTAGTTGATTCAGAATATTTGTTGAGGGGAATATTGGGATGATCTGAAATATATAAAGTATCTTAGGCAATATGTCCATTTTTATGATGCTTATCCTACCCATCCAAGAAAATATTCCCTTATATTTCTGAAGTGTTTTTATTATTTTTTGTTTTTTTTGAAATATAGGAAGGTAATTATATTCCTGGATCTTTTCCAAGTCCCTAGGGATGAAGGTTGCAAGGTATTTAGACCTGCTAAATAAAATAAAAAACCTGGAATCCTCTAACAAACAAAATTCCACACAAAAGACCAGAGATTTGCTGTTCTATGCAAGACAAGACCTAAGAACACTTCTGCTTTCCCAGCAGGAGAACCTCTTTCGTATTTTGAAAGCAAACAATTATCGATGCAGTAATAAGGTGGGGAAACTGCTGGCGAACCAGTTGAAAGAAAAAATGACAAAGCAAAGAATCCCACATATATTGAACCCTAAATCTAAAAGAACAGTATCAAATCCAAAGGACATAGCAGACGCCTTTAGCGACTACTATAAAGCCTTATACAATCTCAAAGATGACCCAGATACCTTTCAACCCTCTGATAACCTGAAATCAGAATATTTAGAATCAATACATCTTCTAAAAGTCTCCCAGGCAGACCTATCCAAACTTAATTTACCCTTTACAATCCAGGAAATCGAAAAAACAATTAGAAACATACCCCACAACAAATCACCTGATGGATAGTCATCTGAATATTATCAATTGTTCCAACATGAACTGTCTCCTTACATAAAGCAGGTCTTTGACTCCGCGATGTCCACTGCCTCATTCCTAAAAGAGATGTTAACAGCAACCATCATACCATTGCCAAAACCTGGTAAAGATCCTTTGGCTCCACAAAATTTTAGACCCATATCCTTGTTGAATGTCGATGTTAAATTATATGCAAAAATAATAGCCAATAGAATGTCATTCCTGTTACCAGAACTCATCAAACAGGATCAGGTAGGCTTCGTAACTGGTCGGCAAACAAACAACGCTACAAGGAGAATTATAAATATACTACATCTAGCGGAAAAATCAAGAAGGCCTTCTCTGATCCTTACTTTGGACGCAGAGAAGGCCTTCAACAGAGTACACTGGAGATATTTGAATGGGGTTCTCTTACTGAGGGTATGTTCTCAAGAAACCTCCAAATAACTAATGGGACAAGACAGGGGTACCCCTTGTCACCCTTAATTTTTTCATTAGTCGTGGAACCACTAGCAGAAAAGATCAGGGAAAACACACTAATCCAAGGTATCCCATCACAAGATAAACAACACAAAATATCACTTTTTGCAGATGATGTTATCTTGACCCTATCTGATCCTTATAATTCTTTATCTGCAGCACACAAGACACAATCACAATTTAGTAAAGTAGCATACTACAAGGTCAACGTATCTAAATCCAGCATTCTAGGAATAGCAATTGACAATTCCACCAAATCCGACATGCAAAAAGATTTCCCATACCCATGGTCCCCAAAGTCCATATCTTACTTAGGAATCCAACTGACCTCCCCTATTGCCAATTTGTTCCAAGCCAACTATCAACCTTTATTAAACAGATTTCAAAAGGACATCTCCAGATACCAGAAATTCTATCTCTCATGGAATGGCCGTTTAGCAGCATATAAAATGCTACTACTCCCAAAAATAATGTACCTCTTCAGGGTCCTCCCCGATACCCATCCCACCATCCTTCCTCAAATAGTAAGCAAAAAGAATCGCGCTAAATAAGTGACAAATTGTGCATAAATTATAGACGGTGACACAAATGAGTGGGCACAATTATATACACACACAATATAAACATAGATGAATCAAAATAAATCCCTCGTGTGATCTTTTTTAAAAGTCCAAAGGGTGAACTAAACAACAGTGAAAACGGTGGCACCAAACCACCAATCTAAATGAAACTCCAAGTGATTGGCGAATATTCATCTGTGAAAAAGGCAGTCCACCACCAAGAACGGAAGGGGTCACTCCTTACCGAAAGGCCACAATCCCCCACTACAGAGGATCACAGCTCACAGGTACAACTGACACTGGCAACTGGAACCCACATTGGCATCCACTATAGGGTCATCACAATGTCAGCGATAAACTCGTGGAAGGGGCGTACCATAAAACAAAGATGGAACTTGCATAGTGTAAAACCATAAAAAACTTTATTCAAAAAACTCATAAATGCACACTTACAGTATCTTCCAGAAAAAAGAGCCTTAAGTCCGGTCCGTTGGCCGTGTGGACTCGGACAAACCCGTCCTACTGTAAATAGAGCACAGATTAGAGGTGACGTCAGCACGTCGTCTAGCTCCGCCCTACGTGTTTCGTGACATCATCACGTCTTCCAGGGGCCCCACAATTATTACACAATTATCTTTTAGTGTGTTAATTATTTTCATCGTCATTTTATACACTTCATGCTGCACCTATTTAGTCGCACATTGGTTTTAGTCATTTATGCACTTTATTATTGTGCTCTGTTTGAGCCGATTGATTATTAGAAATTAATGCTTAATTTCACTTATGATTGGAAGAATTTCTTTCCTCCCCTTGGATATGTACTTCAGTTTATTCTTTGCTGGGCTCTATTATTAGCCAGTCTTTTGATGTAACAAAAAAAAGACCCCCGGAGCCGGAAGAAGACCCCCGAAGTCAGAAGAAGACCCCCGGAGATGAGTAATAAATTACTTTAAAAACCTGTCTAGTGTGTTTTTTTATTGACACTTTTCCCCCCAGGTGAATGGGTAGGGGTATGATGTACCCCATACTCATTCACATAGGTGGGGGGCTGGGATCTGGGGGCCCCCTTATTAAAGGGGGCTCCCGGATCCCGATAAACCCTCCGCCCGCAGACCCTGACAACCAACGGCCAGTGTTGTCAGGAAGAGGCCCTTGTCCTCATCAACATGGGGGGAAGGTGCTTTGGGGCGGCGGGGCCCACAGGGCGCTCCCCTGCCCCAAAGCACCCACCCCCCCATGTTGAGGGCATGGGGCCTGGTACGTTCCAGGAGGGGGGGCGCTCACTCGTCCCCACCCCCTTTCCTAAACCATCTGGGCTGCGTGCTCGGATAATGGTCTGGTATGGATTTTGGGGGGAACCCCACGCCGTTTTTTCGGCGTAGGGTTTTTCCCTTAAAATCCATACCAGACCTAAGGGCCTGGTATGCCCCTGGAGGGGAACCCATGCCAGTTTTTAATTTAAAATTTGGCGCAGCGTTCCCCCTCATGATTCGTACCAGACATCTGTCAGCAATGCTTGCCGCTCATCGGGAAAGGAAAAAACAGTTTTTCTTTCCTGATGAGCGAGCCAGCAAGAGATGCACAGTACTCTGTCGCCGAGAACCAGCGCGATGGAATCGCGCTGGAAACACATTTTTACGGTCAGGTATTGTATGGCTAATTGTGGATGGGATGGCTGGTTATGGCTGAGTGTGGATCGGATGGCTGGGTATGGCTTAGTATAGATGAATGGATGAGTATTGCAGAGTATGGATGGATGAGTATTGCTGAGTATGGATAGATGGGTGAGTATTGCTGAGCATGGATGGATGGCTGGATGAGTGCTGGAATGTCCACAGATCAGCGCTATGGGAAGTACACATCCAGCCCACAGCTCTGCTGCACCTGATCTCTCCCCTCGCACTGTACTGATTCGGTATGAGGAGGGAAAGATGAACCGGATATGATGCCAGTTTGTTTACAAGTGATCGCTCCATCATTTGACAGAGTGATCATGTGGTAAACGGCCGCTGTCAGCGGCCATTTATTGTGATCCGTTATGTGCCGGGTTAGGTCACGTATCTTCTCGGGTGCATGCACCAGGGGGGCATGGGAGCAAGATTCTGGGAGGACGTCCATGGACACCCTCCCAGAATAAGCCGATCGTGCTGTAGCCATCTTTCGGCTATGGCCCGGTCGCCAAGTCCTTATTATTGTACCATGAGGCTTTTGAAAGGAATTTTCACTTTTTTACATTGAGGTTTAATGTCTAGATTGTATTACTATCTACCTCTAGCCAATCTCCTTTGAATAATGTTTTAACATAGAAGCACATTGATAGGATTTATTGCACTCAGTTGATCACTTTTACGGGTAAAAAGCTATACATCCCCTGCAGGCAATGAGGTTTAATCCCATCTACCTATTTCAGGTGACACATTGAGGGTGATTTACTAAAACTGGAGCACTCAGAATCTGGTGCTGCTGTGCATGGTAGCCAATCAGCTTTTAACTTCAGCTTGTTCAATTAACCTCCCTAGCGGTCAGGGCCATTTTTATTATGGATTGGTCCCTGGGCAAACATTTTCTTGACCCCGCCATGCAATTTTGTTCTCCACCTGCTCTGAGCCTGAGACATACAAAAAAATAGCAGTTTACTTCAAATCAGGCAGCTGTTGAGATTGGTTGCCAGAGGTTACAGTGTATCATTACCGCTCACTGACTGGCTGCTAGAGGTTACAGCACACTTTATGGCTCACTTATTATTTGATAGAGGTGATGTACCTGGGTGACCTGGGTGACCTCGCCCCCTCTGACGCCACGGGAACGTTAGAGCAGGCGGGGTCACCCGGGTGGCCCCACCCTCAGTTATATAAGAACTGTTAAAGGCAGAGAAGCGTCACACGGTGGGAGCCTCCCATTGAGACGGATCGGTTGCGGATTTCTTTTTTTCTTTTTCGGTCCATCGCGGCAAGATAGAAGAAGATTTTTTAATAAAGCATTTGTCCCCAATCTGTGTCTTGTCGTTTTTAACATTTTGACACTTTTTTTTGTGAAATAGTAGAGGTATATTTGTACCTCGTTATCATTTCACACAGGGGGAGGCCGGGATCTGGGGGTCCCCTTGTTAAAGGGGGTTTACAGATTCCGATAAGCCCCCCCGCCCGCAGACCCCCACAACCACTGGGCAAGGGTTGTGGAGATGAGACCCTTGTCCTCATCAACATCAGCTACCCCAAAGCACCCTCCCCAACTTGAGGGCATGTGACCTGGTATCAGGAGGGGGGGTGCTCTCTTGTCCCCCCCTCTTTTCCTGCGGCCTGCCAGGTTGCGTGCTCGGATAAGGGTCTAGTATGGATTTTGGGGCGGACCCCTACGCCATTCTTTTTTAAAGTTCCCATTAAAATCCATACCAGACCCAGGTATGGCGCAGGGTTCCCCTTAATTTCCATATTAGACTGAAGGTCCTGGTATGGAGTTTAGGGGGACCCCCACACAATTTTTTTTAAAATTTTGGTTCGGGGTTCCCCTTAATATTCATACCAGATCCCAAGCGCCTAGTAATGGACTGGGGGGGATCCCATGCTCTTTTTTTCAATGAGTTTTATCTATATTGCTGAGACCCGACAATTCATTACAGCCGCGATCAGTGTTAAATGACAATTTTTCCTTTAGAAATGTCATTTTGCTGTGGTATTGTTCTAAAAAAATGCGCCACTTTACAGGCATACTATAGACAACCCCCAGGTACGATATTTAAAGGAATATTTCATTGTTATTGTTTCACTTTAAGCATTAAAATCATCACTGCTTCCGAAAAAACGGCTGTTTAAAAAAAAAAAAAATGCATTGATCCATGTCCCCTGGGGCAGGACCCAGGTCCCCAAACACTTTTTATGACAATAACTTGCATATTAACCTTTAAAATTAGCACTTTTGATTTTTCATGTTCGTGTCCCATAGACTTTAACGGTGTTCCGGCGGCTTTCAAATTTGCCCCGAACACTGCATATTGTTCGCTGTTCGCAGAACATCTGAATAACCAAAGTTCGGCCCGAACTTATGCTTAGGCCGAACTGTTCGCCCATCCCTATTAATGACCACAGTTGTAGGCAAGACTTGCAAGCATGCCCCTTTACCTCCCCAGTGGGCAGCATTCAGCAGAAGTGATGATGGAAATCATCTCAAGGGGGCATGATATACATATGAATGCTGCTGGTCCGCGGCAATTTACATATTAATGCCACCGCTATTTACATAACAATTCAGGTTATTTACACATAAACACAGGGTCTGCAGGTGAGTCATCTGTACACAACAATAGGGCAGAGCTAAGCAGCATTAGTAACAGAACTTCACACTGAGATATCAGGACACAGCACGGGACTAAAACTTAAAGGGGCAAGAGAATTTAAACTGGGATAGTTGGCAAGTAGAGGCAGCTGCTAAGGGCCCCACAACAATAACTGGGCCCTTTTCCCCTGCCTTAAAGACAGCCCTGCTAGCAGTATTCCCGAGTGTGGCTCGGGGTGAATTTTCAGTACCAAAAGCGGTAACCCCCAAGCCACACTCGGGATCGCATTGCAGGATCCAGGCAAAGTTACTTACCTTGTCCCCAGGATCCTGCGTTGTCCTCCCGCTGTGTGTGTGAGCCGTGTCCTCCACTCGATTCATCACAGCGCCGAGCTCCGTTCCCTGCGAGCGTTGCGATGCACCGGAATGGAGATCGGCGCCAAATTCAAAAAGTTAAAAGCACACACAATACATACAGTACACTGTGATCTTACGGATTACATAACTGTACACATTATTTCACATCCCTTTTGTCCCTTGTGGTTCGTCCAGTGTCCTGCATTCAGTTTTATATTATAAGTACTGTTCTTTCTGCCTGGAAACTGGAGATTGTCTATAGCAACCAAAAAGTGTCCCTTTACATCAAAAGCGGTTTTAGAGCAGCTAGAAAACAGTGATAATAAATTAGAATCACTTGCAGAATTGAGTGATCGTGATTCGTGGGGAACTCCGTCATCAAACACTGAAAGTAACGACAGCGACAATTCTGCAACTGAGCAAATTTCAGAGTTTTTGCTTTGATTACATTATTGAATAATTTTTATTATTAATATTATTATATTATTATTTGTTATAATTATTTATAGTTATTTATTATATTATAATTTATGATTTTGTGTTTCAAACTTTATCATACCCGGGATGTCTACTAGACTCTTGTTTGGACAGATTTAAGTGAGTTATTACTAATGCCGCGTACACACGATCGGACATTTCGACAACAAAACCGTGGATTTTTTTCCGAAGGAGGTTGGCTCAATCTTGTCTTGCATACACACGGTCACACAAATGTTGTCGGAAATTGCGAACGTCAAGAACGCGGTGACGTGCAACATGTACGACGAGTCGAGAAGAATGAAGTTCAATAGCCAGTGCGGCTCTTCTGCTTGATTCTGAGCATGCGTGGAACTTTGTGCGTGTACACACGATCAGAATTTCCAACAACGGATTTTGTTGTCGGAAAATTTGAGAACCTGCTCTCAAACATTTTTTGTCGGAAATTCCCACAGCAAATGTCCGATGGAGCCTACACACGGTCGGAATTTCCGACAACAAGCTCACATCCAACATTTGTTGTCGGAAATTCGGACCGCGTGTATGCGGGATAAGAATTACAGGCCTACAATATAAAACGCCAAATTTCCATGCAAAACAATGTACCGCTTTGAGCATCAAAAATCTGACATAATTATACCGCCAGGGAGGATAGGCTTTGACAATAAATCCTGGAAGTTGGTTTCAATGCAGAACTGCACCAGATCACTCTCCAAGTCTTAGTAAATAACCCCATTGCAGTACCGATATTGTGAAATCAGTAATCTCTTCATACCCTTCGGAGTCTCAAAAGCCCCCAGTCTTGCCTATCCACCCCTCACAAGTAGGGGCAGATGTGGTTGGTCCTGGGTTGCAGAGCACAGGATTGTTGGCATTCCACCGCTAAGGTTTGCTACTGTAATGGCTCTGTCTGAGGTGTCCACCCAAACCAGTCCCACCATCAGGAACCATCTAGATATATTTGTAAATCCATTGTATTGTACACAAATTGTTCTACTACCTAAAAACAGATTGCGTAAGAAACCAAGGAGGTCTATTTAGAAAGGTTTTCACCCAAGATTCACACAACTTGTACTCAAGATTCACACGTGTAATAGAATCCAATTGGAAGAACGGCCAAACCTAATGTAAAAACACTTATAAATAAGCAGCATGTCCCCTCAGCTCCCGTGCGGGACCTTTCTGGTTCGATCTGGGGATTTCATGGCCGCACCATCACTGTGAGGACCACCAAGTAAGTGAATGGGCAGGCTGGGTCCAAAGGGAGGGGACCCCTCTTGTCCGTTTTTTTTTTTCTTTTTAAATATATTTTCCATCTTTATTTTTAGATTATCAATATGGTTTCTTGCTCCTGATGATAGGCACATAAGACCTTGAAACGCGTAGAGCCAACAACAACCTAGTGTATACAACGATGCATCTGTTCAGGCCGTTCCAATAGAATTGTTTTTCCCTTTTCATAATTTTTTTATTTTTGATCTTCTAACCTGTATATTTATCACTCTAATCATGTAATCATGTTCTAAATGTTTTTTATATTTCATATCATGTATTGATTCCTTGTTGGATTATGTATTTACCCTGTTTCCCCGAAAATAAGACCTAGCGTGATTGTCGGTGATGGCTGCAATATAAGCCCTACCCCCCCAAATAAGCCCTACCCTGTTTCCCCAAAAATAAGCCCTACCCTCAAAAGAAGACCTACAAGGACTTTAACTAGGGCTTATTTGGGGGGTAGGGCTTATATTGCAGCCATCACCGACAATCACGCTAGGTCTTATTTTCGGGGAAACAGGGTATGTATATTTTTCTGGCTTCAATGAATTGTAAAGTTATACAAATGGTTATATATAGCAAAATGCATTGAATTATTTGAATATAAAAACTTTATGATAATTTGAATTCATTAAAAGCTAATTTTTCTTCATTTATTACTGCTCCCGTGTGCTTATATAAAGTCCCGCCATTTGCTCCTTTTATTTAATACTTATAAATAGACCTTCAAATGTTATGTAACTTCAATATATATTATATATATTTGATACTTTGTTACATTTTTGTAACAGGACTTTTCCAGGACTTTTCCAAAGCCTCTCCAATCCTATGGAATGCCCTACCCCAATCTGTCCGCTTATCTTCTACCTTATTAGCTTTTAGATGATCCCTAAAAACCCTTCTCTTCAGAGAAGCCTCCCCTACCCACACCTAACAACTGGATTTTCATCTTCTCCATCAGCTCATCCCCCACAGTTATTACCTTTTGTTTCCACTTGACCCTCCCTTCTAGATTGTAAACTCTAACGAGCCGGGCCCTCTGATCCCTCCTGTATTGATTTGTATTGTACTTGTAATGTCTGCCCTCATGTTGCAAAGTGCTGCGCAAACTGTTGGCGCCATATAAATCCTGTATAATAATAATAATTTTTGCTAATGTCTAAAGCAACCTAGTGATTGTAAAGGATCACTTTTTTATTTTTATTTAAATAACAAGCATGTCATACTGACCTGCTCTGTGTAATAGTATTGCACAGAGCAGCCCCAATCCTCCTCTTCTCCAGTCCCCCACCAACGCTCCTGGCTCCTCCCTCCTGCTGAGCGTCCCTAGAGCAAGCCACTTGCTATGGGGCACTTGTATGTGCTCGCTCCTGAGCCGCCTTTGTCCCTCTGGCTGTGATTGAGAGCAAATATGAACAGAAGAAAAGTATTTCTCCTGCGCTCGTGCAGGCGGTATTGATATAAAGTGGTAGTCATTTTCGAATGGTGGGTAGGATGATCATGCGCCATGTGATACATCAGCCACTCCTCTCTATGTATATCTACCACATTTTACAGACTTTTGTTTTGCTCTCCAAGGCTCTGATGAAGAGGGAACCCCTCGAAACGCGTTAGCTTACCATTGAGCATTTGTCCTTGCATGGGCATGATTAATTCTTTATGAACATTTTGTAACCTGGTTTTTATGAATACGTAGTAATTTCTTTGTACTCATCCACTTTGTGTTTGAGAGCAGCAGGAGCCAATGGCTCCTGCTGCTGTCTCTGAACCAAAGAGGATGGAGAGAGCCGCTGCTCTCGTGCACAACGCTGGATCAGGCTCAGGTGAGTATAAGAGGGGGCATTAAGATAAGAAAAAAAGTTTTCTCTGTTGCACTTTATAAGTATTGGGTTACATCTCTTTTTTTTTTGCGAGGTAGTAATCTGTACACAGTATTGTGAAGACAGGATTATATTATGCTTTCTGGAACACTTGTGCAGTGATCCCAAGTTTTAATATAATCTGTGAATAGTTTTTTTTTTCTTGCTACGGGGAGGGATTTTACCAAACTTTTTTTCATTATTAGTCAGCTGCTGTACCTGCAGGGCTCTAATGAGGAAAGTGGCAGGGTGAGTATGCCTTTAGATGTAATTTCCCTTTGGGAGCATCTCGCCAAAAAATGGCATTTATGTTGCAGGGGATGCCCAAAATCTGACTTGTATCTGAGTGTAGAATTCTGGGAAAATTAGTGAGCCAATCACACGAGCAGGAAATTACTTTTCTGGGGGGGGGGGGGGGGGTGCTCTGTATACCATCTGTGTACAGAGCGCCTCCAGGTGGCCATATTGCATTTTACAGAAAATGACAGCTCTGCAGATTGGGAGGTAAAGATCACTTTTAATAACATTCAGGCCGGGTTCACGTATGTGCGGCGGCGTCGCATTTGTGTGAACCCGGCCTTAATTACAATATCACTTGTGTCTCAATTGTATATGTTTTATTATTTTTAATTTTATTTGCTAAAAAAAAATTCCCCATGAAAGTGGAAAGTGGAGTTACCCTTTAAAGTGAATATATTAGGATATATATATTTTATAATTAGGATATATATTAGTTTTAGATGAAGTATGGAAGGCTCTGGACTTTTTTTTTTTTTGGTCATTGATAATAGTGATAATATTTCCCTTCCCTTTCTGTCTCGGTATCCAGTGCAGTTTGTAAATTGGCCCCCCAATGCGTCCTCCACCTTGGAGTTTCTCCAGTGGCGTAACTAGAACCCTCAGGGCCCCAATGCAAGAAACCATGAAGGGCCCCCCTGACTCTTTTTTCTCCGAGCCTGATGGTGGAACACCAGGGCCCGGTCACAAGTGGGTGGCCGCATATAAAGGAACCAATTTCTCCATCCCCCCCCCCGCGCTTCTCCTCCTTTCCCTCCCACAGGCATTCAGCGGCTGCAGGAGGAAAATGGAGAGATGGGTTCCTCTATGTCGGTGTTTCTCAATCTTTTTCCAGTCAGGGCACCCTTGAAGTACACCCCTAGGGGAATGGAGCTGCACTGCAACACCTCGCAACTGTGTGCATTGCATGCAGTTGCGGGATAGTGATGATGCATTTAAGAGGTTAAAACAGGCGGTCAGTAGGCAACATATTGCCTCTTTACCGGCTGTCAAATGCCTCTGAAAAGCGATCTGAGCATGGATCGCTTTTCGGAGGAACAGCATTTTTTTGTGCTGGTACTATGAACAAGCAAAACAAATTTAAAAAATCGGTTCTGATTGTACACATATAGGGGGTCAGGATTAAAAGCGCATACATAAAATGTGCATACATACATGTAAACACACACACATAATACACACACATATATAAAAACACACACATATATATAAATGCACATATGCACACACATATAAACCAGTGGCGGTTGGTGCTCAAAATTTTTAGGGGGGCGCAAGCAAACTGAAAAATTCAGAAAAAAACATCAATGTGTGCCCATCAAACTCTGCCGCTGTGTCATCAAATGCCGCCAGTGTGCCCATCAAATGCCGCCAGTGTGCCCATCAAATGCCGCCAGTGTGCTCATCAAATGCTGCCAGTGTGCTCATCAAATGCTGCCAGTTTGCCCATTAAACGCTGCCACTGTGACCATAAAACGCTGCCACTGTGTCCATCGAAGTCTGCCACTGAATGCCGTCACTGTGCCCATCAAATGCTGCCACTGTGCCCATCAAATGCTGCCACTGTGCCATCAAATGCCGCCACTGTGCCCATCAAATGCTGCCACTGTGCCCATCAAATGCTGCCACTGTGCCCATCAAACGCTGCCACTGTGTCCATCGAAATCTGCCACTGTGCCATCAAATGCCGTCACTGTGCCCATCAAACGCTGCCACTGTGCCCATTAAATGCTGCCACTGTGCCCATCAAATGCTGCCACTGTGCCATCAAATGCTGCCACTGTGCCCATCAAATGCTGCCACTGTGCCATCAAATGCTGCCACTGTGCCCATCAAATGCTGCCACTGTGCCATCAAATGCCGCCAGTGTGCCCATCAAATGCTGCTGGTGTGTCCATTAAATGCTGCCAGTGTGCCATCAAATACTGCCACTGTGAATCCCCCCCGCCCGCTCACTGACTGCCCAGCACTTACCCTGTCTCGGTGGGGCAGCAGGTGATGCCCACGAGTGGGGTCCTTCATGCGTCTCCTGTCGTCCTCATCTCCCATCCTCTCCTCCTGATAGGCATCCAATAGCCACACCTGTCGTTTCAGCCAATCAGGTAACGCTTAACAGATCCGAGCACCTCATTGGTGGAGAGGCAGTTCAGTGTTAGGAAAGTGAATATTAATTCGCTTTTCTAAAACACCTGGGTGGACTGTGAGCGCCAAGCATGACACTCACAGTTCACCTATTTTGAAGCCTATTAGAGCCTATGGCTCCAATCAGGTGCTTCAAAACCCCCCTCCCCCCTCCGCTGTAATTCAGGTGCCCAAAAAGGGGTCGGGGGCCTGAATAGGGGGTGGCAGCGGTGGCCATGGATAGATTCATGCTATGCATGAATCTGTCCATTGGTTATAGACGGGGTGGCTGGAGAGAGGGGGCGGCGCCTGTGCGCCCCCTAATGGATGCACCGCCACTGATAAACATATGCACATACATGCACACTCACATACATACATGCACACTCACATACATGCACACTCATATACATGCACACTCACATACATGCACACTCACATACATACATGCACACTCATATACATGCACACTCACATACATACATGCACACTCACATACATACATGCACACTCACATACATACATGCACACTCACATACATACATGCACACTCACATACATGCACACTCACATACATACATGCACACTCACATACATACATGCACACACACATACATGCACACTGACATACATACATACATGCACACACATGCATACATACACACACACACATATAAACACACATACAGTAGATCAGTGTTTCTCAAATCCAGTCCTCAAGGCTCACCAACAGGTCATGTTTTCAGGATTTCCACTATTTTGCACAGGTGATTTGATCAGTTTCACTGCCTTAGTAATTACCATAGCCGTTTCATCTAAGGGAAATCCTGAAAACATGACCTGTTGGTGCGCCTTGAGGACTGGAGTTGAGAAACACTGCAGTAGATAGATAGTCTTATAAAAAAATGGCAGACCCTTAGCTTTTCCTGCCGGGTACTGCACTGTAGGGGGAGACAAAGAGCACAGCACACACTTTGCTTTCACTTTAGGTTAATGTGACGAGCTCCCTGCACAGCGCCGATTACAGTTCGGCTGACGATCGGGGAGCTCGTCTCAGCCGCCCCTGCTGTTCCTCCTATCGAAGAGTACGGGGGGCCCTCAAGGGCCCTCTGCAGCATGGAGCCCGGTCGCCATGGCGATCTCAGCGACCCCTATAATTTCACCACTGAGTTTCTCCTCTCTCATATTCTAAGAGAGAGAGAGAGATGTCCATTGAGAAATACATTGGGATTGATTTACTAAAGGCAAATAGACTGTGCACTTTGCAAGGGCATTTGCTCCAGAGCTTAGTAAATGAGGTGAAGCTTCACTTTGCAAAGAATACCCAATCATGTGCAAAGATTAAAAAAACAGCATTCTTGCACATGATTGGATGATGGAAGTCAGCAGAGCTTCCCCTCATTTCCTAAGCTCTGGAGCAACTGCCATTGCAGAGAGCAACTGCACTTTCTGAAGTGCCTTTAGTAAATCAACCCCGTAAAGTCCCACCAGAGACTGTCCACCTAAAATACCCCTGTGTTATTAGATGAATACATAGACGTGTGCACAGGGTGTGCCGGATGTGCCTGGGCACACTCTAATCGCTTCCCCGTGCTTCCTGGCGCCATCTTCCCTCTTCTCCCTTCCCTCTGGCTGCTGAGGGAAATGTTTCAGGATGGAGAGCAAGGGAAGGGGAGCGGTAAATATTTCATTTACGGGCCCCTTCCTTTTCTGAATGAGCACAGTGAGTGATCTGTACCGATCGCTCCTTTGTTTATTGTTAACTGAAGCATAGTAAACTACGCCGCTCAGCACAGAGCACTTCCCATTCCTTCACTATCCAGTGCAGCTGAGGCTGCAGAGAAAGGGACTGGGGAAGCTCTATCCTCAGTCCTCAGTCCTCAGTACCTAGTCCTCTGTCCTCAGTACCTAGTCCTCTATCCTCTGTCCTCAGTACCTAGTCCTCAGTCCTCAGTACCTAGTCCTCAGTCCTCTGTCCTCAGTATCTAGTCCTCAGTCCTCAGTTCCTGGTCCTCTGTCCTCAGTACCTAGTCCTCAGTCCTCTGTCCTCAGTACCTAGTCCTCAGTCCTCTGTCCTCTGTCCTCAGTACCTAGTCCTCAGTCTTCTGTCCTCAGTCCTCAGTCCCTAGTCCTCGGTCCTCTGTCCTTAGTACCTAGTCCTCAGTCCTCAGTACCTAGTCCTCAGTCCTCTGTCCTCAGTCCTCTGTCCTCAGTCCTCTGTCCTCTGTCCTCAGTACCTAGTCCTCAGTCCTCAGTCCTCTGTCCTCAGTCCTCAGTCCCTAGTCCTTGGTCCTTGGTCCTCTGTCCTCAGTACCTAGTCCTCAGTCCTCAGTCCCTAGTCCTCGGTCCTCTGTCCTCAGTACCTAGTCCTCAGGCCTCGGTCCTCTGTCCTTAGTACCTAGTCCTCAGTCCTCAGTACCTAGTCCTCAGTCCTCAGTCCTCTGTCCTCTGTCCTCAGTACCTAGTCCTCAGTCCTCTGTCCTCAGTCCTCGGTCCCTAGTCCTCGTTCCTCTGTCCTTAGTACCTAGTCCTCAGTCCTCAGTACCTAGTCCTCAGTCCTCAGTCCTCTGTCCTCAGTCCTCTGTCCTCAGTACCTAGTCCTCAGTCCTCGGTCCCTAGTCCTCGGTCCTCGGTCCTCTGTCCTCAGTACCCAGTCCTCAGTCCCTAGTCCTCGGTCCTCTGTCCTCAGTCCCTAGTCTTGGTCCTCTGTCCTTAGTACCTAGTCCTCAGTCCTCAGTACCTAGTCCTCAGTCCTCAGTCCTCTGTCCTCTGTCCTCAGTACCTAGTCCTCAGTCCTCAGTCCTCTGTCCTCAGTCCTCAGTCCCTAGTCCTCGGTCCTCTGTCCTCAGTACCTAGTCCTCAGTCCTCAGTCCCTAGTCCTCGGTCCTCTGTCCTCAGTATCTAGTCCTCAGTCCTCAGTACCTAGTCCTCAGTCCTCTGTCCTCAGTTCTCAGTACCTAGTCCTCAGTCCTCAGTCCTCTGTCCTCAGTCCTCAGTCCCTAGTCCTCGGTCCTTTGTCCTCAGTACCTAGTCCTCAGTCCTCAGTCCTCAGTCCTCAGTCCATAGTCCCTGGTCCTCGGTCCTCGGTCCTCTGTCCTCAGTCCTCTGTCCTCAACCTTTCTCTTTCTCAAAACTGAGACCTCAGGGGTCTAAAACAGGTTTATACTGCGCTAAAGTGCAACACAGAAAAAATAGCTACAACAAAAACCATCAAATATCTCTATGGTGTAAGTTAAATAATAAAAAACATAAGTTGCGCTAAAAATGAAAAATCACAGAATAAGTGACATATAGTGCAAATGAATTAATTAATAAATAATGAACATTCAAAAAAAATCCATCAACACAAAAATTAATATAGAAAACATTGAAAGTGAGACAAAAAATTGATGAATGGATGAGAAAATTAATGAAAAAAAGAGTCAGTTGAGGTAGTAAATTGGCGAGGTTATCCACCTTCACCAGAGGAGAGGAAGGAGAGGGGGAGAAGGGGAAAGGGTCTCAATCTGAGGAGAAGATCCCACTCCGTAAGTGGAAACCCTTACCCATACAGGTGGACCCCCTCAGGAGCGAGGTCATATACGCAGGCAGATTAAGCCCGAGAGCCTCCTATTATGGACGGGAGCCACTCAGTGGGGTATGATGGATTCAGACAAGCAGGAACTCCAATCAGTACACTCCAAGGGTCCACATTATCCAGAGATAAAGGGGACTGGACCACCAAACCCACACCACTGTCTTCCCTAGGGCAGGTTTGGAGGCAAAAGAGGCAGCAGCTCTCTGGTCTGTGTATCTGCTTAGGAAACAGAGATAACCCACACGTGCTTTTTTTTTTTTTTACCACTACTATTTTCCCTTTTACGGCTTTTGAAATGTACAAATGCAGCAATTTAGAAATCGGATGAAAGGTTTAGCTCTGGGAAACACTTTTTCAAAGAGTAAAAGTGCATTTTCTATACAACTATATAGATCAGACCAAAATGAAGGACAAATGAGGAGGAAAGAGGGACAGAGGGACATTGCTCCAAATCAGGGACAGCCATGTAATCCTATGTGTCTTTCTTGAAGTCCAAAAATATATAATTTTTTGTGTATATTTTCCTACGATTGGGGTGAGGTATTTAATATATGTATGTTTAGATTTAGTCCATACATACATATACAGTAGATGACTTGTGGAAAAAGTAAGTACACCCCAATGCATCTATCACCACTTCAAATCCATCAAAATTAGAATCTGGAGTTTCTTCAGATTAGATCTTCCAAGGGGAGTAGGGATGAGCCAGACACCCCCCCGCTCGGCTCGCATCCAGAACATGCGAACAGGCAAAAACTTTGTTCGAACACACGAACACCATTAAAGTCTATGGGACACGAACATGAAAAATCAAAAGTGCTCATTTTAAAGGGTAATATGCAAGTTATTGTCATAAAAAGGGTTTGGGGACCCGGGTCCTGCCCCAGGGGACATGGATCAATGCAAAAAAAAGTTTTAAAAACGGCCGTTTTTTCGGGAGCAGTGATTTTATTAATGCTTAAAGTGAAACAATAAAAGTGTAATATTCCTTTAAATTTCGTACCTGGGGGGTGTCTATAGTATGCCTGTAATGGGGCGCATGTTTCCTGTGTTTAGAACAGTCTGACAGCAAAATTACATTTCTAAAGGAAAAAAAAAGTCATTCAAAAGTGCTAGCGCTAGTGCCGGCTATAATGAATTGTCGGTCCGAAAATACACATAAAAGTTCATTGATAAAAACGGCATGGGAATTTCCCCACAGGGGAACCCCGAACCAAAATTTAAAAAAAAATGAACGGGGGTCTCCCTAAATTCCATACCAGGCCCTTCATGTCTGGTATGGGTATTAAGGGGAACCCCGCACCAAAATAAAAAAAAATGGCGTGGGGTCCCCCTCAAAATCCATACCAGACCCTTAACCGAGCACGCAACCTGGCAGGCCGCAGGAAAAGAGGGGGGATGAGAGAGCGCCCCCCCCTCCTGAACCGTACCAGGCCACATGCCCTCAACATTGGGAGGGTGCTTTGGCGTAGCGGTTCTTCTTTCCCCGTTTCTTCTTCCATCTTCTTTCTTCTGGTCTTCCACAGGGGGGCAGGGTCACCCGTTTACGTAAACATGGTGACCCCGCCCCCTCTGACAACACGGGGAAAGCCATAGGGATATCCCCGTTCATCAGAGGGGGGCAGGGTCACCGGGTGGCCCCGCCCTCCATTATATAAGAACCGTCACCTCAACAGAAGCGTCATGCAGCGGAACACTCCCACTGAGGCGGATCGTGCGGAGGATGAGGGGGAGAAAAGCCGGAGGAAGATGCCGGACGAGAAGAAGAAGAAGATGGAGGAAGAAGAAGAACACCGAAGGAAGACCAGAAGAAAGAAGAAGAAACGGGAAAGAAGAAGAAATTAATAAAGGAATTGTCAAAAACCGTCTCTTGTCTTTTTTAACATTTTTTACCCATTTTGTGAAATGGTAGGGGTACATTTGTACCCCATTACCAATTCACACAAGGGGGGGTGGCATATGGGGGTCCCCTTGTTAAAGGGGGTTTCCAGATTCCGATAAGCCCCCCTGCCCACAGACCCCCACAACCCTTGGGCAAGGGTTGTGGGATGAGGCCCTTCTCCCAATCAACATAAGGACAAGGTGCTTTGGGGGCCGCTACCCCAAAGCACCCTACCAATGTTGAGGACATTTGGCCTGGTACGGTTCAGGAGGGGGGGCGCTCTCTAGTCGCCCCCTCTTTTCCTGTGGCCTGCCAGGTTTCGTGCTCGGATAAGGGTCTGGTATGAATTTTTTTTACATTTTGGCACGGGGTTCCCCTTAATATCCATACCAGACATGAAGGGCCTGGTATGGAATTTAGGGGGATCCCCACACATTTTTTTTTTTTTTTAAATTTTGGTTCGGGGTTACCCTGTGGGAAAATCCATGCCATTTTTACCAATGAACTTTTATGTGTATTGCCGGACCGACAATTCATTATAGTCGGCACTAGCGCTAGCACTTTTAAATTACTTCTTTTTCCCTTAGAAATGTCATTTTGCTGGGGGCGTGGTTTGGAGCCGCTGTAAGATGGACGCGTTGTGCTGAAGCTCCCGTCCATGAGGTCTAGCTTCTTTAGCGAACCGCCACCATACAACACTCTGCTATGGTAAGGACAGCCCGCAGTACCTCCGCATCCAGATCCAGGTCCCCTCTGAACCAAAATCCCCCGCGGGAAGGGCATATTCCTGAGATCTTCCGATCCCGGCCCAGAGGCGCCATGCAGGCCGTTCAGCCAGCCGCCTCGAGTAGATCACAGCCCCAGAGCGCCAGCCCCCTCAGCTCAGGTAACCAGAGCCTATCAAGCATGGGGTCAGAGCAGAGACATCCGCCCGCAGTCAATTTGGATGACCTCCATAATGTTGCTGCGGACATTAAGAACACCCTGATGGCAGCTATCTCAGACATGAGGTCTGATTTACAAGCAATATCGCTTGTGGAGGAGGTTGAAACAACTCAGACGCGCCACGAGGCCTCCCTGTGCCATGTGCAGCAGCTCACAGAGTCTCACGCCATGCACCTGAGAGACATCAATCACCACATGGAGGACCCTGACAATCGCGGGAGACACCGCAACCTTCGATTTAGGGGAATACCAGAATCGATCGATTCACAGCAGTTATCTCAATTGGTTACAACCATTGTGAACGAACTCCTAGACAGGCCCCAAGATGCCCCGGTAGTCTTTGAACGCATCCACAGGGCACTACGGCCAAGAGGGAGGGACACAGATCCCCCCAGGGATACAGTATGCTGCCTTATAGACTTCTCGCTTAAGGAAGACATTTTGAGGTCATCCAGAAACCGAAATCAGATAATCTTTCAGGGCTCAAACATCAAGATATATCAGGATCTCTCAAACATCACCCTGAAGGAGACGCGAATTAAGGTCGTTACTGGACACTCTAAGAGCCAGATCTATCGTATATCGGTGGAAATTCCCCTTTGGCCTGTCTGCAACACACCAAGGCCGAACGGCACTCCTCAGGGTCCCAGAAGACTTGGAACACTTCTGTTCTACACTAGACATCCCAATTGTTGCTCTGCCGGACTGGTACAGTGATTTCCGTCTTCCTCAGATGCACAGAGCTACATCGATGGATGGCATTGCAGAAGCAGGCAACTTCCACCTTGGATGTCGCCGACATCACCAAGGGCCGTACCTCTCACCGCTAAGAGATCCAGGCATGCCGAGGAATGGCAGCCCCACAGCCTCCCCTGCACATCGCAGAGCCCGGATCACTTAAAGGAATGGTAATATCTCTCTCATCCTTTTGTATGACCCAGGAGACAGTTTGAAAGTGACCCTAATTGACATTCTTTCCCGATAAATGATTACAAATACCTGTAAAAGTCATATAGACATGCCAATGTCCTCTTCCGTGCATCACCGTGATTTGAGACATCCCCATTACCCAACCCGACGTTGCATACCACCTATGGACCCTCACCACTTCCGCCATGGTAACACCACTGAGAGACAATGACATTTTTGCTAACCGAATAGAGCTATACAAACAGGGGGGTAACTACCACCATAGCGACCCATGCAGGCGCTATGGGGCCTGCAGCTGAGTGGGGCCCAGTGAGGATGAGAGCACCGCCGGCACAGTCTCCCAGCCAGGGGAAGAGAGGAGAGGAAGAGGTGAGCTGTCCGTATCAGCAGAGAGCTGAATTGCCCGATGTAAGAGCTTTCATTAGAACTTCCAGTGTTCTCGGGGCTCACGTCACATAGCTCCACCTCTTAGCCCGCTGTCTTTGATAGACAGAACGCCGATCCAATGGGGGATGTGTGACGTCATCAAAGGCGTTGGGCCAAGAGGTGGGGCTATGTGACGATAAGCCCCGGGAAGACAGGAAATTCAAATGAAAGCTATTACAGCGGGCAATCCCGCTCTCTGCTGATCCGGGTGGCTCGTGCAAAATAGAAGCTACTGTCAGTAATGTTTACTTTGTCCATCTACACAGATCCGGAACTCAAATGCCGCCTAAACAGAGGATTAAGAGAAGCTGCTTTGATATGTTATTAAGGACTCCTACAGTAAATACATATATCTCTCTAACTCCTTCCTAACCCCTGCACACCTCTGCTCTCCTCCTCCTACTTATTCTCATCTCTCAGGGCCTTCTCCCTAGCTCTCTCCCTCTTAGAAATATTTCAGTGACTCACCCTATAGCCTATACTCTCAAACAATGATCTCTCATCCTAAAAACAACAATTTACTGGATATATGAGGGCATTACTATTACTATTGTGTTTAAGTTTAGGTGTTATGCCATATTGCTCAGCACCCCTCTAGTTTTTTTCTTCTTTGTTTTTTTTTTCGTGTAAATAACTCTAAAATTTAAACCCTAGGTAATTTGGAATGTCTTAGTCTGTCTGGAAGTCAACAGGGGCGGGCTCAGGTAAGCGAATTACATCAAAACAACCTACTCATCCACACACATAGTACACACAAAATTATTTGACCCTCCCTCACAAAACTTATAGTACATTTTAATCAACAACCCTCGGAGGGCAAAACACAGGGTTAACACCCAGAGATTATAACTGAGCAAGCCCCTCTCGATACCAGAAAGAGTTTGCTGAGGACTCACCTTTTCTTTTACAGGTACGAATATTAATATTAACCTGTTGCTAAGTTTAGCTCGTTTAGAATGCAGCTGAGCAAGTTTGCTCAATGTTTTGTATGTTTCCTGGTTAAACTGCGTTAAGTTGTTTACACACCCAAGAATTTTACTCCACGCTTGCATATTTTTCTAAGTGCAGGTAACAATAATGACTTTAATTATTTTAACATCAGCTAACCACAGTCCATCTGGCATAAGAGGCAGAATGACATTGATACCATTTCACAGACATATGGTACACATACTAGGCACCGACAACCCCCTAAAACACACCGTCTAAACCAGAAACTCTCAGAGACATGAGACCCAGAACACCCTTCACGACATACAGCTCTCCTACATTAAGGATGCAATAATAATTCTATTACACCATAGTCAGAAAACAATTAAGTTTCCAATCGGGCTCACAGTTAGACCCCTTTAGCATACACGGCAGAGCCCCGACCCGCAAATCAAGCAACTACATAGATAGCTCCACACGACCTCTATGGGACACAGGACATCCACCATCCATCGAACGTCACCTTCCACTCCTGCAACCAGTGGAATCCAGTGGTTCCTGCTGACTCACACTGGTCCCCCTCATATTTAATAAGTGGGTTTGCCGGCCAGCCCACACAACCGGTTATCCTAGTGTACTTTCCCTAAAGTTACACCTTCATACACCCTCCCCTCACTCCTCTACACCAACCCTTACCCCCCAACCCTAAGCTGATAGCCCTCAACCCCCAACCCCGACACAATCACAGCCCAGTCTCTGACTCCTCTTAGATATAATCACAAACTTTGGTAACCAAGCCTTAATAAGGATAACAATGGACCGTCGCCAAGCTCCATCAGTTACCCATTCGCTGAAAGTCATATCTATCAACGCAAAAGGCTTAAACATCCCTGAAAAGCGATTGCAGCTACTTGCTCAAATGCGTATCATGCCACCGCACCAACTTCAAAGACAAAAGGGGTTTCTATACTCCTCTCCAAGAATGTACATTTGCAAATATCGGACACACTGACAGATGAACAAGGCAGATTCATCTTTCTTAAAGGCACATTCAAAAACAGACCAATTACCTTAGCAAACATCTATAGCCCTAACACTTCCCAAGTACCATTCTTCCGCACAATAACAAGGGAATTAATAACCTTTCAGGAAGGTCTTTTGATCCTGGGGGGAGATTTTTATGTCCCCCTAGACCCTATTGTAGATTCCTCCACAGGAAAATCCCACTTACCGTACAGAGCCCTGAAACAGATCAAAAATTGCCTACAAGTACTATCACTGGATTATTTAGCACTGGATTATCAAAGCCTGTGAATAAGCACTTATTGTAGTGTGAAACGCGTCAGCTGCTTTTGTACGCTTCTGCTGTTATGTTTCGTATTTCCTCATGATTCAGCTTTTTAAATAAAGCATTCATCATTATACCGGTGTGCGACTTCCAGCTTTCCTCGATTTATATCCATCACAGCTTCCATCAAAAAAGCCAAGAAAACCACTCTATACAACCTTTTCACGAAACTAAAGAAACTCGAAGCGTCCCATAAACAAACGTTAGCACAAAACACCCATGTAGAACTAACGGAGATCCGCACACTTATCAAATAAGAAATATATTCCAACCTTAAGAAAAAATTCATTCTTTCGCACATGTTATTTTATGAGTTTGGTAACAACAGTGGCAGACTCTTGGCAAGGGCCTTATGTAAACAAAAAGCTAATAATTCAATACACAAACTGCAATCCGCCCCCGGAACGACCCTTACACAAAATGACATAGCAAAGGAATTCGCAAAATATTATTCCTGCCTTTACGACCTACGTACATCTGAACCCACACCTACCCCTGCGTAATTAAGAAACCAAAACATTAAATCATTCTTAGATCTACATACCCCCGAGAAAATAACGCCAGAGGTAGCAGCATCTCTTGAATCACCAATCACTTCTAGGGAATGGTCTCAAGCACTTAAACAGCTTAAACCTGGTAAAAGCCCAGGCCCAGATGGCCTCCCGGCCGTCTATTACAAAACATTTACTGACACCCTTCAAACTCCATTCCTTAGGACCTTTAACTCTCTCTCCCCTACAAATCCCCTCACAGGTGGAATGTTAGAAGCCCATATAGTGGTTATCCCCAAAGAAGGTAAGGATCCCTCCCACACGAGCAATTATAGACCGATTTCTTTGTTAAATGTAGACATCAAAATCTTCTCTAAAATATTAGCCAACAGATTACTAACCCTTCTCCCCTCCATCATATCCCATGATCAAGTTGGTTTTATCCCTGGACGAGAAGCCAGGGATAACACGTGCAAAGCAATTAACCTACACCACCTGATTACACATACCAAGCAAAAGGGATTCTTCCTGTCACTGGATGAGGAGAAGGCGTTCGACAGAGTATCTTGGGATTACATGCTGGCAGTTTTACAAGCCATAGGGCTTGGTCCTCAGATGATTGGACTTATTATGTCATTATACAGCACTCCTTCAGCAAAAGTGAGGATCAATGGTACTCTGTCGAACCCCTTCCCGATCCGTAATGGAACACGACAGGGGTGCCCTCTGTCACCCATCCTATTTGTATCAACCCTAGAACCCTTCCTACGAAAAATTAAACTTAACCCAGACATAAAGGGAATTCATTCACCAGAAAAGGAATACAAGTATGCGGCTTACGCGGAAGACATAATACTATTCCTCTCACAACCATTAACCACTTTACCAATTTTACTAGCGGAATTTAAGCTCTTCCAATCCCTATCTAATCTAAAGATCAACTTCACTAAATCTTTTGCTCTTAACATATCACTAACCCAAAATATAGTGGACCAATGTAAACACAACTTTCCGTTCCAATGGAAACAGGACTCATTAACATACTTAGGGATACAGATCCCATCCACACTCTCTGATCTATATACTAAAAATTTTCTCCCTCTTTTAAACAGATTATCCTCCGACTTCGAAACATGGAACAAATTGACATTCTCATGGTTCGGCAGAGCGGCCATCCTAAAAATGAACGCTTTTCCCCATATACTATATCTACTACAGACAATCCCGATACAGATTCCTCCTCTGTTTTTCAAGACATATAGACAGATCAGCTCTAAGTTCTTATGGGGTAAACACAGACACAGAATTAACCACCACTTGCTCTCTCGCCCGAAAAACCTAGGAGGAATAGGCCTTCCCAACATTTCCAATTACCACATGGCCACCCATCTTACCAGGATAGTTGATTGGAATGTACATACCCATCAGAAAGACTGGGTCTCCCTTGAAGCCTCCTTCACGAAATTAGAGTGTAAATCACTTCCGTGGATTTCTCTTAACCAAATTCCACAAGGAAATCCAAACACATCCGACGATTGGTCCCACTTTACGTTGTTTTCACCTAACATGCAAAACTGTCCCGATCTCTTCCACCCCCAGTCCATTGACACCAATAAAATTGAACCCGGACTTTCCACCAGGTATGCATCATCAGTTTTTAGATGGCAACCTACCACAAGGACAGACCAGAGCTCACCACTTCCTCCAACAGGGCAAAATTCTCTCCGCAACGCAAATCGCAACACGCTTTGAAAAAACGCCTATCCCACAATGGACATTTCTAATGATAGCACACTACATCCAAACTCTCGACAAGAAGGGTCAATGTTCCAGACAATTCACACCCTTTGAAACATTATGCACCAAAATAACACCACAAACACACCTTATCTCTCAAATACATAACATGCTTTTCGCTGACCTTAAAGCAAACGACAGCCAGTTCTGCAGGAAATGGGAGAAGGACTTATCCATACAAATTACGGAAGAGAGCTGGGGGCGAATATTCTTACACATACACAAAGGCTCAATTAATGTCTCCACTCAAGAAAATGGATTCAAAATTCAGTCGAGGTGGTACCATACCCCAGCATTGTTACACAAATTCAAAACCGATATCCCTGAATCATGCTGGAGGTGCCACCAAGAAAAGGGCACTTTACTCCATATTTGGTGGTCCTGCACCCCCTCCAAGCCTTCTGGTCAGAGGTTCACAGAATAATTGGACAGATCACCACCTACAATCTAGATTTCACCCCAGCTCAATTCCTCCATCTCCTTATCCACACAACACCTACCATAAATCACTTATGATGCATTTGATCAACGCTGCAAAACAATGCATCCCCATACATTGGAAATCAAACAAGATACCCACTCTGGCAGAATGGTTCGTCAGAATTAACAAAATAGCAGAAATGGAAAAATTAATACATATCACTCAAGATACACCAACGAAATTTAGCCACAAATGGGCATGCTGGACCCACTTTCCGGCTCAGCCTGAATACAAGACCATCTTGAACTCTCCTACATAATGAGACATGGTCAACTAGGGTAACCACCCACACACACAAACTAGATATACTTATCTTTTACCCCCTACCTCGCCGAAGACTTATCCCCTTATATAAAAATACTCAGACACTCTGGAAATATCCAGACACTCCTACCATTACCTAGAGGAGTCAGAGACATCCCAGTCCCACCTTTCCCATCCCTCCCGCCCCCTTTCCCATGTCCTACCTACCCCCTCACCCGCCCCTCCTTCCTCCCCCATCCTCATTCTCTCCCACGCCAGGTTTCTCATAACCAATACGAGACTGTAAGTCACTCATGCCACATACCAATTAAATACCCAACTTGTGATATACGTGCCAGAGACATATGAGAGGGTCTGATACGAAGAAAGAGGGGTCCCTACTCCTCGGATCGAGTTCTTCCATGAATAGTAAACCAAACTATCTACTCCACACTGAATAGATGACAGTGAACAGAATACACCGCCAAGGTAGTCCAATGCCGGTACACACGGTCGGACTTTTCGGCTACAAAAGTCTGACAGCCTGTCCGACAGACCTTCGACGGACTTTTGGCGGACTTGCGGCAGACTTTCTTACGAACGGACTTGCCTGCATACGATCACACAAAAGTCCGACTGATTCGTACGTGATGACGTACACCGGACTAAAATAAGGAAGTTGATAGCCAGTAGCCAATAGCTGCCCTAGCGTGGGTTTTTGCCCGTCGGACTAGCATACAGACGAGCGGATTTCGGGGTCCGGCGTAGTTACGACGTAAAGATTTGAAGCATGTTTCAAATCTAAAGTCCGCTGAAAGCCGGCTGAAAGTCCGGGGAAGCCCACACACGATCGGATTGTCAGCCAGCTTTAGTCCGTCGGCGTCTGTTGGACTTTTGTAGACGAAAAGTCCGACCGTGTGTACGCGGCATTAGTTCTTAGGCTGTTAAGACCCTCCCACAGATACATGTTGGGTTCTATACCCCTTATCAACTATGATAGTATGTTTGCGACCTTCAAGCCCGGCTGGGATCTCTCTTAAGTTTTAAACTCATACTGTAATAGTATTCATGATCTATGTTTACCGTTGTTTGTAACACAATTGCTGTAAAGACTTTATAATCTTCAAAAAAATATTTGAAACAAAAGAAATGTCATTTTGCTCTCGGACTGTTCTAAACATGGGAAACATGCGCCCCTTTACAGGCATACTATAGACACCCCTCAGGGTTGAAATTTAAAGGGATATTACACTTTTATTGTTTCACTTTAAGCATTATTAAAATCACTGCTCCCGAAAAAACTGACGTTTTTTAAAACTTTTTTTTGCATTGATCCATGTCCCCTGGGGCAGGACCCGGGTCCCCAAACACTTTTTATGATAATAACTTGCATATAAGCCTTTAAAATGAGCACTTTTGATTTCTCCCATAGACTTTTAAATGGTGTTCTGCTGATTTCGAATTTGCTGCGAACACCCCAAATTGTTCGCTATTCAGCGAACGTGCGAACAGCCGATGTTCGAGTGGAACTCATGTTCGACCCGAACAGACAGCACATCCCTAGTGGGGAGTATGGAGGTGGAACCTGTCTTAATTAACCACTTCAATACCAGGCACTTTTACCCCGTTCCTGCCCAGGCCAATTTTCAACTTTCAGCGCTGTAACATTTTGAATGACAATTGCGCGGCCATGTAACGCTGTACCCATATGACATTTTTATAACTTTTTCCCCACGAATAGAACTTTCTTTTGGTGGTATTTGATCAGCTCTGCGGTTTTTATTTTTTGTACTATAAACAAAAAAAGTGTGACAATTTAGAAAAAAACGCAATATTTTTTACTTTTTGCTATAATAAATATCCCCGATTTACTTAAGAAATTTTTTTTCTCAGTTTAGGCTGATACGTATTCTTCTACATATTTTTGGTAAAAAAAAATCGCAATAAGCGTATATCGATTGGTTTGCACAAAAATTTATAGCGTCTACAAAATAGGGGAAAGATTTATGGCATTTTTATTATTATTATTATTATTATTATTTTTACTAGTAATGGCGGTGATCAGCGATTTTTATCGGGACTGTGACATTGCGGTGGATAGATCGGACAGTTTTTTTAAAACCATTGACATTTATACAGCGATCAGTGCTATAAATAGTCACTGATTACTCTATAAATGTCACTGGCAGGGAAGGGGTTAACACTAGGGGGCGATCAAGGGGTTAAGTGTGTTCCCTGACTGTGTGTTCTAACTGTAGGGGGGGTGTGGGACTGACTGGGGGAGGAGACCGATCATTGTTCCTATATACTAGGAACAAACAATCTGTCTCCTCTCCCCTAACAGGAAGTTCCTGCTCTGTCACGAGCGATCGCGGGTGCAATGTCCGCCGGGCACGTGCATCGGCTCTTTGGTGCAGGCCCTATGCTGGCGGGAAGCCAAGGATGTCATATGACGCCCACCTTGCGGAGAGCCACCTTGCGGACGTCATATGGGAAGTGGTTAAAGGGTAACTCCACTTTCCTGGGAAAAAAAATAGCAAATAAAATAAAAATAATAATAATATAGAGTATACAATTGCGACACAAGTCATATTGTAATTAAATGTTATAAAAAATGACCTTTCCTTTTCCGTCTGCAGACGCTCTGATTTTCTGTGAAATTCAAAATGGCCACCTGGAGGCACTCTGTATACAGAATGTATACAGAACGCCACTCAGAAAAACTTCATTTTCTGCTTGTGTGATTGGCTCACTGGTTTTCCCAGAAGTCTGCACTAAGATACAAGTCAGATTTCAGGCATCCCCTGCAACAAAAATGTCATTTTTGGTAAGATACTCCCAGTAGGAAATCACATCTAAAGGGATGCAGAACCTGCAATTTTCTTCATTAGAGCCTTTGCAGGTGCAGCAGCTGGTTGATAATTATCTAAGCACTCCCATTAAGCTCATGTCTGCACATGGACACAGAGAAACACACAGGGATTTCTTCAGAATAACAAAAAGTAGGAATCTGCAACAAAGTTTGTTAACTGCTTGCTGACCGCCTCACGCAGATATACTGCGGCAGAAGGGCACGTACAGGCAAAACCACGTACCTGTACATTCCCCTTTAAGAGGCGGCAAGCTCCGTGAGTCAGGTCAGGGGTCCCGCGGACTCGATCGCTGCGGGGATACCTGCGATCGCCTCACGGAAAGAATGAACGGGGAGATGCCGTTGTAAACAGCATCTCCCCGTTCTGCCTAGTGACAGTGTCACTGATCTCTGCTCCCTCTCATCGGAGCAGAGATCAGTGACGTGTCACACACAGCCCCTCCCCCCACCATTAGAAACACGCCCCCAAGACACACTTAACCCCTACACTGCCACCTAGTGGTTAACCCCTTCACTGCCAGTGTCATTTACACAGGAATCAATGCATTTGTATAGCACTGATTGCTGTATAAATGACAATGGTCCCAAAAATGTGTCCAAAATGTCCGATGTGTCCTCCATAATGTCGCAGTCACAAAAATCGCTGATTGCCGCCATTACTAGTAAAAAAAAAAATTATTAATAAAAATGCTATAAAACTATCCCCTATTTTGTAAACGCTATAACTTTTGCGCAAACCGATCAATAATCGCTTATTGCGATTTTTTCTACCAAAAATATGTAGAAGAATACGTATCAGCCTAAACTGAGGAAAAAAATAGGTTTTTTTTTATATATTTTTGGGGGATATTTATTATAGCAAAAAGTAAAAAAAAATGCGTTTTTTTCAAAATTGTTGCTCTTTTTTTGTTTATAGCGCAAAAAATAAAAACCGCAGAGGCGATCAAATACCACCAAAATAAAGCTCTATTTGTGGAGAAAAAAGGACGTCAATTTTGTTTGGGAGCAACGTCGCACGACCGCGCACTTGTCAGCTAAAGCGACGCAGTGCCGAATCGCAAAAAGTGCTCTGGTCAGGAAGGGGGTAAAATCTTCCGGGGCTGAAGTGGTTATTATCCTTGCAATGTACAGAGATCACCCAGAGGGGAATGTTTTTTTTCTCAACAAAAGTGGAGTTACACTTTAAGCACTTGACCTCTGGAAGATTTACCCCCCCCCCCCTTCATGACCAGGCCATTTTTTGCGATACGGAACTGCGCTGCTTTAACTGACAATTGCGCGCTGTACCCAAATAAAATTGACGTCCTTTTTCTCCCACAAATAGAGATTTCTTTTGGTGGTATTTGATCACCTCTGCAGTTTTTATTTTTTGCGCTATAAACAAAAAAAGAGCAACAATTTTGAAAGAAAAAAAAAAACCACAATATTTTTTAAATTTTGCTATAATAAATATCCAAAAAAATATCAGTTTAGGCCGATATGTATTCTTCTACATATTTTTGGTTAAAAAAATCACAATAAGCGTATATTGATTTGTTTGCGCAAAAGTTATAGTGTCTACAAAATAGGGGATAGATTTATTAAATTTTTATGGCATTTTTATTATAATTTTTTTTTTACTAGTAATGGCGGTGATCGGTGATTTTTAGCAGGACTGCAACATTGCGGCAGACAAATCGGACACTTTTAACACTTTTTTGGGACCATTCACATTTATACAGCGATCAGAGCTAAAAATTATGATTATTGTATAAATGTCACTGGCAGGGAAGGAGTTAACACTGGGGGGTGATCAAGGGGTTAAATGTGTTCCCTCGTGTGTGTTTCTAACGGAGGGGGGAGGGGACTGACTGAAGGAGGAGACCGATCGCTGTTCATAATTACTAGGAACAGCAGATCTGTCTCTCTTCTCCTGTCAGAATGGGGATTTGTGTGTTTACATACAGAGATCCCCATTCTGGCTCTCGTACCAGCAATCGCGGGTGGCCGGCGGACAAACGGAGCAGCTGCCCTGGACCCAGACATTGTTGTGGGGCCCAACATCTGGTCAGATACTGCAGCTGTAGCTGAAGGGAAAAGGAAGCAGTAAACCACACCATGACGGACACCGGAGCTGGCCGAGTGGAGAGACACACTGACAAGCAGCTGCAGGGGCTGGAGGAGTGAGGGAGGACAGCAGAGAGAAGGCAATGACATTTCTCAGGCAGCATGGATGAGAAGAAAGCCGGTGGATGGGGAGAGTTCTGACTGGTCGGCAAGGATGACCAGACAGCTGGAATGTTCAACAACCTGAATTAGCTCATTTGTCCAGCTGAGTTGAACTCTTTCACTGCTTTAGCCACTGAATTATCACTCATCTCCGCCTCTTTGCTTGCTGTGATCACTGACAGGACTGTTTTGAAGGTAATCCTAGTCGGCTTCATTAACCCCATCTTTTCTGCCACATGTTACATTCTGTTGCAGTGCAAGGGAACATTTCTACTCTGGCAAGTGGACTGCTGTGTGAGTTTGTAGCATATTCTATCTAGCAACCAATCAGTTAGCAGTAATGGTGTGCAGTAACCTCTGGCAACCAATTAGCAAGCAGAAATGATGAGTGGTAAACTCTAGCAACCAGTCAGCAAATAAAAAATATATGCTGTAACTTCTAGCAACTAATCAGTGAGCCTTAATGTGTGCTGTAATCTCTAGCAACCGGTCAGTTAGCAGTAATGATGTGCTGTAACCCCTAGCAACTGATCAGAGAACCTAAATGTGTGCTGTAACTCTGCAAGCCAACCAGCAAGCAGAAATGATGTGCTGTAACATCTAACAACCAGTCAACGAGCAGTAATGATGTTCTGTAACCTCTAGCAACCAATCAGTGAGCAGTAATGATGTGCTGTAACCTCTAGCAACCAATCAGTTGGCAGTAATGATGTGCTGTAACATCTAGCAACTAATCAGTGAGCCATAATATGTGCTCTAACCTCTAGAAACCAAACAGCAAGCAGAAATGATGTGGTGTGACCTCTAGCAACCAGTCAGTTAGCAGTAATGATGTGCTGTAACCTCTAGCAACTAATTAGTGAGCTGTAATGTGGGCTGTATCCTCTAGTAACCAATCAGCAAGCAGATATGATGTGCTGTAACCTCTAGCAACCGGTCAGCGAGCAGTATTGATAAGCTGTAACCTCTAGCATCCAATCAGTGAGTGGTAATGATGTGCTGTAACCTCTAGCAACCAATGAGTTAGCAGTAATGATGTGCTGTAACCTCTAGCAACTAATCAGTGAGCCATAATGTGTGCTCTAACCTCTAGCAACCAATCAGCAAGCAGAAATGATGTGCTGTAACCTCTAGCAACCAGTCAGTGAGCTGTAATGATATGAAGTAACCTCTAGTAACCAGTCTGTGAGCGGTAATGATATGTTTTAACCTCTGGCAACCAATCGCAGTCACTACCTGATCTGCTGCAGAAAAAAACGTATTTTGACTCTATCCGCCATTTATTGTATGTCTCAGAGGTGGAGAGCAAAGTTGAATGGTAGGGGGCCGGGGGGCCCAAGAAAATGTTTGCCTAGGGTCCAAGCAATATTAAAGACGGCCCTGTGTATTGCCTCTACTCCATGATATTGGTTTCTTCACTCTATACTGAGCCATTTTAAATGGGCTGCCAACAAACCAGAATGGACAAAAAAGCACATGTGGCAATTTGTTTGATGTAGAGCACTATACTGAACGGTGTTGTATTATGGTGTGGTATGGCATGTTGGAATTGCCAAATTTTCTAAGCTTTTAAAGGATCTATTTATGTGCACTGATAATAGAGCGAATGAGGTGGTCATGACAGTACGAATGGTAACAGCATGAAGTTTATGCTGATTGTTGGCAGATATGTAATGGAAGCAGAAAGTAAATGTTGGGTGTAGAGAGGGATGTACTCTAATTGGAGGGTAAATGTTGGGTGTAGGGAGTAAATACATAAGGGGGGATATGATCACCATGTATAAATACATAAGGGGGGATATGATCACCATGTATAAATACATAAGGGGGATATGATCACCAACCATGTATAAATACATAAGGGGGATATGATCTCCATGTATAAATACATAAGGGGGATATGATCTCCATGTATAAATACATAAGGGGGGATATGATCACCATGTATAAATATATAAGGAGGGATATGATCTCCATGTATAAATACATAAGGGGGGATATGATCTCCATGTATAAATACATAAGGGGGGATATGATCTCCATGTATAAATACATAAGGGGGGATATGATCTCCATGTATAAATACATAAGGGGGGATATGATCTCCATGTATAAATACATAAGGGGGAATATGATCACCATGTATAAATATATAAGGGGGGGGGATATGATCACCATGTATAAATACATAAGGGGGGATAAGATCACCATGTATAAATACATAAGAGGGATACAATCTCTATGTATAAATACATAAGGGGGGATATGATCTTAATGTATAAATACATAAGGGGGGATATGATCTCCATGTATAAACACATAAGGGGGGTATGATCTCCATGTATAAATACATAAGGGGGGAAATGATCACCATGTATAAATACATAAGGGGGATATGATCTCCATGTATAAATACATAAGGAGGGATATGATCTCTATGTATAAATACCTAAGGGGGATATGATCTCCATGTATAAATACATAAGGAGGGATATGATCTCTATGTATAAATACCTAAGGGGGATATGATCTCCATGTATAAATACATAAGGAGGGATATGATCTCTATGTATAAATACATAAGGGGGGGTATGATCTCCATGTATAAACACATAAGGGGGGTATGATCTCCATGTATAAATACCTAAGGGGGTATGATCTCCATGTATAAATACATAAGGGGGATATGATCACCATGTATAAATACATAAGGGGGATATGAAAAAAATGATAAAAATGTAATTTGGGTACCGTTACATGACCGCCCAATTGTCATTCAGCGCTGAAAGCTGAAAATTGGCCTGGGCAGGAAGGGGGTAAAAGTGCCCGGTATTGAAGTGATTAGCAACAATCCTGTAAGCATTTTTTCTTCTATGTAAAAAATATGCAACGACGCTTAGGTAAAGAATGTTCACAAAGAAGCAGAAGTGAGTTAAAGGAGTTAAATGTTTGTGTCTCCAGTTGCGTTTTTTCTTCTCAGGAAGTATTTCAAAATATGTTACAAAAGACAGGGGAACGTGTGTGAACAAGTCTCGTTCCACAAGAACTCAGGAAGCAGAGAAAGCAAATCTTGTGACGGAAGTTGATCAAACATTAGAAATCATAAACCAAAAGGATAAGTGACAGAGAGAAGGAGCCGAGCAAGACAAAGCCAGCTGAGAGAAGAGAGAAGATCTGAGGACATTTTCCAGTAAGAAGGTACACCACCCATATATATAAAGAACAGCTATGGATATACACAAGTAGCACCTAGTAGTGACGAATTGCACAGATTGAGGCATGGGGTCATTAGTGATTGATCTCTACTCCATGATATTGGTTTCTATGCTCTCTGTGGAGCTACCTCTATTGCTTTCTACACTCTTGTTTTTGTGGTGGAGCTACCTACAGGGCCGTCTTTAATATTGATTGGACCCTGGGCAAAACTTTTCTTGGGGCCCCCCCATGCAGTTTCGCTCTCCACCTGCTCTGAGACATACAATAAATAGCAGCTAGACTCCAAATCAGTTTACTGAATCAGATCAGGCAGCTATTGCAATTGGTTGCCAGAGGTTACAGTGTATCATTACCGCTCACTGACTGGTTGCTAGAGGTTACAGCACATGATTTCTGCTTGTTGATTGGCTGCTAGAGATTACTGTGGATATGACCCCTGGGGGGTATGATATACATATCAATGCCGCCGGCCGCCGCTATTTACATATGAATGCCGCCACTATTTACATATGAATGCCGGTAATTTACATGTAAACACAGAGTCTGCAGGTCTGTACACAACAAAAGGGCAGAGCTGGGCAGCATTAGTAGCAGTACTTTACACTGAGATATTGGGACACAGCATAGGACTAAAACCTCAAGGGACGAGGGAATTTAAACCAGGATAGTTGGCAAGTATGAGGCAGCTGCTTTGGGCCCCACAACAATGACAGGGCCCAGGGCAGATTCCCCTTTTGCCCTGCCTTAAAAACGGCCCTGGCTACCTAGGTTCATTTACCATCCTAAATCTGGGTCCAGCACCTCATACGAACTTGATTCTTGGTTACTTATCTCCATGGAAGCTCACAGTGTGCAGTGAAATCAGCATAGGCCACTTCAGTCCAGGAGAGGAGCCGGTACAACTGTGCAAGACTGAAGGGAAGGTTGGAGGTCAGATTATCGGATCTGGCATTCAGTATATGCTATATGTGTGTTTGTATTGGTGAAATGGTTTGGACAGTTACCTGTCATAGCAGATGCTAAAAGGTTTATGTTGTAGAGTTCGGGGGATGGGGAAATTGGTCCTGTTGATATAGAAAAGATTACAGAATTTTCAAAATCAAAGTGTTCCTTGACGGTAACTTTTTTTCTCTCTCTATCCAGGTGTAGTATCTGTTCTGACCATGCAAATCATAAAGGTAATACATAAATTATACTTTTAATCCTGAGATACTATTAACAGGCCACTATTATAGCGTACTGATGGAATGTCCTACAGAACCATCTAGAGCAGCGTTTCTCAACCAAGTTCCATGGAAGCCTAGAGCTCCTTCACAGGTTGCTAGGGGTTCCATGGAATCCTAGGGTCCCTCCAGAGGTTGCTAGGGGTTCCATGGAATCCTAGGGTTCCTCCAGAGGTTGCTAGGGGTTCCATGGAATCCTAGGGTCCCTCCAGAGGTTGCTAGGGGTTCCATGGAATCCTAGGGTCCCTCCAGAGGTTGCTAGGGGTTCCATGGAATCCTAGGGTCCCTCCAGAGGTTGCTAGGGGTTCCATGGAATCCTAGGGTCTCTCCAGAGTTTGCTAGGCATTCCATGGAATCCTAGGGTTCCTCCAGATGTTCCTAGGGTCCCTTGAGCAATTGAGCAATTTTTGCTTCTCAGATATGTTCCCACTGATACCATTGATCTTTTTAGCTATGTGCAAGGGGGGAATTCTTCCCGATGACCACAAGTGTCAGGGGAATTCTTCCCACTGACCATCACACTAATCTGTCATGAGTTGTAGATTCAATCATTTTTAGCAGAGGTTTCCCAAGCCTGAAAAGTCATTTTAAGGTTCCCCTGTGTTGAAAAGGTTGAGATAGGCTGATCTAGAAAGAATGATGGTCCACATGATGCAGATGCAGGGCTCTTGGGTTCCTGCGTCACTGAGTCTCCATGTCACTTGCCCTTTAAACTATTTCACAAACTATAGAAAATGTTTCTTGAGTTTCTAACAGTAGAGCTTGGGACACATTGGGGTTACTTAGCTCAATGGTAGCACCAAAACAGTGAGTTTACTCCACGCCAGATATAGTTTTCAGGGCTCCCCTTCCCACTTTTATTAAACGAACATCAAAACTTCACATAAGGTTTGTCTTCTCTCACAGGGTGTTCTCACCATCACTACAAAAACCTAACATTCAGCCTCCTGGCCCTCTTCTGGCAGCTTTACTGCTCCAAGCACCTCTTCAGAGTCTTCCTGACCATGAAACATATCCCAGTGTTTATGCGCAGATGTTGCACCTCAGCTCTGGGTCTTCCTTACAGCTTCCTAGCTGCTTGGTCTCTTCTGGACTCTCTCTTAGGCTCAGGCCTTGCTCTGTCCCAACCTGGACACCATGGTGCACACTCCACACCAGCATCTTTCAGGACTTCCTTTACACACTGACCTCCTTGAGGGGGTGAGGCCCTGACTATCTCTGGCTCTCCTACAAAGTCAGCTCACACCTGTGCCATTAGTGTGCTTGCTTTTCCCAAAATCTAGCGTAAACCACCATATTAAACCTTGGCACAGGGTCATCCTGCTACAAGCTGTATGGATCACTAATTTTTTCCTGGGAGATGCTAATACTTGGGTACTGTGTCTGTATTTTATGTCCTCTTTATTGGTGAGGGAAACATTCCATGTCATGTCAGAGCCATAAAGGAAGTAAGTGGGGACCATCACCCTTGTTCTGATAGATTTCACATGGTAGGCGATCACAGTGGCAACTTCAGTCTACACAATATGCCAATACCCAAAATTTCCCCCACAGGAAACAAATGCCCCCTTGAGCAGGTTGTTTGAGAGCAGGTCACAATCCCTGCAGACATCAGCCAGGCTTTACCCATCATCAGTCCCAGCATCCACACAAGGAGTCTAACCTTAGCCTAGAGTCCATCACAAATGATTCCTCACAAGGACACCAGACCTGGGAGACCCATTACCTTTTCTGTTTAGCAGTGTAATGGTGGCTTCCATACTCTAGTCCACAAGTGTTTGAGGGTCATCTCATGTGGTCCTTGCACCTCATCTGCAGTTGTGGCGCCCCCTTGTCTCCGCCCCACCTTGTCCCAGCCATCAGCAGGAGAGAGGAGGACAGAACTCCTCCACCAGATACTGCACTTCTCTGTGCAACCGCAGAAAGGCTTGTCTCTGCCCAACTTCTGTTTCAGCAGGTGGCAGCAGAGATGAGGACAGCACCCCCTCATCTCTGGTTCCCTTGGTCGCAGCATTCAGCAGACCCTGGCAGAAGACTCCAGTCCTCCTCTGGTCCTCCTCCAGACCCTGCACTTTTTGCTTCCCAGCTCCTCTCAAAGCGTATTCCTGGCAGAAACACAAGGTGCACTGTGATGTAAGGGAGGGTGGGGTACTCTTGACTTCTGATGGTGGTGGTGGGGGGGGCTCTTGATGTCTGATGTTAGGAGGGCTGGGAATCTCTGCACATCTAGTCTTACAGAAACAACCGGCTCTTTGTGGGCAACGATAATGCTGATGCAGCCAGCAATGAAACTGAGTATGTGTCAGAAACCATGAATCAGACCGAGACAGTAGTACAATTAAATCACGGTTGTTTAATAATAATAATAAAAAAAAGGTAAACAGAGTAAACCTAGTCAAAACATAGCCAGAGTTCAGGAACGAATAATCAGACAAGCCAAAACATAAGGGAGCCAGAGATCAGCGTAGTAGAACAGTAAGCAGGATCTGGAGCCATAAGAAATGTCAGCCAAGCGAGTCTTTAACAGGAACACAGGCGAGCGTCTCTAGAGATGTGACCAAGGCGAAGGCAGAGATTATCTGGGCTGGACGGCTTAACTAGGCAGGACTGACGAGCAGGATATCATTAACAGGTGAGTCACTGTGGAGAGATGGGAGCTGGCAGTTAGCCGACAGCTGAGCGGCCAGCTTTGAGAAGGAAGGGCTGAGCCCAGCCCTGACAGTATGACACCCCTGCTTTAATAATATCTGATCCATTACCCCAAGATGTATCTCCTTCTCTACCAATATAGCCATCAAGCACTGACTGTCTTGTACTTGAATTCTCAATCCAACTCCTGCCTCCCAAGATCCTAACATACTCCATCTGCCACTCGCAGGCTCTAAGTTAGCTCTGCTAGAATACAACACACCAATGCTAAATACATAGGGCACACTAATTGTAGATACTGTTCATTGGAAACACCAATACACTATATTGTCAAAAGTATTGGGACGCCTGCCTTTACACACACATGAACTTTAATGGCATCCCAGTCTTAGTCCATAGGGTTCAATATTGAGTTGGCCCACCCTTTGCAGCTATAACAGCTTCAACTCTTCTGGGAAGGCTGTCCACAAGGTTTAGGAGTGTGCCTATGGGAATGTTTGACCATTCTTCCAGAAGGCCATTTGTGAGGTCAGGCACTGATGTTGGACGAGAAGGCCTGACTCGTAGTCTCTGCTCTAATTCATCCCAAAGGTGTTCTATCTGGATTAGGTCACGACTCTGTGCAGACCATTCAAGTTCTTCTTCCACCCCAAGCTCGCTCATCCATGTCTTTATGGACTTTGCTTTGTGCACTGGTCCAAACCATTTGGTGGAGGGGGGATTATGGTGTGGGGTTGTTTTTCAGGGGTTGGGCTTGGCCCCTTAGTTCCAGTGAAGGGAACTCTTAAGGTGTCAGCATACCAAGCCATTTTGGACAATTTCATGCTCCCAACTTTGTGGGGACAGTTTGGGGATGACCCCTTCCTGTCCCAAGATGACTGCACACCAGTGCACAAAGCAAGGTCCATAAAGACATGGATGAACGAGTTTGGGCTGGAGGAACTTGACTGCACCAAGTCCTGACCTCAACCCAATAGAACACCTTTGGAATGAATTAGAGCGGAGACTGCGAGACAGGCCTTCTCATCCAACATCAGTGCCTGACCTCACAAATGCTCTTCTGGAAGAATGGTCAAACATTCCCATAGACACACTCCTAAACCTTGTGGACAGCCTTCCCAGAAGAGTTGAAGCTGTTATAGCTGCAAAGGGTGGGCCAACTCAATATTGAACCCTACGGACTAAGACTGGGATGCCATTAAAGTCCATGTGCGTGTAAAGGCAGGCGTCCCAATACTTTTGACAGTATAGTGTATATGTGGAACACAGCAATACGATATACACAGGACACAGTAATGTTATACACGGTATACAGTAATACCTTAAAATGGGTATTATACTATGTGAAAGCAAAGCCAAGCTGCTCCAGGTGAGAGCAATCCCATGCTTCAACCTCATGGTGCCGGTCCAGTCCGCAATCTGGATAGGAGCCACAGGAACAGGAAAAGGTTTGACCGCAATCACAGGATTGAAGCAAAAGTGAGGTTGGAAATCATCAGACAACATTGTAGACATCATGACATCAATGCAGACCTGGCAGAGATCAACGCGTTTCATGAATTGGAATCATTATACTATGTGCCCTAAAATTAATTTGTTCCTAAAAATCTAGATTTGGTAACCAGTAGTAATTATTGTGTGACATAAAAAAGTGTAACTGCCACAATTTGGCATAAATATAGCTTTCTGAATTTTTTTTTATTTTTTCGGGGGGGGGGGGGGGATTAGTCCTAAAATGTGTATATGAGCAGAAAAACTCAAAGAACAACACTGGTGGCAAAAGGGTTAAACATGAATGAATATTTATATATACATTTCCATATTCAATTATGAACACCTGAAAAAAAAGTAACAAACTGATAACAAAACTCCCGAATTCTCAAAAAAACCCCACATTTCTGTTTGTGATTGAGACTAATAGTGCGATATCAGATGTGCTATGGAGGCCCCTAGTGGTCACATATCACCATTACACATAAAAACAAAACATTTCTTGTTGATCCTGCCAGAAATCTTTCCTGTGCTCTCAGCCTGTGTTGATTTATATTTATTACATTGTTCTTAGTGTAGCTTCTGACAGATCAGGTGGATGATGACAGCTGATTTAAATAAAGGAGCAGGGTCTCTCCTTAAATTCATACCAGACTTGAATTTGGGGGTGACCCCACGCCATTTCTTGGGGTTGTTTTTGCACGGGTCCCCCTTTAAGTTCATAGCAGACTTGAATTTGGGGGTGACCCCCATGCCATTTTTTGGGGTTGTTTTTGCACGGGTCCCCCTTTAAGTTCATAGCAGACTTGAATTTGGGGGTGACCCCATGCCATTTTTTGGGGTCATTTTTGCACGGGTCCCCCTTTAATTCATAGCAGACTTGAATTTGGGGGTGACCCCATGCCATTTTTTGGGGTCATTTTTGCACGGGTCCCCCTTTAAGTTCATAACAGACTTGAATTTGGGGGTGACCCCACGCCATTTTTTGGGGTCGTTTTTGCACAGGTCCCCCTTTAATTCATAGTAGGCTTGAATTGGGGGGTGACCCCACGCCATTTTTTGGGGTCGTTTTTGCACGGGTCCCCCTTTAAATTCATAACAGACTTGAATTTGGGGGTGACCCCGCGCCATTTTTTGGGGTCGTTTTTGCACAGGTCCCCCTTTAATTCATAGCAGGCTTGAATTTGGGGCTGACCCCACGCTATTTTTTGGGGTCGTTTTTGCACGGGTCCCCCTTTAAGTTCATAGCAGACTTGAATTTGGGGGTGACCCCGCGCCATTTTTTTGAGTCATTTTTGCACGGGTCCCCCTTTAAGTTCATAAGAGACTTGAATTTGGGGGTGACCCCACGCCATTTTTGGGGGTCATTTTTGCACAGGTCCCCCTTTAAATTCATAACAGACTTGAATTTGGGGGTGACCCCACGCCATTTTTTGGGGTCGTTTTTGCACGGGTCCCCCTTTAAGTTCATACCAGACCTACTGTGAATTATGGAGCAACCCCCCCACACATCGACAGTAGATGTCCTCTGGTAACCTCTACAGCAGAGTCCCATCTAGGATAAGGGTCTGGTATAGATGAAGGGAATCCCCAGCAGCTTTGTTTACAAACAGAAGGAAGAGGTCAGGAAATGTCATTTACCAGCAATTCAAACACATTGTTGTCTTTGTAAGTGTCGGCATTGCTGTAGAAGGTTGTATACAACATGCAGATGAGCCACTTCACAGGCAGGGTCAGGGCACCCCCCACCAAATGTTACTTAATTGAGTTTTGCGTTTTTAACCTTGCACTTTAAGCAACAATAAATTTCAAACTGCTTATGGTACATTTTCTCCAGGGCAGTGCCCAGCGTCCCCCCCCCATGCCACGTGTTTGACAATCCCTTGCCTATTATTGTAGGAATGAGTTAGCATGGTCACCAGTGGTGGCTGGTTGTATATATTTTTCAGCAGGTCACCCGCACCTCCCGCCACAATCTCCCCCCCCCGGTTGGTTGGGTCACCACACGTACCTAGGTTGCAGCGGTAATGGGTGGTGGCTTCCCCTGCGTCACCTCATCCCCTGCATAATGCAGTGCGTCTCGTCCTTCCATCACCTATCGGCCAATCGGGTGACGGGTCTCAGGAGCCACTTCCTGATTAGCTGGGAGGAGAATAAGGAAAGCTATTATCACACAAGTCGGTGTGCCACCCTCATTTGAAGCCTTTTAAAGCGCCAGGCTCTAATTATGTGCTTAATAACAAAAATAAAAAAAAACTCATTGGAATACATGGGTCCGGTGCCCTGCATGTAGAAAATGGGGCCTGACAAACAGAAGGGGGGGGTGGCGCTCCAGTGCCCCTTAAGGACAGGCTGCCACTGATGGTCACCTCAAGAAAGGAGATGTGCTACTGGCAGGATCACCAGGTGAAAATAATGTCCAACCTTGTGGTAACAGTTTAGTGAAGACCAAGGCCAGTTCCATAAAGACACATCCAAAGAGAGCAGAAGTACACACTGGGAAACCACCCGGTTAAAGGAGAAACATATCGGTTTCAGCGTGTTCCCTCCTGAAGCCATGACCCCTAACGTGTTTCACCAGCACAGTCCTCTTTGAAACCTAGTATAGGTGCATGACTTCAGGAGGGGACACGCTGAAGCCGATATGTTACTCCTTTGATCGGGTGGTTTCCTGATGTGCACTTCCACGCTCTTTGGATGTGTCTTTATAGAGCTGTTTTGTAAGGAGGGGCACAGTTATGGGGGGAAAAGAGAAGGTTCTTCATCAAACCTTTACCACAAGGATGGAAGGGATTTTCACCTGGTGATCCTACTAGTAACACACATCCTCATTAAATATTCTCACCTCAGCCCTACTGAACACTTTTGGGATGGAATGCTGATGGTGAGCCAGGTCTTCTCATCCAACATGAACTCACAGATGGGCACACATTCCTACAGACACCCTAAAAAATCTGGTGGCAAGCCTTCCCAGAAGAGTGGAGAATGGTATAGCCACGAGGGGGGCGATTACACAGTATGTTAATGGCCATAGTTTGGGGATTGGATGTCCAACAAGCTCATGTTCGTGTGATGGTCAGGTGTCTTCACACTATTACCCATATAGTGTGTGTAATATGATGGCCAATCCATTACTTTTGCATCCTGCCTGACAGGTCCTCGATGTACATTGTAACTTGGATGGGACATTTTAAATCGTAGTGTATCTGGATTTTGCAAAAGCATTTGACACAGTTCCCCATAAACATTTACTGTACAAAATAAGGTGCGTTGGCATGGACCATAGGGTGAGTACATGGATTGAAAACTGGCTACAAGGGCGAGTTCAGAGAGTGGTGATAAATGGGGAGTACTCAGAATGGTCAGGGGTGGGTAGTGGGGTCCCCCAGGGTTCTGTGCTGGGACCAATCCTATTTAATTTGTTCATAAACGACCTGGAGGATGGGATAAACAGTTCAATCTCTGTATTTGCAGACGATACTAAGCTAAGCAGGGCAATAACTTCTCCGCAGGATGTGGAAATCTTGCAAGAAGATCTAAACAAATGAATGGGGTGGGCGACTACATGGCAAATGAGGTTCAATGTAGAAAAATGTAAAATAATGCATTTGGGTGGCAAAAATATGAATGCAATCTATAGACTGGGGGGAGAACCTCTGGGGGAATCTAGGATGGAAAAGGACCTGGGGGTCCTAGTAGATGATAGGCTCAGCAATGCCAAGCTGCTGCTAATAAAGCAAACAGAATATTGGCATGTATTAAAAGGGGGATCAACTCCAGAGATAAAACGATAATTCTCCCGCTCTACAAGACTCTGGTCCGGCCGCACCTGGAGTATGCTGTCCAGTTCTGGGCACCAGTCCTCAGGAGGGATGTACTGGAAATGGAGCAACTACAAAGAAGGGCAACAAAGCTAATAAAGGGTCTGGAGGATCTTAGTTATGAGGAAAGGTTGCGAGCGCTGAACTTATTCTCTCTGGAGAAGAGACGCTTGAGAGGGGATATGATTTCAATATACAAATACCGTACTGGTGACCCCACAATAGGGATAAAACTTTTTCGTGGAAGGGAGATTAACAAGACTCGTGGCCACTCATTAAAATTAGAAGAAAAGAGGTTTAACCTTAAACTACGTAGAGGGTTCTTTACTGTAAGAGCGGCAAGGATGTGGAATTCCCTTCCACAGGCGGTGGTCTCAGCGGGGAGCATTGATAGCTTCAAGAAACTATTAGATAATCACCTGAATGACCACAACATACAGGGATATACAATGTAATACTGACACATAATCACACAAATAGGTTGGACTTGATAGACTTGTGTTTGTTTTCAACCTCACCTACTATGTAACTATGTAAAATCAGAAGGATTTAGGTTATACATAGATGCCACAATTTCTAGGCAGTCAATCGACTAACTCTAAAGTGATTTGTCCTCTGATCACATTGTATCTTTTTCATTCTAGATTCTGATTTTACTCTTTGCCTTTGCTGATGTCATACTGTCTGGTAAGTCGTTCTTGAAGGACATTTTGAAGCCAGCTTGTCCTGTTTGAGTATTTCCATTATTTGTCCTTTCGAAAAAAGATTCTGATGAGATCATTTTTTTGCTGATATTTAGGCACCATGCACACAGGACAATAGATAGCTTTTCCTAAACGCCTTTCCGCTCATCAGCCTCCTTTTTGCAGGAAACCACTAATTGCATTGAGCATTAATTCATTGTGTTGGCCAAAACGATGCTGCTCCTGGATGGGGGAAGGGGGGGGGGGGTCCTGCCTCTGAACTCCTGTAAACACCTTTGTGTGCATGGACAAGCAGATCCTCTTAGATTGTAAGCTCTAAGGAGCAGGGCCCTCTGATTCCTACTGTATCAAATTGTATTGTATTTGTACTGTCTACCCTCAAGTTGTAAAGCGCTACGTAAACTGGTGGCGCTATATAAATACTGTATAATAATAATAATAATAATAATAATAATAGACAAATAGGCTAACATACAGGGGCAAGTAGAGGTAGAAAAAAAAAAAAAGGACAGGCACCCCTAAAAGCAGCGTTAACCACTTGCTTACTGGACACTTTCACCCCCTTCCTGCCCAGGCCAATTTTCAGCTTTCAGCGCTGTCCCTTATACTTACCCGAGCCCCATAATTCTCACAATGGGAACAAGCACACCAGCTCCAGCCGGTGTCCCGCCGGTGTCGCGGTGTCTCCCACTGCTGTCAATCAAATCCAATGACATGGGCGCCGGGGGGGGGGGGGGGGGGCGGGGGGTTGAGTCCTGCTGTCTGTGTCTGGACACAGCAGCAGGACACGGGAGCGCTTCTCCGGCGAGACTCTCGAGAAGAGGAGGAGCCAAGAGCGCCGCAGAGGGACCCCCGAAGAGGAGGATCGGGGCCACTCTGTGCAAAACCTAACTGCACAGCAGAGGTAAGTATGACATGTTTGGGGTTTTTTTTGTTTTTTTAAACTGAACCTTTACAACCACTTTAATCACCACTGGGGGGGTTTTATTTTTTACTGAACAAACAAAAAAAGACCGAAAATTTTGAAGAAAAACCAAACCTGTTTTTATGGTTTGCTATAAAATTTTGCAAACAGGTAATTTTTCTCCTTCACTGATGTGCTCTGGTGGGCACTAATGGGCTGCACTGATGGGCACTGAGAAGGTGGCACTGGTGGGCACTGATCAGGAGGCACTGAAGGTCTCTGATAGGTGGCACTGATAAGCAGCACTGATAGGTGGCACTATTAATGAGGCACTGATGGACATTGATAGGTGGCACTGGTGAGCACTGCTTAGCAGTACTGATATGCACTGATATTTGACACTGGTGGGCACTGCTTAGCAGTACTGATATGCACTAGTAGGTGACACTGATGGGCACTGCTTAGCAGTACTGATATGCACTGGTAGGTGACACTGGTGGGCACTGCTTAGCAGTACTGATATGCACTAGTAGGTGACACTGATGGGCACTGCTTGCAGTACTGATATGCACTGGTAGGTGACACTGATGGGCACTGCTTAGCAGTACTGATATGCACTGGTAGGTGACACTGGTGGGCACTGCTTAGCAGTACTGATATGCACTGGTAGGTGACACTGGTGGGCACTGCTTAGCAGTACTGATATGCACTAGTAGGTGACACTGATGGGCACTGCTTAGCAGTACTGATATGCACTGGTAGGTGACACTGATGGGCACTGCTTAGCAGTACTGATATGCACTGGTAGGTGACATTGGTGGGCACTGCTTAGCAGTACTGATATGCACTGGTAGGTGACACTGGTGGGCACTGCTTAGCAGTACTGATATGCACTGGTAGGTGACACTGGTGGGCACTGCTTAGCAGTACTGATATGCACTGGTAGGTGACACTGGTGGGCACTGCTTAGCAGTACTGATATGCACTGGTAGGTGACACTGGTGGGCACTGCTTAGCAGTACTGATATGCACTGGTAGGTGACACTGGTGGGCACTGCTTAGCAGTACTGATATGCACTGGTAGGTGACACTGGTGGGCACTGCTTAGCAGCAGTGGCTGTCAGTGTGTGGGAAAAAAAAAAGCTGATTACCGGCTTCTGTTTACATCACATGATCAGCTGTCATTGGCTGACAGCTGACCACGTGGTAAAGGCCTTTACTCCAATCTGTGATCAGCTGAGTCCCATGGATGATCACAGAGCGCACTGCTCGCTCCGTACATGGACGCCATCCCGGCAATTTAGTCCCATGCTGTAGCCGTCTTTTGGCTATAGTGCGGGCGGGAAGAGGTTACAAATGTGTGTGTATGAGCCCCTTAGGCTGAGGACCATGGAACCATATGAAGGAGAATGGAATTTGGATGGATGTCAATCCCACTGTTCATGTCCTGCGATGATCTGTAGATGTTTCCAGTTTATATGTAGTATAAATGCGAACGCAGCATTATCAGGGGTGCCATCAAGATGCCAAAAAATGGCAACATTTGACCCCCAATGACAATGACCCCCACACTGTTTTCGTTTTTTTTACATTTTACACCGAGGTGCCTCAAGTTTTTGCATACTAATAAAGGGAGCTACGACTTAAAAAAAAGTCGAGAAACGTTGGGTTGTGGATCGTAAAACTGGTTATAGTGATAATTTGTTGCTTCATCATTATGTTTCCAGAAACGAAAGTGTTGAAATTTGTTTCAAAGTTTAGTAACAGATTAAGTGGCGGTTCCCAGTACAGCGACTTGGGATCCGATCTGTAAGTCCTCAAGTCGCCTCAAGTCGCTGGACATAAGAAATGACATAGAAGTGAATGAGAACCATCTTAATGTACACTCGCTCCGACTTCAGAAAAGGTTCCTGTACTACTTCAAGGCGACTCCTAGGCGACTTGTACCCATAAATTTCAATGGAAGTCGCCTCCAAGTCGGATCTCCATCTATATTGAAGCGACTTTACAGGAAAAAGAAAATAATTTACCCTGGTACTACCCACGTTTACCCAGGAACCCCCCCCCCCACAGAGCTGATTATTCTGTGATTGGCCACAGCCAAAGTCGCCTGTCCTGGAGGCAACTTTAAGTCGTGTTGTAAGTTGCTAAAAGTCGCGCTGAAGTCTCCTCCAAATTGCCTTGCAAAGTCGTGCTGTAAGTTGGGTTGCCCCTGTGTGAACCGGCCTTTAGAGAACTATTTTTGAAGCATCATTTGAAATGTCAACATTTATTATAACAGATCCCACTTCCAGTTAATGTGAAGTAGAAAAATGACCTCCCTGGAGTGATGGACAAGTGATGGACATGTGGTGGACATGTGATGGACATGTGGTAGACATTTGGTGGACATGTGATGGACATGTGATGGACATGTGATGGACATGTGGTGGACATGGGGTGGACATGGGGTGGACATGGGGTGGACATGTGGTGGACATGTGATGGACATGTGATGGACATGTGGTGGACATGTGGTGGACATGGGGTGGACATGTGGTGGACATGTGATGGACATGTGGTGGACATGTGATGGACATGTGATGGACATGTGGTGGACATGTGATGGACATGTGGTGGACATGTGATGGACATGTGATAGACATGTGGTGGACATGTGGTGGACATGTGGTGGACATGTGATGGACATGTGATGGACATGTGATGGACATTTGCGATGTAGGCAGATTACTTGACTTCACAAAGTGTATCTAAACCTAAACAACAATGTAACACTGTATAATGCAGCTTACTGATCATTAACTGTACTGGCTGCATTCAGTGGCGGTGCGTCCATAAAGGGCACATGGGCGCCGCCCCCTTTCTCTAGCCATCCCCTCTATCACCAATAGATAGATTCATGCATAGCATGAATCTATCTATGGCCGCCACTGCCACCCCCTATTCAGGCACCCACCCCCTTTTTGGGCGCAGGGCACCTGAATTACAGCGGCAGGGGATGTTTTTGAAGCACCTGATTAGAGCCATAGGCTCTAATAGGCGTCAAAAAAGGTGACCTGCGAACGCCATGCCAATCAGGTGCTCAGATCTGTTACCTGTCACCTGATTGGCTGAAACAACAGGCGCTGTGATTGGAAGCCTATCAGGCCTCCAATCATAGCAGAGGACGGGAAGAGAGGACAAGGAGCTGTCCCATCGCCACCGAGACAGGTAAGTGCAGACGGCGGGCGGGGGGCACACTGGCAGCATTTTATAAGGCACAGTGGCTGCGTTTGATGGGGCACAGTGAGGCTGCATTTGATGGGCACATTGAGCCTGCATTTGATAGGCACAGTGAGGCTGCATCTAATGGGCACAGTGGCTGCATATGATGTCACTATGGCTGCAAATGATTGGCACAGTGGCTGCATTTGAGGCTGCACATTGGCTGTATTTGATGGGGCACAGTGGCTGCATTAGATGGACACAGTAGCTGTATTTGATGGGGCACAGTGAGGCTGCATATGATGGGCACAGTGAGGCTGCATTTGATGGGCACAGTGGCTGCATAAGATGGGCACAGTAGCTGCGTTTGATGGCACAGTGGCAGCAATAGATGGGTTTTTTTTCAGAATTTTTCAGTTTGTTTGCATCCCCCAAAAAATTTTGAGCACCAGCCGCCACTGGCTGCATTCATTTTCTTTTCTCAGGCTTTTCTTTTCCTTTAGTGGTGATTCTTCCAGTAACCCCTCCTATCCTAAGGTGACAAGTTGACACCAGATCATTCATTTCAACAACAATCACCCCATACTATTATATGTGTATGTAACTGATTTTATTCAGTTGTTTACTTGTAAAAGCCTTCTTTGTGTAGACATCCAAAAGTTCTGCAATAAAAAAACCAAGACACCAAAGTGCTAAAGTCCAAAAGAGTCAATGAGAAAAATTACGATAAATGATGAGATTATAATGGGAGTCCCACAAAAGTTGCTGTAAATGAGAATATAAATCCTCAATGGTGAAAAGACAATCAGTGTCTTGAAATGTCAAAGGAAGGGGTTAAACCAATATGGTTGTAGAGAGGTCCCGGGCCCCTAGAGGCCTAATGGTGACCTCCAGAGCCAGTGACTGCTGATATCCTTCTGTGTAGAGTGGGTTATGAGGCATGGTGGGTGTAATGCAAGGTGGATTGATGAGCGCCAGACACTTGTTGAATGCAAAGAGATTTATTGTCACTTAAACAGAACTCTGGGAGAGAGGGTTAGGGCCAGGACACCCTTAGGTAGATGCAATGTTAATTGTCAGACTCCGAGACTTCTATAGGTAGACCGCCATGCAGGGAAAGGCATCCAGCCAGACACCACATCTGCATGAGTAGGACCGTTGTCTCCTTTGGCAAGAATCTTGTAACAGTTTCTAACAAAAGTTGCAACAAACTCCTTTACTTCCTCTACAATCTCCTATTGTAAATCTTCACTCAACTGAGCTCCCAGTCTTTCACTAGACTTGCTGATCCACTGCCACTGGATCCCCTGAGCTCTTCCAATCTTCTCATTCAGTATCTTCCTCAAGCGTCACCCCCGCGTCCCTGCTTGGTCTTTAGTTTGGCACTCACAGATACTCTTCAAGGGTCACCCCGCTGGCCTGCTCGGTCCCTAGCTTGGCACACAAGGCTGCTCTGCAAGTGTCTCCTCTGCTGGCTGGGACCCTGGCTTGACACTTGCTGAAGTTTCCCACTTCACCGTCCCCGGTTGGTGAGAATTCTGCTCCGGTACTTGCTTCAGCCGCTCACAGTGGTTCCCTGTAACAAGGTGGATGGTCCCTTAGTGGCAACAGCTTCCCCTCTACCTCCGACCATGACAGATTCTTCTGCCGGCAGAACCGTCACTTCTGGTTGGACTGCAAACCGCAATCCCAACCCTGCGCTGCTCTCTTGCTTCTGAATAGGCCCTCAGACAGCCTAGCAGCCAGATGTGCCCGGGATAGGTCTCAGGCTCTGGCCTAGCAGCCCGGGACAGCACTACACACGTCCACCCAGACAGCCGTCCAGGTGGCACAGAACCCCGATCACCTGACTCTACCCAAATATATAGGCCCTCCCAGCAGGCCAAGGGACCCAAGAAAATCCCTGCCCATTGGCAGACATGCACTATTCATTCTTAATCCGTCCTTGCAATGCCCTTGTCCTATCTAATGTTACCAGGTACCCGGCCACCTAGCGAAAGAAGAGAGAAGTGCAGCAATTCCAGAGGTAGGTCAAAATCAATTGATCCTCTAACAATTGGCCAAGGCAACTACCACCTGTAAACTAAATTTAATAGCATCCTTGCCTAAACATCAGGGTGCTACATGGTGTATGTTCATATGCCGTGCTGCTCCATCAACCAGAGGGAGGACTGATGGCTGCAAACATAAAGATAAAAGATAAAAGAGAGAGCGCACTGGCCCCTAGTGCAACACCGTTTATCGGATACAATTAAAATCAAAACAGTAACAATGAACACTCACATGTGTTGGTATAATTAAGTGCGTCTGTTTTTGGCTGTAGCGGCTCTCCTGAGTTCAAGATTCCAGTAATCCACGCTAAATGCACGGTAAGCTGACAGTCTCTGTCTGTGATGTATCTGCGAGCAGCCGCCGACAAGCTGCAGGAGAGCCGCCCGCTCACAGCGAGGATCCTCAAAAAACAGGAAGACTACACGGATGCATGTGCACGTGATCCTCAAACAAAACCAGCTGGTAAGTGATGCTAGTGGTTGCTAGGACTACATGTTTCAGAGGATGTAGCCTCCTTCTTCAGGTCTCTACCACTAGCCTCACTTACCAGCTGTCTTTGTTTGAGGGTCACGTTCATGTGCATCTGCGTGGAGTCTCCCTGTTTTTTCAGGATCCTCGCTTTGAGCGGGTGGCTCTCGTGTAGACAGAGATTGTCAGCTTGCCTTCTCCTATATAGCCCAACTGACTCCCCCCAGGCACCAAGGAATCACCCCCCCCTCCCAATAACCCAATTCAATGAATATAGGCCCAGGAAAGGGAACTCGTGCACATGCATCCGTGTAGTCTTCCTGTTTTTTGAGGATCCTCGCTGTGAGCGGGCGGCTCTCGTGCAGCTTGTCGGCGGCTGCTCGCAGATACATCACAGACAGAGACCATCATCAATGCAGCAGTCTCAACATTGCCATCAATGCAGCCTTATCAATGCCCATCTGCAGCCTCACAAGTGCCATCGATGCAGCCTCATCAGTCCACATCAATGCAGCCTCACCATTGCCATCAATGCAGCAGCCTCACCATTGCCATCAATGCAGCAGCCTCACCATTGCCATAAATGCAGCAGCCTCACCATTGCCATAAATGCAGCAGCCTCACCATTGCCATAAATGCAGCAGCCTCACCATTGCCATCAATGCAGCAGTCTCAACATTGCCATCAATGCAGCAGTCTCAACATTGCCATCAATGCAGCAGCCTCACCATTGCCTTCAATGCAGCAGCCTCACCATTGCCTTCAATGCAGCAGCCTCACCATTGCCTTCAATGCAGCAGCCTCACCATTGCCATCAATGCAGCAGCCTCACCATTGCCATCAATGCAGCAGCCTCACCATTGCCATCAATGCAGCAGCCTCACCATTGCCATAAATGCAGCAGCCTCACCATTGCCTAAATGCAGCAGCCTCACCATTGCCATCAATGCAGCAGTCTCAACATTGCCATCAATGCAGCAGTCTCAACATTGCCATCAATGCAGCAGCCTCACCATTGCCTTCAATGCAGCAGCCTCACCATTGCCTTCAATGCAGCAGCCTCACCATTGCCTTCAATGCAGCAGCCTCACCATTGCCTTCAATGCAGCAGCCTCCCCATTGCCATCAATGCAGCAGCCTCACCATTGCCATCAATGCAGCAGCCTCTCCATTGCCTTCAATACAGCAGCCTCACCATTGTCTTCAATGCAGCAGCCTCACCATTGTCATCAATGCAGCAGCCTCACCATTGCCATCAATGCAGCAGCCTCACCATTGCCATCAATGCATTAGCCTCACCATTGCCTTCAATGCAGCCGCCTCACCATTGTCTTCAATGCAGCAGCCTCACCATTGTCATCAATGCAGCAGCCTCACCATTGCCATCAATGCAGCAGCCTCAACATTGCCATCAATGCAGCAGCCTCACCATTGCCTTCAATGCAGCAGCCTCACCATTGTCTTTAATGCAGCAGCCTCACCATTGTATTCAATGCAGCAGCCTCACCATTGCCATCAATGCAGCAGCCTCACCATTGCTTTTAATGCAGCAGCCTCACCATTGTCTTCACTGCAGCAGCCTCACCATTGCCATCAATGCAGCAGTCTCAACATTGCCATCAATGCAGCAGCCTCACCATTGCCATCAATGCAACAGCCTCACCATTGCCATCAATGCAGCAGCCTCACCATTGCCATCAATGCTGCAGCCTCACCATTGCCTTTAATGCAGCAGCCTCACCATTGCCTTCAATGCAGCAGCCTCACCATTGCCATCAATACAGTTGCCTCACCATTGCCTTCAATGCAGCAGCCTCACCATTGCCATCAATACAGTTGCCTCACCAGTGCATCAATGCAGAAGCCTCAGCATTGCCATCAGTGCAACAGCCTCAACATTGCCATCAGTGCAGCCTGATCGATGCCCATCTGCAGCCTAGAGGGGACAGGGAGGGGGGCGGGACGAGCACCGACAGATTACATACAGTGAGATAGACAGAACAGTGGTCCAATGGTGGCCCAGGAGACGGGACTTCCTATTACCGAGGCCGCCAAGTAAACAGGAGATTCTCACTGTATGTAATCTGACGGCGCTCGTCCTGCCCCCTCCCTGTCCCCTCCGAGGCAGCTAAAATTAAAGTATCAGCGTATAACACGCACACGCTATTTGCACCCGATTTTCAGGGTGAAAAGGTGCGTGTTATTCACCAATAAATGCAGTAATTTACCCCTGATACCATTAGGAGACACGAATAATTTTCCACCAGGGAACTTGAGATTGTTTGGAAATTGGATAAAAAAAGATAACGCACAACTAAAAGATATAATGGAGAAGGTTAAAATTACATTACAGGATTTAAAACACAAAAAAGACCTTCTGATAACTGATGAATGGCGATACTCCCAGCTGAAACACTTTGTTACCACATTGCCCCAACAAATAGGATCCGAAGAGAACCTACGACCGTTTGAGCAGCTATGTAGAGTTGCAGGTTCAAAGAAAGGGCATCTCAAGGATCTATAAAGTACTGGTGGTGCTGAATGGGCCGGAAACACCACCATTTATCGGAAAGTGGGAAGAAGAACTGGGAAAGCGAGAGAAAGATCAAGACCTAGGGAAAATACCGCGGCTGGTACATACCACGGCTATAGATAGTAACACTATAGAAATGAACTACAAATGCCGGGCACGCTGGTATTTAAGGCACACAAATGTCAAAAGGGAGTTTCGCAGTTATGTTGGCAATGTTGCAACGTAGTTGGAACCATGTCCTAAAATTAAAAAAAAAATATTTGAGAGAGGTGTAACAGACAATAAAGGAAATTACCAGCATAGAAATATTGGAGGATCCTTGGGGGTGTTTGTTCCTTCAGGGTTAGAATGGCAATCAAACAATATATGAGAACATTGGTCCCCCAGCTAATAAATGCAGCCAAAAGTTTAATCCCCCGACAGTGGCAGGAGAAAGATAGCCCCATGATAGAGTGTTGGTGTAAAAAAATAAACAAAATATATAACATGGAATATCTAAGGTTTAGTGGTGAGGAGGGAATGGTCGGTTTCGAAGAGAAGTGGAGAGTTTGCACAGAGTTTAAGCAGACAAGGAGATTATTATTTACAATTTATATAGCGCCAACAGTTTATGCAGTAGAGAGGGGACAGCACAATAAAAGTTCAATACAAAAGGTACAGGAGGACCCAGCTCGTAGAGCTTACATTCTAAAGAGAGGGGGTTTTGGTAAAAATGGTAATAGATGCGGGCAAGGATTTGATGGGGGGTGATTTGATGGGGGGTGGCTCGGGGACAATTGTTAGGTGGGTGTGGGATAGGCTTCCCTGAATAAGTAAGTTTTCAGGGATCTCCTAAGGGTGGACAGGTTAGGGGCTGATCGGATATACCGGGTCAGGGAGTTCCAGAGGATGGGAGAGGCTCTGGAGAAGTCCTAAAGATGAGCATGAGAGGAGAAAACAAGGGAGCTAGAGAGCAGGAGGAGCGGAGGGGACGATTTGGGCGATATCTGCAGATGAGGTTGGTGATGTAGATGGGGCGATGTTGTGGATGGCCTTGTATGTTATGGTTAGCATTTTGAATTTTATACGGTGGGGTAGGGGAAGCCAGTGAAGAGATTGGCAGAGAGGAGCAGCAGTCATGGATTGGTTAGTGAGGTGTATTAGTCTAGCAGCAGCATTCATAATAGACTGAAGGGGGGAGGAGCCTGCGTAAGGGTAGGCCATTAAGGAGAGAGTTGCCGTAGTCAGGGCGGGAAATAAGGAGTGAATAAGTTGCTTTGTGGTGTCATTAGTCAGGAAGGGTGGAATTCTGGAGATGTTGCAAGGTTAAGGCAGCAGGATTTAGTCAGTGATTGGATGTGGGGGCTGAAGGAGAGGTCAGAGTCAAGGTCTACATCCAGGACCCTGGCATGTGTGGAGGGACCAATGGTTGTGCTGTTGAACTTAATGGTTAAGCCATGGGGGGGGGATCGGGGAGGAGGAAATATTACAAGCTCAGTTTTAGAAAGATTAAGTTTGAGGAAGTGGTGTGACATCCATACCGATATGTCATTCAGTAAGTTTGAGATCCGTGAGGAGATAGTGGGGTTGAGTTGAGGAATGGAGAGATAGATCTGGGTGTCATCAGTGTAGAGGTGGTATTGGAAGCCATGGGAGGTTATCAACTGGCCCAAGGAAGAGGTATAGAGTGAGAATAGGAGGGGCCCAAGAACGGATTCTTAGGGTACCCCAACAGAGAGAGGAAGAGGAGTAGAGGAGATGGAGTTGTAAGTGACACTGAAAGTGCGCTGAGATAGGTAGGAGGAGAACCAGGATAAAGCAGAATCACGGAGGCCAAGAGAGTGTAGTTTGCTGAGGAGGAGCAGGTGGTCAACTGTGTTGAAGGCAGCAGAGAGGTCTAATGCCCCGTACACACGATCGGACATTGATCGGACATTCCGACAACAAAATCCATGGATTTTTTCCGACGGATGTTGGCTCAAACTTGTCTTGCATACACACGGTTACACAAAGTTGGTCAGAAATCCCGAACGTCAAGAACGCAGTGATGTACAACACGTACGATGAGCCGAGAAAAATGAAGTTCAATAGCCAGTGCGGCTCTTCTGCTTGATTCCGAGCATGCATGGAACTTTGTGCGTCGGAATTGTGTACACATGCTCGGAATTTATGCGAAGGGATTTTGTTGTCGGAAAATTTGAGATCCACATCTAAAATTTTGTGCGACGGAAATTCCGATGGAAAATGTCCGATGGAGCCTACACACGGTTGGAATTTCTGGCAAAAGGCTCTCATCGAATATTTTCCGTCTGAAAATCCGACCGTGTGTACGGGACATAAGAGTATGGAGTAATGGCCATTGAGATATGCCGAAATGTTGGGATCGTAGGATGCGGAGAAGTTTGGAGAAATGGGAGACGTCAGGTAATTAAAGGTTGGAAGAGAGAGGTCAGAGAGGAGGGGGAGGGAGGGATGGGAGAGGGGAAAGGGTTGGGGGGGGGTAAATTTTTGTAAAATGTGATGTTGTTGGCGAGAGTTTTTTCTCGGTTTTTCTAAAGATTTTGGATATTAAGAAAATCAATAAAGAAATTGAAAAAAAAACAAAAAACGTTGCCTATGGAGATTTCTAGGTACCTATTTAGTCGGTGTAACATCATCTTTCACATCATATAAAAAAATTTTGCTATTGTGAGTTTTTTTTTCCTAACTCATTAAAGTGTAATTTTTCCCCAAAAAGTTGCGTTTGCAAAACCGCTGCGCAAATACTGTGTGACATAAAAAATTGCAACGGTTGCCATTTTATTCCTTAGGGTCTCAGCTAAAATATATATATAGTGTTTGGGGGTTAGAAGTATTTTTCTAGCAAAAAATACTGATTTAAACAAAATGTGGCAGAAAAAGCCTGGTCAGTAAGTGGTTAATGAAATATTTTGTCTCTTTACTCAACAGAAGAAAAGGGCTTCTCTCACTCATCAAATGTCTCCCTTGAGATACTGACAGACAATGGGCACACAGAGCCACTATCTGGGTTCAATGCTGAATATGATGGTAAGATTGTTGTTAGTTCTGCTCCTTAAGGGTCCATACTGTATATTTTAAGCATACCAAATGGCTGCTAAATATCTAATAGAATACCTACCATAACATAGAAATAATGCAATAGATAGCCCAATCCAGTTAAACAGCAGTGCCACATCCCAGAACTGAATACGAAAAAAAAAGCAAAAATTTGGATTTTTAGGGCACCATAAGAAAAAGACAAGTATAATATTTATTATAGTAAATAGTTAAAAAAAACACAAAACACTGTGCATAAAAACATGATAGAAAATGAGACAATGAGAGACACAAGCATAATAATGCATTTAAAACCCCGACGCGTTTCAATTCTTGACATAAATCTTCATCAGGGGAATGTATCACAGTGGTAAAATCTACGAAGTAAGCATACATGTCACAGATACAATATCAAAAGAAATAAATAACCCAAAAAAAGGAGTGATATGAAGATTATCATCAACAACTTATAGGACCAATTTTTGTATAGTTATCACATTTCCTGAGAAGGGAGAGAACCTCCCCAAAAAGAAATGAAGGTTCGGGCTACGGGAGTGCAAAGGACACCAAAGATTTTCCCACTAGGCAGAAAAAAAACATATAAACCACATCAATAAAAAAAAAAAGAGGCACTAAATATACCTGAAAAAAATGTTCAAAAAAATGTACAAAAAGGCTTCAGAGTCCACTCATGATTGGTATAAAAAACGCAAAAGTAAATATATTCAGCAGCAAAGGAAACAAAAATAGTCAGTGACTATGCAGGCAGGTGGCTCTATTCATTAGCCTTCCCTCCATCGGTCATTCACTGACAGTTGTGAAGTTGAAACATAGAAGAGTGATGGCAGAAAAAAAGACCATCAAGGCAATCAAGTCTGCCCTATTTTTCTTTTAACTTTTTTATGCCAGAGTATGGAGGGATTGGATCCCCTCTTCACTCAGTCCTTCCAGGCAAGACCATCTTAGTCCTCCATCACCTATAGACTCCTGCTACTGCCTTCACCACAGCTCCAGCTTTCACCTCAGCTCTTGCAAAAAACAGTCGTCCACCCAAAAATATTCCCATCGCTGTTCTCAAAATAATTTGCCTTTTCTCTAAAGCAGTGGTGTTGCTAGGGGGTGGCTTTTGGGGTTATAGCCCGGAATCTGGGTCCCATAGCCCCGAGTCTGTGGAGGGGTCCCCAAAGGGAGGGAGGGGAGGCTCTCTGGGGACCCTGATGTAAGTTTGGGGCTCTCTGGGAACCCTGATTTTAAGGGGGAGGCTCTCTGGGAACCCTAATGCAAGTGGGGGGCTCTCTGGGGACCCTGATGTAGAGAAGAGGCTCTCTGGGGACTCTGATGCAAGGGGGAGGCTCTCTGGGGACCCTGATGCAAGGAAGAGGCTCTCTGGGGACTCTGATGCAAGGGGGAGGCTCTCTGGGGACCCTGATGCAAGGAAGAGGCTCTCTGGGGACTCTGATGCAAGGGGGAGGCTCTCTGGGGACCCTGATGTAAGGGAGGCTCTCTGGGGACCCTGATGTAAGTGGGGGGCTCTCTGGGGATATATATACACACACACGTATATTACTGTATATACACGTGTATGCCCGCCCAAGCGTATGACTTTCTTTACTACGCTGCTATGGGCTCTAGCCCCAGATCTTTTGTAGACCTAGCAACGCCCCTGCTCTAAAGTATAACTAAAGGCAGAACTTTTTTTTCAGTTTTGGACAGAGTGGGGATGGATTAGAACACCTGTCAGTTTTTACTGCTGGCTTTGCCCCCATTAGGGGGGTTTACCTTCTCTATTTGTCATTGTAGCACACCTCCTAGATAGGTTGCTAGAAAGGTTTTGGTAAATTTAGATTTATTTGGCTCTCCTGTAGTCAGTGGAGCAGTGTGTGATTATTTTGGGCTGTTCTATGCTTCACTGGCTGTGGGCTCAACTGCTTCGCCCCCATCTTCTGGTGGATTCTAGAATGTAGTGGGCTGGAAGAGGCAGACCCACTGCCATGAAAATGTATGCGTTCCTGGCCAATCTCTGGGGGGAGGATGCCCAGTAGGTGGCTGAGGAGTGCATAAATAGGCTGAGGAGTGCATAAATAGCCTGAGGCCTCATGCAGAGGAGTCTTGTCCAGGAGGAGAGGTTCCCAGCCTAAAGGGCTGCTGTCCTTCTGGGCAGAGCAGCTGAAGTTCTTACAAGAGCTCATCGACATTCCAGCTAAGCTAGCGATGATTAGAGCTACACGATTCTGGCCAAAATGAGAATCACGATTTTTATGCTTAGAATAAAAAGATCACGATTCTCACGACGTAAAATCTTTCACATTATACAAAAAACTTTACTGGTTAGTTTTTTTTTTTTTATTCATTAAAGTAATTTTTTCCCAAAAAATTGCATTTGAAAGACCGCTGTGCAAATACAGTGTGACATACAATATTGCAACAACCACCATTTTATTCTATAGGGTCTCTACTAAAAATATATATATAATGCTTGGGGGTTCTAAGTAATTTTCTAGCAAAAAAAAAAAAGATTTTTACTTAACCAACAAATGTCAGAAAAAGGTTTAGTGTTTAAGTGGTTAAACTTCCCTCATTTACACACAGTCTATTCATTTGACAAATTGTTACAATGTTTATACTTAAGTTCCACTTAAACTAAAGAATGTTGTGATTCTTGGCAGACTGCCCGTTTTTTTCTTCCTTTCTTTTGATGGCTGTGGCTTCACAAGAGCAGAGAGAGAATTCTTTGCATAGCTAGAATCGTGAAACGCTTTTGTCAAGATCGCAATGGGGGAAAAATTGCGATAACGATTCTTGACGATTAATCGTGCAGCTCTAGCGATGAGGGGGTCTATTTTCTGATATTAGCTGGAGCTGATCAAGGTATTTTACTGAGGACCTGGTCTGGGTGTTCATGGGAGAAGTGTCAAGGAAATGGCTGAAGAAGGACTGGCAATTCCGCTCAAGACAATCATGGCCGCCACAGTTTGACAGATGTGGGCAGTACTTCCGGGTCTATTTAAGCCTGCTGTTGGAGCCGCCCCTTGCTGGAATAGTTTCCCAGTGTTTCCTGTGCTCCTGTGTCTCCGTGATCCTGTGTCTCCGTGATCCTGTGTCTCCGTGACCCTGTGTCTCCGTGATCCTGTGTCTCTGTGATCCCATGTCTCCCTGATCCCGTGTCTCCCTGATCCCGTGTCTCCCTGATCCCGTGTCTCCATGATCCCGTGTCTCTGTGATCCCGTGTCTCCGTGATCCCGTGTCTCCCTGATCCCGTGTCTCTGTGATCCCGTGTCTCTGTGATCCCGTGTCTCCGTGATCCCGTGTCTCCGTGATCCCGTGTCTCTGTGATCCCGTGTCTCCGTGATCCCATGTCTCCGTGATCCCGTGTCTCCGTGATCTCGTGTCTCCATGATCCCGTGTCTCCGTGATCCCGTGTCTCAGTGATCCCGTGTCTCCGTGATCCTGTGTCTCCGTGATCCTGTGTCTCCGTGATCCTGTGTCTTCGTGATCCCGTGTCTCCGTGATCCCGTGTCTCCGTGATCCCGTGCCTCCGTAATCCCGTGTCTCCGTGATCCCATGTCTCCATGATCCTGTGCCTCCGTGATCCTGTTTCTCCGTGATCCTGTGTCTCCGTGATCCTGTGTCTCCGTCTCTGTGATCCTCTGTGTCTCTGTGATCCTGTGTCTCTGTGATCCTGTGTCTCTGTGATCCTGTGTCTCCGTGATCCTGTGTCTCCGTGATCCCGTGTCTCAGTGATCCTGTGTCTCCGTGATCCTGTGTCTCCGTGATCCTGTGTCTACGTGATCCTGTGTCTTCGTGATCCCGTGTCTCTGTGATCCCGTGTCTCCATAATCCCGTGTCTCCGTGATCCCATGTCTCCATGATCCTGTGCCTCCGTGATCCTGTTTCTCCGTGATCCTGTGTCTCCGTGATCCTGTGTCTCCGTCTCTGTGATCCTCTGTGTCTCTGTGATCCTGTGTCTCTGTGATCCTGTGTCTCTGTGATCCTGTGTCTCTGTGATCCTGTGTCTCTGTGATCCTGTGTCTCCGTGATCCTGTGTCTCTGTGATCCTGTTCCCTGTTACCGACCCAGCTTGTTTGACTTCTGCTTCTGATCCTATCCTGATTAACCTCTGGCTTGCACCACCGACTATGCTCCTGTCTGCTCCTTCATCTGTACTTCCTCTCTGGCATTTCTGGACTGATCTCTTGTGTATGACCCCCCTGGCTTGACTTCAGTTCCTGCTACCACTTTGCAGCTACTGACGCCTTCTGCCCGGCACCCCGCGCTCAGTGGCTCTGTGGGTCATCCCAGCAACTACCAGTGCACTCCAAGTGACCGGCTCATCACAAACAACACCTGGCAAACCGTGCACCTTTGGGCACTGCTCCCTCTGCATCACTCCCAGGGGAGCGCTGAACTTAGCTGTAAGGGGTGCCCTCTCAATCATCCTTCTCCTCAGAACCTGACAAGAAGTCTCTGATGTTGGAAGGAAGCATCCAAGGAAATTTTGAGTACAGAACTGAGTGTAGGATCCCAGTGACTGTGTGCTGATACTATCCCTTGTACATCAGTGCCGGTGCTCACTCGGGACATGCCTTCTGAGGCTTAGATGCTTCTAGAGTAGGGATCTCAAACTTGTCGTTCTTCAGCTGTTGCGTAACTACAAGGCCCATAGTGCCTCTGCCTGAGAGAGTCATACTTGATACTCTGATTGTTGCACTGTGTTACTGGAATATCCCAGCACTCCCTATCCAAGTTCGACTTACAATAAAGCATCAAAATATTCCCCTTGTCAGGAACCATAAACCAGATGGAGACAGAAAGCCCAGGTATAATCATATCTTTAAGGGTAAGTTCACCTTTGTACACTTTTTTTTTCTTCTAAATTACAGCCCCCTATGCACCAATATAGTATTCATGTACTTTTTTGAAAAATATCAAAGCTTTCCATTAAATCTACAGTCACTTACTTTTCTCATCCACGTTTCCAGACGTTTCCATTAGTAATGTCTTCTTCCTGATCAGACTAGAGGTCATGACACAGGAAGGAGTTGGCCAGTAGACATGTGCAATTTGTTTAGTTTGGAATTCGTTTTTTAATGAATTTTGACAAATTAGTTAATTCCAAAATTTCTGTATTTCCTAATTTTCCAATTTCCAAAAATTCACATTTCGGAATTTCGAAATTTCGGAATTTGGGAAATTTGGAATTTCAGAAATTCAGAAATTAGGAAATTTAGAAAATCAAAACTAATAATAAATATTAAATTATAGGTATTGGAGTTTCCTTTCAAATTGGGCTGTTAGTGAATGTAATGAGTACGAATGTATCCGAAGTTCCGAATTATCTGAAATAACAAATGCCGTATCTAAACGAATGGAGCGTAATGATCTAATAATAATAAATACCAATAATAATAATAAAACCTTTTTCACAAACATTTGAAAGGAAATTCCAATACCTATAATTTAATAGTTAGTTATTAGTTAGTCATTATTTCGAACTTTACTGAATTTCTTTCTTTTTTAAGACTTTTGAATTTTCAAATTTTCAAATTCAGAATTTCCGAAAAAAGCAAAAAAAATTTAGAAATTTGAAAATTTCAAAATTCGCAAATCCGAAAATTCGCAAATCCGAAAATTTGAAAATTCGGAAATGCGAAAAATCGGAAATTCGAAATTTGAAAATTCGAAATTTCAGAAATTTGACAATTTGAAAATTCAAATATTCGGAAATCCAAAAATTTGAAAATTCGGAAATTAGAACATTCGGAAATTTGAAAAAATTCGGAAATTCGGAAATTTGAAAATTCGGAACTCGAAAATTTGGAAATTCGGAAATTTGAAAAATTGGAAATTTGAAAATTCGGAAATTAGAAAATGTGAAAATTCAGAAATCCGAAAATTACAAATTTGCAAATTTGAAAATTTGAAATTCGCAAATTTGGAAATTTGAAAATTTAGAATTCCTGAATTTCCGAATTTTCGAATTTCTGAATCTCCGAAAAAAGCAAAAAATGAAATGAAAACGAAAATGAAACAAATTTTTTGTCAGTGCACATGTCTATTGACCAGCTGACCTCATTAGGACACACCCCCGGCATCATCCACCCTCTCATTCCCAGCTGCACATTTTTTTACATGAAATGTAATCAATCAGTGATCACCCTTTTCACTAAATACACAATATACAATAAGATTGTATAGTGTATGGCCATCCTAATATACCTAAAATTACTAGTTGCCCTTTCGGTGCCATTAATTGTTAACGGCACACCAACCAGAGAAGCAAACACACATTTTGCCATGTTAAAAAAGGAGGGACAAATGCTGCAAAATGCACAGCAACCCACAAAACACCAAAATGTCCCATTAACCACATGTAACCAACAGGCTGCCCTATGCAGGTCACAGGAAAAAACCCAGACACAAAACGTTCGCTTTCCACTATGCTAGAAGTGAATGGAGCCTGGAAGTGATATGGGTGCGATAACACGAGAACAATGCGGCTCCATTCACATCTGTGCATTTCCTTCGATTTTTCACCAAAAATTGCAGTAAAAAAAAAAAACACCAAGCCTCATGCTAAAAAAAAGTTCTGAAGCTTCTTCGGGGCGATTGCTGCACGTAGGGCGGCTCATTCAGGGGGAGGGGCTTCCCTATGCGTGATGAGTGAAAATGCTCCAAAACGCCTCCCCACCTCACTAAAAAAAACCCCAAAAAACGCATGGTGGAATGCGAGTTCCCGCTATGCAGAGATGTGAAGGGGGCCTGACAGCTGAGAGTTTCTGTCCTCTCCCTCTGATGTAATGAGAGCTCACCACTCTACGGTAATCACCTCTCCCAGGATCAGCCGTCTCCCTGATACGACTGGGGGCTGACTCTGGGTGACACATGAAACTTGAAAACAGAAAACGCCGGATAGCCGCACTCCGAATGTTCACCTTTTATTTCATGAAAACAGAATCCAAACACATCCAGGGATGAGTACAGAACAACACACACCGCTAACGCGTTTCACACCTATCACGGTGCTCACTCATAGCCAAAGTGCTTCACCTACATACAGGCATATATATATATATATATATACCCCTCTAGATAATAAAATAATTCAACAATTAAGACATAAACATGTGAAACATTGATTGTCCATGAACATCACCTGAGAATATCAAAATCACGGATAGCCGATGTCTATTAACCATTAAATCTATAATTTAATTCATTAAATTAATTTAATTTAATTTAATTAACTTTTCACAATAGTTTTAATGTTTAAGAGAAAAACGGAAAGTAAAAGTATGTAGTAAAAATTCTCTGCACATATATATATATATATATATATATATATATATATATATATATATATATATATATATATATACACATCGCACTGTCCCCTTAAAGTAAATAAATAAGCAGTCGGTACAGCAAGTGATCAAATCATGCAGAAAGTAACATATAGTGTAAAAAAGTGCAGCGCTAGAAAAAATGAAATACTCAGATAGCCAGTAAGACGATTAGATACAATTCTACCAATGGCTATACATCCAATGAAGTAAAAAAAACAGTAAAGATATTGCGCAATGATATATGTGAGAAATTGCTAAGTAGTGCAGTTGATACGATTGACATAAATGATAATCACAATCATATTGTATTAGTCCATGTAAAATGCCAAAAGTGACACAAAAGTGGCAAAGATTAAAAAGTGGCTATAGTGAAAAAGAATGTTGATAGAAGATCCACCACCATGTAGTAAAGGCTTACCAGAGGGATTGGACACAGATGGGTGTATACCCACTGAGTCAATCAAGCTTAAAAAGTGGTGATCCTGAGTGGCAGCTACCGCAAAGGATGCGGATTCCAGGAGGTATTTCTGGAGATTAAAAAAGCGCTTTGGTACATAAAATAACGGCAGTGTCAGTGGTATCAGAAGTCCATTCCGACGCGTTTCGTCCTCTAGGACATCATCTGGGGTCCCCCATGTGTATACCTGTGCACATATCAGCAGAACCTATATTCTATGTACTTGTATAACCACTTTAGGCCCGGGAAGATTTGACTGCTGAATGACTGGGCCATTTTTTTGGCGATTCGGCGCTGCGTCGCTTTAACTGACAATTGCGCAGTCCTGCGATGTGGCTGCCAAAAAAAAAAAATTGACATCCTTTTTTTCCCCACAAATAGAGCTTTCCTTTGGTGGTATTTGATCACCTCCGCGGTTTTTATTTTTTGCACTATAAACAAAAAAAGAGCGACAATTTTGAAAAATAAACAAAACACAATATTTTGTACTTTTTGCTATAATAAATATCCCCATTTTTTTTTTTAAAGCAAATCTTTTCTCAGTTTAGGCCAATATGTATTCTTCTACATAATTTTTGGTAAAAAAAAATGCAATAAACATATATTGATTGAAAGTTATAGTGTTTACAAAATAGGGGATAAATTTATGGCATTTTTATTATTATTTTTTTTTTACTAGCAATGGCGGCGATCTGTGATTTTTATTGGGACTGCGACATTATGGCGGACACGTCGGACACTTTTGACACATTTTTTGGGACCATTGGCATTTATACAGCGATCAGTGCTATAAAAATGCATTGATTACTGTGTAAATGACACTGGCAGGGAAGGGGTTAAAACTAGGGGGCGATCAAGGGGTTAAGTGTGTTCCCTAGTGTGTGTTTCGTTTTTTTTAAATTTAATTTAATTATATCCACATACAAAATATAAAATTCCATATATATATAAACATACTTGCAATGTGCATATTTTACAACTCTAACCCCTCCTACCCCCAACTCCCCTCCCCAGTCCCCTCTTTCTCCCCATTCTTCTAGCCTTGTCTTCCCACTGCTTCTGCGCATCTAAGCATTTTCTTAAACACCTTCCATTCTTTCCAACTATTTAACACTACCTTCCATTCCTTCCTCTCCGCAAAATCTCAGATATTCCATATTATATGTCTCTTCTACCTTTACTAGCCAATCCTTTTATATTAGGGCTTTTCTCTTTCTTGCCAATGACTTGGGATCAGACTTTTAGCAGCATTGTGTGTGTTTCTAAATGTAGGGGGAGGGGATTGACCTAGAGGAGATGACAGATCATGGTTCTTAGCTATTAGGAACTCACGATCTGTCACTCCTCACAGAACAGGGATTTGTGTGTTTACACACACACACACACGTCCCTGTTCTGCCTCTCGTACTCGCGATCGCTTGTGGCCGGTGGACATCTCGACCGTCGGCCATGAGCATTGGCACCCCCCGCACTGCAGCTGGCGCATGCGCCTGCTATCCCGATCCTGTGAGCCGACGTATAACGAAGGCGATTCGCTGGATCGCGCCGACCTGCCGCAGTATAATGATGGCGGCTGGTCGGCAATCGGTTAAAGATGGCCATATGTTGTGCAATCTGTGTATATTGTGTATTTAGTGAGAAGGGCGATCACTGATTGATTGCATTTCATTTAAAAAATGTGCAGCTGGCAATGTGAGGGTGGATGATGGAGGATATGCGCTAATGAGGTCAGCTGGTCAACTCCTTCCTGTGTCATGACCTCTAGTCTGATCAGGAAGAAGACATTACTAATGGAAACGTCTGGATTCATAGACACAAGAAAAGTAAGTGACTGGACTGTAGATTTAATGGAAAGCTTTGATATTTTTGCAAAAAAAAAGTACACAAATGCTATATTGGTGCATGGGGGGACTGGAATTTAGAAAAAAAAAATAAGTGTACAAAGGTGAACTTACCCTTTAATGAAATGCCAAAAATAACACAGTTCAGGAACGTAGTCAAAAAACAGAAGCCAGGGTTTGGATGCCAGAGCGGGTAATCAGATGAGCCGGTGGTAAGGAAACCAGAAGTCAGCATAGTTGGGAGCAAAAATCAGGAACAGGAATCGGAGGGGAAGTCATCCAGGCCAAGTCATACACAGGAGCACAGGAAAGAATGCATGTAGAAATTATAGACCACACAAGGCCAAAGAGGAAATGAGATAAGCTGCTTAAATGGCAAAAAGGGGCTGGCTGCAGGCTGGACATAAGAGGTAGGTTAATGTTAACCAGGTAAGTCACTGTGGTAAGAACGAGTGGCTGTTAATAACCAACAGCTGAGAAGCTTCTGAGCACTGAAAGAAAAGAGCTGCTCCGCCTTCCCTGGAGATTCACCACTTTGTTATTCAGCATCTCTCAGGTTGAATGATGGCCAGCATTACCCAACCCACGTACTGTGGGCCCAAGCTGTCATGGACGCACCTCCTGGGAGCCGCACTATCAACCTGCCTTGGGCTGAGAGGAGAATGCTGTAGGAGTGAAGTGGATCTTGTGATTTGATTGAAGACTGCAAGGATATAAAGTGATATGAAATTATCACTGCATTATGGTAAAAAACACCCCACTACCTTTATGTGCCCCCAAGTCCCCATCACCCTCAGGTCTTAGTAATCTGTGCCACTTCTCTGATCTTCTGGGGGCAGAGGAGGACACCGAGAATAGTGGAGCAATAGGCTCCCGCTGCTTTCATTCAGATTGTTAGCAGGAGAAGCAGGGACATGGCTTGCTATGGGTCCATGGATGCACCCAGCACTGTCCAGGAGGATGCACATACGGGTATCTCCTTAGCAGCTAGTTAGCTAAGGAGACACCCGCAGACAGGATGGGAGCAGCATCCTGGAGACCAGCAGAAGAAGAACAATCATCTCACATAAGAATGGACATGCCTTTTCATCAAAAAACACAAAAACACAAAACGAAGGGTTTATTATCACACAGCGATCAAAAAATAATCAAAAAAATACATGTGAAGTTGTGTAGCTCCTAGAAAATCTGGTGTGTGTGTGTGTGTATATATATATATATATATATATATATATATATATATATATATATATATATATATATATATATATATAGACTGTATATGTGTGTATAGTAGCAGCTAACAACTAATTCAAACAATAGCTATATATATATATACACACACACACACTCTCCGGCCACTTTATTAGGACCACCTTGCTGGTAGCAGGTTGAACCCCCTTTTGCCTTCATTCTTGGTGGCATAGATACAACAAGGTGTTGGAAACGTTCCTCAAAGATTTTGCTCCATAGTGACATGATAGCATCACACAGTTGATGCAGATTTGTCGGCTTCACATCCATGATGCCAATCTCCCGTTCCACCACATCGCAAAGGTGCTCTATTGGATGAGATGTGGTGAGTGTGGAGGCCATTGGAGTACAGGGACCTCGTTGTCCAGTGGTGAGATGATTAGAGCTTTGTGACATGGGGCATTATCCTGCTGGAAGGAGCCATCAGAAGATGGGGGCACTGTAGTCATAAAGGGATGGATATGGTCAGCAACAATACTCAGGGAGGTCGTGGTGTATAAACCATGCTCAATTGGTACTAAGGGGCCCAAAATGTGCCAAGAAAATACCCCCCCACACCATTACACCCCCGCCACCACCAGCCTGAACCGGTGATACAAGGCAGGATGGATCCATTGACCATCATGGAGGGGTGGCCTCTAGCCCCACTTTCTGCGCTCCAAGGAACGAAACTGACCTAGCTTGCAAGAAATGGAAGTGGCTCTAACCACTTACATCCCAAAGGCTGGATATTGTTACACCAATGAAGGTAAAATAGAATCCTTCTGCCCCAGCATCAGTTCTCCAAAGACCAGAACTGACCGAACCCACTGAAAACAGAAGCTGCCCTGCCCACATGCGTTCCAGAGGCAGGAAATAACCAGGTTAAAGAGAACAAAGGTACAATTCATTTCAATGTCAGGACAATGAGTTTGATATAGACCTCACCTAGAGGTAAGTGTGATATGTACTGCATTCAGACTATCGCTATCTTGAAGACAATAAATTTATTACAAATTCATGACTAGCACAATACAAAAAAATAATTTTAGGCACTATTTTTATATATTTTTAGAAAGCTGCGCTTTATTGAATATAGAGTATATATGTACAGATGGTGGGCATGTGTGACTAGAATTGGGGCTTTAATGAAAACATAAGTTCATTAATCAGTGTTATGTCTGAAGGCAAGTTTGAACTTCCTATCTCTTTAGCACACAGAGCTTGGCTTCCCTGAAGACCTACTAACGACACAGATCTGGTAAATTTTTGGTAATATTTGTACTTTGTCCTACAGATGTCACATATAATGTAAGCACGTTGCTATATGGCACTGCCGATCTACCGTGCTCATTCGCCTTTATAGAAGGACTGGAGCACTTGACATTGGTCTGGAAGAAGGAAGAAGAAAAAAATAAATCATACATCCACTCGTTCAAGATGGGCCAGGAACATCACTTAGAACAGGATTCTCGGTATAAAGGACGTACAGAACTGTCCAAAAATTTTAAACAAGGAGACCTGAGCCTGACACTCAGAGGAGTCACATTCGCTGATGTGGGGACTTATTACTGCCACGCTGCTAATTTTCGGAACACAGGCAAACAGAAGGTAGAATTATCCATAAGCGGTAAGTTGTGATTCTCTATGACAAAATCGCATTTCTTTGAGGTTTCATCCCATTGATGGATGGCGTTGAGAAGTACATAATTCATTTGGTCTAGGAAAATCAAATTCCAGTCTGCAACCAAACTCTACTGGGGTGTGAACATGTATGACTGCAAATGCAAGATGAGACCAAAGGGCGTCACAGAGCAGGGAGAGCAGAGGGCGTACAGACACAATTAAGCGGTCCTAAGGCATTTATGGTGGTAGCTGGGCCACTAAAAAGGAAAGGCCACATTGGAGTAGATGCTCAAAACAGGGGGAAAAAAGGGAAACAGGGAACAGGGAATAAAGATGTATCAAAACAGGGAAAAAAAAACTGGACTTTTTGACCCCTTCAGTTCTCATATTTAAGAGGCCCTGTCATGCTTTTTTCTATTACAAGGGATGTTTACATTCCTTGTAATTGGAATAAAAGTAATCCAAATTTTAAAAAAAAACAGTGAAAAAATAAATAAAATAAAGTAAAATAAATAAGAAAAAAAAAAAATTTAAAGCGCCCTGTCCTGACGAGCTCGCGCGCAGAAGCGAACGCATAAGTGAGTAGCGTCCGCATATGAAAACGGTGGTCAAACCACACATGTGAGGTATCGCCAGGACTGGTAGAGCGAGTGCAATAATTCTAGCCCTAGACCTCCTCTGTAACGCAAAACATGCAACCTGTAGAATTTTTTTAAACGTCGCCTATGGAGATTTTTAAGGGTAAAAGTTTGAACCAATTCCACGAGCGGGCACAATTTTGAAGCGTGACATGTTGGGTATCAATTTACTTGGAGTAACATTATATTTCACAATAAAAAAAAAAATTGGGCTAACTTTACTGTTGTCCTATTTTTTTATTCAAAAAAGTGATTTTTTTCCAAAAAAGTGCCCTTATAAGACCGCTGCGCAAATACGGTGCGAAAAAATGTATTGCATTGACAGCCATTTTATTCTTTAGGGTGTTAGAAAAAAACAATATATAATGTTTGGGGGTTCTAAGTAATTTTCTAGCAAAAAAAACTGTTTTAAACATGTAAACACCTAAAATCCAAAACGAGGCTGGTCCTTAAGTGGTTAACTTCTTCAGATCCGCGCTATATCCTAATGACGGCTACAGCACGGGCCTACTTTTCCAGGAGGACGTCAATAGATGTCCTCCCATGCCCGAGCGGTCTGAGCTCTCCCTGCAGGGCGCGCGGCACGCCCTGTGTTTAGCGAGTCTATGAGACTCGGCTGATCACAGATCAGAGTGAGGGGTCAAGCCCGACCCCTTACCACGTGATCAGCTGTCAGCCAATGACAGCTGATCATGTGAAGTAAACAAAGCAGGTAATCGGCTATTTTTTCTCCTCGTACTGAGCTCCCACCAGCTCATCTGTGCCCATCTGTGCCACCTGCCAGTGCCACCTACCAGTGCACAACAGTGCCGCCTACCAGTGCCCACCAGTGTCACCTACCAGTGCACAACAGTGCCGCCTACCAGTGCCCACCAGCGCCACCTATCAGTGCCATCTATCAGTGTCACCAATCAGTGCCTCATCAACAGTGCTGCCCATCCGTGTCACCTACCAGTGCCCATCAGTGTCACCTATCAGTGGTACCTATCAGTAACACCTTTCAGTGCCCATCAGTGCCACCCATCAGTGCCACCCATCAGTGCCACCCATCAGTGCCATCTTAACAGTGGCCATCAATGCCGCCTTATCTGTGCCCATCAGTACTGCCTTATCTGTCCTCATTAGTGTCGCCTTATCTGTGCCTATCGGTGCCCATAAGTGCAGCCTATCAGTGCCCACCAGTGCAGCCTATCAGTGCCCACCAGTGCAGCCTATCAGTGCCCACCAGTGCCACCTCATCAGCGCATAGCAATGAAGGAGAAAAAGTACCTGTTTGAAAAATTTTATAACAAACTATGAAACATGATTTTTTTCTTCTTCTAAATTTTCCTTTTTTTTATTTGTTTAACAAAAAATAAAAACCCCAGCTGTGATTAAATACCACCAAAAGAAAGATCTATTTGTGTGAAAAAAATGATACAATTTTCATTTGAGCACAGTGCTGCATGACCGCGCAACTGTCATTCAAAGTGCGTCAGCGCTGAAAGCTGAAAATTGGTCTGGGCAGGAGGGGGGATTAAGTGCCCAGTAAGCAAGTGGTTAAAGTGTAAGGCTCGGTTCACACTGGGGCGACTTGTCAGGCGACCTAGTCGCCTGACAAGTCGCCTCCCGTTCTGTGCTATGGAACCGTTCTAATCGGAGCGACGCAAGTCGCTCCGACTTAGAAAAAGGTTCCTGTATTACTTTGGGGGCGACTTGGGGCGACTTGCATAGACTTCTATGCAGAAGTCGTCTCGCAAGTCGCCCCGGCAGTCGTTTGCAGGTCGCCTCGCTGAGGCGACCTGCAAGTCGTGCCGCCCATGTGTGAACCGAGTCTAAGTAAACCCTCCTATCGTTTTTAGCCAAAGAAGCCGCCATCTTGGCCTCTGTTTATTCTACAACTGCCAGGATGCTGCACACGTGATCAGTTATGACGCCAGTTATTGGATGGTTTGACAGTTTGGTTGAAAGCACAACCAATGGGAGTGTTACATTTTCGGAAAGGTAACTGTTTTATGGATGGGTTTACGTCCGTTTTAACGATATCTACACCACCCACCACTGTACAGTGTGTGATCCTTCAGATGCCACTTCACCATAGACAAAGTGCTCGCTTACCAGCTTGCACAGACCTCCTACCACAGAAGGTCAGTGACACTTGTGGCTTCAAACCCAACCAGGGACTTCACGTCATCCGGAGAACTCCCTTGTGGATACACGGACCACCAATCCAGGAAGCGATAGGATCTCCAAAATATAAAAGGCTCAACATAGCGTAAAAATCCCTAAAACGTTTATTCAACGTATACAAAGTATTGCACTTGTATCAAAGGGAATGAATATGCCTAAGACGAAACGCGCGTGCTGACGTCACCGCAATTCTCCAGTCCCAGGGGGGGTTGTTGCTTTTTCGGCTGTCTGGCTTATTTAGTTTTAAGGCGTATATACATTCCTTTTTAGGTGAGTGTAATAGTTTGTATATACTTTGTATGAAATACTTTGTATGAAAGCGCCGTTCTCCTGTGCTTGTGCTCAAAGGCAAACGCCCACTTTTGGTCCCGCACGCACGCAAACAGAGATTATCCCACACATGTGAGATATCACCACAAACATCAGATTATGGGTAGTATTTCTTGCACTAGACCTCCTCTGTAAATCTAAAGTGGTAACCAGTGAAGGCTTTCAAAGCTTCGCCTGTGGATAGTAAAATGTACGTCAATTGGTGTGCAATTTTAAAGTTTGACATGTTTGGTATCTACTTACTCCACATAACTTCATCTTTTATATTTAACAAAAATATTGGGTTATGTAGTGAATTTTTTTTGCATTACAATTAAAAAAACTGAATTTTTTCACAAAAAATGCGTTTAAAAAAACCACTGTGCAAATACCACGTGAAATTGTAAAACCCACCAATTTATTTTCTAGGGCCTCTGCTTTAAAAAATATATATGTCTGGGGGTTCGAAGTAATTTTCAAGCAATAAATACTGATTGTTGGACTAGAAATAATTAAAGCAACACGTTAAAAGTCGTTTTTTTTTTTTTTTAAATAAAATATGTTCCTATTTACCCTTTATTAATCCTTAGTTGACCTGAATTTACCCTAATCAACTCTTTTTTCCCTTTATCCCCTTATTTATTATTTTTTTCATCTGTGTTAATTCTTTTATTTTTTTCCAAGGCTGCATTTAAAAAAAAAGCATTTAGTGCCTTGTTGTGAAATAACATCAATGTTAAAAGATTTAGCCTCTTAGATTTTCTGGTCTGACAAAGAGCTGCATGATTAATCGTTAAAAGATCAAGATCTCGATTCGACCCCCCCCCCCACACGATCTTAATCCAGTATTTCCATGATTCATGTAACAAGTGTAGAGCAGTTTCCCTGCTCACGGCTGTCAAAAAAAAAAAAAGCAGCAACAACAACATTGCTCAGCGTTGAAACAGACAGATAAAAGGAAACATAGGGGTTGATTGACTAAAGGCAAATCCACTTTGCACTACAAGTGCACTTGGAAGTGCAGTCACTTTAGATCTGATCTGAGGGGAAGCTCTGAAATGAGGGGAAGCTCTGCTGATTTTATTATCCAATTATGTGCAAGCAAAAATGCTTTTTTTTTTATCCTTGCATGTCCCCCTCAGATCTACAGCGACTGCACTTCCAAGTGCACTTGTAGTGCAAAGTGGATTTGCCTTTAGTAAATCAACCCCTTTGCATCTTCTTAGCTGTGCTTCTGTTTATTCATTTATACAGTCAGGTCCATAAATATTGGGACATCGACACAATTCTAGTCTTTTTGGCTCTATACACCACCACAATGGATTTGAAATTAAATGAACAAGATGTTCTTTAACTGCAGACTTTCAGCTTTAATTTGAGGGTATTTACATCCAAATCAGGTGAACGGTGTAGGAATTACAACAGTTTGTAGATGTACTTCCCACTGTTTAAGGGACCAAAAGTAATGGGACAGATTAACAATTATCCATCAAACTTTCACATTTTTAAATACTTGGTTGCAAATCCTTTGCATTCAATTACATCCTGAAGTCTGGAACACATAGACATCACTAGACGCTGGGTTTCATCCCTGGTGATGCTCTGCCAGGCCCCTACTACAATTGTCTTCAGTTCCTGCTTGTTCTTGGGGCATTTTCCCTTCAGTTTTGTCTTCAGCAAGTGAAATGCATGCTCAATCAGATTCAGGTCAGGTGATTGACTTGGCCATTGCATAACATTCCACTTCTTTCCCTTAAAAAACTCTTTGGTTGCTTTTGCAGTACGCTTCGGGTCATTGTCCATCTGCACTGTGAAGCGCCATCCAATGAGTTCTGAAGCATTTTGCTGAATATGAGCAGATAATATTTGCCCAAAACACTTCAGAATTCATCCTGCTGCTTTTGTCAGCAGTCACATCATCAATAAATACAAGAGAACCAGTTCCATTGGCAGCCATACATGCCCACGCCATGACACTACTACCACCATGCTTCACTGATGAGGTGGTATGCTTTGGATCATGAGCAGTTCCTTTCCTTCTCCATACTCTTCTCTTCCCATCACTCTGGTACAAGTTGATCTTGGTCTCATCTGTCCATAGGATGTTGTTCCAGAACTGTGAAGGCTTTTTTAGATGTTGTTTGGCAAACTCTAATCTGGCCTTCCTGTTTTTGAGGCTCACCAATGGTTTACATCTTGTGGTGAACCCTCTGTATTCACTCTGGTGAAGTCTTCTCTTGATTGTTGACTTTGACACACATACACCTACCTCCTGGAGAGTGTTCTTCATCTGGCCAACTGTTGTGAAGGGTGTTTTCTTCACCAGGGAAAGAATTCTTCGGTCATCCACCACAGTTGTTTTCCGTGGTCTTCCGGGTCTTTTGGTGTTGCTGAGCTCACCGGTGCGTTCTTTCTTTTTAAGGATGTTCCAAACAGTTGATTTGGCCACACCTAATGTTTTTGCTATCTCTCTGATGGGTTTGTTTTGTTTTTTCAGCCTAATGATGGCTTGCTTCACTGATAGTGACAGCTCTTTGGATCTCATATTGAGAGTTGACAGCAACAGATTCCAAATGCAAATAGCACACTTAAAATGAACTCTGGACCTTTTATCTGCTCCTTGTAAATGGGATAATGAGGAAATAACACACACCTGGCCATGGAACAGCTGAGCAGCAAATTGTCCCATTACTTTTGGTCCCTTAAAAAGTGTGAGGCACATATACAAACTGTTGTAATTCCTACACTGTTCTCCTGATTTGGATGTAAATACCCTCAAAATAAAGCTGAAAGTCTGCAGTTAAAGAACATCTTGTTCCTTTCATTTCAAATCCATTGTGGTGGTGTATAGAGCCAAAAAGATTAGAATTGTGTCGATGTCCCAATATTTATGGACCTGACTGTAGGTCAAAGGGATGAACTTCGGTCTGTAAATGAAGTCACTTTAAAGCAACCTTGTCAAGTAAATAAAGTTAAAAAAAAAGTATTTGGTTTTATTAAATAGTTTCTCTGTTTAACCCCTTATTAACCCTTAATTTACTCCAATCAGCCTTATTAACTCCTTATTCTCCTTCTCCATTTCATTTTTTATTTCCTGCTTATTTTTTATATTACTTCTATTTTATAAACTATTATTAAAACTTTTTTTTGTTTGCTTTGTCCACTAATATTTTTACATCTTTAACATATACATCATCTCACAAAAGTGAGTACACCCCTCAGTCACATTTTTGTAAATTTTTTCTTCTATCTTTTCATGTGACAACACTGAAGAAATGACACTTTTCTACAATGTAAAGTAGTGAGTGTACAGCTTGTATAACAGTGTAAATTTGCTGTCCCCTCAAAATAACTCAACACACAGCCATTAATGTCTAAACCACTGGCAACAAAAGTGATTACACCCCTAAGTGAAAATGTCCAGATTGGAAAAAAAAAATTATAAAAATGTGAGGGGTGTACTCACTTTTGTCAGATAATGTATATACATGTATTTCATTTGTAAATAACTTTTCAATGCTTTGTACATTGCTGACAGCTGAAGTGAAAACAAAAAAGTTGCAGTAATTATCGGTAATCGTGAGTACTAAAAAAAAGACACTAATATAACTTAATGGTAATTTTTTTGTTTATTTACACATTACATTATTTTGTATTACATTTATTTAATTTTTATTGAAGCAAAGAATATTATGACTTATTTAATTGCCATCTTGTTTGATAACCTAATGTTCAGGGGTTGTAAATCTTTAAAAAAAAAAAGTTCTTCAGAATCGTGATCTTTATTCTAAGCCAAAAAATCGTAATTCTCATTTTATCTGGAATCATACAGCTCTAGTTCCCTCTCCATTCTATCCCAAACTAAAAATAACATTTGACTAGAAATACATTGTAAATACAGTATGTGTATGATCCTGGGATTTGTGTTTTATTGTCAGGGTTAAATGTGCACAGCAAGGCCGGCACTCTGTCTGATGTTGATGGGAAGAAGCGTCTGATGTCTATCACCGTCGGGATGTTCCGGAATCCATGGATCAGGTGGTACGATGTGAAAAACACAACCCTGACCGAGTATGAAACCCATCATATTACCGACCAGGCTGATGGGATGAAGAAGGTGGAATCTGTACTCAGATATGATGATAAAATAAATGAAGCTTACCTCTGTCAAGTCGGAGAGGGGACACTGCACACAACCACCCGTATTGTGAGATCAGGTATTCTCATCACCTAAGGTTGAAGTTTAATTTGCCCTTCCTGGTTCCCCCCTCATTAACCACTTGCCGCCCGTATAACTTACTTATACGGCGGCAAGGTGGCGCTGCATGCCTAGTAGTACGAGATCCGACACTTCCAGGTCTGGGGCGTGCATGTGCGCTGCCGGCAGCCCGCTCCTGCTGTGATTATACACAGTGGGAGCTGATCTGCGGGTACCACGGACTCAATGTCCTCTGGCACCCATCGATCATCCAGCACAGAGACAGAACAACGATTTAAGTATAACACATAAAAACCAAAGGGCAAAAACCCCTAACAAGGAGTAATCAAAAGAAATGGTCCAGTCACCAACTCATCCTCAGGATGAGGAACCTCAACCACTGGTCATATGTAACCAAAAAGCAAAGGGGAACCAGGAACAGATCACCCAACAAAAAGTTGTAAATGAGGACCACCTGCAGTTCTACCGATTTAGAAAAACTTTGTTGGAAAGTTTAAAAACCAAAGGGCAAAAACCCCTAACAAGGAGTAATCAAAAGAAATCGGTCTAGTCACGACTCATCCTAAGGATGAGGAACCTCAACAACTGGTCATATGTAACCAAAAAACAAAGGGGAACCAGGAACAGATCACCAACAAAAAGTTGTAAATGAGGACCACCTGCAGTTTTAAAAACTTTGTTGGAATGCAAAAAAATTGCAGAGAAATCGGCCACATGACCGTAACCCTCCAAACACCATGATTTTAACACCAGATTGACAACGTTGTCACCATTAAAAGCACGTACACCAGGCCCCCAGACAAGCACTCATGAACCCAACAGATCGCAACACAGCAGAGCTGAACCAGATGGAATGGCAAGGCTAGATTACCAGGGCAGGTGGATCAAGGACTGCATGCCTTGCCATTCCATCTGGTCCAGCTCTGCTGTGTTGAGGTCTGTTGGGTTCATGAGTACTTGTCTGGGCCCAGGTGTACGATCTTCTAAAGAAAATTCTTTAGAAATTCGACCCGTGTATGGCCTGCCTAAAACACTGGCTAGGCACACATTTAACCCTTTGATCACTCCTGATGTTAACCCCTTCCCAGCCAGTGACATTAGTACAGTGAACGTGCATATTTTTAGCACTGATCACTGTATTGTTGTCACTGGGCAAGGATGTGGAATTCCCTTCCACAGGCAGGGGTCTCAGCGGAGAGCATCAATAGTTTCAAGAAACTATTAGATAAGCACTAGGGATGAGCCGAACACCCCCCTGTTCGGTTCGCACCAGAACATGCGAACAGGCAAAAAATTTGTTCGAACACGCGAACATCATTAAAGTCTATGGGACACGAACATGAATAATCAAAAGTGCTAATTTTAAAGGCTTATATGCAAGTTATTGTCATAAAAAGTGTTTGGGGACCTGGGTCCTGCCCCAGGGGACATGTATCAATGCAAAAAAAGTTTTAAAAATGGCCATTTTTTCGGGAGCAGTGGTTTTAATAATGCTTAAAGTCAATCAATAAAAGTGTAATATTCCTTTAAATTTCGTACCTGGGGGGGCCTATAGTATGCCTGTAAAGGGGCGCATGTTTCCCGTGTTTAGAACAGTCTGACAGCAAAATGACATTTCAAAGGAAAAAAGTCATTTAAAACTACTCGCGGCTATTAATGAATTGCCGGTCCGACAATACACATAAAAGTTCATTGATAAAAACGGCATGGGAATTCCCCACAGGGGAACCCCGAACCAAAATTTAAAAAAAAATGACGTGGGGGTCCCCCTAAATTTCATACTAGGCCCTTCAGGTCTGGTATGGATTTTAAAGGGAACCCCGTGCCAAAATTAAAAAAAAAAGGGCGTGGGGTCCCCCCCAAAAATCCATACCAGACCCTTATCAGAGCACGCAACCTGGCACGCTGCAGGAAAAGAAGGGGGAATGAGAGAGCGCCCCCCCTTCCTAAACCGTACCAGGCCACATGCCCTCAACATTGGGAGGGTGCTTTGGGGTAGCCCCCCAAAACGCCATGTCCCCATGTTGATGGGGACAAGGGCCTCATCCCCACAACCCTTGCCCGGTGGTTGTGGGGGTCTGCGGGTGGGGGGCTTATCGGAATCCGGAAGCCCCTTTAACAAGGGGACCCCCAGATCCCAGCCCTCCCCCTGTGTGAAATGGTAAGGGGGTACAAAAGTACCCCTATGTCATGGATCTGCCACCTAAGGGTTAACTTAGTCCAGGCTGATTTCAGTATAGCAGACTCTCCTCCAGTCTGCTATACTTACCTACTGCAGCCATCCAGCTTCATTCCCAGTCTGCTTACCTGTCTGCTGATCCATCCAGTCTGCTCACCTGTCTGCTGATCCATCCAGTCTGCTCACCTGTCTGCTGATCCATCCAGTCTGCTCACCTGTCTGCTGATCCATCCAGTCTGCTCACCTGTCTGCTGATCCAGCCAGCCTGCTGGTCCTGTCTGCTGTGACGGCCATCTCACCCATCTGCTGTTGATCCTGCCGAGTCAGATACGTAAGGGAGGCCTTCCTCTGCACTATCAGGCTCATCAGTCAGGTACGTGAAACTTGACACCCTACCATTTCACAAAAAAAACGTCAAAAATGTTAAAAATGACATGACGCTGTGGAGGAAGATGCCGGCATACTATAGACACCCCCAGGTATGAAATTTAAAGGGATATTACACTTTTATTGTTTGACTTTAAGCTTTATTAAAATCACTGCTCCTGAAAAAACGGCCGTTTTTAAAACTTTTTTTTGCATTGATCCATGTCCCCTGAGGCAGGACCCGGTCCCCAAACACTTTTTATGACAATAACTTGCATATAAGCCTTTAAAATTAGCACTTTTGATTTCTCCCATAGACTTTTAAAGTGTGTTCTGCGGCTTTCGAATTTGCCGCAAACACCCCAAATTGTTTTCTGTTCGGAGAACTGGCGAACAGCTGATGTTCGACTCGAACTCAAAGCTCATCCATAATAAGCACCTGAACGACTGCAACATACAGGGATATGTAATGTAATACTGACATATAATTACACACATAGGTTGGACTTGATGGACTTGTGTCTTTTTTCAACCTCACCTACTATGGTCCTCAAAAAAGTGTCAAAAAGTGTCACTTAGTGTCCAACTGCTCGCCATAATATCGTAGTCCCACTATAAGTCGCCATTACTAAGAAGTAAGAAAATTAAAAAATACATAAATATATACCATAGTTTGTAGACGCTGTAACTTTTGCGCAAAAGAATCAGTATAATTATTGGGATTTTTTTTACCAAAAATATGTAGCAGAATACATATTGGCCTAAATTAACCGCTTCAGCCCCGGAAGATTTTACCCCCTTCCTGACCAGAGCACTTTTTACGATTCAGCACTGCATCGCTTTAACTGACAATTGCGCGGTCGTGCGACGTTGTACCCAAACAAAATTGACGTCCTTTTTTCCCCACAAATAGAGCTTTCTTTTGGTGGCATTTGATCACCTCTGAGATTTTTATTTTTTGCGCTATAAACAAAAGAATGGGGACAATTGTGAAAAAAGCACAATAATTTTAATTTTTTGCTATAATAAATATCCCCCCCCCCCCCAAAATATAAAAAAAAATATTTTTTCCTCAGTTTAGGGTGATACGTATTCTTCTACATTTTTTTGGTAAAAAAATCGCAATAAGCGTTTATTGATTGGTTTGCGCAAAAGTTATAGCGTCTACAAAATAGGGGATAGATTTATGGCATTTTTATTATTATTATTTTTTTACTAGTAATGGTGGCGATCTGCGATTTTTATCATGACGGTGACATTATGGCGGGCGCGTCGGACAATTTTGACACTATTTTGGGACCATTGGCATTTATACAGCGATCAGTGCGATAAAAATGCACTGATTACTGTAAAAATGTCACTAGCAGGGAAGGGGTTAACACTAGGGGGCGATCAAGGGGTTAACTGTGTGTCCCTAGTGTGTGTTCTAACTGAAGGGGGGATGGGGACTGTGTAGGGGAGATGACAGATTGTCTGTTCATGAACAGACAATCTGTCACTTCTCGGGAACTGTGTGTTTACACACACAGATCCCGGTTCTCTGTGTGCCCCGAGTGATCGTGGGAGCCCGGCGGTGATCGCGACCGCCGGGCTCTCGCATCGGCTCCGTGGGCGAGCAGGGGGCGCGCGCCCCTAGTGGCCACAGGGCGAAGCGATGTTACATAACGTTGTTTTGCCCAGCCGTGCCATTCTGCTGCAGTTCAACTGCGGCGACTGGTTGGCAAGTGGTTAATGAAGACATTTTTTTACTTTTTTTTATTGGATGTGTTTTATAGCAGAAAGTAAAAAATATTGTTGTTTTTTTTATGTTTATAGCGCAAAAAATAAAAACCGCAGAGGTGATCAAATACCACCAAAGGAAATCTCTATTTGTGGGGAAAAAAAGGACACACAATCTGTTTGGGTACAGCATCGCACGACCTGCGCAATTACCAGTTAAAGCGACGCAGTGCCCAAATTGTAAAAAGTGCTCTGGTCAGGAAAGGGGGTAAAATCTTCCGGGGCTGAAGTGGTTAAATACAATACAGCCAGTGGTGGTCAGAAACCGTCCAATAGCAATTTGAGGTTGAATCTACTGCAGTACTACCGAGAATGAAAGAACTGGGCAGTATGGGCATCGTGATGATTGATGTTTTGCCTTGCAATGTATTCCATAATAATGTGAAAACTGGAAAGAACGGGCACTGTGGATCGTCGTTCTTTACAGATTTCCCATGACTTTCTTCACATATAGCTCTGTCCAGGGGCGGACTGACCATTGAGCAACTCGGGCACTGGCCGAGGGCCCCGGGCCACTAGGGGGCTCCATCAGGGTTGCCAGCCTCAGTAAAACCAGGGACAGTATGTAAAAATCTGTGGTTTGTCTGTCTCTGAAATGTCCCTTACCGACATCCTTTTGGTCTAAAAATCCCGAGATTATAGCTGCCCCACCTCTCCAGTACCTTTTCAGCCAATAGAAACATGTCTGTGTATACTGTGTGTACATGTATGTGTATACTGTGTGATTGCCTGGGGGCCCCATAATCTCCTATTGCCGGGGGGCCCCATGAGTTGTCAGTCCGCCCTTGGCTCTGTCTGGTTTGTGTTCTGTAGAGGCTCTATAATAATTCTTGTATCTTGTGTTACAGATGGAAAAGTTTCTGTTAAAATTCGGGATCCAGACCCACCAAAAACCAAACAGCAGCTCCATTTAAGGTGTCGTCATGGAGCCATGGCAGAAGAATAGGTCTTTCTTGTCTTGTGCTGCAAGAAAGATTTTCAACATTTTTTTTTTTTTTTACAATAAAGATTTTTATTGAATTTTCAAAAGTAAAACAAGAATATTCCAGTTACATATTGAAACAGTGTTGTCACAGAAATGCCTACTTAGGATTCCAAATGAAAGAATTGCTTAAATAAGTTACTATACAATACTATAGTCAAACTAGAAACTCTTAAGGTGTTTAAATATTTATACAATCCCTGTGTACTAGACATGTGCACACTGAAATATTTCGTTTCGGAATTTCGTTTTCGTCCGAAAAATAATTTTATCTAGTTACTCCCGAAATTCGTTTTTATATATTTCGTTTCGTTAAAAAATGCATTCGTCCGAAAATCCGAAATAATTAAGGTGGAATCTGTCATTGAAGGCTTATGGTGTCTGTCGAATGTTCTAAGAAGATTCAACGGAGCAGCTAAACTGGACGACGCCGCAATCGCACATTTCCGGTCGAATGTTCCGCCTACAAGCTATAGTAGAATTCTAATGTTGTATGACACTAGTAATAATGATATTTATTAATTATAATTACTAGTCAACCAACATTAGATTTCTTCTATAGCCTATGGGCGGAGCATTTGACCATAAATGCTCGCTCGCGGCGACTGCTTTGTCGAATCTTCATGTCGAATCTTTTCTCTCTATGTGGAATCTTTTCTCTCTATGTCGAATAATCTTGGACTAATAGAGATAGGTTAGGCACATTCAACCTTTTTTGCTATTGTCTCTATAATGTGGAATCTTTTCTCTCTATGTGGAATCTTTTCTCTCTATGTAGAATCTTTTCTCTCTATGTGGAATCTTTTCTCTCTATGTGGAATCTTTTCTCTCTATGTGGAATCTTTTCTCTCTATGTGGAATCTTTTCTCTCTATGTAGAATCTTTTCTCTCTATGTAGAATCTTTTCTCTCTATGTCGAATCTTTTCTCTCTATGTGGAATCTTTTCTCTCTATGTAGAATCTTTTCTCTCTGTAGAATCTTTTCTCTCTATGTCGAATCTTTTCTCTCTATGTAGAATCTTTTCTCTCTATGTGGAATCTTTTCTCTCTATGTAGAATCTTTTCTCTCTGTAGAATCTTTTCTCTCTATGTAGAATCTTTTCTCTCTGTAGAATCTTTTCTCTCTATGTAGAATCTTTTCTATCTATGTGGAATCTTTTCTCTCTATGTAGAATCTTTTCTCTCCATGTCGAATCTTTTCTCTCTATGTTGAATCTTTTCTCTCTATGTAGATTTTTTTCTCTCTGTAGAATCTTTTCTCTCTATGTCAAATCTTTTCTCTCTATGTTGAATCTTTTCTCTCTATGTAGAATCTTTTCTATCTATGTCGAATCTTTTCTCTCTATGTCGAATCTTTTCTCTCTATGTAGAATCTTTTCTCTCTATTTAGAATCTTTTCTCTCTATGTAGAATCTTTTCTCTCTATGTCGAATCTTTTCTCTCTATGTAGAATCTTTTCTATCTATGTCGAATCTTTTCTCTCTATGTAGAATCTTTTCTCTCTATGTCGAATCTTTTCTCTCTATGTAGAATCTTTTCTCTCTATGTAGAATCTTTTCTCTCTATTTAGAATCTTTTCTCTCTATGTAGAATCTTTTCTCTCTATGTGGAATCTTTTCTGTCTATGTAGAATCTTTTCTCTCTGTAGAATCTTTTCTCTCTATGTGGAATCTTTTCTCTCTATGTAGAATCTTTTCTCTCTATGTGGAATCTTTTCTCTCTATGTTGAATCTTTTCTCTCTATGTCGAATCTTTTCTCTCTATGTAGAATCTTTTCTATCTATGTCGAATCTTTTCTCTCTATGTAGAATCTTTTCTATCTATGTCGAATCTTTTCGCTCTATGTAGAATCTCTTCTCTCTATGTGGAATCTTTTCTCTCTATGTCGCAGCTTTTCTCTCTATGTCGAATCTTTTCTCTCTATGTCAAATCTTTTCTATCTATGTCGAATCTTTTTGCTCTATGTAGAATCTCTTCTCTCTATGTAGAATCTTTTCTCTCTATGTCAAATCTTTTCTCTCTATGTCAAATCTTTTCTCTCTATGTAGAATAATCTTGGACTACTAGAGTTAAGGTTAGGCACATTCGACCACAGGTTCGATAGACACAGATTGTTATTGTCAGCGTCATGTCGAATCTCCTATCTATATCGAACTGTTGCCGCAACGAAAATGAAAATAAAGCATTGTTTATGTCGGATCTTTCGGTTTTCAGATTCTGCGCGTTTGTTATCATTTTTTTAAAAGGTTAACGAAAATACCCGAAATTCGGACGAAAATGCATTCGGACAAAAATGAATGCACATGTCTACTGTTTACGCCAAAAGGGAACTCACTGTAAACAAGGGATTGTAGCTTTATGTGTTTGTAGCAGTACCCCCATGGGACTGCTGAGTTGGTTATAGCAATTTGCCAATCACTCCACGTCCGACCTCCCATCACCAAACACATGGCACCAAACAGTCAATATTTAAGTCTCCTTGCTCTTTATTTGTAGGGACAGCGTGGGTTATTCATAGGTAGATATGAGATGCTCCACCAGATCCCACTTTGCGAGGGTATAATCCATAGCCGTAGCTTTTGTTGCTGGACTTTCCCTTGTACAGCACTCCCAAGGTTGAACAAAAGGCATTACTCTGAATAATTCCCTCTGCTTGACTGATAGAATTCCTTTGGGGTATTAATTCTAGAATCACAGGCCTTCACCCCTATTTTCCATGACCCTCATACTAACGCCTCTCAGTCTTTGGAAGTTACTGTTATTATGGCTTATACTGCGTTCCGTAGCCACACAGCATGTCACTTCTCTCGCTCCTGCACTTGCTTCCTTGGGTTTCACTGACCTGTTCTCCACGATCGACAGTCTGTTTTCATGGTCACAGAAAGTCTATCCACCAGTCTACTTCTTCCGCTTAACTTCCTCCTCGCTCGCCCGGCACATTTCCCGACACTACATGCTGGCTCCTCTGCACTCCAGGGGTCCACCCTGGACCTTCTTTGAGAGCATTACTCAAGACTTTCCTCCTTCAGGGCCCCAGGCCCTCGGCCTCCTGGAACTCTACCTCTCGACCTCCTCCTCTTTCTCGGGCCCCAGGCCCTCCCCCCTGTGGAGCATGTAACCCTCCCCTTATATGAGAGACCTCTTCTCGACCAAGCAAATTAATGATTGGTCAGAACTCTCGCATGAGTTTCCTGCCACTCAGATCTCAGCCCATCCTCTCCTTATCCAGAACAATTCACCGTCAGGCAGAGGAGGTATCTCTGAGCCTAAGTGTAGGTGGCCACACCCCCCCGCTACTCTGACACTCCCACTCCTGAATCAAAACAACCAGGCCTAGAAAAGGACCATAGGCCTGGCCAAATTTACCTATAACTAGATCCTGCACTACCAAACTACACTATAGCACCTAGCCTAAAGTAGAGGGCGCTACATATTAAAAGGAAGAGGAAGGAAAGGAGAAAAAGAAGGAAAGGGAGATGGTTGGAAGTTACCTTATTAATCAGAATACTTTGGAGAAGATAATGGTTCAGGAACAAATTTAATAGTTCTTAGAATTTTTCAGAAAATTTGAAGCCCTAGGAAGTAAGATCCATTCATTCCAGCTAAGGAATTTAGCTGTGGAGCCCTTTTTGTGCGCTAACATTATTTCTTAGTCAGCCTGAGTGTTAAGTCTCAAAATAACATCTGATAGGTTAGGGGCTAAGGTAGATTTCCATAGTTTAGTAATGGTGAGCCTTGCGGCTATTAGGACATTAGCAATAATAATTCAATGCTGTGGTGGGTATAGGTCTAGATTTAGACCTAATAAGGCTGTTTCAGGTGTGAGTGCCTTTAAGTTTCCTGTAAAGGATGCGGTAAAGGAGCAGATTGTTTTCCAGAAACTAGATAAAGCCTTACATCCCCATAGTGTACAGTATCTTACAAAAGTGAGTACACCCCTCACTCACATTTTTGTAAATATTTTCTTCTATCTTTTTATGTGACAACACTGAAGAAATGACACTTTGCTACAATGTAAAGTAGTGAGTGTACAGCTTGTATAACAGTGTAAATTTGCTGTCAGCCAATAATGTCTAAACAGCTGGCAACAAAAGTGAGTACACACCTAAGTGAAAATGTCCAAATTGGGCCCAAAGTGTCAATATTTTGTGTGGCCACCATTATTTTCCAGCACTGCCTTAACCATCTTGGGCATGGAGTTCACCAGAGCTTCACAGGTTGTCACTGGAGTCCTCTTCCCCTCCTCCATGATGACATCACGGAGCTGGTGGATGTTAGAGACCTTGCGCTCTTCCACCTTCCCTTTGAGGATGCCCCACAGATGCTCAATAGGGTTTAGGTCTGGAGACATGTTTAGCCAGTCCATGACCTTTACCCTCAGCTTCTTTAGCAAGGCAGTGGTCATCTTGGAGGTGTGTTTGGGGTGGTTATCATGTTGGAATACTGCCTTGCGGCCCAGTCTCTGAAGGGAGGGGATCATGCTCTGCTTCAGTATGTCACAGTACATGTTGGCATTCATGGTTCCCTCAATGAACTGTAGCTCCCCAGTGCCGGCAGCACTCATGCAGCCCCAGACCATGACACTCCCACCACCATGCTTGACTGTAGGCAAGACACACTTGTCTTTGTACTCCTCTAACCTGGTTGCCGCCGCACACGCTTGTCACCATCTGAACCAAATAGGTTTATCTTGGTCTCATCAGACCACAGGACATGGTTCCAGTAATCCATGTCCTTAGTCTGCTTGTCTTCAGCAAACTGTTTCCAGGCTTTCTTGTGCATCATCTTTAGAAGAGAGTTCCTTCTGTGGTGACAGCCATGCAGACCAATTTGATGCAGTGTGCGGCGTATGGTCTGAGCACTGACAGGCTGACCCCCCACCCCTTCAACCTCTGCAGCAATGTGAGAGCGATAACACCAAATTTAACACACCTGCTCCCCATTCACACCTAAGACCTTGTAACACTAACGAGTCACATGACACCGGGGAGGGAAAATGGCTAATTGGGCCCAATTTGTACATTTTCACTTAGGGGTGTACTCACTTTTGTTGCCAGCGGTTTAGACAATAATGGCTGTGTGTTGAGTTATTTTGAGGTGACAGTAAATTTACACTGTATACAAGCTGTACACTCACTACTTTACATTGTAGCAAAGTGTCATTTCTTCAGTGTTGTCACATGAAAAGATATAATAAAATATTTACAAAAATGTGAGGGGTGTACTTACTTTTGTGAGATATTGTATGCACTAAATTGCCTGTATAGGTATTACATCTCCAGCAAGTGGGGGGTGAGGCGGGAAATATTTTGGAGAGTCTGTATGGGGTCAGATACCAGCGGTTTAGTATTTTTTGGGTGTTTTTCCAATGTTCAATACATGATGTTGATGTGCTATTGATATGTATGGCGTCCTGCCATTTTTCCCATGAAAATGTTTGAGAAAGGTCTTTCTCCCATTTATTCATGTTTGTAGTTTCGGTTTGGTGTGGAAAAGATGAGAGGAGTTTAAAGAAATGGGATATGCCTTTTTTCTTTCTGCTTTTATAAGAAGTGAAAAATTCCCATAGTTCACAAGGGAGTTCTAAATTCTTTTCGGGGTTAAAGTTCTTATTAAATGTTTTAGTGTTAGGCTTATTTGTGATTCTGATTCTATGTTCATCAGGTAGATGATTCCCTGTTTGGATCAGGATGTTATATCAAGACGCGCTTTGCAATATTCAATAACTCTTATGCCCCTTACACACGAGCGGAAATTTAGCCAGCAAAAGTCCAATGAGAGCTTTTGGTCAGAAATTCCAACCGTGTATATGCTCCATCGGACTTTTGCTGGCGGAATTTCCGCCAGCAATAGATTGAGAGCAGGTTCTCTATTTTTACGACGGAAAAAGTTCCTATCGGAAATTCTGATCATCTGTAGCAATTGCGACACGCAAAATTCCTACGCATGCTCGGAAACAATTCGACCCATGCTCAGAAGCATTGAACTTCATTTTTTCAGCTCGTCGTAGTGTTGTAAGTCGCCACGTTCTTGACGGTCGAATGTTCAGAGAACTTTTGTGTGATTGTGTGTATGCAAGCCAAGCTTGAGCGGAATTCCGTTGGAAAAACCATCCAAGATTTTTCCGACGGAAATTCCGCTCCTGTGTACGGGACATAAATGGTATTGGAATCCGAGCTGGGGTGTTTATTGGTTGTAGCTTTGTTAAAGCAAACTTCCAGGCTGATAAGGTAGATTTAATAGTTAGGAAATTGGGTATGTTTACTTTTGGTAAAAGATAGTGAGCAATTGATAATGAAAATAGATCATTGTCTCTAGTTATTTCCCGTTCAATGTTCAACCACATTTTATCATTAGAGTGCATAAACCAGAATCTCATTTGGTCTAGAAGTGAGGCGTAATACTATAGACGTATATCAGGGAGGTTCATGCCTCCTTTGGATTTAGTCATAGTCATAGTTGATAACGCAATCCTTGTTTTTTTTCCCTTCCAGATCAAGTTGTTTAATTTTGAGTTGATTTGTGTAAAAAAATGTTGTTAGTAATGGGATTGGTAGGGATCGGAAGTAATATAGGATCTTCGGAAATGGCTGCATTTTAAATACTGCTATCCCTTCCGATCCAAGATAGCTGAGTTTTTTTATCGATTGCATATCTAGGTTTATTTGGTCTAATAGAATGGGGTAATTACCCTCATATAATTTATATGGTAGGTAGGCAAGTTGGAAAAAGGTAAAAGGTAAAAAAAAAACATTTGTTAGGATTAATCTTATAATAGGAAACTGATCCAAAGGCGTCCAGGACATTCCTTACTTCGCTTAGTGAGGTGTTGGGTATGGATAATGTTAGGAGGATGTCATTTGCAAATAGTCCTAATTTATGGTCTACTTGTCAGATTTTAATACCTGTGATATTGGGGTTAGGTCTAACGGATATCGCAAGGGGTTAAATTGCTAACGAAAATATGATGGGCGATTGAGGACACCCTTGTCTGGTTCCATTAGATAAATTCAAGAGTTTAGAGATATTGCCTGATGTGTATACCCTGGCTGTAAGTATCGTGTAGAGCGACATTATGGCTTCATAAATGAATCCAGAGAATCCAAATTTCTTAAGAGTCTCCGCTATATAGCACCAATGCACTCTGTCAAATGCCTTCTCTGTGTCTAGTCCAAGGAGCAGAGAAGGAATTTTGTTATGATCTATATGATTGAGCAGGTCAATCATTCTTCTAGTACGGTCCGGGCCCTGTCATCCTTTAACGAATCCAACTTGGTCTGGTTCAATTAGATAGGATGTAATTTCTAAAAGTCGGTTGGCTATAACTTTAGCATAAAAATTATGTAAATGAATTGGTGACACCGGGTCTTTCCCTTGTTTTGGTATTGTAATGATAATTGCCTCAAGCATCTCCTCGGGAAATTAGTGAGTATTTACTAAATACTCTGCATAGATATGGAGGTAGCATTGTTTCAGATGCCTTAAAGTATTTGCTGGACAAACCGTCTGTTCCAGGAGCTTTATTTAATGGCAACACTTGAATGACTTTCTTAATTTAATCTACAGTTATTGGTTCATTTAATTTTACCAGGTTATTCGATTCTATAGTAGGGACCGTAATCTTATTTAGAAATTGGGTTAGATCTAATGGTTGAGGTTGGGGAATGTTTTGGTCATCTTTTAGATTGTATAAACCTTTATAGTATTCTGCAAATGTGTCTGCTATATTTTGTGGGCTGTATAAGACTTTTCCTGATTTATGGTGAATTCTTTTTTGAATTTTCAGTTTTTTTCTGTCTGTTATGTAATTGAAAAGAGAGATGTTTACCCACTTTGTTCCCTTGTGAGCAGTGATTTAGTTTCAATTTTTTAAGATATTTTTCGTGGTTAGAAATCAGTATCGCTTGAAGTTTGTTTCTGGTATCGTTGAGTTGTTGGAGAAGAGGAGGGTGTTTAGGGGAGGCTTTATGTTCTTTCTCAATTTTAGAAATTTTGGTTAGTAGATTGCATACTACCTGTGATCTTCTTTTCTTTTCCCTAGAGGCCATTTGGATCAGTAATCCTCTGATGTATTCTTTATGGGCACACCATACACTAGAGATAGAGACTACATCATTATCATTTATTTTAAAGAATTCTTCCAAACTTTCTTTCATCACTGTCAGAGTCTCCTTTTGAGACAAGATATAGGTATTGTTTCTCCATAGCACATGGTTGGAATTTTGTTGCCCTAGGTTAATGACCATTGAAATTGGGGCATGGCCAGACCCTGTTATATTATATATACAAGCATCTGTGATTTTTTGTAGGAGAGCTCTGTCAGTAATGAAGAAATCAATCCTAGAATAGGACTTATGAACATTAGAATAAAAGGTGAAGTCCTTTTCTGTTGAGTGGAGACACCTCCACGGGTCATGGAGGTGTCCTTCAGTTCTTTCCTCTTGGATTTAATTCCTTTAGTGGTGTCCAGAAGCAGATCCATCATGGCATTAAAGTCCCCACATAGAATAACATTACCTTTCTGTATTTTTTTTGTTATTTTGAGTACTTTTTGGAGGAATTGTGGGTTTTTGTTTGGTGCATAAATGTTGGCGATCGACAATGTTGAGTTTTCAATATTTGCAACCAGGATGACATATCTTCCCTGACGATCAATTTTGGAATCCAGAAGTTGAAAAGAAATTGAGTCTTTGATGATCGTCAGGACTCCTTTTTTCTTTTTGCGATTGTGAGATGAGAATATATGAGGAAATTTAGGGTGGGCGAAATGAAGAGGGTTATCTCTTGCAAAATGTGATTCTTGAATGCACAGGATATCGCTGCCAAATTTTAAGGCGTCATTCCATAGGGCTTTTCTCTTAAAGGGGCTATTGAGACCTTTCACATTCAGTGATAGAAGGTTTAGATTATGTTGGATATATTTCTCATATTTGAACAGATTAAGACTCAAAGATAATAGAACCATCAAGTAATTGCGAGTTCCAGTGGATTTGTAACTTCCAAACAGAGGAGAGATTGTTCGAGAAGTCTTGAGGAGGAGGATAGTAAGAAAAAGGAGAAGAAAAAGGAAAAAAAGGAAAAAGGAGACTCGGCCGTTCGACCATTCGTCGAATTACGAACATTATGGGCTGTTCGCGCCAAATTTGAGTGGCGCGTCACGGCCCATAATTCACTGCGGCATCACAGTGCATTGCTGGCTAATGATTGGCCAAGCATGCACTATGACCTGCATGCTTTGGCCAATCACAGCGCGGTAAGGACAGAGAGCCATAATTGGCTAAAGGCAGGGTGGCTTTGGCCAATTATGCCTCAGGGGATTTAGTGACCCGCATGCTTTGGGCCAATCACAGCGCGGTAAGGACAGAGAGCCATAATTGGCTAAAGGCAGGGTGGCTTTTGCCAATTATGCCTCAGGGGATTTAGTACACGCCCCACACTATATAAGGCCGCCTGGAAGTCAGCCTTGTGTAGTATGTTCCGGCGTGCTGAGAGATAGAGAGAGAGAGAGACAGTGTCATTTCATTTGAGTTAGATAGAGCAGGCAGGCGAGTCAGTTAGCTGCAGTCAGTGTATTGTGTATATATATGCATCCCAGGTGTTGTATATACATATATATATATATATATATATACACACACTGTATTCAGTTTAGCTAGATCCGTTCCTGTTATTCTCTTCCTAATATACTCTTACAGGCAGGCAGCTGCAGTATTTTCAGTCAGTGTACTGTATCCTGGGCACAGTGTGCAACTAAAGCAAACTGCGGACAATTGCTGGTGTGCTCTTCCTAATAATACCACAGGCAGCTGCAGTATTTTCAGTCAGTGTACTGTATCCTGTGCACAGTGTGCAACTGAAGCTAACTGCAGACAATTGCTGGTGTTCTCTTCCTAATAATTTCACAGGCAGGCAGCTGCAGTATTTTCAGTCAGGGTACTGTATCCTGTGCACAGTGTGCAACTAAAGCTAACTACAGACAATTGCTGGTGTTCTCTTCCTAATAATTCCACAGGCAGGCAGCTGCAGTATTTTCAGTTGGTGTACTGTATCCTGTGCACAGTGTGCAACTAAAACTAACTGCAGACATTTGCTGGTGTTCTCTTTCAAATAATCCCACAGGCAGGCAGCTGCAGTATTTTCAGTCAGTGTACTGTATCCTGAGCACAGCATGCAACTAAAGTTAACTGCAGACAATTGCTGGTGTTCTCTTCCTAATAATGCCTCAGGCAGGCAGCTGTAGTATTTTAAGTTAGTGTACTGTATCCTGTGCACAGTGTGCAACTAAAGCTAACTGCAGACAATTGCTGGTGTTCTCTTCCTAATAATACCACAGGCAGGCAGTTGATTCAGCTAGCTGCAGTATATTAGTGTACTGTATACTGGGCACAGTGTGCAGCTAAAGCTAACTGCACACCATTACTGTTGTTTTCTTCCTAATAATACTACAGGCAGGCGATTCAGCTAGCTGCAGTATAATCAGTATATATATACATCCCAGCTTTGTGCAGCTACATCTCACTGCAGGCCATTCCTTGTGTACCTATTCCAATACATCAAAGACAGTATGTCTGGAAGGCCAACAAGGAGAGGCAGACAGTCGCAGGCCAATAAAACAGGGCAAGCAGGCTCTGTGTCTAGAAGCAACAGTGCTGGTCGTGGACACAGTGCATCCTCATCAGCACGTGGCCGTGGGGCACGCTTGTCCTTTTTCTCGGCAGCTGGCCGTGTTGAGCCACAACATGCCGAAGAGTTGGTAGAGTGGATGACCAAGCCGTCCTCATCCTCCTCATCCTCTGTCACCCAGGCTACCTTGGCTGCCAATGCAGGTGCCAGAGCGGCCTATTCCTTGGACTCGAGGTCATCATCAGTTACTCCTTCCCTAGCCCCACCGGAGGAGTCCCCCGAACTATTCGACCACAGTGTCGGGTACATGCTGCAGGAGGATGCATAGCATTTTGAAGGCTCCAATGAGGGTACCTAGCTTGAGGAAGGCTGTAACATGAGCCGAGAGAAAGGGTTTGCCAAAGAATCACAACAAACTGGCAGTCATGTTCCCCCAGCTACAGCATACTGCCAGGTTTGCTCCAGTGACAAGGAGTGAGGGGATGATGAGCTCACTGACTCTACGTGGGTGCCTGATAGGAGAGAGGAGGAGGAGGCGGAGGAGGCACATCTCCAATGAGGCAGGATGCCCTCCAGGGGCCAGCTTAAGGGCAGCCAACCGAATGCATTACACCGTAGAGCTCCGCAAGTGCAGGGCGCTGGTGACTCAGCGCGTTATTCCAAAAGTTCTCCGGTGTGGGCCTTTTTTGAGACGTGTGCAGCAGATCGCACTGTTGCTATTTGCAACATATGTCTGAAGCGTATCAAGCGCGGAATAGACAGCAAGCGCTTGGGCACTACATGCTTAATCAGACATATGTCGAGCTCCCATGCAACCCATTGGCAACACTACCTAAAAGACCCACACCAAAGAACAAGGCGGACCTCTCCTTGTTCCTCCTCATCAGCTGGGATCTCCATCCCCACTATACCTTCAGTCCTGCACTGAGAGAAATGAAGGTGTAGAATTAGGTGTGCCACTGCCAAGTACTTGCGGGCAATCTGCTATCGGTACACCAACGTTCAATTCTAGCAGGAGGATTTCCCTACCCCATTTGCTACACCGGCAAAAGAAGTTCGCTCCCAGCCATCCACATGCCCAGTGGTTGAATGCTAGCTTGGCTAAATTGCTAGCACTATAACTGCTGCCTTTTCAGTTAGTAGACTCTGCCCCCTTCCGTGAGTTTGTGGAATGTGCGTACCTCAGTGGCAGGTTCCCAAACACAACTTTTTTTCACGGAAGGTGATTCCAGCTCTCTACCGGCAATGTCCATGCCTCGCTGGACAAGACAGTCAGTGGTAAGGTGCATATTACCGCTGACTCATGATCCAGCAGGCATGGACAGGGACGTTACCTATCTTTCACCACACACTGGGTGACTCTGCTGGCAGCTGGGAAGGATGCAGGACAGGGTGCAGTAGTGTTGGAGGTTGTTCCACCACCATGCCTCCAAAATTCTACTAGTGGTGATTCTGCCACACCTCTCTCCTCCACCCCCACCTCTTCTTCTTCCTCCATGGCCTCTTCCTGTGCTGATTTGTCCTTAGAACCATCGGTGCTCCGTAGGCATTTAAGGAGCTATGCAAGCACGCAGGCAAAAAGATGCCATGCGGTGCTTGAGCTGGTGTGCTTGGGAGACAGGAGCCACACTGGGGCAGAGATTCTGTCAGCTTCATAGGGGCAGGCTCAGAGGTGGTTGACGCCATGCCAGCTTATGTCAGGAATGGTGGTTTGCGACAATGGCATCAACCTCCTCTCCACCCTCCGGCAGGGGCGACTGACCCATGTGCCCGGTTTGGCTCACGTCCTTAACTTGGTGGTGCAGCGGTTCTTGGGCAGGTACCCGGGCTTACAGGATTCCTGAGGCAGGCCAGGAAAGTCTGTGTGCATTTCCACCGGTCATATAATGCCAGTGCTCGGCTGGCTGACCTCCAAAAGGAATTTAATCTGCCCAAGAACTACCTAATTTGTGACATGCCCACCAGGTGGAACTCAACGTTGGCCATGGTGCAGTGGCTGCACATGCAGCAGAGGGCCATAAATGAGTACCCGTGCGACTATGGCACCAGGACAGGGTCAGGGGAGCTTGTTTTTTTTCCCCATGCCAGTGGGCCATGATCAGGGATGCATGCACTGTCCTGTCACTATTTGAGGAGGCCATGAGGATGGTGAGCAGTGACAGTGCATGCATCAGTGACACTGTCCCTCTTGTCCACCTGTTGGAGCACACGCTGCGTGGAATAATGGACAGGGCACTTGAGGCAGAACAGAGGCAGGAAGAGAAGGACTTCCTTACCTCTCAAGGCCCCATTTATCCAGACAGTGTTCCTGCGTGCCTGCCGATCACACAGGAAGAGAATGAGGAGGAGGATTGTGTCAGCATGGAGGTGGAGCCTAGCACTCAGCATCAGCAGCAGTCTTCAAGGGATCATTTACAGTCCGAAGAAACCCATGGACTTGTACATGGCTGGGAGGAGGTGGCTGGATCATGTCGTCCTTAGTGACCCAGAGGACTCTGGACCGAATGCCTCAGCAAAACTATGCTGCATGGCCTACCCTTATCCTGCAAAGCCTACGGAAGGATCCTCATATTCATGGTATCAAGGAGAGGGATCATTACTGGCTGGCAACTCTCCTTGATCCACGTTACAAGGGTAAGGTTGCGGACCTTATCTTGCCGTCACAGAGGGAGCAGAGGATGAAACATCTTCGGTAGGCCTTGCAGAAAGGTTTTTGCAACGCGTTTCCAGAGCCTGGGAAGTTACAATTTCCTGGTCCTCCTGGACAACGTGTTGCTAAGGCTTCGGTCAGTCACAGAAGGAGCGGTGGAGAAGGTGGCCACCTGACCGATGCGTTCAGAAAATGTTTTAGTCCGTAGCCCCAAGGTATGATCGGTTCCAGCAACCATCACCAGCATCTGATTCACATGGTGCAGGAATACCTAGGGGCAAGATCAGACTTGGACACCTTTCCCACTGAAAATCCTCTGGGTTACTGGGTCTTGAGGATGGATCACTGGCCAGAGCTTGCACAGTATGCAATTGAGCTACTGGCCTTTCCTGGATCCAGCGTTCTTCCGGAACGCACATTCAGTGCTGCTGGAGGCTTTGTAACCGATCATAGGGTGCGCCTGTCCACTGAATCGGTCGATCGGCTGACCTTCATAAAAATTAATCAGTCTTAGATCACCAGCTATCAAGCACCTGATGCTGATATAACCAAATATTTTTTTTTTAATGTGAGATCCCTTCAAGACTGCCTATGCTGATGCTGAGTGACTATCCTGTTATGCTGAACGACTATCCTCTTCCTCCTCAATGTTCATACTGATAGCTTGTAAGAACAGTTTTGGTTCTGGGCACCGCCACCAGTAGCTAATGCCCAATTTTTCAGCCCCTGTTTAACAGGGGCGTGTAATTACAATTTTTTATGCAATACTTTGCAGCAGGGCTCATTCCTGCACTCCAACTAGAGTATCTGTGAGGGGTAGCAGTGTTGTGGCACCAGCACCAGTGCCTAAGGCTCAATTTTTCAGCCCCTGTTTAACAGGTGCATGTAATTACAATTTTTGATGCAGTACTTGGCAGCAGGGCTCATTTCTGTGCTCCAACTAGAGCACGGGTCTCAAACTGGTGGCCCTCCAGCTGTTGCAAAACTACAAGTCCCATGATGCATTGCAAAGCCAGTTTGAGACCCCTGAACTAGAGTATCTGTGAGGGGTTGCAGTGTTGTGGCACCAGTGCCTTAGGCCCAATTTTTCAGCCCCTGTTTAACAGGGGCATGTAATTACAATTCTGGATCTAATATTTCACAGCAGGGCCCGTTCCTGCGCCCACCAAGAGTAACTGTGAGGCCTTACAGTTTTGTGGCAACAACACTACACTGTCCACCACCAAAGGCCCAATTTTTTTGACCCTGTTCAACAGGGGCATGTAATTACTATTCGTGATCTAATATTTCACAGCAGGGCCCGTTCCTGCGCTCAACAAGAGTAACTGTGAGGGCTTACAGTGTTGTGGCAACACCAACACCTAAGGCTCAAATTTCTGCAGAGTATATAGGGCAGGACCCTACTTTCAAACATCCAACTTACAAACGACCCCTACTTGCAAACGGAAGAAGACAACAGGAAGTGAGAGGAAATCTACCCCTAGGAAGGGAAATTATCTCCTGTAAGAGTTCCTTGTTTCACTAAAACCCCCAAATTTTCAAAATCCAATTGTCATTGGGACAGAAAGTGAGGTGAAATCTTCTGAACAGGTGCACAGACAGCAAAACAAATGTTACAGGGGTGATAACCTTTCCCTATGTTTTCCAAAAAGCTTAAAAATAGATTTTTTTGGCTGGAGCTAAACACGTAAAAAATGTACCAGTTCAAAATTACAAACAGATTCTACTTAAGAACAAACCTACAGCCCCTGTCTTGTTTGCACCGCCTGTATACTGCTGTTCAGAGGGGGGCCCCACGCCTTTCCTTTTTTTTATTTGGGTGTAGGGTTCCCCTTAATATCCATACAAGACCCAAAGGGGCTGGTAATGGGCTGGTGGGGGGGTTCTCAATGATTTTCATCCATATTGCCGGTACCAGACATGACATTAAAACCGCAAGCAGTTTTAAATGACGTTTTTACCTTTAGAAATGTCATTTTGAGCAGGGACTGTTCTAAACATGGGAAACACGCGCCACTTTACAGGCATACTATAGACAACCCCAGGCACGATATTTAAAGGAATATTTCACTTTTATTTCTTCACTTTAAGCATAATTAAAATTACTGCTCCCGAAAAAACTGCAGTTTTTAAAACTTTTTTTTGCATTGATACATGTCCCCTGGGGCAGGACCTGGGTCCCCAAACCCTATTAAGGACAATAACTTGCATATTAGCCTTTAAAATTTACACTTTTGATTTCTCACATTCGAGTCCCAAAGACTTTATCGCGGTTCGAAAGTTCGCGCAAACTTTCGGTCCGTTCGAATGTTCTGATGCGAATCGAACTGGGGGGTGTTCGGCTCATCCCTATTCTAGAACAAAGGGAAACATAAGAACAATTGAGTTGCCAAGCAACTCTTGTGTGCAATACAAGTTGCACTTTCATTGTGGGGGCTTGTTTAGCCAGAAGTTAGAGGATGAGAGATTGAGGTCTCCCTGTGTAACAAAAAGCCTAAGGTGGTTAGGCATTGGCATTTTTGGAGGGACAGGGATGGTATGGTCTCCATTGGGGGTTAGCAGACGGACAAATCATCCATGACTAACATTCCATTAAGATGTAATTTTTTCCTTGGGGTTTTTATTGGCAGAAAGGTTTTCTTCAATGGGGAGTAGTTCACACGATTTCAGCGTTTTGAGGCCTTCTTCAATCGTATAGATTGAGTGAGACATGTTATTTCTTTCTCTAATCAATTTTGTCAGGAATCCCCATCTGTAGATTATTTTATGATTGCGCAATATTTTAGTGACTGAGTTCGGATTTTTCCGAGCTAGGATGGTTGCCTGGGAAAGGTTGGAGTACAAGACTATCCCTGCATAGGGATCTGGGAGTTGTGTGTGATGTTTTGCGTATTGCATCAACATATCTTTCATTTGGAAAAAATGGATCTTGGCGATCACATCTCTTGATAATTTTTCCAGTATGTGCGGTGGTTTCAGCAACCTATGGGCTCTATCAATCACTTATTCTTGGTTTTGTAGCGCGGGGATGAGATCTATGATCATTATTTGCAGAAATTTTTTCAGGTCATTATTTTCGACATTTTCAGGGATGCCGCGAAACTTGATGTTATTCCATCTAGATCTGTCCTCGAGGTCTGCGACTTTGAGTTTTAGTTGTTTGACTTCCTCTGCGAGTATAAAATGATCATCAACTAGTTTGTTATGAGCTTCAGTGAAATCGGTCATTTTATTTTCAATGTAGTCTAATCTTTCACCCAAATCATCCATTTCCATTTTGGATTTTTGCATAAATGCTTTCATGTCATTCTGAATTGCCCCTCTTAGTGATTTGAGCATTTCTTTCATGTCGCCAAGAGGAACTGATCCCCTCCTCCTGCAGCCACTGAGTGCCCGCTTCTCCTCCTTTCCCTCCCAAAGGCATTCAGTGGCTGTAGGAGGAAGAGATCAGTTCCCCTATATGCTGTCACCTCGCTGCCCCTCCTATCCAGCTTCCCTCTGCTCCATGTATAAATACATAAGGGGGATATGATCACCGTGTATAAATACATAAGGGGGGATATGAACTCCATGTATAAATACATAAGGGGGGATATGATCTCCATGTATAAATACATAAGAGGGATATGATCACCGTGTATAAATACATAAGGGGGGATATGAACTCCATGTATAAATACATAAGGGGGGATATGATCTCCATGTATAAATACATAAGAGGGATATGATCTCCATGTATAAATACATAAGGGGGGATATGATCACCATGTATAAATACATAAGGAGGATATGATCTCCATGTATAAATACATAAGGGGGGATATGATCACCATGTATAAATACATATGGGGGGGATATGATCTCCATGTATAAATACATAAGGGGGGATATGATCTCCATGTATAAATACATAAGGGGGATATGATCTCCATGTATAAATACATGAGGGGGGATATGATCTCCATGTATAAATACATAAGGGGGATATGATCTCCATGTATAAATACATAAGGGGTCCATATAGTGAACTTGGTGTTGAGTTATTCACTTTAAGGTCATCACAGAGGACAAGGGGACACTCTCTACGTCTAGAGGAAAAAAGATTTAATCTCCAAATACGGAAAGGTCTCTTCACAGTTAACAGCTGTCAAACTGTGGAATAGACTGCCTCCCTTCTGGCAAGCTCAGTAGATTGCTTTAAAAAAGTCCTGGATAATCTCCTTAATGTACATAATATAACTGCGTAGTAACATTTATAGGTAAAGTCGATCCAGGGAAAATCCGATTGCCTCTCGGGGGATCAGGAAGGAATTTGTTCCCCTGCTGTAGCAAATTGGATCACACTTCGCTGTTTTTTTGTTTTTGTTTTTTTTTTGCCTTCCTCTGGATCAACTGTGGGTGAAGGATTGTGTATATGGGATTGTATTTTTTTTATTTTTGGTTGAACTAGATGGACTTGTTTTTTTTTTTTTTTACCTGACTAACTATGTAACTATGTATCGGTACTGGTCCTATGTAGGTAAAATGAATCCTGACACATACTGGCAATGGGGAAAACCGTTAAGGTTATTAATTAAATTGGATTAAAAATGGGCGGGTCCTAATAAAGCTTGCACAAGTAGATCTGTCTGCTGTTACAATGTACTAAAACACTGGAAAACGCCACACTGTATAATAAGTCATAGATTTGTATGTATATTTTGTTACAATGTACTGTCTGTTCATAAAACCATTCCTAAGAAGTCATACATTTCTGTGGTACGAGTTTACCTTTCGAATGCTGAGTGTATGGCTGGTTTTATTTATTTATTTACAGTACCACCAGCATTAAAAAGGGGGCAGACTTGATGCATCACTCAGGTACTAATAAAGAACTTATAAAGAATTTCCATAGTTGTGCTTCCATCAACATTGCATGTAAGCTCATTCTATGCTAATGGGGCAAAATGAAATGTTCTCGGGCAATATTCTCTGCAGATCGAATGTTATTCTTGAGGGGAAAAAAACAAACAAAAACAAACATTGTTAACCACTTCTCATCCAACGATGTACCCGTTTTTTTTTTGTTTTTGTTTTTCATGGTGACACTGAACTACTCTAATGAGAGTATGTAAAAAAAAAAGAAAAGTAAAATGTTAAAAAAGTGAAAAAATCTGAGGGGGTGATCGGGGGATTTTTGTTTTTTATTTCTTATAACAGTGATGATCACTGCAGTAGTTTTAACTTTCATGAATGGCTTTCATTCATGGCAGCTTGCTTACTATTGTGATGCTGTGATTGGTTACAGCTAATCACATGGTACAGGGTGTTGTGATCGACTCAGGTACTTTGTGATAGCTGTGGGCCAATCACAGGATCACAATAGTAAGCTACATGTGATTGCTATGATTGGTCAGACTGATCACATGATACCCCGGCTGGGTACCGAGCACCATGATCTGCTGTGTTCACCGGACACAGCAGTCATGGGACTGAGCGTCCCAGAGGGGTGCCAGTGTGCATGGGCTTAGCCTGGAGCTGCCAACTGCCTGCAGTAAATGTACTGTATAGGAGGGAGGAAAGTGCTTAAAGCTTAACTCCAGAAACATAAAAAAGACAGAAAATACAGCAACTCTGTAATCAATAATGAATTATTAAATATATTTTACTTTTAATACAGACAGTAAAAGTACATGAATGTGTCTTAAGTTAGCCTCTTGCAGTCTACTGTACAGCTGAGCTCAGACTGTGAAAGAAAGAGGTAGGAAAAACTGCTCTAAGGCCCTGTTCCCAGAGGAGGGCTGGAGGACACCAAGACTGTGTTGATCAACTTTTCGTTTCAAACTTGACAATATGGAGGAGCACATGGATGGTGCACCCCAGCTCCATCTCTAATGGGAGCTCATGGAGGATATGATTGTGGCGTCCCAGAGGTAAGTCCCATGCGCTGTAAGTGAAACTGAGAATTGGTTTGCAGATGTCCCGGGTAAGGGCTGGAGGACGCCAAGACTAGGTTGCTCAGCTTTTGGTTTCAAACTTGACAATATGGAGGAGAACATGGATGGTGCATCCTAGCTCCATCTCTAATGGGAGCTCATGGAGGATATGATTGTGGAGTCCCAGAGGTAATCATGTAAGTCCCAGGCGCTATAAGTTAAACTGAGAATTGGTTTGCAGATGTCCCGGTTAAGGGCTTGGGGACGCCAGGACTAAGTTGCTCAGCTTTTGGTTTCAAACTTATGGAGGAGCACATGGAGGATGAGTCCCAGAGGCCATTATGAGATTCCCAGGCGCCAGAAGTGTAACTGAAGATTGTTTTGAGGAAGTCCTGGAGAAGGGTTGTAGGATGTCCTTCTTGATGTGGACACGGCTGGGACTGAGCTGTTGGTGATGTGGCTGTTATTACTAAAGGAAAGAACTTTGCTACATCAGATGTGTAACCTGGATGACTTTTTAGTGGAGAAGGAGCGTTGGCTTTCTTCTCAAGAAGTTCAATATTATTCCCTTGGTGCTGAGTCTGGACAACGCAGAGATCCTTCTACAGTTAGTTGATGTAGTCATTCATACTAAGAAAGTCCCTGTACATTAACTGGTGAGGGCCACTGATACCTCCACAGATATTTGTGGTCCTATGACTAGCTTTTGGAAGCCTGGAAGAGTGAGTGGGAAAAAAAGAATATTATTCCTTCTGTCTATCGCCAGATTTGTAAATAGTCATTGAAAATAGAAGAAAGGAGGAACCCAAGGGCCAGACTTAAGAGGCAAATCGGACCACATTGATTGAATAAAAATAAAAATTTTATTTAGAAAATTAGAAATATAAAATATAGCACGTAGAAACATTCCATTAAAAACGTGTATACATGTATACACATATATACAAAATAGGGCCAACAAAGGCCTAATATTTCAGATAGGCTATATGATATCAAGTGAGTGAGCCCCTGTGCGTCAACGTGTTTCGCTGATCCACTTCTTCAGGACTTCCGAAAGGGGAAATGAAAGAAGACCAGGCCTCACTTGCCTGGGTCAAAATGTGCATACGTAGGAGTCATAAGGGGGCAGCAGAGGAGAGCTGTTTCACCAAAGGTGCAAAGCCAATCTACAGGATGACATCAGTGACCAAGGGAGCTTGTCTGACAAGGGTTTATATAGGGTTTTTTTTTAAACCAAGGGATGCCCTTAGGGACAGTCACTGGCAATTTAACACTCTCCATTTCTGATATATTACCCTGGAATGGACATTGTGTGGCTCCTCCTTGTACTCCAGCGCCCGCCCAGGGAAACTCCATCGCATGCACATTTTGACCCAGGCAAATGAGGCCTGTTTTCAGGCCCCCCTTCCATTTCCCCTTTCGTGTGTCCTGAATAGGTGAATCAGCGAAACGTGTTGATGCACAGGGGCTCACTCACTTGATATCATGTAACCTATCTGAAATCTTAGGCCTTTATTGGCCATATTTTGTATATGTGTATACACGTTTTTACTGGCATGTTTCTACGTGCTGTTTTCTGTAGTTCTATGTTTATAAATAAAATTTAAATTTTATCCAATCAATGTGGTCCAATTTTCCTCCAAAGTCCGACCTTGGGTTCCTCCTTCCTTCTATTTTCAATTATTCCTTCTGCCTGACTCGCTTCTGCATGGTCTTAGAAAAATCCCCCTATAGAGAGAGAGAGACTTACCCTTCTCTGGAGGCGGTCATACACCATGATGGATGCTAGACCTGATATTAATATAACCACCAGAAGGACCCGACAAGGGAGCAACTGCTGATACAGGCGAATTTGAGGATCTGTGAGTGAAACTGGCAGGAGAACATCAGTTAGAAGAAAAGTCAACAAAAGCACTAAAATTAAAGTGGTTGTAAAGGCAGAAGGTGCATTCTATGCATTAAGATAAAAAAAAACCTTCTATATGTAGCAGCCCCCCCCAGCCTCCCTAATTACTAACCTGAGCCCCATCTCTCTGCAGCGATGTCCACGAGTGTCTTAACTGTAGACATGTGCAATTCGTTTAGTTCCAAATTAGTTTTTTAACGAATTTCGACAAATTCGGTAATTTGGAAATATCCGAATTAATGAAAACCCATTTAACAAATTTTTCCGAATATTCGTAAATTCGAAAATTTCGAAAATCCAAAAATAAGAAAAGATCTGAAAATTTGAAAGATTAACTAACTAACTAATAATAACTAACTATTAAATTATAGGTAAATTTGTAAATTCGAAAATTCGTAAATTCAGAAATTTGAAAATCTTAAAACCCGAAAATTTGAAAATCTTAAATAATAACTAACTTATAATAACTTAACAATTACTAGCTATTAAATTATAGGTATTGGAATTTCCTTTTATAGTGAACGTAACGAATACAAATTTATCCGAAGTTACGAATTATCCGAAATAACGAATGCCGTATCTAAACAAATGGAACGTAACAAATTAAAAATAATAAATAACAATAATAAAAACATTTTGTTTTTATTATCAATTATTAATTTGTTACGTTCCATTCATTAACATGCGGCATCCGTTATTTCGAATAATTCCTAAAAGAGGTTTAACCTTAAAATACGTAGAGGGTTCTTTACTGTAAGAGCGGCAAGGATGTGGAATTCCCTTCCACAGGCGGTGGTCTCAGTGGGGGCCATCGATAGTTTCAAGAAACTATTAGATAAGCACCTGAACGACTACAATATACAGGGATATGTAATGTAATACTGACACATAATCACACACATAGGTTGGACTTGATGGACTTGTGTCTTTTTTCAACCTCACCTACTATGTAACTATGTAAGTTTGGATAAATTAGTATTCGTTTCGTTCACTAACAGCTAAATTTGAAAGGAAATTCCAATACCTATAATTTAATAGTAATTTATTATTAGTTAGTTAGTTAGATAATCTTCCAAATTTTCGAATCTTTTCTTATTTTTGGATTTTCGAAATTTTTGAATTTACGAATTGTGATCGTAATGACCCGAAAAACAAAAACAAAAAACAAAACAAAACAAAAAAGCAATAGAAATGAAAATGAACACATTTTTCGGCAGTGCATATGTCTATTTTGCTCCTGATTGGCTGAGACACAGCCATTGGCTCCCGTGGCTGTCAATCAAAATCAGTCAGCCAATCAGGGGAGAGAGGGAGAACATGTTTTACCCCAAATGGCTTCCAATATAGCAATGTTAGTAACTGCAGCAAACACCAAAAATACAAGAGATTGATTGGACTAAAATTGCCACTCGGGGCTACTGAAGATCTGTACCCATACTTGGTCACCCAACACATATTCTAAAGCGCTGTGCAAACTGTTGGCGCTATATAAATCCTGTACAATAATAATAATATCAGACTTAGGCCAGGATACCCCAACATTTCCAAACACTGCATGCAGGAGCAGAGCAGAGAATGCCCCTCTTGCTTGTCTTTATAGATCTCTCTTATTCTTATTCTAATTGTCCTGTTAATGTTTTATCTGTGGGCAAAATCTGAAATATTTTTTTGTTGCTGTCAGTCAGTAACATTAGAGACGTGCATGAAGATAAAATGTGTTTCATTTTATATTCATTTGTTAGGGTAATTATTTTGTTTCATCATTTGTTATGTTAGAATTGTTTATTTTCGGAATTTGTTTTGTATATTCGGATTTGTTTCTTATATTCCTTATTTTCAAATTGATACAAAATTAATTTGAAAATGAATTTATAGGCTCGGCCATTGCATGCAATGCCAAGCTGCTGCTAACAAAGCAAACAGAATATTGGCAATAAAAAGGGGATCAACTCCAGAGATAAAACGATAATTCTCCCGCTCTACAAGACTCTGGTCCGGCCGCACCTGGAGTATGCTGTCCAGTTCTGGGCACCAGTCCTCAGGAAGGATGTACTGGAAATGGAGCGAGTACAAAGAAGGGCAACAAAGCTAATAAAGGTTCTGGAGGATCTTAGTTATGAGAAAAGGTTGTGAGCTCTGAACTTATTCTCTCTGGAGAAGAGACGCTTGAGAGGGGATATGATTTCATTGTATAAATACCGGACTGGTGACCCCACAATAGGGATAAAACTTTTTCGCAGAAGGGAGTTTAACAAGACTCGTGGCCACTCATTACAATTAGAAGAAAAGAGGTTTAACCTTAAACTACGTAGAGGGTTCTTTACTGTAAGAGCGGCAAGGATGTGGAATTCCCTTCCACAGGCGGTGGTCTCAGCGGGGAGCATTGATAGCTTTAAGAAACTATTAGATCAGCACCTGAACGACCGCAACATACAGGGATATACAGTGTAATACTGACACATAATCACACACATAGGTTGGACTTGATGGACTTGTGTCTTTTTTCAACCTCACCTACTATGTAACTATGTAATTTTGAATTTGAAAGTGAATTCTTTTTCAAAATGGAAACATATTTCAATAAAAAAAACAATAAGGTATAAAAGTGAAATGAGATGATGATTCCTACGTAGGCTGCTTTATAAAAAAGAATATAATAAAACAGAAAAGGACAAAACATAATGGAAAATAAGTAGAAAAGAATAGAAAAAAACAGAATAAAATAGAACAAAACAGAATAAAATAGAACAAAACAGAATGAAATAAAACTGAATAAAATAGAATAAACGAGAACATAATATAATAGAAAACAAAATAATAAAATATAATTAACCAGAATAGAGTAGAAAATAAAGGAATGGAATAGAAAACAACAAAATGGAATGGAATAGAACAAAACAAAATGGACTAGAGTCAAAAAGAATAGAATAGAAAATAAAATAGTAGAATAAAAAAAGAATAGAATAGATTAGAATAGAAAGAATAGAATAAAATATAATGAATATAGCTGTCTTTCGAAGTTCTAATCTTTTGTATTTTTCTCTATTCTATTCTTTTATATTCTATTTCTACCCTATTCTTTTCTATTCTATTTTACTGCATTCTATTATTTTCTATTCTATTTTTTTCTATTTTATTCTTTTATTTTCTATTCCATTATTTTATTCTATGCTATCCTTTTTTCTATTCTATTTTTTCTTCTCTATTCTTTTATTTTCTATTCATTTTTTCTTCTCTATTCTTTTATTTTTTATTCTATTTTTTTCTATTCTATTCTTTTATTTTCTATTCAATTTTTTTCTATTTTATTCTTTTATTTCCTATTCCATTATTTTATTCTATGCTATCTTTTTTTTCTATTCTATTTGTTCTTCTCTATTCTTTTATTTTCTATTCATTTTTTCTTCTCTATTCTTTTATTTTTTATTCTATTTTTTCTTCTCTACTCTTTTATTTTCTATTCGTTTTTTTCTATTCTATTCTTTTATTTTCTATTCTATTATTTCTATTCTATTCTTTGCTATTCTATTCTGTTCTATGCTATTCTTTAAAATAGCCTAAGTAGGAATCATTATCCCAATTTACTTGTATACCTTACTGTATTTATTGCAATATGTTTCCATTTCAAATTCAAATTCAAATTCATTCTAAAATTTGAATTAATTTTCAAATTTAAATAATTTGATTAGTTATAATTTATTTCGGATTAGTTGAAATTCGTTATTATTGTGATCCAGAACATTGGATACATCCGAATCGCCGAATAACGAAAATGTAGTCCGAATTTAGATCCGTAATAAAAGGAACGCACATGTCTAGTAGCATTAACATGGCAAATTTCCTTCTCTGGAGTCTCCTATAACATAGTTTTTAACGCTAGTTGATCCTGCCAGTAGGGTTGATATTTTTTCCTTGTAAGAGGTCAGGCTGTCCCGTAAAAGCAACAGTTACAGCTGGTTCAAAAAGATAACCTTTTTTTTCCCAACTAGTGCTAGCTAGAGTTAGGCTTTAATGTTCAATTTGTCCATTTAAAGCTGAATACCAGTACACCTATTGGGGTGGAAAGGGGGGTGGGGGGTGCTGTGTTTTCCCGGGGTTCCACTTGAATCCCTCATCCCATCTCTGTTCACAAACACTACTCACCATGCCGGTGGAGGGTCGTATTGAACATGGTATGATATAGGTGACAACTGAGGCTCTCTCCTTGCATCTCCTCTGTGATGGTCAGTCTGGATGTCTTGGTGAAGGTTCCATCCTCGTTCTCCATCAGGTCCTCCAGGGTTTGGTTACCCTCTGGCTGGACACTCCAGGAAATGTTTAGATCTGGAGGGTAAAACCTCTCCGCCTGGCAGATCAGAAGATGATTCTCAGTGTCTTCTCTCAGGGTCATTGCTGGGGTTACTGGAAATGACATACTGGGTTAGTTAATAGAACGCTAATAAATGAGACATTAACCACAAACATTTTACACTTCCCCTTTAAATCTGAAAAAAAAACAATCCAGTGCAAGCAAAAAAAAAAAAAAAAAACATTAAACGGGGTCTGATGCCAGGTCATAATCACACATAGACCAAGCTGGAAATCCACCAACCAGACCACTATAAAGGTAAGAAAAATCATCTCCTCATCAATATCAGATTTATTTTGTAGAAGAAGGGGACAACGAGCATAATCTAGTCAAATAAAACTTATTAAAAACACCAATGAGCACTTATAAAGGGAGAAATGTTCACAGCTAATAATAAAAAAAAACTCCACCCTCCAGCATGCGTGATGCAGGCCCGGACTGGCCATAGGGCAGACCGGGCATTTGCCCGGTGGGCTGCATGTCTTGGACATGCAGAGTCGGCCGCGTGTTCTGACATGCAGGACCGGTGTTCTAACACCGGCTGCTGCTGTTCCGCCAGTGGCGTACTAAGTGGGGGGCGGGCCGCCAGTGACAGGCGCTTTGAGAACTGTAGTTGTGCTTTGCAGTGGGGTCTGGGTGCGTGGGAGCCTCGAAGCCACACTCGAATAACACCCGTCAGCACATCAGGGGGCCGGGACCTGCAACGATCCCCCTTCACTCTGGCCTGATGGCCACGGCTCTGATCAGTCTTGGCTCAGCTGTCTCACACAGTCGAGCAGAGTGAAGCCGCCTCCCCCTCCTCCTTTATGTCTACACAGGGGGAGGGGACCCGACATGCAGTCCCACTCTGATCTGAGGTACATTATGGGTCTGAAGGGGGGGTCTGTGTTGTATGGGGGGTTCAGTATTGTAGGGGGATTCTGTATTGTAGGGAGGGGGTCTGCACTGTAGGGAGTGGGTCTGCACTGTAGGGAGGGGGTCTGCACTGTAGGGAGGGGGTCTGTACTATAGGGGGATCTGTTTAACATGCAGGGGGTCCAGAACTGTTAGGGGGGTGTCTGTGTAACAAACAGGGGTCCAGAGGTGCGGGGTGCTGTGTAATGTAAAGGGGTCCAGGGGTGCAGGGTGCTGTGTAATGTAAAGGGGTCCAGAGGTACAAGGTGCTGGAACCCCACATTCCATCATCAACTGCTGCCGCGAAGCACCACTGCCGAGCCCCCCCCCTGGGCTGCTCAGTCTAAAATGTCTGGGCCTATTTTTTGTCCCAGTCCGGGCCTGGCGTGATGCTGTCAGTCTGCCAAGCACCAGCCAATGCGTTTTGTCACAAGTGGACGTCATCAGTGGGCGATTCTTGACAGTTGCAGAGAAGGCCGGACAGGTGGTGGCGCCTCCTTAAGGTACCCTTTTGACCTTGCACCAGAGGCTTTAGGGTTATGGCTTTTTTGGTGTGGTGTTCATCACACGGAAAGTGATCATGCATGAATATTGTTTATACAGCATTATCGTCAGACGCAGTTCTTTTGCATTGTATGATTTTCTTTCACTATATTGTTTCATGCTTTTTTGCTTGTGCGGCACATTTCCTAATGATTGTTTATTTTTTCACATTTAAAAGGGAAATGCAACTAATGCTGCATACACACGAGCGGACTTTACGGCAGACTTTGCCCGGCGGATGGGATTTCGTCGGACAATTCAATGTGTGTGGGCTCCAGCAGACTTTGTTTTCTCAAAAGTCATGGCACAGAAACAGCACTTCTGAAGATATGGGACGACGCCCTTGAAGCAGCAGACGACGGAGAACCGAGTCTCCTGGTACTGTTAGACCTCAGCGCAGCATTCGATACAGTGGACCACAATACTTTACTTGTCCGCCTCGCTGAAGTTGCAGGAGCTACAGATTCTGCTCTAAAATGGTTTACATCCTTCTTAGAGAATCGCTCCCAGACAGTGAAACTAGGAACCTTCACCTCGGAAACCCGGGCAGTCTCCTGTGGAGTCCCTCAAGGCTCACCCTTGTCACCAATACTATTCAACATCTACATCCGCCCACTTCTCAATATCATCAGGAAAACCGATCTCTGCTTCCACTCATACGCTGATGACACCCAACTCTACCTTCGCATCAATGGGCAAAAAGACCTTCATCAGCAATGACAGAAATGCCTCACTTTAATAGATGACTGGATGACAAGTAGCTCCCTCAAACTCAACGGTTCAAAAACAGAACTTCTTCTCCTTCAAGCTAACAAAAATTCCACAACAAAGACTCCGTGGACACCTCCCACCATCCTCGGACAGACCATCTCTCCAAGCACCAAAGCCAAGAGCCTCGGAGTCATTTTCGACTCAGGAATGACAATGGATGCACAAATAGGATCAGTGGTGAGCGGATCCCACCATCTCCTCCGCCAGCTACGCAGACTAATCCCCTTCATCCCAGAAGAGGACAAAGCAGCAGTTGTGGGAACAATCATCAATTCCCGACTCGACTACGCAAATTCCCTCTACGTAGGACTTCCCCAATATCAGCTTGCGCGCTTACAACTCATCCAAAACACGGCGGCAAGACTGTTAACAGGAAAAAAACCCTGGGAATCCATCTCCCCATCCCTAAAGAGCCTACACTGGCTAACCGTGAAGAATCGGATCACATTCAAGACCCTCTGCCTCACCCACAAATGTATACAAGGAAATGCTCCGCTATATCTCCGGGAGAAAATAAAACACTACACACCGAATCGCAGTCTTCGATCAGCCAACCAAAACCTCCATATCATTCCCAAATACCGCTACAAAGCAAAGGGAGAACGAAGATTCGCAGTCCAAGGACCCCGACTATGGAATGCTCTTCCTACCAACATCCGCATGGAAGAAAACCACCAGGCCTTCAGGAAAAAACTAAAGACCTTCCTCTTCTAACAAGCTGACAACAGAGATTGTTATCCTAGCGCCTTGAGGCGATTCAGTTCGCATTTGCTGCGCTTTACAAATCATTCATTCATTCATTCATTCAAAAGTTGGACGAACTTAGATTTGAAACATGTTTTAAATCTATCCGTCGAACTTGAGTGCGGTCAAAAAGTCCGCTCGTCTGTATGCTAGTTCGACGGACAAAAAGCCACGCTAGGGCAGCTATTGGCTACTGGCTGTCAACTTCCTTGTTTTAGTCCGGTGTACGTCATCACGTACGAATTCGACAGACTTTGGTGGATTGTGTGTAGGCAAGTCTGTTCATTTGGAAAGTCCGTCATGAAGTCCGTTGAAAAGTCCGCCGGGCAAAGTCTGCCGTAAAATCCGCTCGTGTATACGCGGCATTATTCATGCTTAAAGCTTCTGATGGTATCTTGTATTCAGATATTTCTGTGAGTGCGGCTCCCATGTTATTGTCATCATTATCAATATTTTTCACATTTAACTGTTTTTTCCCTACATATTAGTATATACAGTATCTCAGAAAAGTGAGTACATCCCCCACATTTGTGTAAATCTTTTCTTCTATCTTTTCATGTGACAACACTGAAGAAATGACACTTTACTACAATGTAAAGTAGTGAGTGTACAGCTTGTATAACAGTGTAAATTTGCTGTCCCCTCAAAATAACTCAACACACAGCCATGAATGTCTAAACCGCTGGCAACAAAAGTCAGTACACCCCTAAGTGAAAATGTCCAAATTGGGCCCAATTAGCCATTTTGCCTCCCTGATGTCATATGACACTTTAGGGTTACAAGATCTTAGGTGTGAATGGGGAGCAGGTGTGTTAAATTTGGTGTTATCGCTCTCACTCTCTCATACTGGTCACTGGAAGTTCAACATGGCACCTCATGGCAAAGAACTCTCTGAAGATCTGAAAAAAGAATTGTTACTCTACATAAAGATGGCCTAGGCTATAAGAAGATTGCCAAGACCCTGAAACTGAGCTGCAGTACAGTGATCAAGACCATACAGCGGTTTAACAGGACAGGTTCCACTCAGAACAGGCCTCGCCATGGTCGACCAAAAAAGTTGAGGTCACGTTCTCAGCATCATATCCAGAGGTTGTCTTTGGGAAATAGATGTATGAGTGCTGCCAGCATTGCTGCAGAGGTTTAAAGGGTGGGGGGGTCAGCCCGTCAGTGCTCAGACCATACACCGCACACTGCATCAAATTGGTCTGCATGGCTGTCATCCCAGAAGGAAGCCTCTTCTAAAGATGATGTACAAGAAAGCAAACAGTTTGCTGAAGACAAGCAGACTAAGGACATGGATTACTGGAACCATGCCCTGTGGTCTGATGAAACCAAGATAAACTTATTTGGTTCAGATGGTGACAAGCGTGTGTGGGGGCAACCAGGTGAGGAGTACAAAGACAAGTGTTCTTGCCTACAGTCAAGCATGGTGGTGGGAGTGTCATGGTCTGGGGCTGCATGAGTTCTGCCGGCACTGGGGAGCTACAGTTCATTGAGGGAACCATGAATGCCAATATGTACTGTGACATACTGAAGCAGAGCATGATCCCCTCCCTTCAGAGACTGGACCGCAGGGCAGTATTCCAACATGATAATGACCCCAAACACACCTCCAAGACCCCCACTGCCTTGCTAAAGAAGCTGAGTGTAAAGGTGATGGACTGGCCAAACATGTCTCCAGACCTAAACCCTATTGAGCATTTGTGGGGCATCCTCAAATGGAAGGTGGAGGAGCGCAAGGTCTCTAACATCCACCAGCTCTGTGATGTCATCATGGAGGAGTGGAAGAGGACTCCAGTGGCAACTTGTAAAGCTCTGGTGAACTTCATGCCCAAGAGAGTTAAGGCAGTGCTGAAATATAATGGTGGTCACACAAAATTTTGACACTTTGGGCCCAATTTGGACATTTTCACTTAGGGGTGTACTCACTTTTGTTGCCAGTGGTTTAGACATTAATGGCTGTGTGTTGAGTTATTTTGAGGGGACAGCAAATTTACACTTATACAAGCTGTACACTCACTACATTACATTGTAGACAAGTGTCATTTCTTCAGTGTTGTCACATGAAAAGAGAAGAAGAAGATATTTACAGAAATGTGAGGGGTGTATTCACTTTTTGAGATACTGTATAGTGTTACCTAGCACAGAGTTGTTCGCTTTGCAAATAGATGAAACCTAACAGAAGGTCCAATGTGGCACTGGAGTAAATGGGTGATCACAAAGGTAATGCTGGATTTTTAAAATTTAAATTCTGTTTATTGCATTCAAACAATTCTACATAAAGAAAAAAGCACATGAATATACACATGAATAATGAGTATGTGCAGTCAACTGGATACAGATATATAACCAGATCTTTTTTCTCCAAAAATAGATGCAGAAACTACTCCTTTTCCAAGTCACCCATTTGACTCCACCCCTACCCACCTATGAGCACAGTTCCTTGTTTCCACCCATACCCACCTCAGAGATCCGTTCCTTGGTTCCACCCATACCCACCTCCAAAGAAAATTTTTGTTCCACCCCTACCCACCTCTGAGCACAGTTCCTTGTTTCCACCCATACCCACCTCCGAGAACCGTTCCTTGGATCCACCCATACCCACCTCCAAACATTGTTTCTTTGTTCCACCCCTACCCACCTCTGAGCACCGTTCCTTGGTTCCACACAGTCATACCTTTGCCAGGGCATAGGCAGGATTCAGCCTGTATGTCCTCTCCACGGTCTTCTTTCCAGCCACCGATGTCATCCTATCAGGAGGTCAGGGGGCGGGAGGAGCTGCAGATCTGGACGGAGTGTGGGAGCTGCCCAACTTAGCATGTTAACAAGCAGGTGATTACCTTTTTGTTAATATGAAAGACCCCCATTCTCTTTCTCTTTGCAGATCTCCAGCTGCTCCCGCCCCCTGCCCTTCTCATAGAATGACATCATTGGCAGGGAAGCCGGGAGAGAACAGGCATGGCTGCACAGCAAGAGTTGAGCGGAAACCGCAGTCTGTGATAGCCCTGTCCAGATCACGGTCGCAGCTCACCTTCTGCTGTTCAGCCCAGTCAACAGCCCATGGACCAGTATCGGACCATGGCCTGTGGATTGGGAACCCCTGCCTTAAAGGATAAGTTCACCTTTTTGGAGCATGTCATGTCACATGTTCTACCTGTTTTTAGGGTAAGCTTTAATTTATCCCCTTCCCCAGCAACTCCTCTCAAGTCTCATGTTTATCTATCCTTGGTCCTCCAAGTTCCTACCTCCTGCTGGGAGTTTCACAGGTAAGTAATATGTATTCGTAGGTCATCTAAAGTATAATTGTACAAGAAGTTCAGTCCTCCTTAACATAAAGTCCCCCTGGATAAAGCATTGTCTTTTACATTATCAGATTATATCATTGTATTAGACTTTTAGATGGTCACCTCACCTGTCACCAGCAGATGCGTCCCATTGCCCTGGTAGGAATCTAGCATGATATCCAAGAATGAGCAGACATAAAGTCCTGAGTCTCTGGGAGTGACGGAGGAGATGGTTAGAGAGAGAGGTGTGACGGTGATTCTCGATGTGTTCACCAAGGCATTCTTGGGTCCATTCATGTGCCAGTAGTGATGTACAATCTGGAATTCTTTGGTGCTACTGATATTACAGGAGATCCAGGCAGTTTGACCCTCTGATAGGTAAAGCTCAGGAGGATGTTGGACCACTGTCACCGAGCTGCCTCCTGTGAGTGCTGATTGTCCTGTTATATGTGAAATAAAAAACTGTATCAGGGTACAATGGGGTGTCATTTTTATCAATGAGTGTCCCTGTCTAGTCTGGAATAAGAGCCTTATCAGGGTCATACTCCTACATAGCCAGCGGCCACTCTCTCCTTTCAACCAATTGAGCTCCCAGCCCTCATTGACCAGCAGCAAGCGCCCCCCTCCAGCAATGCCCAGGCAATGGTTGGGTGAGGCCACCCAGCCTCATCGTTCCTGATAGGCTGAGCTGCTGTGGCACTCTATTTAACCACTTAAATACTGGGCACTTAAACCCCCTTCCTGCCCAAGTCACTTTTCAGCTTTTAGTGCTCTTGCATGTTGAATGACAATTGCCCGGTCATGCAGCACCGTACCCAGATGACATTTTTATCATTTCTTTAACACAAATAGAGCTTTCTTTTGGTGATATTTAATCACCACTGGGGTTTTAATTTTTTGCTAAACAAACAAGAAAATTTTGAAAAAAAAGTTTTCTTCATTTCTGTAATACAAGTTTGCAAATAAGTATTTTTTTCTCTTCACTGATGGGCACTGATATAGCTGCAATGGTGGGCACTGATGAGACTGCATTGATGGTCAATGATAAGGCTGCATTAATGGTCAATGATGAGGCTGCACTGATGGGCACCGATAGGTGGCATTAATGGGCACTGATGAGACTGCACTGATGGGCACTGATTGGCACTGATGAAGCTGCACTGATGATCACTGTTAGGCACTGATGAGGCAACACTGATGGGCACTAATGAGGCTGCATTGATGGGCATTGATGAGGCTGCATTGATGGGCATTGATGAGGCTGCACTGATAAGCACTCATGAGGCTGCATTGATTGGCACTGATGAGGCTGCATTGATGTCAATGGTGAGGCTGCATTGATGGTCACTGATGAGGCTGCACTGATGGGCACTGATGAGGCTGCAATGATAAGGTGGCACTAATGATCACTGATAGGCACTGATGAGGCAACACTGATGGGCTCTGATAAGCTGCACTGATGGGCACTGATGAGGCTGCAATAATAAGGTGGCACTGATGATCACTGATACTCACTGATGAGGCAACACTGATGGGCTCTGATAAGCTGCACGGATGGGCACTGATGAGGCTGCGCTGATAAGCTGGCACTGATGAGCACCGATAGGCAGCACTGACAGGCACTGATAGGTGGCACTGATGGGCACTGATATGCTGTACTGATGGACTCTAATATGTTGCACTGATGGGCACTGCTGTACCATGGCCCTGTTACCTACCGTTGAATTTTTTGCCGTCCCCTGACAACCCCGTTTACTCCTTGGATTGCTACCTGAACTTGACCTCAGATTGTATTCCGGGCTACTCTGCCCTGACCACAGAGTCGTCTCTTCATTTGCACCTGTTGGCTAAGCATCAGTTTTCGTCCGTCGGACTAGCATATAGATGAGCGGACTTTTCGACCGGACTTGAGTCCATCGGAAAGATTTGAAACATGTTCCAAATCTAAAGTCCGTCAGATTTTCGACTGAAAAAGTCCGCTGCAGGTCCGATGAAGCCCACACACGGTGGAATTGTCCGCCGGACTCGGTCTGTCGGACCAGTCCGGATGAAAAGTCTGCTCGTGTGTACGCGGCATTAGACATACAAGCAAACAACAACAGTAAACCTGCCACAGCATTGGGACTAGACACACACAGGAGTCAGTACCAGCCGGCCATTGGGCTGCTTCCAGCATTAGTGTCATACAGCTGTAGCACGTCTGAAAAAAATAAATAAAACAACCTAGTGCTTTATTGGCTCCTACTCAATTAAAGTAGCTCAGGATCAATTCTATCAGTCAAGACCCAAGGAACAATAATAGATATAAAAAAAACCCATATCAGAGATTACATTACCAAAAAAATTAACCAATGTATCAATATCACTTTCTCCCATAGAGTGGTATTATGTACACATTCAATCAGTGTGCGGTTGCCGTGGAGGCCTCAGCTAACAATTTGGTCCACACTCTATCGTATTTTTGAGGCATCCCCCATTTTGGTAGGTTTCCTTATAGAGTGGTAATACTTTATTGACATGTGTTTTCCATAACAATAGGGATGGCGGGGCACATTTTTTGCAGCAGAGAGTGATCATAGAGTGGCATAGAAGAGCAGGAGTCCTATGAGGGTTCTCTCTGCTATCCTGGAGCTAATTCTTCCACTAAACCTAGAAGGCAGATCTGAGGGGTTGGGGCTATATCCGTTCCTACTACTTCTTGTATTACAGATAGTACTTGTGGCCAGTAGTTTTTAATTGCTGGACAGGACCAGAAGATGTGCATACAATTGCCTGGATCCCCAGTACATCACCAACCTTCCAAGGACAGGTAGGTTCTCATTTTATGCAATCTATATGGGGTGATATATGCCCGATGTAGTATTTTGTATTGTATGAGATGGTCTCGAAGTGAGACCATGATTTTGAAGGGGAAATCCCACATGTCCTACCAATCCTCGGAGTCTAGTCCCGGGATATCGTGCGTCCATCGCTGACGGAGCTTGGACAGATCTGGAGAGGAAACTCTAGGTTGGTTTCCTGGTGCTTTCACATCTTGTGACCCTCTCCAGATCTGATTGCACTATTTGCGTGTCGTTGGGTATTATTTGGGCTTTAAACGCATGAGAGTTTCATATAGCAAAATAGGTGTGAGGGAGGCACATTGTTGTGGCAATCTAGGTGATTGAAGGAGTGTATGGCGGTGCCGGTGGTGAGGTCAGATATCAGTTTAATACTGCATTTGGCCCATATTTTATGGTCTGGTAGTGAGCAGAGATGGAGTAAGGTAGGGTTGTTCCATAGGGGGGTGTGCGGGGAGACTGCATTCCGTGGGAACTTCTCAAGTCCCAGTCCCACCCTCCTGGACCTTAGAGTTGTGTGCATGGGGGTGGTCAAATCATATGGAGCCTTGGGACCTCGAAGGGGTAAATGTGTTAAGGCTTCCACAGAGCGGACACCGCAGCCTCCAGAACCGCAGCGGGGTTGGACACATCTGGTACTAGCCACCAAACTGCCGTGACCAGCTGGGCTGCCAGAAAATATTTCTGGCAGTCCGGAAATGCCAACCCCCCGTGACACTGGACGCATCAGTGTGGAGAGTTTAAATCGAGGGGGGTTTGGGCCCAGAGGAAGGAGGAGAAAATTTGGTTCAATTTCGTGAAATATGAGCAAAGTATCCATTGTGGGGAATTAAGAAATAAGTAAGTAAAATTAGGTATGATTTTCATTTTAATTAAGTTAATGAGGCGAAATAGGGGTAGAGGAAGGTTCTCCCAGGCTTTTAGTTTGGCCTTGACTCCTTGGACCACCGGGTCTAGGTTAAGGGGGATAAAGCTGGATGCGTTTCTCGAGACGCGTACCCCCAAGTACACCATTTCATCCACCCATTGCATCTGCAGATCTGGTGGGGCTAGTCTTTTTGCCTCAGGGTCAATAGCCAGCAACTGGGATTTTGTCCAGTTCACCCTTAATCTTGTTACCTTGGGGAACCCAGTCAATACTTGCAGTACTCCTCTAAGGGAAGAGTCCTCATCATTCAGAAAGAGCAGGGGGGTCGTCCGCATACAGAGCTACCCTCTCCTCAAGGAGAATATCTGTCTAACAATTTTCTGCATAGCAAAACATTATTTAATGCACATTAACCCTTTGTAGACACTTCACATGCTGTGCACACCCAAAAGTTTCCATAGATGTACTTGGAGCGTATGTACTACAACCGTGCCTTCTGCCCCGCTGCTGCCACCTCCTTTTACTTGCCAGCTACTTCTAGCTGTCCAAAAAAGACAATCTGACACAGTGTTTATAAACATTGATCAGACAGGAGATAGAGAGAGAAAATGTGTGATAGGACCTTGTTGTCGGAAATTCCGACCGTGTGTGGGCTCCATCACACATTTTCCATCGGATTTTCCGACCCACAAAGTTTGAGAGCAGGATATAAAATTTTCAGACAACAAAAACCATTGTTGGAAATTCCGATCGTGTGTACACAAATCCGACGGACAAAGTGCCACGCATGCTCAGAATAAATAAAGGGATGAAAGCTATTGGCCACTGCCCCGTTTATAGTCCCGACGTACATGTTTTACGTCACCGCGTTTAGAACGATAGGATTTTCCGACAACTTTGTGTGACCGTGTGTATGCAAGACAAGTTTGAGCCAACATCCGTCGGAAAAAATCCTAGGATTTTGTTGTCGGAATGTCCGAACAGAGTCCGACCATGTGTACGGGGCAATAGAGAGATACAAAGTAACATTGTTTATAAATATTGATCAGAGAGGAGATAGAGAGATACAAGGTAACATTGTTTATAAATATTGATCAGACAGGAGACAGAGAGATACATTATAACATTGTTTATAAACATTGATCAGACAGGAGATACAGAGATTCAAAGTAACATTGTTACTTTTGTATTAACTCCATTTAATTCATCTTCAGATTAAAGGGATGAGCTTCCATCTGCATAGGATAACAGTATCAATGTATTAGGCTAGGTTTACACCTGTGCGGGTTCAGGAATGCATGAAAATCGCACGCTTTCCCGCATTTGCATGCAGCTGCACACAAAAATGCACTGCTTTTAGGAAAACACAAGGGTATGCTGTTACCTATTAATGGCACCCCCATCACAATGGAAGATGCAGTGCAGTTTCCTATGTACAGAAACTCATGGTGCCATGTGTGGCCAATCACCATGTTGTGCCAATCACCAAAATGCCAAAGCATTTAATGTAAGGCAGCATTTTATTAAAGTTGCAGGGACCTTTCTCCTGCAGGGAACGCAGGTACAGCAGCCCGATCAAATGAATGGACTGCTGTGCCAATGCAAATGCGGCATGCAGAACTGCGGAGATGTGAGCCTTATCATTGGATGCATTGATACCTATGGCTGTTATTGGGATGTTTACGTGGCTGGCTGTGGCTGCTGAGGCCGTACAATTTAATGACAGGTTGGAGGCAATCACAGTCATTTGTGTCTGTCTGCACAGCTGATGGTTGCTTGCATACAGCCGCAGGTAAGGACAGTCATGGATGTCTGTAGTGTATAGAACAATCCTGTCCTGTACATGCCCCCCCTATAGAATAATCCCATCCTGTACATACCTCCTGTATAGAACAATCCCGTCCTGTACATACCTCCCCTATAAAATAATCCCGTCCTGTACATACCTCCCTTATAGAACAATACTGTCCTGTACATACCTCCCCTATAGAATAATCCTGCCCTGTACATACCTCCTGTATAGAACAATCCCGTCCTGTACATACCTCCTGTATAGAACAATCCCGTCCTGTACATACCTCCCCTATAGAACAATCCCGTCCTGTACATACCTCCCCTATAGAACAATCCCGTCCTGTACATACCTCCCCTATAGAACAATCCCGTCCTGTACATACCTCCCCTATAGAACAATCCCATCCTGTACATACCTCCCCTATAGAACAATCCTGTCCTGTACATACCTCCCCTATAGAACAATCCTGTCCTGTACATACCTCCCCTATAGAATAATCCCGTCCTGTACATACCTCCCCTATAGAACAATCTCATCCTGTACATACCTCCCCTATAGAATAATCCTGCCCTGTACATACCTCCTGTATAGAACAATCCCGTCCTGTACATACCTCCTGTATAGAACAATCCCGTCCTGTGCATACCTCCCCTATAGAACAATCCCGTCCTGTACATACCTCCCCTATAGAATAATCACATCCTGTACATACCTCCCCTATAGAACAATCCTGTCCTGTACATACCTCCCCTATAGAATAATCCTGTCCTGTACATACCTCCCCTATAGAATAATCCTGTCCTGTACATACCTCCCCTATAGAATAATCCTGTCCTGTACATACCTCCCCTATAGAACAATCTCATCCTGTACATACCTCCTGTATAGAACAATCCCGTCCTGTACATACCTCCCCTATAAAATAATCCCGTCCTGTACATACCTCCCTTATAGAACAATACTGTCCTGTACATACCTCCCCTATAGAACAATCCTGTCCTGTACATACCTCCCCTATAGAATAATCCTGTCCTGTACATACCTCCCCTATAGAATAATCCTGTCCTGTACATACCTCCCCTATAGAATAATCCTGTCCTGTACATACCTCCCCTATAGAACAATCTCATCCTGTACATACCTCCTGTATAGAACAATCCCGTCCTGTACATACCTCCCCTATAAAATAATCCCGTCCTGTACATACCTCCCTTATAGAACAATACTGTCCTGTACATACCTCCCCTATAGAATAATCCTGTCCTGTACATACCTCCCCTATAGAACAATCTCATCCTGTACATACCTCCTGTATAGAACAATCCCGTCCTGTACATACCTCCCCTATAAAATAATCCCGTCCTGTACATACCTCCCCTATAGAACAATCCCGTCTTGTACATACCTCCCGTCACCAGCAGAAGGAGAAGCAGGAGGTCCATGGTGTCCTCAGAGACGTAACATCTAGAAGATGAAGCCGGTAATGACTAAGAATATCAGAAAGTCAATATATAGGACAGGAAGTCGCACGTTCTTAAGTGGAGAGAAGACCTGACGAGAACTTTCGGTTTCCTTTATGACCTGACAATGAGGGTGAGGGGAGGCAAGATCGCCCAAATGTAATCAATGTATGTGACACTCTAATGCAAAGCAGGTGAGACAGGAAAACATTTTTTGGTACTGCATACTAATATGAACATTCAGCCTAGGTTCTGTGATGCGGCACATCGCATGTGATTCGCACAGAAATCGCACCGCATTCCCGTGCAGATCACATCAATGTCTGTGCAATCTGAACCATTCATTCTGTATGGTTCAAATCGCACCACATCCGCACCAAATTGGTGCAGGACTCTTTTTTTAGCTGCACTGGGATCAAATCGCATGGGTGTGAACACCCAACATCCAATCCAATCCGATCTGCCAAGATGGAAGGGGATCCCCTTGTTTTTTTTTTTTTTTTTTTAGCGGATCAGATTGGAGGTAGGCGGGTGTAGACAGACACAAGTCCATTCACATCTGCCGTAATAACAGAAGTCTATGGGTCAGTACAGGTAATAACAGAAGTCTATGGTTCAGTACAGGTAATAACAGAAGTCTATGGGTCAGTACAGGTAATAACAGAAGTCTATGGGTCAGTGCAGGTAATAACAGAAGTCTATGGGTCAGTACAGGTAATAACAGAAGTCTATGGTTCAGTACAGGTAATAACAGAAGTCTATGGGTCAGTGCAGGTAATAACGGAAGTCTATGGGTCAGTACAGATAATAACAGAAGTCTATGGGTCAGTACAGGTAATAACAGAAGTCTATGGCTCAGTACAGGTAATAATAGAAGTCTATGGCTCAGTGCAGGTAATAATGGAAGTCTATGGGTTAGTACAGGTAATAACAGAAGTCTATGGGTTAGTACAGGTAATAATAGAAGTCTATGGGTTAGTACAGGTAATAACATAAGTCTATGGGTCAGTACAAGTGATAACAGAAGTCTATGGGTCAGTACAGGTAATAACAGAAGTCTATGGGTCAGTACAGGTAATAACAGAAGTCTAAGGCTCAGTACAGGTAATAACAGAAGTCTATGGATCAGTGCAGGTAATAACAGAAGTCTATGGATCAGTGCAGGTAATAACAGAAGTCTATGGGTCAGTGCAGGTAATAACAGAAGTCTATAGGTCAGTACAGGTAATAACAGAAGTCTATGGGTCAGTGCAGGTAATAACAGAAGTCTATGGGTCAGTACAGTTAATAACAGAAGTCTATGGGTCAGTACAGGTAATAACAGAAGTCTATGGGTCAGTGCAGGTAATAACAGAAGTCTATGGGTCAGTACAGGTAATAACAGAAGTCTATGGGTCAGTGCAGGTAATAACAGAAGTCTATGGGTCAGTACAGGTGATAACAGAAGTCTATGGGTCAGTACAGATAACAGAAGTCTATGGGTCAGTACAGGTAATAACAGAAGTCTATGGGTCAGTGCAGGTAATAACAGAAGTCTATGGGTCTGTACAGGTAATAACAGAAGTCTATGGGTCAGTGCAGGTAATAACAGAAGTCTATGGGTCAGTACAGGTAATCACAGAAGTCTATGGGTCAATACAGGTAATAACAGAAATCTATGGGTCAGTACAGGTAATAACAGAAGTCTATGGGTCAGTACAGGTAATAACAGAAGTCTATGGGTCAGTGCAGGTAATAACATAAGTCTATGGGTCAGTACAGGTAATAACAGAAGTCTATGGGTCAGTACAGGTAATCACAGAAGTCTATGGGTCAGTGCAGGTAATAACAGAAGTCTATGGGTCAATACAGGTAATAACAGAAGTCTATGGCTCAGTACAGGTAATAACAGAAGTCTATGGGTCAGTACAGGTAATCACAGAAGTCTATGGGTCAGTACAGGTAATAACAGACATCTATGGGTCAGTACAGGTAATAACAAAAGTCTATTAGTCAGTACAGGTAATAACAGAAGTCTATGGGTCAATATAGGTAATAATAGAAGTATATGACTTAGTACAGGTAATAACAGAAGTCTATGGGTCAGTACAGGTAATAACAGAAGTCTATGGGTTAGTGCAGGTGATAACAGAAGGCTATGGGTCAGTACAGGTAATAACAGAAGTCTATGGGTCAGTGCAGGTAATAACAGAAGTCTATGGGTCAGTGCAGGTAATAACAGAAGTCTATGGGTCAGTACAGGTAATAACAGAAGTCTATGGGTCAGTACAGGTAATAACAGAAGTCTATGGGTCAGTACAGGTAATAACAGAAGTCTATGGGTCAGTGCAGGTAATAACATAAGTCTATGGGTCAGTACAGGTAATAACAGAAGTCTATGGGTCAGTACAGGTAATAAGAGAAGTCTATGGGTCAGTACAGGTAATAACAGAAGTCTATGGGTCAGTGCAGGTAATAACAGAAGTCTATGGGTCAGTACAGGTCATAACAGAAATCTATAGGTCAGTACAGGTAATAACAGAAGTCTATTGGTCAGTACAGGTAATAACAGAAGTCTATGGGTCAGTGTTGGTAATAACAGAGGTCTATGGGTCAGTGCAGATAATAACAGAAGTCTATGGGTCAGTACAGGTAATAACAGAAGTCTATGGGTCAGTGCAGGTAATAACAGAAGTCTATGGGTCAGTACAGGTAATAACAGAAGTCTATTGGTCAGTACAGGTAATAACAGAAGTCTATGGGAGTTATCCTGTGAAGTATTCATGGTTCTAGAAGCACTCTATGGACCAAGATGGGACAATCATGGATTTGGTACAGTAGTAGAAGTGTTGGGAATAGACATGCTTTGATTAAGGGTAAAGTTCTGCATTGTTCTTGGGAGGAACATGAGATTTGTTATAATGTGAAACAAATAGGGGGGAATCCCTTCTGTGTGTTTTCATAATGCAACATTTATGGAATAAAATTGATTCTTTTTAATTCAGTTGTCTCTCTGGGAGACCACCCACCTTCTAAGCCTGTCACTTTGATCATCTAACATTTTTTTGGAGAAGAAGACATTTACTCTACTATTTAGGATGTGCTGGGATTCCTCAGCTTTTATCCCTAAAATGCTGTTACCCTTTGTTAACACCTATGCGTTTTTTTAGTGCATTATGCGTTTTGTAGAAATGCACTTCAGTCCATTTAACATGCTTTCCTATAGATGTAGTTTACATCTGTATATTTTGAACTGGTGCATTTTTAGGAAAGGGTCAGGGACTTTTTTCCCTGCAGCAGATTGCAATTTTCATGTAAAAGACTTCAATGGACTCGCACCAAAAACGCAAGTGTTGCATATTTTTTGTTTCTTTGTTTCTGTTATAAAATTTTGTAAATAAGTAAGTTTTCTCCTTCACTGACGGGCACTGATGAGGCGGCACTGATGGGCACTGATGAGGTGGCATCAATGAGGTGGCACTGATGTTGGGCACTGATAGGTGGCACTGGTATGCAGCACTGATGGGCATTGATAGGCAGCACTAATGGGCACTCATAGGCAGCACTGATGGACATTGAGAGGTGGCACTGAAAGGCTGCACTGATGGGTAATTATAGGTGGCACTGATAGGTGGCACGGATGGGCACTGATGAGGTGGCACCAATGAGGTGGCACTGATGATGTGCACTGATAGGTGGCACTGGTATGCAGCACTGATGGACATTGATAGGTGGCACTGATGGGCACTCATAGGTGGCACTGATGGACACTGATAGGTGGCACTGATGGGCACTAAAAGGCTGCACTGATGGGTACTTATAGGTGGCACTGATAGGTGGCACAGATGGGCACTGTTAGGTGGGCACTGATGGGCACTGGTAGGTGGAACTGATGGGAGTCACTGATGAGGAGACATCTGGCAGGCATTCGTAGTGGGCACTGACTGGCACCATTTGTGGTGACTCATCCCCCCTCCCTTCCTGACAAACTCTCAGGAGAGTGAGAGAGAGAGCTGTGTATGATGACATAAGCCTAGACTTATCACCAGACAAGAATCAGGAAGTGGGCTGTAAAAGGGATTTACTGGAAGAAACAAAATGTTTTACTATCCAACGTTAAAAAAAAACCCAATAAGGGCAGAAGATTTAATAGATGGAAAGTTGAAAAAAATTAAGTTCCGCTTTAATCACCTCTCCAAACAGACAGAAACAATAGGTGACTCTATTAATAATGGGAATGCACACCTCGGAGGCGCACAATGGGACGAAGACACACATAACAAACAGTCATCCCACCCAACCCCAGTCTACAACAGTCTATGAGACAAACTCACACAATGTCCCAGTAGTCTGAAAAGGTGGAATTCATTTATCTTCATAGATTTCTTGAGGGAGATTGTTGATAAATATGTTTGTCCCAATTGAAGGACCTTCTCCTACCCAGTCTGCAGGAGGGCCACCATATTCCCTCTGACCATTCACCTGTACACGATTAATATTACACCTTTCCATCCACTCCAGAAAGGAAGCTTTATTGAACGTATTCACAGAATTAATTCAAGCCTCGCTCTCAGCATCCATTATGTGGTTGTCCATCATTAATGGGTGATCTTTTCCCTCCATGGGCTATAATCAGTGGATAGGAGGCTTGCCCCTAGCCCCCTCCGAAAGCCCCTGTCCTGGTTGAGTCTGTCACAAAATTTTTATAAGACAGAATACAACTTAGGAAGTAATGTAATGTATTGGATTGGATTGTAATATATTCTTTCGTTTCCAAGCATGTGTGGTCTTGGTCTTCCTTTTTTTGTTTTTTTTACTGTACCGATTAAATGAAAATCGCACATTTTGGTGTCGTACAAAAAAAAAGTTCATGTTTTTCCCTTTTGACAATTTTGCATGAAATGTCATGATCAGCTCTCGAAAGCCTTGTACTAACAATCAGATTATTGTACGACTGATTAGAAAGCGGTATTTTCTGATTGTGTGCACTAGGCATTAAGGTCATACATTTATTGTACTTTTATTCAAAATATATTGTTTTTTTCTTTAAGGACAGACAAGGCTTTCTTTTTAGGATATTGTCTTGCAACAATGATTTTTTTTCCCCATAAAATGCAACAAAACAATTTTTTTTTCTTAATAAACAGTGTTACTGCACTTTAAAAGCACTTACCGTATTCTTTTCCATAAGTTGTCATTTTTTAAAATTACACTAAAATTATGATTCTGGTGCAAAGCATTGCAAAAATTATTTACAAATGAAATAAAGTAAAAAGAAATGTTCTGAGAATGATAAATTCCCTTTTAACCACTTCAGCCCCGGACCATTTGGCTGGCCAAAGACCAGAGCACTTTTTGCGATTCGGCACTGCGTCGCTTTAACTGACAATTGCGCGGTCGTGCGACGTGGCTCCCAAACAGAATTGACGTCCTTTTTTTCCCCACAAATAGAGATTTCTTTTAGTGGTATTTGATCACCTCTGCGATTTTTATTTTTTGCGCTATAAAAAAAAATAACGACAATTTTGAAAAAAAAACGCATTATTTTTTTACTTTTTGCTATAATAAATATCCCCAAAAAATATATAAAAAAAACATTTTTTTTCCTCAGTTTAGGCCGATATGTATTCTTCTACATATTTTTGGTAAAAAAAAAAAAATCGCAAAAAGCGTTTATTGATTGGTTTGCGTGTACAAAATAGGGGATAGATTTATGGCATTTTTATTGATTTTTTTTTTACTAGTAATGGCGGCGATCAGCGATTTTTATCATGACTGCGATGTTATGGCGGACACGTCAGACAATGTTGACACATTTTTGGGACCATTGGCATTAATACAGTGATCAATGCTAAAAAAATTGCATTGATTACTGTAAAAATGTCACTGGCAGTGAAGGGGTTAACCACTAGGTGGCGTTGTAGGGGTTAAGTGTGTCCTGGGGAGGGATTCTAACTGTGTGGGGGAGGGGCTGTGTGTGACACATCACTGATCACTGCTCCCGATGACAGGGAACAGAGATCAGTGACACTGTCATTAGGCAGAACGGGGAGATGCTTGTTTACATCAGCATCTTCCCGTTCTTCCTCACTGTGAGACGATTGCGGGTATCCCCGTGGACATCGAGTCCATGGGATCCGCCATCACGGTCATGGAGCTCCCGGCGCACACGCCCGCAAGCCGCTTTTGAAAGGGCAAGGTACAGGTATGTTAATCTGCCTGTACATGCCCTTCTGTCGCAGTATATATGCGTGAGGCAGTCGGAAAGCGGTTAAAGGATAAATTCACCTTTTGTAACATGTTACACCCATATTCAGGGTGTAACATGTACTTTAGCACCAGCCCCCCCCGATCCCCCGTTGTGACAGCAAGCGGAGGATCTTCTTTATTTAGAAAAAAAACTCTCCGTCCACCCAGCCACGTCATTCATTCACACGTCATTCTGTGAATGTAACAACTACAAGTACCAGTAGCCTTTGTAGTTCTCAATGAACTACCAGGTCGCAGTTGAGCTCCCTAGGTAGTTCCTTGAGTCTTCCTGGCAGTGCGTATCTGCCTGCCCATAGGAGGTACGAGCAGACTGATTACACAGAATGTCTGCAGGAGCCCTGCATTGCACCCACAATCTGCTGATCACGGGTGCAATGCTTTGCAGGCCCATACTAAAAAAAAATAATAAATGCATTTTTTTTACCTGCAAAGAGATGTGCATCTATTTTTTTTTTTTTCTTATAAAGGTGAACTTATCCTTTAACAAAACCTCAGGGATATTCAAGGGAATTTATCATTCTCTGAACATTTGTTTTGCACTGATTTAAGAGGTAATTAGTGCAGCAGCTCTTTATTTTAGGGCAATTATTTGCATGGTTAACTTTTAGGATTTATTTTATAGCACAGAGTTGAGGTGATTTATTTAGTTTAAATTATAAAAATATATATTTTTTTTTATCCTCTTTTTTTTTTAATGGAAATGTGTAAATATATAATAAAGGTGTAAAATATTAACACACAAAGCAACAGCAAAAAACTTTTATACATTAATCTTTTTTAAAATAGAAACAAACAAAACAAATCAGCAGGGGAATAATAGCTGAAGAGAGAAAGAGAATAATGCCGCGTACACACGAGCGGACTTTACGGCAGACTTTGCCCGGCGGACCGGATTTCATCGGACAATTCGATCGTGTGTGGGCTCCAGCGGACTTTGTTTTCTCAAAAGTTGGAGGGACTTAGATTTGAATCATGTTTTAAATCAATCCGTCGAAATCGAGTCCGGTCGAAAAGTCCGCTCGTCTGTATGCTAGTTCAATGGACAAAAAGCCACGCTAGGGCAGCTATTGGCTACTGGCTATGAACTTGCTTGTTTTAGTCCGGTCGTACGTCATCACGTACGAATTCGACGGACTTTGGTGGATTGTGTGTAGGCAAGTCTGTTCATTCAGAAAGTCCGTCGTAATATACGTCAAAAAGTCCACCGGGCAAAGTCTGCCGTAAAGTCCGCTCGTGTGTACGCGGCATTAGGCGTTAATTAAAGGCTGGTTAGAGTAAACTAACAGCTATTAAACAGAGGGACACTTAAAAAAGAAAAAAAATCCTTGTTTTTTTTACTTGTCAGGTTGCTTTAACTGGCATTGTCTGCAGATTGAATTTCATCCCTTTGATCTTCAGGTGAATGAACAGAATTATACAAAAGTAACAATGTGTTACTTTGTATCTTTGAATAATCAGTCAGGAGCAGTGTTGTTTATGAACACAGATTCAGACTGCTTTCTTGACAGCTGCAGCTGCCAACACCTTCTGTGAGTATAGAGGAAGGCTGCTCTGATTAATCATCGCCGACAATTGCTGTATACTGGGAGGGGGCAGAAGCAGGGCAGAGATTCTGGATGTGCTACAACACACGTCATTGTCCTGGGTACAATGATGACGTTTTTTCAGGTGTGTGTAGGATGTGCAAAGTCTGCAACTATTTAAGCCAGAAGATTATGAGAGCCGTGAGGACCAGTGGTTGCCCACTCATACACCGCACAATGTCTCTCCCCCCAGACAGGGACGTACGGGCAGGTGAGTGGCTGGTGAGGCACTGCCTGGTATCATGGCCAGGTTACATACGCCGCGATCGTTGGAGTGAGAGCAATAATTCTAGCACTAGACCTCCTCTGTAACTCTAAACATGTAACCTGTAAAAATTTTTACAGCGTTGCCTATGGAGATTTTTAAGTACTGAAGTTTGGCGCCATTCCACGAGTGTGCCAACTTTTAAAGTATAACATGTTAGGTATCGATTTACTCTGCGTAACATCATCTTTCATATTATACAATAAATTCGGGCTAACTTTACTGTTTTTTATTTTTTTATTCATGAAACAGTTTCTTTCCAAAAAAAGTGTTTAAAAAGTTGCTGCACAAATACCTTTGGACATAAAAAGTTGCAACGACCACGATTTTATTCTCTAGGGTGTCTACCAAATATATATATAAAATCTTTGGGAGTTCTGAGTAATTTTCTAGTGAAAAAATTATGATTTTTACATGTGGCTATAATGAATAGTCGGTCCCAGCAATACACATAAAAGTCATTTAAAAAACAGCATGGGATTCCCCCACAGTCCATTACCAGACCCTTAGGGTGTGGTATGAATATTAAGGGGATCCCCGAACCAAAATAAAAAAAAATGTGTGGGGTCCCCCCAAATTCTATACCAGGCCCTTCAGGTCTGGTATGGATATTAAGGGGAACCGCCGCACCAAAAAAAAAAAATTATGTGGGGTCCCCCCAAAAATCCATACCAGACCCTTATCCAAGCACAAAACCTGGCAGGCTGCAGGAAAAGAGGGGGGATGAGAGAGCACCCCCACTCTTGAACCATACCAGGCCACATGCCCTAAACATGGGGAGGGTTCTTTGGGGTAGCGGACCCCCAAAGCACCTTGTCCCCATGTTGATGGGGACAAGGGCCTCATCCCCACAACCCTTGCCTGGTGGTTGTGGGGGTCTGTGGGCGGGGGGCTTATCAGAATCTGGAAGCCCCCTTTAACAAGGGAACCCCCAGATCCCGGTCCCCCCTGTGTGAAATGGTAATGGGGTACAATGGTAGTACCCCTACCATTTCACAGAAAATGTGTGAAAATGGTAAAAAAACACAAGACACGGCTTGGGACAAGTAAAACAAGTAAAAGGGGGGCAGGGCCATCTGGTTACGTAACCGAGTGACCCGGCCCCCTCTGTCACTATGGGAAAGCTATAGGCAGATTGGTGGCGGCGTTCTGCTTTTTTTTTTTTCTCGGTCCGTCGGAGCGAGAGAAGAAGATGAATGGACTTCATGGGACACTTTAATTTTATATTTGTTAATAAAGGACTTGTCCCAAGACGTGTCTTGTGTTTTATTACCATTTTCACACATTTTTGTGAAATGGTAGGGGTACATTTGTACCCCATTACCATTTCACAGAGGGGGGGCAGGATCTGGGGGTCCCCTTGTTAAAGGGGGCTTCCAGATTCCGATAACCCCCCCACCCACAGACTCCCACAATCACTGGGCAAGGGTTGTGGGGATGAGCTAAAACAGTAAAAAAGAATCAGACAGCGCAAAACCAATACTAACAGTATGCAGCTGAACACTGAAAGTCAATATAAAACAATACTTCAGTCAAACATAGATAAAAAAGCAGTGCAGCGCTCAGATGAAACTACTACTAAAACACAGAACCACAGAAAGTCCCAGAGTGTGAAGTTTCTTGAAGCAGATAGGTGTCATCAGCTGATAAACCAACAGGAAGAAAGAAGATTCCTTGATAGTGAACAGGGTGCTTGAAAACAGTAATAACCACTGTGCATCCACTTCAGTGTTTTCCACCACCAAAGGTACAGGCCGCTCACCTTAATGAATGGACCTCTGAACTAACAGATAGGTCATTCATGCAATCCCTTAACAAGGGTAATAGTAACAGTTGAGAAGGCTGACTTCCTGTATGGTCCTTCAGTCGGTCTCCACATTCGTTCGATAACCAAAAGTCACACTCTTAGGCATGCATTGTTCATGTAAAATTCAAATAAAAGAAATATAGTGCTCTCCTTTTGTATAAAAACACTAATTTATTGAATAAAAATATTACTCACAAACACGGCACTGAGTCCCAGTGCTGAGTCCCAGTGCTACAAGACATGTAAAGTGCATATAGAACCAGGTAGGTGGCTGTACTGACGTCACGTAGTCCCCCGCATGCGTATCGTCCATGGGTAAGGACTTCCTCAGCGAAGAAGTTGGGGACCCGTGTGTCAGTTTCTTTTTATAAATGCTCTAAATCTGGTTTGTGTGAAATGCAATCAAAAACCCCGCCTACTCAGCAGTGGTGAGATGTCTGTCTGGGATGACGCTATTGGCAGCTCAAAGATGTGTCAAAAAGTAACAAACAGCATGATTGGCCATCGAAACATGCCCAGCACACCGATCACTTCCGGGTTGTGGTGGGCAGCATGATAGGCCAGCAGAGGATTAAGGATGAGCTTCGAGTTCGAGTCGAACTCATGTTCGACTTGAACATCAGCTGTTCGCCAGTTTGCCGAACAGCGAACAATTTGGGGTGTTCGTGGCAAATTCGAAAGCCGCGGGACACCCTTTAAAAGTCTATTTGAGAAATCAAAAGTGCTAATTTTAAAGGCTTATATGCATGGTATTGTCATAAAAAGTGTTTGGGGACCCAGGTCCTGCCCCAGGGGACATGTATCAATGCAAAAAGAAGTTTTAAAAATGGCCGTTTTTTTCGGGAGCAGTGATTTTAATAATGCTTAAAGTGAAACAATAAAGGTGTAATATTCCTTTAAATTTCGTACCTGGGGGGTATCTATAGTATGCCTGTAAAGGGGTGCATGTTTCCCATGTTTAGAACAGTCTGACAGCAAAATGACATTTCAAAGGAAAAAAAGTCATTTAAAACTACTCGCGGCTATTAATGAATTGTCGGTCCAACAATACACATAGAAGTTCATTGATAAAAACAGCATGGGATTTCCCCACAGGGGAAACACGAACAAAATTTTAAAAAAAAATGGCGTAGGGGTCCCCCTAAATTCCATACCAGGCCCTTCAGGTCTGGTATGGATATTAAGGGGAACCTCGCGCCAAAATTAAAAAAAATGGTGTGGGGGTCACCCTCAAAATCCATACCAGACCTTTCAGGTCTGGTATGGATTTTAAGGGGAACCCCGCGCCAATTTTTTTTAAAAAATGGCGTGGGGTCCCCCCAAAAATCCATACCAGATCCTTATCCGAGCACGCAACCTGGCAGGCCACAGGAAAAGAGGGGGGGCGAGAGAGCGCCCCCCTCCTGAACCGTACCAGGCCACATGCCCTCAACATTGGGGGGTGCTTTGAGGAAGCCCCCCAAAGCACCTTGTCCCCATGTTGATGGGTACAAGGGCGTCATCCCCACAACCCTTGGCCGGTGGTTGTGGGGGTCTGCGGGCAGGGGGCTAATCGGAATCTGGAAGCCCACTTTAACAAGGGGACCCCCAGATCCCGCCCCCCCTGTGAGAAATGGTAATGGGGTACAAAAGTACCCCTACCATTTCACAAAAAAAGTTTCAAAAATGTTAAAAATGACAAGAGACAGTTTTTGACAATTCCTTTATTTAAAGTCTTCTTTCCATCTTCTTTGGGTCTTCTTCCTTACTTCTTCCTTTTGGTTTCTACCCGTTACAGAACCGGGTGATCCCGTCCCCTCTGACGTCACGTGGAAAGCCATAGGGAAGTCCCTGTCGAGTCCCCGTGCGTCAGAGGGGGGCGGGGTCCCTGGGTGGCCCCGCCCTCCATTATATAAGAAGTGTCAGAAGAAGAGAAGCTTCACAGAGCGGGAGCCTCCCATGGATGCGGAGCGGTCCAAGAACGAAGCGGGAAGAAGACGTCACGGAGGAAGATGCCAGGCGAGAACACCGGAGCAAGAAGCAGAGGATCGGAGGGAGAACCAGAGGAAGAAGGAAGGAAGAAGGATGCAGACCTGAAGAAGATGGAAAGAAGAAGACTTTAAATAAAGGAATTGTCAAAAACTGTCTCTTGTCATTTTTAACATTTTTGACACTTTTTTTTAAATGGTAGGGGTACTTGTGTACCCCATTAACATTTCACACAGGGCGGGCGGGATCTGAGGGTCCCCTTGTTAAAGGGGGCTTCCAGATTCCGATAAGCCCCCCGCCTGCAGACCCCACAACCAAGGGTTGTGGGGATGAGGCCCTTGTCCCCATCAACATGGGGACAAGGTGCTTTGGGGGGCTACCCCAAAGAACCCTCCCAATGTTGAGGGCATGTGGCCTGGTATGGTTCAGGGGGGCACTCTCTCGTCGGATAAGGGTCTGGTATGGAATTTGGGGGGACCCCCACGCATTTTTTTTTCTTAATTTTGGTTCGGGGTTCCCCTTTGGGGGAATCCCATGCTGTTTTTATCAATGATCTTTTATGTGTATTGCCAGACTGACAATTCATTATAGCCGTGAGTAGTTTTAAATAACTTTTATTCCTTTAAAAATGTCATTTTGCTGTCAGACAGTTCTAAACACGGGAAACATACGCCACTTTACAGGCATACTATAGACACCCCCCAGGTACGAAATTTAAAGGAATATTACACTTTTATTGTTTCACTTTAAGAATTAATAAAATAACTGCTCCCGAAAAAACTGACGTTTTTAAAACTTTTTTTTGCATTGATCCATGTCCCCTGGGGCAGGACCCGGGTCCCCAAACACTTTTTATGACAATAACTTGAAAATAAGCCTTTAAAATTAGGACTTTTGATTATTCATGTTCGAGTCCCATAGACTTTAACAGTGTTTGCGTGTTCGAACAAATTTTATGCCTGTTCGCATGTTCTGGTGTGAACCGAACAGGGGGGTGTTCGGCTCATCCCTACAGAGGATCCACAGCAGTCACTTCCGGGTTATGATACCCACACATCCTCCTGTCATGGTAACTGTCAACACCGCGGGATGGGCCGGTCTGTCCCGCCCACAGCACCTACGTCAGTCAGAGAACAGGATCATGTAACACGTGATGAGACTAGTATATGGGAACCTCCAGTAAACTAGCTGCCATGGTAACAAATAGCGGTGCTGGTCTGACAATAAGACCCGCTCTCCTAGTCTGCGTCATCAGAATAACACTGCAATACAGCCTTACATAGGGGGGTCATAAACAGTGACTAAAAACAGAATGATAAAATATACAAATAAAAGCTTGGTTGCCAAATGACCCAGAGAATGTCTCACAGTCATCATTCAGTCATCTGAATTTATTCTAAACATGTAGATAATCTACCAAAAGCCCATGAATCAAAAGAACCTGACACCTAAAACTAAAAATGCTACTAGGTGGTATTACATGTAGAGGGGAGGCCAACTCACAGCAACACATAGCACTAAAGTCATATACAACGGGCACAATGACCAATATAGAGCATGAGAATTGGCCAGTGTTTCTGCACGATCCTCTCGAATTTCCTGTACTGGATCTTAAAATCCAAAATCATTCGAGTATTCATAAGATCATTCTGGTTGGCCTTAGGGGCATTAGAAACCAACGCTTTCCTATCTAAAACCCAAACTTTTTCCATTTCCTTATCACAACCCTTCTCTATGAATCGTGAGGCCAAGATCTGAGATTTAGAAACAAAATAACCTTCATCAGTACAATTGCGCCTCAGGCATATAAATTGCCCTCTGGGTATATTGCACAGCCATTTACTATGGTAGCAACTCTCAGTAGGAATGAAGGCATTCCGATCTGTAGCCTTAAAATGAGTAATCATTTTAACCCGATCTCCATCCTTTGTCAGGTCGAGGTCTAGAAAAATCACTCTGTCTGTACTTATATTCCATGTAAGAATGATATTTTTATTATTAGCATTTAATTTGGATACAAACGCACTCAGGCTCTCTCTATCACCATCCCAGATCATAATGAGGTCGTCAATGTACCTCTGGTAACATATTAATTCCGGGGGTTTGTTTTTGAACACGGCCTCTTCCTCCCAGTGTGCCATGAACCAGTTGGCAACACTGGGAGCAGACCGTGCCCCCATTGCCACTCTTCTGGTCTGGAGAAAGAACTGCTTGCCATACCAAAAATAATTTTTTGACAGGAAGAAAGTTAAGCAGTCAATCAAAAAATTCCAATGTCTTCTAGATAGGCCAGATGATTCCAAAACCCAACTGACCGAGGACAAAGTGTCCTCGTGGCTAATAATCATATATAGAGAGCCGACATCAGCCGTTATCAAAAGACAAGAGGACATAATGGTCAAAGATTCTAGAATTTGTATGATGTGCTTGGTGTCTTTTAGAAATGCGTTGGTTTTTTGTACCAACGGCTGGAGGAAGGTATCGATATATTGGCCAAGTCTCGATGTAACCGAGTGGATCCCATTCACTATGGGTCTCCCAGGCGGGTTGACACTATCCTTGTTGATCTTAGGAAGGAAGTAAATAATAGGTGTGCGACAGAACAAGGGGTCCAGATACAGTGCCTCCTTTGCAATAAGCACTCCTATATGCTTCCCCCTCTCCACAAGGAAGTGGAGTTCTCCCTTAAACTCAAGCATGGGGTCCTTACCCATAATACTGTAGGTGTTGGTATCCCTGAGAAGGTTCTCCATTTCATTCTTGTAATATGTTTTACTCAATACCACCAATCCCTCCCCCCTTGTCTGCAGGGCGTATGACCCTGCTGGGGTTTTGTTCTTTTGAGCTCTCCTGCCTCCTCTCCTTTCTCTTTTCTTTTCCACAGGTGTGCCCCTTCTTGGGTTGGTTGCTGAAATTGTGTATCCCTCCAACCTCGGGGGTTCGGGGGGATGAACGGGGCTCCCCTCCCTGAGCCTCTCAGGGCTCTGTGAAAATCCCATCCCTTACGAGGTCCCCGATTGGCTAAAGGTGAGAATCGATTGTGTGTAGATATTTGATTCCCATACTGTTGCGGGGCTTTACCTTTAATATAGTAAGTATAGGAATGGTCAGGTGGTATGGAATTACTCTGGTAATGGTTTGATCGGTTGTCTCTGTTAGCATAAGAGCCATTATGTTCACTGGGTTGTGAATAATTGGATTTCTGTTGATAACCACCATCAGAGTCATTCCCTCTTAAAGGCGCATGATAATCCTGTTGCCTGTATGAGGAATGATGATAACCACCCCTTTTTTCCCTGTCCTCTTTTATTTTTTCCCCTTTTAATGGGGGCTTCCTGATAGTTACCACCAGCGGGAGGCATTCCCATAATAGGGTATTCCAAATATTCATAAACATAGACCTCCTTGTCCCTCGGGTCAGGTAATGGGGTATTGGCCATGTCTACATTAGAAGGGTCCGGGTGCACCTGGGTCAGGGGCATGGCAAAAGGGACAGTTTGCCATTTAAACACATTGCCTCTATCGAAGTCATCCAGATCTCTGATACATTTTTTCTTTTTCTTATTTTGGGTCTCAGTATCCCATTTAATTAATCTATTTTTGGATAATCTCAAAAATTCCTCAGAATCCTTGAAAGATTCAAGGATACCTTTAAGGTATTTTATCTGAGCCTCCAACATACTCATTTTCCTTTGCTTACGTGATAGTAAAAACTCTAATTATTCTAAACCTTTATCAATAAAAAATTCCCCTCATTCTTTCATAGCCTCATCATCCATGAGTCTGTCATTAGGGGGAACATCCCACCTAAGTCGTCTCGGGATTAGTTTTGCTGCTAGTTATTGCTCGAAGGAAGTGATATCCCACCATGTTTTAACCTTTTTTTCGAAAATGTGCCCTAGTTTTCTAAAGGTATGGGTTAAGTCACTTCCATCCCCATTAATTTATTTTCTAGAGAAGACATCATCAATTTTAACCTCTCTTTTCTCCAAATATTGGAAAACTTCCATGGTAATGCTGCTAGACTGTATTATATTAAAATAAGGTAAAACAGTAAAAAAGAATCAGACAGCGCAAAACCAATACTAACAGTATGCAGCTGAACACTGAAAGTCAATATAAAACAATACTTCAGTCAAAGTACAAGAATGAAATGGAGAACCTTCTCAGTGATACCAACACCTACAGTATTATGGGTAAGGACCTCATGCTTGAGTTTAAGAGAGAACTCCACAACCTTGTAGAGAGGGGGAAGCATATAGGAGTGCTAAGTGCAAAGGAGGCACTGTATCTGGACCCCTTGTTCTGTTGCACACCTATTATTTACTTCCTTCCTAAGATCCACAAGGATAGTGTCATCCCGCCTGGGAGACCCATAGTGAATGGGATCGACTCGGTTACATCGAGACTTGGCCAATATATCGATACCTTCCTCCAGGAAGTGACTGCTGTGGATCCTCTGCTAGCCTATCATGCTGCGCACCACAACCCAGAAGTGATCGGTGTGCTGGGCATGTTTCGATGGCCAATCATGCTGTTTGTTACTTTTTGACACATCTTTGAGCTGCCAATAGCGTCATCCCAGACAAACATCTCAGCGCTGCTGGGTAGGCGGGGTTTTTGATTGCATTTCACACAAACCAGGATTAGAGCATTTATAAAAAGAAACTGACACATGGGTCCACAACTTATTCGCTGAGGAATTCCTTACCCATGGACGATACGTGTGCGGGGGACTACGTGACGTCAGTACAGCCATCTACCTGGTTCTATATGCACTTTACATGTCTTGTATCCAAGCACAGGGACTCAGTGCCGTGTTTGTGAGTAATATTTTTATTCATTAAATTAGTGTTTTTTATACAAATGGAGAGCACTATATTTCTTTTATTTGAATTTTACATGAACAATGCATGCCTAAGAGCGTGACATTCGGTTATCGAACGAATGTGGAGATCGACTGAAGGACCATACAGCAAGTCAGCCCTCTCAACTGTTACTATTACCCTTTTTAAGGAATTGTATGAATGACCAATCTGTTAGTTCAGAGGTCCATTCATTAAGGTGAGCGGCCTGTACCTTTGGTGGTTGACAACACTGAAGTGGATGCACAGTGGTTAATACTGTTTTCAAGCACCCTGTTCACTATCAAGGAGTCTTCTTTCTTCCTGTTGGTTTATCAGCTGATAACACCTTTCTACTTCAAGAAACTTCACACTCTGAGACTTTCTGTGGTTTTGTGTTTTAGTAATAGTTTCATCTGAGCGCTGCACAGCTTTTTTTATCAATGTTTGACGGAAGTATTGTTTTATATTGACTCTCAGTGTTCAGCTGCATACTGTTAGTATTGGTTTTGCGCTGTCTGATTCTTTTTTACTGTTTTACCTTGTTTTAATATAATACAGTCCTGCAGCATGACCTGTGAAGGACTAAACTTCAGTCCTAGAAGCTACCCCTTAAAACCATTAACCTCTAATACCTCCCACAAATGACGCAACAAGGTGGTGGAGTAAATGGCCTTGCCGGCCTTTTATTAATAAAATATAAAACCAATAAATAACATTTTTATAAATAACTTTTAAATAACTTTTAATAATAACTTCTCCGAAATTATTGGAGTCTAGGAGGGGAATACACCCACAGGTCACTGCATAGGAACTCTTAAACTTTTTAAGGCCTCCAGTCGCTAACCCCAGACTGTGAGACAGTACCCAACCTTCTCAGTGACCAAAATTTTTCCCTTCCTGGTTAACCCCTCGTAACCGGAAGGTACATAAAAACAGCCCATATTATATATGGGTACAAACCGTGTAAACTCTCCATACCATCAATCTCCTCCTCCTCACAGACCCAAACCACTGCCCCTCTAACACCAACGTCCCCTATTACCATAACCTCAGGGAGGGTGGGTGGGAATCTTCTTCCCCGTCGCTCTCCACTGACGTCACTTCCCCCTCCTTCGCTCTACATTTCCTTCTGCATCCTCCTCTGCTCCAGCCCCTCCCTTATTCTTAAAGGGGAAAGCGACCAGCGTAAACAGCGTGACTGTGCAGTCCACACAAGTCATGCTGTCCCTGCGCTGATCCCCTGCTCCTCTCTGCTCCGGGACCCTCTTGACCTGTGAAGGACTAAACTTCAGTCCTAGAAGCTACCCCTTAAAACCATTAACCTCTAATACCTCCCACAAATGATGCGACAAGGTGGTGGAGTAAATGGCCTTGCCGGCCTTTTATTAATAAAATATAAAACCAATAAATAACATTTTTATAAATAACTTTTAAATAACTTTTAATAATAACTTCTCTGAAATTATTGGAGTCTAGGAGGGGAATACACCCACAGGTCACTGCATAGGAACTCTTAAACTTTTTAAGGCCTCCAGTCGCTAACCCCAGACTGTGAGACAGTACCCAACCTTCTCAGTGACCAAACTTTTTCCCTTCCTGGTTAACCCCTCGTAACCGGAAGGTACATAAAAACAGCCCATATTATATATGGGTACAAACCGTGTAAACTCTCCATACCATCAATCTCCTCCTCCTCACAGACCCAAACCACTGCCACCGCTCACAAGGGGTAAAACCTTACCCTTGCGAGCACCTCCACACCCTCAAAGCTCGCTGTACCCCCTCCTGTAAACCAAGCGCCCAAAGATCAGTGCCCACCTCATTAAGATGCACCCCATCACTTCTAAGGTACCTCCAGGTATCCACCTCCAACTCCCTATGCCGTATGGTCACGCCCCCATTCCTCATAACAAACTTGCTGACCTCCTTGTTTACCTTTACACGGGCCCTATCAACCTTTTTATCGGACAAAGCCCAGCGCCATGACCTCCTACCCACCATGTCCGACCATACTATCACCATCCCAGGGAATGCTGCCTGTAAACGTAACACATCACATTTTATATCCCGGATGAGGTCCCTCATAGACTTGACCCCCATGTCATTGCCCCCCACATGCAAAACTAAGACATCCGGAGCCCTGTCCCACCGAGCAAACTTGTGAACCTCCGACCTTACCCTGTTCCACATCATCCCTGACAACCCAATCCACCTTACCTGTGCTTCCTGCCTTGGGATACCCAGCTGCCTACCATTCGGCCGAACGTCGGCCCGCTTGGCACCCCAGAACCCGAATGAGTGGCCCAATATCCAAACCAGAGCCACCGAGTCACCTGTAAAGTAAGGTTAACAGAACACAACAATAAATCACCAAAACTTTAACCCTGACCCCCCCAAAATGCAAGAAGAAACCCCCCCTTTATTCAACAAGCCTGCAATAAATGTAGGCGGATGTAAAGCTTAAACCTATCTGAGTCCCACCTGCCAATACGCTTCACTGCCTCAGAACCCAGGCCCGCCCTGGCCGCTTCAGTAGCAGCCCCAATACGAAAGGAATGGGACGAGTATCTAATGGGGTCATAACCGGCTGCCGATAAACACCTTTTGAACACGGCAACAAACTGGAATTTTGACAAAGATGACCCATCCGCATGTATCAGAAATGAGCCCGGGCAACGCGGGCGCAAATCTCTAAACGTTGTCACCGCTGCTACCGGACATATCTGTGATCCCGCAATCCGGAACACTCCCTTCCCCGCCTGATCTGTTTTTGACCGTTTAATGTAAATCCTAACTGATTCCTGTGTACACACCAAATCATCCCATTGCAGTCCCCCATTTGCACGTTTGGACGGGCTAACCAGTTCGCTCACCCGTAGCGCCCCAAAGAACACTAAAGCAAACGCCGCGCAAAATAGTGCGCATTCAAAACTAGAATTGCAAATGCCTTCTATCTGGCTAAATAGCCCGTGCAACATTTCAAACGACACAGGTCGTCGCACATCACTGCTCTTATGACCTTTTCTGTAACCTTTCAAAGCCTGCCTAACCCAAAAGTCTTTTGTATGGTCTCGCAGCCCCTGCAACTTAAAAAGAAAGGCCAAACCCGCCATTTTTTTATCGATGGCGGCTGCCCCGCTCGAAGCCTAAATTAAGAAAGTATAGCATCGCCTGAGGTATCTCCCGGCTCACAGGGTCGATGTTTAACCTATTTAAGCATGCCAACCATTCTTGCCATACCTTAGAGTAAGCGTCCCAAGTGACCTTACTCACGGAGTTTTGGATCCACCTGGCCGCGCTCCCAAGGCAACGGTCCATATCCAGTCCGGGCAGGTAACCCCCTGCTGCTCCGCGTCTGGTGCCAGTTCCCGAAACCTGTCCCACTGAAAATGAGACAGTGCATCAGCTAAGGTGTTGTCCACTCCAGGTAAGCGTACAGCGTAGATGAAAACATTCAGTTTCAAACAGCGCAACACTAAATGCCTCAGCAACCTGACCACTGGCAAAGACTTGGCCGACAAACGATTAATCACCTGAACCACGCCTAGGTTGTCACAGTTCAGCCGCACCTTCAAATTCCGAAAAGACTCTCCCCATATTTCCATTGCCACCACAATTGGAAACAATTCCAGCAGGACCAGGTTCTTCAAGAACCCTGCCGCCACCCAAGTTGGGGGCCAGCGGGCTGCGCTCCAAGTTCTTTGGAAAATTGCCCCATAGTCCGTAGAACCTGCCGCATCAGTAAATAGTTCGAGATCCCAATTACTGATGGGACCTGACATCCACAAGGCCCGCCCGTTAAAGGAGTCTAAGAACTCGTGCCATACCCCTAAGTCCTCTCTGTGCTCCCTGTTGAGCGTCACAAAGTGAGTGGGGGAGGTGACCCCTGCGGTCGCTGCCAACAACCGTCGGCAGAACACCCTGCCCATTGGCATTATTCGGCAAGCAAAATTCAGCTTGCCCAATAATGATTGTAGCTGCCGCAATTGCACCTTGCGCTTGCCAATGGTCCCACATACTTCCGCCTTGAGATTTTCAAGCTTGTCCACCGGTAATCGACACTCCATCCCCATGGAATCTATCTCAATACCCAGAAAAACAATGGTGGACGTAGGGCCCTCCGTCTTTTCCGGTGCTAACGGGACCCCGAAACGGTCCGCTATGTGCTGTAAAGTCCCTAAGAGGACCGCACACGTTGGAACCCGCTGGGCCAACACAAAGGAAATCGTCAAGTTAATGGATTACCGATTGGATCCCCGACACGTCCCTGACCACCCATTCGAGAAATGAACTAAATTTCTCAAAAAAGGCACATGAGATAGAACATCCCATTGGAAGGCAGCGATCCACGTAGAACGCCCCATTCCATGTGCACCCAAGCAAATGGAAACTATCCGGATGAACCGGCAAAAGCCTGAAAGCAGATTCAATATCCGCTTTAGCCAGCAGTGCCCCCCGCCCATAGCGCCGCACCCATGATACTGCAGCATCAAAGGAAGTATACGTCACCGCACACATTTCCGGCGCAATTGAATCGTTGACCGACGCACCCTTTGGAAAGGAAAGGTGGTGAATCAACCGGAATTTGTTGGGCTCCTTCTTAGGAACTACTCCCAACGGAGAAACCACCAATCCCAGCAGTGGTGCAGAGGTAAAAGGACCCGCCATGCGCCCCAAATGTACCTCTTTTCCCAATTTTTCGGCAACCACCGATGGGTGCATGAGAGCCGACCGTAAATTTTTTGATAAGGGGGGTGGCGCCTCCAAGGAACACAGTATTTTAAAACCGCTCTCAAAACCCGAGTCTAATAACTGTGCTGCCTCCCGGTCGGGATATCTACTGAGAAAAGGACGCATCCTTTCCACCCGTACTGGGGTCTTCCCTTTTGTTCGAAGGCTCTCCTCCACGACCTTTTCCCTGTCTAAAGCATTTGGACAGGGCATGGGATCCCCCGCAACCCGAGCACGTGTGCTTGAACCGGCAGGTTGCACCAAACTTACAGGTGCCCTCGTTAAACTGCCAGCAGAAGCCCCATTTTTTGTCGGTCGGCTGTCCTGGAGCTGCGCTACCTCCGACCCCTGCCTGAAAAAACTGGTTCGGAGCCCTCGCCGCCGTCATAAGCTTCATCCACAGGCTGATGTCCTTATGATCCCAGCGTAGTGACGGTCGGACGGCCATCCGTTGTCTAAACTGTTCATCGTACCGCAGCCACGCCACTCCGCCTGTACGTCCGATGAGCCTCGCTAATAGCGTCCAAATACACAAACAAGGCCGAGCAGTGCTCGGGAGCCTTCTCCCCAACCACACTCGCCAGGATAGCAAACGCCTGCAACCAATTGGAAAAAGTATGCGGAATCAGCCGATACCTGCGTTTTTCCTCATCCTCTTTTTTGCGTTCTTCTGGTTTCAATCTATCCAGATTGAATTTCTCTAAGGGCAATAACGTGAATATCTCCACATATTCCCCTTTCCAAATTTTTTCTTTTACCTCTGCTTTAAGGTGTGCTCCCAATGGGCCTTCAAAGCAAACGTACACTTCACTTTTTGCCGCATCAGCAAATCTGACTGACTCGGCCTTCTTATCCCCAGTTTTACCCTGGCCTTTCGTGACGGAATCGCCACTTGACGTCCCAGGCGGCTCAACGGCCGCCGACCCTGCGCCTGCTCCCGCTGTCTCCGTACTTCCACCAACTATGACCGCCGGCACCGGCGTACTTACCACAGCCGTCTCATTTTCTGGGGTTGTGGCCCACGCCCGCGCCGGTGACGATCTGTCCCCCGTGGGTGGATCAAAACGCTGTACCAAGTCCCGCAAACCAGCCAATAAATCCTGCAAGCCCTTACTACTCGCCCTCACACTTGCCTCCCTAGGATGTGTTGCCGGTGACCTAACCCCACTCGCCCCCCCGGAACCCCCCCCCCCCCGGAGGGAGCCCCTTTCCTACCCTGTTCTAACAATTGTTCTAATAAAGAAGAAATAGTAACATTAGAGCTGCACTCACCGGGCTGCCCAGGACTGGGCCCAACAGCCGCCCTTCCGGAATCCACCGCTGCCGCTTGTCCCTGGTCCTCGTCCCTCTCTGACCCGGACAGTTCACCTTCCGACCTGTCGCTGACTTCCTCCTGGCGAACGACCGATGCCTGCACTCCAGAGGTTCCCGCTCTGGCTGCCGGGGGTCTCCGCTGTTGCTCTCTCCCTGCACGCTGCGCCGCAACACCGGACCCGTGTCCTGGCCTTGTAGACGGACTTCTGTTCCTCTGACCGTGCTGGGCCTCGGCTGGTCTCCTTCCTCCTCTGTTCACCACCGACACTGTGCTTCTCACGGTTCTACCTCTGGCTGGCGTAGGGCTGCTGGCCGCCTGGACCACCTGACCAGCCCCTCGATCAACTGACGATGATCGCCGGTCCGACTGACCGCTTGCTGACCCCTGCGACTCTCCATCTGGTTGTTCTTGCCGCCTGCGACGCGCTGAGGGGGGGAACCGAGGGTTGCGCTGGTCTCCCCCATCCCTGCACTTCGTCCTCTGCGCTGCGAACGCTGTCCATCACCTCTGCTGGCTCCCCGAGCTTGCTGTGCACTGGGGGATGGCTGATTCGATCTACCTTTGGGCTGGTCTCTGGGCCTCTGACTCCCAGGAGCAGAGTCGGGGCTGAAGCGCTGTGGCGGCCTGGAACGGCGCCCACGTGGAGCCTCCTGCCCCCCCCCCGCTCGGTGCCGCTCTGTCCTCTTGCATGATGGCTGCGACCTGAGCCTGCAGCCAGTCTGCCCCTTGTGTTGCGGCCACTGCTCGGAGCTGATCGAGCATTGCCGCCGCCGTTAAAGCTGACATAATAGACGATTTCAGTGGAGCGGTGTGGGAGCGTGTCTAATCTTCTTCCCCGTCGCTCTCCAATCTTCTTCCCTGTCGCTCTCCACTGACGTCACTTCCCCCTCCTTCGCTCTACATTTCCTTCTGCATCCTCCTCTGCTCCAGCCCCTCCCTTATTCTTAAAGGGGAAAGCGACCAGCGTAAACAGCGTGACTGTGCAGTCCACACAAGTCATGCTGTCCCTGCGCTGATCCCCTGCTCCTCTCTGCTCCGGGACCCTCTTTACCATGGAAGTTTTCCAATATTTGGAGAAAAGAGAGGTTAAAATTGATGATGTCTTTTCTAGAAAACAAATTAATGGGGATGGAAGTGACTTAACCCATACCTTTAGAAAACTAGGACACGTTTTTGAAAAAAAGGTTAAAACATGGTGGGATATCACTTCCTTCGAGCAATATCTAGCAGCAAAACTAATCCCGAGACGACTTAGGTGTGATGTTCCCCCTAATGACAAACTCATGGATGATGAGGCTATGAAAGAATGAGGGGAATTTTTTATTGATAAAGGTTTAGAATTATTCGAGTTTTTACTATCACGTAAGCAAAGAAAAATGAGTATGTTGGAGGCTCAGATAAAAGACCTTAAAGGTATCCTTGAACCTTTCAAGGATTCTGAGGAATTTTTGAGATTATCCACCGAGCTGAAAAATAGATTAATTAAATGGGATACTAAGACCTAAAATAAGAAAAAGAAAAAAATTATCAGAGATCTGGATGACTTTGGAAGAGGCAATGTGTTTAAATGGCAAGCTGTCCCTTCTGACGTGCCCCTGACCCAGGTGCACCCGAACCCTTCTAATGTAGACATGGCCAATTCCCCATTACCTGTCCCGATGGACAAGGAGGTCTATGTTTATGATAATTTGGAATACCCTATTATGGGAAGGCCTCCTGCTGGTGGTAACTATCAGGTATCCCCCATTAAAAGGGGAAAAAATGAAAGAGGACAGGGAAAAAAGGGGTGGTTATCACCATTCCCCATACAGGCAACAGGATTATCATGCACATTTAAGAGGGAAATGACTCTTATGGTGGTTATCAACAGCAATCCAATTATTCACAACCCAGTGAACATAATGGCTCCTATGCTAACAGAGACGACCGATTGAACCATTATCAGAGTAATTCCATACCACCTGACCATTCCTATACTTACTATAATAAAGGTAAAGCCCCGCAACAATATGGGAATCAAATATCTACACACAATCGATTCTCACCTTTAGCCGATCGGGGACCTTGTGAGGGAGGGGATTTTCATAGAGCCCTGAGAGGCTCAGGGAGGGGAGCCCCGTTCACCCCCCCGAACCCAGGAGGTTGGAGGGATACACAATTTCAGCAACCAACCCAAGAAGGGGCACACCTGCGGAAAAGAACAGTAAGAGAGGAAGGAGAGGAGGCAGGAGAGCTCAAAAGAACAAAACCCCAGTAGGGGTGGGGATTTATAACCTGAGTGGGACACCCTTTAATGAGGAGGAAATTAAAGTACTCGATAAGGGTCTTAAATATGCCCCTACCCGTAATCTAAATACATTTCAAATGTATGTTAACCTGCAAAAATTCATTCACACTTTGAATATTAAAAAATACTTTTTGAATACTCCATCTATAAGACAAATGAGTACATCAGTTAATGCATCGAATCTTGGTGGTCATCATTCTAATCTTTGGAATAAATCCATATTTAATCCTCCAACCATTGATACTAAACATCTGGAAGTTTTCAGAAATATGGTTGCGAAGAATTTGGATTTGTTGAAAGTACGGAAGGTTAATGATCCCGTTGATATTAAGAATGGTATTAAATTCCTAACAGATAGGAAGGATTTGGTCATATGCCCTGCAGACAAGGGGGAGGGGGGGATTGGTGGTATTGACTAAAACATATTACAAGAATGAAATGGAGAACCTTCTCAGTGATACCAACACCTACAGTATTATGGGTAAGGACCCCATGCTTGAGTTTAAGGGAGAACTCCACTTCCTTGTGGAGAGGGGGAAGCATCTGGATCCCTTGTTCTGTTGCACACCTATTATTTACCTCCTTCCTAAGAACCACAAGGATAGTGTCAACCCACCTGGGAGACCCATAGTGAATGGGATTGACTCGGTTACATCAAGACTTGGCCAATATATCAATACCTTCCTCCAGCCATTGGTACAAAAAAACAACGCATTTCTAAAGGACACCAAGCAACCTGAAGGGTCTGGTATGGATTTTGAGGGGGACCCCCACGCCATTTTTTTAAAATTTTGGCATGGGGTTCCCCTTAAAATCCATACCAGACCTGAAGGGTCTTTTTTGAGGTTGACTCCCACACCATTTTTTAAAAAAAATTGGCACGGGGTTCCCCTTAAAATCCATACCAGACTTGAAGGGCCTGGTGTGGAATTTGGGGGGACCCCCATGCATTTTTGTTTTAAATTTTAGTTCAGGGTTCCCCTAATATTCATACCAGACCCGGAGGGTATGGTAATGGACTGTGGGGGAATCCCATGCCGTTTTTTTCTATGACTTTTATGTGTATTGCTGGGACCGACAATTCATTATAGCCGCGAGTATTTTTAAATTACTTTTTTTCCTTTAGAAATGTCATTTTGCTCTCGGACTGTTCTAAACACGGGAAACATGCGCCCCTTTACAGGCATACTATAGACAACCCCCAGGTACGAAATTTAAAGGAATATTTCACTTTTATTGTTTAACTTTAAAGAGGAGGGCCAGTCAAAAAAAAAAAATAAAAGTCAGCAGCTACAAATACTGCAGCTGCTGACTTTTAATTGGACACTTACCTGTCCCAGGGTCCAGCGATGCGGGGGATCGAAGCCCCGCTCATCTCCCCCTCCGTTCAGCGGCGCCGGCATTGCAACTGTGCGAGCGGCGCCGCGTGGCGTGATTGGCCGCTCAGTCACTTGGGACCTGTAATGGGTCCCAGATGATTGACAGGAGGGAGGGAGCAGAGCTGAGCCATTCCTGTGCCGAGAAGGAAGTGATGTCACCAGCCCAGGCACTGAAAGAGGCAGACTACGAGGGACCCCCTAGCAACAGGCATTTAGAGGTGAGTAAAAAAAAAAAAAATATCCAAATGTTTTTTTGTATTTTTTTTTTAAATTTTTAATGTAGTTTTTTTTTTTTTGGGTGGAACCCCACTTTAAGCATTATTAAAATCACTGCTACCAAAAAAAACCTGTTTTTAAAACTTCTTTTTGCATTAATACATGTTCCTTGGGGCAGGACCCAGGTCCCCAAACACTTTTTATGACAATACCATGCATATAAGCCTTTAAAATTAGCACTTTTGATTTCTCCCATAGACTTTTAAAGGGTGTTCCGTGGCTTTCGAATATGCCGCGAACACCCCAAATTGTTTGCTATTCGGTGAAGAGGCGAACACCCGATGTTCGAGTCGAACTTACGTTTGAGCCGAACATCGTGCTCATCCCTAATCCTAAATATGGAACCATTTATCCAACTGTCTATCCAGAGCCGCTGGTTTATAGACAGGATACTTCCTAAATATAGAGCCATTTATCTAACTGTTCATCCAGAGCCTCTGGTTTATAGACCGGATATATCCTAAATATAATCTTAATCCTAATGCGGCAACCTTTTTAAAGGCCGTAGCTAAGGATATTCAGGAGATCATGGTTGCAGCACATACTACTGTCAATCTGTCCCAGTCGGAGTTGCAAGCTTTAAAAACATTAATAGCCAATCCCAATATTACCATCAAACCAGCCGATAAAGGGGGTAACATCATCATCCAAGATAATATTGATTATATTCAGATGTGTACGGACATTTTGAACAATCGTGAATGGTATTGCCCAATATTCAAGTCCCTTATTAAAAGTTTTATTGATTAACTCTACAATCTTGTTGATGAGGCCTTCTATTGTGGAATATTGTTTAAAAACACTTGGGAATTTGTTAGGCTCAAATACTCTAGAATAGCTACTTTCTATGCAAGTACACCACCAGGCAGACCTATTGTTTCAGGAAGAGATAGTCTTACTGACAACCTCAGCAAATTCATCAACAATCAATTAAGACCACTAGGAATTGCCCTCCCATGTCAGAGATACAATTAATTTTCTGCAGATTCTTGAGAGCCTCCACGTCAGCAGGCACACTATATTAGTGGCCATTGAAGTCGAGGCTATCTATAGTTCGATACCTCATGAGAAGGGTTTTATTGCTCTTGGAGATATTCTCAAATGCCAAAGTCATTTTGAGCCTGCAAGAGTTCAGTTTGTACTATCGGCTCTGGATTTTGTACTAAAACATAATTTTTCTTCGTTTCTTGATTCCCACTTCTTCCAGATAGAAGGCATGGCCATGGGCATCTCATGTGCCCCGTTCTACGCCAACTTGGACCTGGGGGAGTGGGAATATTACTTATTCATGGATGACAATGCATCCTTGTTTACTGACCATGTGACCGCATGGTACTGCTACATTGATGACATTTTTATCACTTGGGATGGTTCAGTCACACTCCTAAATCAATTCTTGAATCACATTAACTCTCAAAATGAATTTAATCTTAAATGCACTATGAATTGCAGTACGGAAGCTATAACATTTTTGGATCTGAACATAACTAAACACCAAGACGGATACTTACTGAGTAGCCTTTCCCGCAAACCTACTGCAGGCAACACTATTTTGAAAGCTTCCACCATTTGCCTCTGCTCAATTACATCCCATATGGCCAATACATACGATCCAAATGGAACTGCTCCACTGATGCACTTTTTGAATAAGAGGCAGCTAATCTTAGAGCCAGACTTAAAGTCCGTGGTTATTCCAATTCAGTCTTGAAAAAGGTCTACCATAAGGCAAAAAACAAAACACGTTCAACACTTTTCTTTTTCTCCAAGAAAGTGGAGACTGACAACTCAATTAGAGTTGTCACTCAATACACCTCTGAACATAAAAAAGTTAGGAACATATTAGAAAAACACTAGCACTTGCTTCATACGGATACCACCTTGGCACCACTTTTGGAGGAACATCCTCTAATTACATTTAGACAGGCCCCATCACTTCGTGACAAATTAGTACATAGTGAATTTACCATTAAACAAAATATAAACAAATATTGCGGTACCTTTCCATGTGGCCATTGTGGGTACTATAAATATATGTGTCAGGAGACTAGTAGACCAGACTGTGTGGACTGCACAGAGATAACCCAAAACACATGTAAGTGAATAGTGATATTTATTAAAATAGGTGATAATTAGAAAATACAAACAGTGAACAACCAACCCAACAAACCCATCAACAACAACAATATATACAGCAAGGGGCAGTACCGGAATCACAGATGTACGCCAGGCCAGGGTCATACACGGCAGGTCAGCAGGACAAGGGATATACCAGAAGCATAAACGTAGCCAAGCCAAGGTCATACACAGGAAGATCAGTAAATGAGGGACAGGGAACCAACAGGACAGAGAGGGGATGGATCGGGCTGAAGGGTACAGGAACACAGAAGGGATCGGGTCAGGATAAGCTCAGGCACAAGGTCAGATGCAGGCTCAGGATCGGGTAACAGGCGAACAAGGTCAGGGCTGAAGGAGAGAGATACCAAGGCAAGCATATGAGGGCTTGCCGGGTATTTATAGGACTGACTGTGATTGACTTCAAGTCACACCTGAGCGCAGGGAGTGTTGTCTGCTCCATACTGCCAGGATCCATCCGCTGGTGGACGTCAGTACTGCAGCCAAAAGATGAAATGACACCAGCAGGGAAATATTCTCCTGACAGTTCAACACTGCCAGGAGACACTTGCTGGTGGACCCCAGTACTGCATGCCAAACAATATATCTTACCAGCGGATGAATCCTTTCCTGACAGTACCCCCCCTAAAGGAGCGGCCTCCGGACGCTCCAACTAGTCTTAATTGTCCATAGTCTATGGCATCAGGCAGAATGGTGGAAGAAGGCTGGTCATCAGGCCCATCCAGGCAGACAGCTGGCACATCAGAGTCATTGAGCTAGGCAGCGGACAGGAACAAACCAAGCTGGGCAGCAGACAGGAACAAAGCAAGCTGGGCAGCAGACAGGAACAAACCGAGCTGGGCAGCAGACAGGAACAAACCGAGCTGGGCAGCAGGCTCCGGGTCATCGAGCTGGGCAGCAGGCTCCGGGTCATCAAGCTGGGCAGCAGGCTCCGGGTCATCGAGCTGGGCAGCAGGCTCCGGGTCATCGAGCTGGGCAGCAGGCTTCGGGTCATCGAGCTGGGCAGCAGGCTCCGGGTTATCGAGCTGGACAGCAGGCTCCGGGTCATCAAGATGGACAGCAGGCTCTGGAACATTAGTCCAAACAGCGAGCACCGTAAGGGCAGGCCGGATTACAGGCACCGGCTCAGCAAGCTGGGTAACGGACCCCAGCCCAGTGGGCTGGGTAACAGGCCCCGACTCAGCGAGCTGGACACCGGGCACTGGTTCGGCAAGCCGGATAACGGATACTGGCTTGACAGGCAAAGTGATGGACTTCGGTTTAGCAGACTGGGTAACGGGCACCAGTTCAGCAGACCGGGTAACGGGCACCGATTCAACAGACTGGGTAACGGGCACCGATTCAGCAGGCTGAGACACGGGCACCGAAACTCCAGGCTGAAACACGGTCACCGAAACTTCAGGCTGAGACACGGGCACCGAAACCTCAGGCTGAGATACCAACATCACGACATCAGGCTGGAAGACAGGTACCAGGATATCAGGCTGGAGGATGGGCACATCAGACCAGAAAGCAGGCTCATCAGGCTGAACAGTGGGCACATCAGGCTGGAAAGTGGGTACCGAGACATCAGACCGGGCAGCAGGTGCTGGAACTTCAGGCTGGACAGCAAAGACAGGCGCTGGCACATCAGGTAGAACAGCAGGTACTGGCACAACAGGCTGAACAGGTACATCGGACTAGTCAGTAGTCGCTGGAGCGTCAGACTGGAACATGGACACTGTGATTTCGGGCTGAGCAGCAGGCACTGGGACCTCAAATTGGGCAGCGGACAAAGGCATTGGCACAACTGGCTGAGTAGCAGACACTGGCACATCAGGCTGGAAAGCGGACTGGAAAGCCGGCACCGAGACATCAGATCAGGCAGCGGGTACTGGAACTTTAGACTGGGCAGCAGACACAGGCGCTGGCACATCGGGCAGAACAGCAGGTGCTGGCATACCAGGCTGAACAATAGGTACATCGGACTGGACAGTAGTCATTGAAGCGTCAGACTGGAACATGGGCACTGAGATGTCAGGCTGAGCAGCAGGCACTGGGACCTCAAACTGGACAGCGGGCACAGGCATTGGCACAACTGGCTGATCAGGCTGGAAAGCGGACTGGAAAGCCGGCACCGAGACATCAGACCAGGCAGCGGGTACTGGAACTTTAGACTGGGCAGCAGACACAGGCGCTGGCACATCGGGCAGAACAGCAGGTGCTGGCATACCAGGCTGAACAATAGGTACATCGGACCGGACAGTAGTGACTGAAGCGTCAGACTGGAACACTGGTAGCAAAACTTTAGGCTGGAATATGGACACAAGGTCATCAGACCGGTCAGCAGGCACTGGACCGTCAGGCTGGGTAGCAGGCACTGGACCGTCAGGCTGGGTAGCAGGCACTGGACCATCAGGCTGGGTAGCAGGCACTGGACCGTCAGGCTGGGTAGCAGGCACTGGACCGTCAGGCTGGGTAGCAGGCACTGGACCGTCAGGCTGGGTAGCAGGCACTGGACCGTCAGGCTGGGTAGCAGGCACTGGACCGTCAGGCTGGGTAGCAGGCACTGGAACGTCAGACTGGGTAGCAGGCACTGGAACGTCAGACTGGGTAGCAGGCACTGGAACGTCAGACTGGGTAGCAGGCACTGGAACGTCAGACTGGGTAGCAGGCACTGGAACGTCAGACTGGGTAGCAGGCACTGGAACGTCAGACTGAGTAGCAGGCAGGGGTTTGGCAGAATCAGGTGGGTTAGTTGGTATGGAAGCAAGATGGGTTACTGGCAGGATCGTGTGGGTAGGAAAGAATTTTTGTTTCTTTTTTGGTTTAGCCCGTGCAGTTTTGTATGTAGGTGCAGGGCTGTAAGAAAAGAAAGTAGCTGGATCGAAGGAAGACCAAGGAACTGTAGCTAGAGAGGGGTTTTGTGGGACTGTTACAGGTGGAGGAGAAGAGACAGGTGGATTGAAGGCGGGATAGGTGCTACACTTGGAGACTGGGTAGTAGTATTTGGTAGGGGGTTGAGTAAACTGGGCTGTAGCTGAGGTTACCATAGGCGACAGGGAGATAGATTTTTGGGAAGGCAGGTGATTAATGGTAGGGCTGGAATATTGTGGCTTAGCTAAAGACAGGAGATCTGACCATGCCTGTAGCACAGGTTGAACAAATGCTGATTCACACATAGCCTGACTAATCAAGGATTGCACCGACTGGATGCAACTAGACAACACCTGCTGTGAACAGGAGGAATAGTGTTCCATGAAATAGGCTTGATCATCCTCTAACAACCAAACCAGGGATTCAACTTGGCCATAATTAAAGGGGGGAGAAAAATCATTGCTTCCTTCGGGAATGCATGAAAGGGCTAGTTTAGCACATAACTGGATCAGGGGCTGAGCATCTTCAAATGACATACACCCCTGATCCACTAGGGCAGGGGTCTCAAACTGGTGGCCCTCCAGCTGTTGCGAAACTACAAGTCCCATCATGCCTCTGCCTGTGGGAGTCATGCTTGTAACTGTCAGCCTTGCAATGCCTCATGGGACTTGTAGTTTCGCAACAGCTGGAGGGCCGCCAGTTTGAGACCCCTGCACTAGGGAATGAGCTAATCGGATAGTTTCCATCAGCTGGTCACTAGTCCACCCTTTTAAAATCTGGCCACAATATTCACCATCCTCTTCTGCTAGCAGAGAAAAATACATTATTTCATTGCAATCCATATTAGCAGACCTAACAAACCAGGATGGTTTCTCAATGCAGCCACGTCTGGTCAGGGATGGCCTTGGTATACTGTCACTGCCAGGAGACTAGTAGACCAGACTGTGTGGACTGCACAGAGATAACCCAAAACACATGTAAGTGAATAGTGATATTTATTAAAATAGGTGATAATTAGAAAATACAAACAGTGAACAACCAACCCAACAAACCCACCAACAACAACAATATATACAGCAAGGGGCAGTACCGGAATCACAGATGTACGCCAGGCCAGGGTCATACACGGCAGGTCAGCAGGACAAGGGATATACCAGAAGCATAAACGTAGCCAAGCCAAGGTCATACACAGGAAGATCAGTAAATGAGGGACAGGGAACCAACAGGACAGAGAGGGGATGGATCGGGCTGAAGGGTACAGGAACACAGAAGGGATCGGGTCAGGATAAGCTCAGGCACAAGGTCAGATGCAGGCTCAGGATTGGGTAACAGGCGAACAAGGTCAGGGCTCAAGGAGAGAGATACCAAGGCAAGCATATGAGGGCTTGCCGGGTATTTATAGGACTGACTGTGATTGACTTCAAGTCACACCTGAGCGCAGGGAGTGTTGTCTGCTCCATACTGCCAGGATCCATCCGCTGGTGGACGTCAGTACTGCAGCCAAAAGATGAAATGACACCAGCAGGAAAATATTCTCCTGACAGTTCAACACTGCCAGGAGACACCTGCTGGTGGACCCCAGTACTGCATGCCAAACGATATATCTTACCAGCGGATGAATCCTTTCCTGACAATATGGATGCGCGGAGAGACATCACTTTACCAAATGATGAAAATTTTAAAAACAGACAATATATAAACTGCCGCACCACCGGTGTGGTATATTTACTCACCTGTGAATGCGGCAGTTTTTATGTTGGTAAGACTAAGCTTGAGTTCTGGCGGCATATTTACCAACGTATAGTTAGCACTCAGAAACAAGGTCTGGCTCTGCCTTTGGGTAGGCATAGTGCAGCCATACATGGTGAAAGATGTCCTTTGATCAAATTCCTAGCACTCGAACACATTGGTCCTTCCTCTGGGGGGGGTTACAATATATTATTGTTGCTGACTGAACTTAAATGGATTTTCCAATCTAAAGGCCGCAGTGGCCCCTGGATTGAATGAGGCCTTTAACTTCAGACCCTATCTTCCAGGATTTGAGTCTGGAATTTGTGAATTGGATATGTAAAGGAATTGGCTTATTTTCCACCTTGTGGTGGATGTGTCTTAGTCAATAATTGCATATTACAAAAGGCATGGGTATGTCCCTGTTAGATCTTTCTGTTATTGCAATACTGCTGATAAATTTCATAGTTAGCAGGTATCCGGCATTTACATGTTTTATGTCAATTATACATGTACTAATAATTTGCCTATTATTATTATTCTGTACATTGTCAAAATCTGTGAATTCATTGTCCCTCTGGGCTACTTGACCTTATGTGATTTGTATGCTGACGGTTACACCATCTTTGGCGGGGGAGTTGTCCCCCATCTTTTTTTCATTTTACTGTTTTACTCATTGGTCATATGGCGGCACACTTTTCCACCCACCCGCTGACTAGTCATGACTGGACTTCTTTACTCCCGGCGCACGGGGGGTCCTGGGCTGCTTCTGTCACCTTAAGGTGGCTATACGACCTAGGGCATCCCTATTTTTTGCCAAGCTGGCCCCTTTGGTCCACCATATACTTGTGCTCCATCCTTGGAGTGCAGGCATGGCTATTGCACGTCAGTGGCATCATGATGTGTGACGCTGTCTCGCCCCTTGTCTTTGGGGTGTGTGGCCGCACCACGTGCCGTGTTGCTGGAAGACTCCAGGAGGTTGAACGGCGCAATGATATCGCGTCACGCACTCCCTCCTTCTCTGCATCAGCTGCTTTTGATCGCGATCAGTATCGCAATTAGCTCAAGGCTTTTTTCACACATGCTCATAAAACGGACCCCATGTCTCTTTAGAAGACACTGAGGGATCGTCTGGGTATGAGCAAATGCTTTCCATTTGCAAGGTCAGTTACTAAATACTTTTTGACAGGCTTTGGCACTCTCTGTCCTGTACATATATTGACGGGGCAGGGGCTTGCTGCAGCCTTATGTTGATACAATTTTCCAGCAAATTTAATTGATACAGTATAGACATATACATACATCTTTTTGTATAAATTTAGAAACAGCATTTGTTCCAGAGTTTGGTGGGGGTGTTTACACAATGCCCCACCATATCTAAGTCCTTGTAGTGAAGCAAGTCCTGGTCTCTATATATGATTCGTTCGTTGGGTGGTTCTGGATGGTGCATGACCTACTGACCAATGAGATTCCTGACTGAGCATAATTCCTTCAGTCAATCGGTTCATAAGAAGCAAGAAATGGAGATGGGGGACTTTTAGGGTACATAAAGAATGAACATGCTAGAATCTAAAAATGTAATTATTTATTTCAAAAAGTTTATAAAAAGTGAAAAATACAGTGTATAACACAGTCATAGGTACATACTCATTTGCCTATTAAATGACAGCGAAACAGACTGTAATCACATATGTATAAATAGGTATCATGTCCACAATTTTCAACATGTTTCGCCAATGTGGCTTCATCGGGAAAGGGACATAATGCTTTATTTAGTAACCATAAAAACATACAATCTTCCAGCTCTTGGTGTATGAGAAGAAAAAAAAGAGAAAATACAAAGTTAATACATGATATTTTTTTGTTATTTATTATCAACACACATATGACAAGAAAAAAAAAAAAGGGGGGGAGAAAAGGGGGGGTCATTCCACCTCCCATTCCTTAAGGTGCATGAGGGTGTACTTAAACGATGTTGCTCACAGGTAGTTTGGCAATGCTTATCCACACCTTGGTCCCAAAATGGCCAGATCTCCCATAGGGGGAGATGTAATTTTTATCCAGAGTCACACAATGGTAATAACAAAGTATTCTAAATGAATAAAATAGTGGCGTTGTAAATTAGAAATTCTAAAGTGTGATATATACCATTGACCTAAAGTCCTAGTATTAAAATATATATATATGATGAAAACTGTGAATAAATAACTTTCATAAATAACCATAAACAGTCTGTGCAGTGTTGCAATTAAGCTATTACATAAAGTCCAAGTCAAGTGAATGTGTTGAACAAGTGAATCAAAAAATTATTATTGTGATCTTCCTCTGCCATAAAGCAATCTCCTCCACCACACCGATCATGATTGTGTTCCACTCTAATGGAGCCGCACTCACCAAATAAATATGCCTTGCACTCTCATGCGCGGCATATAAGCATTATGACCATCCCTCCAGGGGGTCACTCAGATTGGATAGAGCTGGATCCACAGCAGCTGGAGCTCTTTAATTTTGCAGCGCCTCTCAGCAAGCAAAGATGTGTCACCATGCAAACGGGGGGAATTGTGATGGCAAAAAAAAAAGGGGGGGGGGGCGAGCCCGTTACAAAAATGGTTTGTAACTGATTCCCTCATTAAGCCCCGGATGCCAAGTTGTCTGTAATGAATAAATCCATCTGGTCTCTAACTGTAATAATTTATTATCCAGATCGCACCCACGTTCCTGTTAGGATAAATGCTCCAAACTAGGGATGAGCCGAACACCCCCCCGGTTCGGTTCGCACCAGAACCCGCGAACGGACCGAAAGTTCGCACGAACGTTAGAACCCCATTGACGTCTATGGGACTCGAACGTTCGAAATCAAAAGTGCTCATTTTAAAGGCTAATTTGCATGGTATTGTCTTAAAAAGGGTTTGGGGACCCGGGTCCTACCCCAGGGGACATGTATCAATGCAAAAAAAACTTTTTTCGGGAGCAGTGATTTTAATGATGCTTAAAGTAAAAAAAAAAAGTGAAATATTCCTTTAAATATCGTACCTGGGGGGGTGTCTATAGTATGCCTGTAAAGTGACGCGTGTTTCCCGTGTGTAGAACAGTCCCTGCACCAAATGTCATTTTTAAAGGAAAAAATCTCATTTAAAACTGCTTGCGGGTTTAATGTCATGTCGGGTCATGGCAATATGGATGAAAATCAGTGAGACAAACGGCATGGGTACCCCCCAGTCCATTACCAGGCCCTTTGGGTCTTGTATGGATATTAAGGGGAACCCCGCACCCAAATTAAAATAAGGAAAGGTGTGGGGCCACCAGGCCCTATATACTCTGAACAGCAGTATACAGGCGGTGCAAACAAGACAGGGACTGTAGGTTTGTTGTTAAGTAGAATCTGTTTGTAATTTTGAACATTTTTAACGTGTTTAGCTCCAGCCAAAAAATCTTTTCTAAGCTTTTTGGAAAACATAGGGAAGGGTTATCACCCCTGTGACATTTGTTTTGCTGTCTTTCCTCCTCTTCAGAAGATTTCACCTCACTTTTTTGTCCCAATGAAAAATGTTTTTTGAAAATTTGGGTTTTTTTGTGGAACAAGGATTGGAAAGCATCAGTGGAAAGGAGAAATTTTTTTCCCATATTAACTCTTACAGGAGAGAATTTCCCTTCCTAGGGGTAGATTTCATCTCACTTCCTGTTGTCTCCTTCCGTTTGCAAGTAGGAGTCGTTTGTAAGTTAGATGTTTGAAAGTAGGGTCCTGCCCTATATACTCAGCAGAAATTTGGGCCTTAGGTGTTGCTGTGGCCACAACACTGTAAGCCCTCACAGGGCCCTGCTGTGAAATATTAGATCAAGAATTGTAATTACATGCCCCTGTTGAACAGGAGCTGAAAAATTAGGCCTTAGGCACTGGTGCTGGTGCCACAACACTGCAACCCCTCACAGACACTCTAGTTGGAACGCAGGAACGAGCCCTGCTGCAAAGTATTGCTTCAAAAATTGTAATTACACGCCCCTGTTAGGCAGGGGCAGAAAAATTGGGCCTTAGGCACTCGTGCTGGTGCCACAACACTGCAACCCCTCACAGACACTCTAGTTGGAACGCAGGAACGAGCCCTGCTGCAAAGTATTGCATCAAAAATTGTAATTACACGCCCCTGTTAGACAGGGGCAGAAAAATTGGGCCTTAGGCACTGGTGCTGGTGCCACAACACTGCAACCCCTCACAGACACTCTAGTTGGAACGCAGGAACGAGCCCTGCTGCAAAGTATTGCATCAAAAATTGTAATTACACGCCCCTGTTAGACAGGGGCAGAAAAATTGGGCCTTAGGCACTGGTGCTGGTGCCACAACACTGCAACCCCTCACAGATACTCTAGTTGGAATGCAGGAACGAGCCCTGCTGCAAAGTATTACATCAAAAATTGTAATTACACGCCCCTGTTAAACAGGGGCTGAAAAATTGTGCCTTAGGCACTGGTGGTGGCGCCCAGAACCAAAAATGTTCTTACAAGCTATCAGCGTGATGATTGAGGAGGAAGAGGATAATTACTCAGTGATAGTCACTCAGCATCAGCATAGGCAGTCTTTGAAGGGATCTGAGATTTCATAAAAAATTATTCGGTTACATAAGCATCAGGTGCTTGGTAGCTGGTGGTGATCCAAGACTGATTCATTTTTATGAAGGTCAGCCGATCGACCGAGTCGGTGGACAGACGCACCCTGTGATCGGTTACCACGCCTCCAGCAGCACTGAATGTGCGTTCCGAAAGAACGCTGGATGCAGGACAGGCCAGTAGCTCAATTGCATACTGTGCAAGCTCTGGCCAGTGATCCATCCTCAAGACCCAGTAACCCAGAGGATTTTCGGTGGGAAAGGTGTCCAAGTCTGATCTTGCCCCTAGGTATTCCTGCACCATGTAAAACAGACGCTGGCGATGGTTGCTGGAACCGATCATACCTTGGGGCTGCGGACCAAAAAATTGTCTGAACGCATCGGTCAGACGGCCACCTTCTCCACCGCTCCTTCTTTGACTGACCGAAGCCTCAGCAACACGTTGTCCAGAAACAGGAGTTTGTAACCTCCCAGTCTCTGGGAACGCGTTGCACAGACCTTTCTGCAAGGCCTCCCGAAGATGTTTCATCCTCTGCTCCCTCTGCGATGGCAAGATAAGGTCCGCAACCTTACCCTTGTAACGTGGATCAAGGAGGGTTGCCAGCCAGTATTAGTCCTTCTCCTTGATACCACAAATACGAGGATCCTTACGCAGGCTTTGCAGGATCAGGGAGGCCATGCAGCGTAGGTTTGCTGAGGCATTCGGTCCGGAGTCCTCTGGGTCACTAAGGACAACAACGTCCGCAGCCACCTCCTCCCAGCCACGTACAAGTCCATGTGTTCCTTGGGACTGATCCCTTAAAGACTGCTGCTGATGCTGAGTGCCAGGCTCCACCTCCATACTGACACAATCTTCTTCCTCCTCCTCCTCCTCCTCGTCCTCTTCCTGTGTGATCGGCGGGCACGCAGGAACACTGTCTGGATAAAGGGGGCCTTGAGAGCTAAGGAAGTCCTCCTCTTCCTGCCTCTGTTCTGCCTCAAGTGCCCTGTCCATTATTCCACGCAGCGTTTGCTCCAACAGGTGGACAAGGGGGACAGTGTCACTGATGCATGCACTGTCAGTGCTCACCATCCTCGTGGCCTCCTCGAATGGTGACAGGACAGTGCATGCATCCCTGATCATGGCCCACTGGCGTAGGGAAAAAAAACCAAGCTCCCCTGACCCTGTCCTGGTGCCATAGTCGCACAGGTACTCATTGATGGCCCTCTGCTGCGTGTGCAGCCCCTGCAGCATGGCCAACGTTGAGTTCCACCTGGTGGGCATGTCACAGATTAGGCAGTTCTTGGGCAGGTTAAACTCCTTTTGGAGGTCCGTCAGCCGAGCACTGGCATTATATGACCGGCGGAAATGCACACAGACTTTCCTGGCCTGCCTCAGGACATCCTGTAAGCCCGGGTACCTGCCCAAGAACCGCTGCACCACCAAGTTAAGGACGTGAGCCAAACAGGGCACATGGGTCATTTGTCCCTGTCGGAGGGCAGAGAGGAGGTTGGTGCCATTGTCGCAAACCACCATTCCTGCCTTAAGTTGGCGTGGCGTCAACCACCTCTGAACCTGCCCCTGCAGAGCTGACAGAACCTCTGCCCCAGTGTGGCTCCTGTCCCCCAAGCACACCAGCTCAAGCACCGCATGGCATCTTTTGGCCTGCGTACTTGCGTAGCCCCTTGAACGCCTACGGAGCACCGCTGGTTCCGAGGAAGAGGCCATGGAGGAAGAAGAAGAGGAGGGGGTGGAGGAGAGAGGTGTGTCACAATCAGCATTTTGGAGGCGTGGTGGCGGAACAACCTCCAACACTACTGCACCTTGTCCTGCATCCTTCCCAGCTGCCAGCAGAGTCACCCAATGCGCCGTGAAACTTAGGTAACGTCCCTGTCCATGCCTGCTGGACCATGAGTCAGCGGTAATATGCACCTAAACGCTGACCGCCCTGTCCAGCGAGGCATGGACATTGCCTTCCACATCCCAGTAGAGAGCCGGAATCGCCTTCCGTGAGAAAAAGTGGCGTTTGGGTACCTGCCACTGAGGAACCGCACATTCCACAAACTCACGGAAGGGGGCAGAGTCTACCAACTGAAAAGGCAGCAGTTGAAGTGATAGCAATTTTGCCAAGCTAGCATTCAACCGCTGGGCATGTGGATGGCTGGGAGCAAACTTCTTGATGCACTCGTCTCAAAAAAGGCCCACACCAAAGAACTTTTTGAATAACGCGCAGAGACTGCAGCGCCCTGCACACGTGGAGCTTTGCGGTGTGATGCAGTCAATGTGCTGCCCTTAGGCTGGCCCCTGGAGGGCATCCTGCCTCGTTGGTGATGTGCCGCCTCCTCCTCCTCCTCCTCCTCCTTCTCTCTCCTATCAGGCACCCACGTTGAGTCAGTGACCTCATCATCCCCTCCCTCCTCATCACTGGAGCAAACCTGGCAGTATGCTGCAGCAGGGGGAGCATGACTGCCAGATTGCTGTCCTTCTTGGGCACCCCCTCTGTCCGTGCTCATGTTACTGCCTTCATCGAGCTCAGTATCATCATCAGAGCCTTCCAAACGCTGGGCATCCTCCTGGAGCATGTACCCAACACTGTGGTCAAACAGTTCGAGGGAATCCTCAGGAGGACATGGTGGAGCTAGGGAAGGAGTCACTGATGACATTGAGCTGAGGGAAGAGGCCGCTGCTTTGCCAGACAAAGCACCCTGGGCATGGGTGAGAGAGGATGAGGAGGATGAGGACGGCTTGGTCATCCACTCGACCAAGTCTTCCGCATGTTGCGGCTCAACACGGCCAGCTGCCGAAAAAAAGGCCAAGCGTGTCCCATGGCCACGTGCTGATGAGGATGCACCGTCTCCACGACCAGCACTAGACACAGAGCCTGCTTGCCCTCTCTTATTGGCTTGTGACTGTCTGCCTCTCCTTCTTGGCCTTCCAGACATACTAATGGCCTGTAGCTGCACTAAGCTGGGATAGAACACCTGTAATTTTCTTCAGGTAGCTTTATATACTGTAACCAGACAAGCCTACCTGTCAGTAGGAAGATAACAGGAACGGATCTAGCTGAACACTGTGAGCAGGACGCACTGTACTAAATGTAAATAACAGGAACGGATCTAGCTGAACACTGTGAGCAGGACGCACTGACTGCACTAAATGTAAATAGCAGGAACAGATCTAGCTGAACACTGTGAGCAGGACGCACTGCACTAAATGTAAATAGCAGGAACGGATCTAGCTGAACACTGTGAGCAGGACGCACTGCACTAAATGTAAATAACAGGAACGGATCTAGCTGAACATTGTGAGCAGGACGCACTGCACTAAATGTAAATAGCAGGAACGGATCTAGCTGAACACTGTGAGCAGGACGCACTGCACTAAATGTAAATAGCAGGAACGGATCTAGCTGAACACTGTGAGCAGGACGCACTGCACTAAATGTAAATAGCAGGAACGGATCTAGCTGAACACTGTGAGCAGGACGCACTGCACTAAATGTAAATAACAGGAACGGATCTAGCTGAACACTGTGAGCAGGACGCACTGCACTAAATGTAAATAGCAGGAACGGATCTAGCTGAACACTATGAGCAGGACGCACTGCACTAAATGTAAATAGCAGGAACGGATCTAGCTGAACACTGTGAGCAGGACGCACTGCACTAAATGTAAATAACAGGAACGGATCTAGCTGAACACTGTGAGCAGGACGCACTGCACTAAATGTAAATAACAGGAACGGATCTAGCTGAACACTGTGAGCAGGACGCACTGCACTAAATGTAAATAGCAGGAACGGATCTAGCTGAACACTGTGAGCAGGACGCACTGCACTAAATGTAAATAACAGGAACGGATCTAGCTGAACACTGTGAGCAGGACGCACTGCACTAAATGTAAATAGCAGGAACGGATCTAGCTGAACACTGTGAGCAGGACGCACTGCACTAAATGTAAATAACAGGAACGGATCTAGCTGAACACTGTGAGCAGGACGCACTGCACTAAATGTAAATAACAGGAACGGATCTAGCTGAACACTGTGAGCAGGACGCACTGCACTAAATGTAAATAGTCTAGATAGAAGATAACAGGAACGGATCTAGCTAAACTGAATACAGTGTATATATATATATATGCAACACCTGGGATGCATATATATACACAATACACTGTAAGTGCAGCTAACTGACTGACTGTTCTGCCTAATCTATCTAACTCAAATCAAATGACACTGTCTCTCTCTCTCTCTATCTCTCAGCACACCGGAACACACTACACAGGGCCGCCGTGCAGGCGGCCTTATATAGTGTGGGGCGTGTACTAAATCCCCTGAGCCATAATTGGCCAAAGCCACCCTGGCTTTGGCCAATTACAGCTCTCTCTACTGACGGCGCTGTGATTGGCCAAGCATGCGGGTCATAGTGCATGCTTGGCCAATCATCAGCCAGCAATGCCGCAGTGAATTATGGGCCGTGACGCGCCACACGAATTTGGCGCGAACGGCCCATATCGTTCGCAATTCGACGGACGGTCGAACAGCCGATGTTCGAGTCGAACATGGGTTCGACTCGAACACGAAGCTCATCCCTACTCCAAACTAAAAAAGCCCATTGTTTTAAGATTGAAATTATGGTATAATCCTACATGGCAACTGATGGGTGTCTCCATCCTGTGTTTTGCAATTAAAGAAACGTGGTCCCTAATCCTACAGTATAGGGGATGTTTTGTTTTCCCTATATACAGTGGCTTGCGAAAGTATTCGGCCCCCTTGAACTTTTCAACCTTTTGTCACATTTCAGGCTTCAAACATAAAGATATAAAATTTTTATTTTTTGTGAAGAATCACCAACAAGTGGGACACAATTGTGAAGTGGAACGAAATCTTTTGGATTTTTGAAACTTTTTTAACTAATAAAAAAATGAAAAGTGGGGCGTGCAAAATTATTCGGCCCCCTTGCGTTAATACTTTGTAGAGCCACCTTTTGCTGCGATTACAGCTGCAAGTCACTTGGGGTATGTCTCTATCAGTTTTGCACATCGAGAGACTGAAATTCTTGCCCATTCTTCCTTGCAAAACAGCTCGAGCTCAGTGAGGTTGGATGGAGAGCGTTTGTGAACAGCAGTTTTCAGCTCTTTCCACAGATTCTCGATTGGATTCAGGTCTGGACTTTGACTTGGCCATTCTAACACCTGGATACGTTTATTTGTGAACCATTCCTTTGTAGATTTTGCTGTATGTTTGGGATCATTGTCTTGTTGGAAGATAAATCTCCGTCCCAGTTTCAGGTCTTTTGCAGACTCCAACAGGTTTTCATCCAGAATGGTCCTGTATTTGGCTGCATCCATCTTCCCCTCAATTTTAACCATCTTCCCTGTCCCTGCTGAAGAAAAGCAGGCCCAAACCATGATGCTGCCACCACCATGTTTCACGGTGGGGATGGTGTGTTGAGTGTGATGAGCTGTGTTGCTTTTACGCCAAACATATCGTTTTGCATTGTGGCCAAAAAGTTCGATTTTGGTTTCATCAGACCAGAGCACCTTCTTCCACATGTTTGGTGTGTCTTCCAGGTGGCTTGTGGCAAACTTTAGACGAGACTTTTTATGGATATCTTTGAGAAATGGCTTTCTTCTTGCCACTCTTCCATAAAGGGCAGATTTGTGGAGTGTACGACTGATTGTTGTCCTATGGACAGACTCTCCCACCTCAGCTGTAGTTCTCTGCAGTTCATCCAGAGTGATCATGGGCCTCTTGGCTGCATCTCTGATCAGTCTTCTCCTTGTCTGAGCTGAAAGTTTAGAGGGACAGCCAGGTCTTGGTAGATTTGCAGTGGTCTGATACTCCTTCCATTTCAAAATGATCGCTTGCACAGTGCTCCTTGGGATGTTTAAAGCTTGGGAAATCTTTTTGTATCCAAATCCGGCTTTAAACTTCTCCACAACAGTATTACGGACCTGCCTGGTGTGTTCCTTGGTCTTCATGATGCTCTCTGCGCTTTCAACAGAACCCCGAGACTATCACAGAGCAGGTGCATTTATACAGAGACTTGATTACACACAGGTGGATTCTATTTATCACCATCAGTCATTTAGGACAACATTGGATCATTCAGAGATCCTCGCTGAACTTCTGGAGTGAGTTTTCTGCACTGAAAGTAAAGGGGCCGAATAATTTTGCACGCACCACTTTTCAGTTTTTTAATTGCTAAAAAAGTTTAAAATATCCAATAGATTTCGTTCCACTTCACAATTGTGTCCCACTTGTTGGTGATTCTTCACAAAAAATTAAAATTTTATATCTTTATGTTTGAAGCCTGAAATGTGGCAAAAGGTTGAAAAGTTCAAGGGGGCCGAATACTTTCGCAAGCCACTGTAGAAGGCTCCACAGGAGCACTTCATCATATAGGCTTAGCCCACTGACTGGCAGTTTGTCCTGTATTTAGGGGTCCATGTTTTATTGTCCGGGAGTACAACATTTCTTCCCTCAAGGATGAAGGCTCAAAAATTGCACCTACCACATCAGTAAGTACCAGGTGTTTGGGGTCTAGCTGTGTCTATATCTTGATGGTGACTGGCCACCAGAATGTCACGTAGTGACCGGGACCTCTTGTACGTGATCTCTGGATAAGGTTTAACGAACCTTGAGATTTTCTGTTCTGCTATCAGCGAATACCAAAATTTGTTGAAGGTATTCCGTATCTTTCTGTTGTCGATTAAACTTTGTTAAGATATGTGTTGATGTTGCTGTTTTCTCGTGTCTAGGTTTGTACAGCAGGGCATGTCTCTTCTGGCAATTCACTCTTTTGAATGCCTTCTTTAGGCATGTCCTGCTGTAACACCTGATCAAGATTCGATCACGCAGTCTATTTGCTTACCTCTGAAAGTCTTCCTGCTGCGTGCAATTTCTTCCGATACATAAAAATTGACTATACGGTATGCTCTTGATTAGTCTCTCAGGATGAGAGCTCGTGGCATGTAGTAAACCATTGCCTGCTGATGGTTTCCTAAATAGGTTGGAGCATAGTGCCCCTGACTCATTGATAAAAATTTCCACGTCCAAAAAGGTAATTCTAGACTGCTCAAAAGCATAGGTAAATTTGAGATTAAAGGTGTTCGTTTGCAGACTCTCCAAAAATTTCAATAGACTTTCCTTTGATCCTGCCCAAACCATCAGGACATCGTCAATATAACAGTTCCATGATAGTATCTGACTGATTTCTGCCGATCTAGATTCATCTGAGAACAAATCCCAATCTCACCCCCTCAGGTACAGGTTTGCATAAGAGGGGGCACATTTGGCCCCCATAGCAACCCCCTGTTCCTGGAGGTAGTGGGAACCATTGAATATGAAAATGTTATGGGTCAAGATAAAGCTCAATAGTTCAACAACAAAATCATTGTATTTCTGAGAGTTAATATCACGTTCAGCTAAAAATTCACGTATGACCTCAACCCCCCTTGTATGCGGTATAGAATTGTAAAGGGCTTCAATATCTATCGCAACCAACCAGGAACCCGGGGGCAGCACCAATCCATCTGTAATTTTTAGTAGTTCGATAGTATCCTTTACATATGAAAATAAGCCCTTAACATGTGGGTACAAAAATTCATCCACTAATTGACTCACTTTTTCTGTTAGAGACCCACACCCAGATATAATAGGATGGCCCAGGGGCAAGACAAATTTTTGTGCACTTTTGGCAGTGCATAGAAAGTGGGAGTAGTAAAGTTGGTCATATTCAAGAATTCAAAAGTTTTTTTTGTCTATATGAGCTCCCAGCGAATATTTTAAGTTTTCTCTACTCTGGGGGTGAGTTCATGTTTAATTGAAGCCTGTTTTGAACATGCCCTCCTCCTGTTTAAATACTATAAATTTTTAATACACGTTATGTGTTACAGGCACCATTGTGTGACTCTGGATAAAAATTACATCTCCCCCTATGGGAGATCTGGCCATTTTGGGACCAACGTGTGGATAAGCATTGCCAAACTACCTGTGAGCAACACCAATTAAGTACACCCTCACGACCCTCAAGGTTTGGGAGGTGAAATGACCCCCCTTTTCTCCCCCCTTTTTTTTTATTGTCATATGTGTGTTGATAATAAATAATGAAAAAATATCATGTATTAACTTTGTATTTTCTCTTTTTTTCTTCTCATACACCAAGAGCTGGAAGATTGTATGTTTTTATGGTTACTAAATAAAGCATTATGTCCCTTTCCTGATGAAGCCACATCGGCGAAACATGTTGAAAGATGTGGACATGATACCTATTAATACATATGTGATTACAGTCTGTTTCACTGTCATTTAATAGGCAAATGTGTATGTACCTATGACTGTATTATAAACTGTATTTTTCACTTTTTATAAACTTTTTGAAATAAATAATTTAATTTTTAGATTCTAGCATGTTCATTATTTATGTACCCTAAAAAGTCCCCCATCTCCATTTATTGCTTCTTCTGAACTCTAGGGATGTTGGTACTATACTATGTTAAGAGTCTTGGAACTGAACTCTGCCCATCTATTTGTCAATCGGTTCATGTTAATGGTTTGCCATGTAAGTACAATTATTCATGTATCATACCACATTTATGCTGTGTGTTGCATTGTTTGCTATTTAGCTGAACAGTTTTTAAGATGTTATTACTCTGTACTTATTTGTATCAATATGTATTAATATACTCTTTTTCTCGTTGTAGAAACTTTATACCCATGTTGATTCAATAACATGAAACCTCTGAAGAAGGACCATGTGTCCGAAACATGTAAGGTGTTATTAACACTGTATTGATCCTTGCCAATCCTCTGCACCAGGATAGTGATTCTATACAACTGTATTAATCAGGGTATCAGATATGGTTTTTATGCTTTGTATGTATTATTTGTACATGTTGAATTTGTGTAATAAAATTTATACTTTTTTACTACTGGCTTGATCTGTCTAGTAACGACCCTAAGGGGTTCCTCACCATACCTTTCGGTACCAGGTGGTTTTTCTATGTTTGCTATTATTGGGTCAGACAGACCAAGATTTTTCACATACAGCCACACTCCTCCTCCATTCTATATCCTAAATATAGAACCATTTATCCAACTGTCCATCTAGAGCCTCTAGTTTATAGACTGGTTCCATCCTAAACATAGAACCATTTATCCAACTGTCCATCTAGAGCCTCTGGTTTATAGACCAGATACATCCTAAATATAGAACCATTTATCCAACTGTCCATCTAGAGCCTCTGGTTTATAGACCGGATACATCCTAAATATAGAACCATTTATCCAACTGTCCATCTAGAGCCTCTGGTTTATAGACCGGATACATCCTAAATATAGAGCCATTTATCCAACTGTCCATCCAGAGCCTCTGGTTTATAGACCTGATACATCCTAAATATAGAACCATTTTACAACTGTCCACCCAGAGCCTCTGGTTTATAGACCGGATACATCCTAATTATAGACCCATTTATCCAACTGTCCACCCAGAGCCTCTGGTTTATAGACCGGATACATCCTAAATATAGAACCATATATCCAACTGTCCATCCAGAGCCTCTGGTTTATAGACTGGATACATCCTAAATATAGAACAATTTATCCAACTGTCCATCCAGAGCTGCTAAAATATCAGTTTATACCGGGATGAGCCTTTAACCACTTCCCGCCCAAGGTACGTCAGATGACGTCCTTGACTGAGCGGTGATATATGAATGATGGGTGCAGCTACAGGCATTATTCAGATATCATCTTTAATGCCAGCAATTCTCTACACCAAAAGAATGATCATAGCGGCTGTTCCACCGCTTGATTGTTCTTACGGGTGGCGAGAGGGGACGTCTCCCCCTTTTGCCGCCCTCTGGTGCTTCTACCGACTCACCGCTTACAATAGTGAGTCGGATAACGGATCTGCCGGCCCCGGATGGTGACCATAGAGATTTCCAGCAGACCAGATAGTCGCCGGAGTCTCTATGATGGTTCAGAGACCGGCGCGATGTTATGACGTCACGCCCGGCCTCTGCATTCAAATGAATGGCGCCGCCTCGGCTGGGAAGCCGTGATCGTTTATTTATTTTTGTTGATTTAAGGCTTCTCAGCCTAGAGGTGAGATGTGGGGTCTTATTGACCCCCAAATCTCACTGTAAAGAGGACCTGTCATGCCATATTCCTATTACAAGGGATGTTTACATTCCTTGTAATAGAAATAAAAGTGATCATTTTTTTTTTTTTTTTTAAAGTGTCGAACTAAAAAAAGAAAAGTAAAATTAACAATAAAAAAATAAAATAAATTAAAACACCCCTGTCTCTGTGTGCTCGCACGCAGAAGCGAACGCATACGTAAGTCTCGCCCACATATGAAAACGGTGTTCAAACCATACATGTGAGGTATCACCGCGCACGTTAGAGCGAGAACAATAATTCTAGCCCTAGACCTCCTCTGTAACTCAAAACATGTAACCAGTAAAAATGTTTAAAGCATTGCCTATGGGGATTTTTAAGTACCAAAGTTTGGCACCATTCCACGAGCATGTGCAATTTTGAAGCGTGACATGTTAGGTATCTATTTATTCTGCATAACTTCATCTTTCACATTATGCAAAAAAATTTGGCTAACTTTAATAATTTATTTTTTTTAAAGCATGAAACTGTTTTTTTCAAAAAAAAAAAATGTGTTAAAAAAATTGCTGCACAAATACAGTGCGAGATAAAAAGTTGCAACGACCGTCATTGTATTCTCTAGGGTCTTTGCTAAAAAACACATATATAATGTTTGGGGGTTCTATGTAATTTTCTAGCAAAAATATTATGAATTTTACATGTAGGAGATAAATGTCAGACTTGGCCTGGATGGGAAGTGGTTAATAAAGTGACCTATAGAGGTTGTATAGAAGGTTATTTTCGGCTTGGTAAACCCCTGTGCAGATGTATTGTTCTTTCTATCAGAATGATATATAATGCTGTTTCCTTCCTGTCTCAGTACATAGACCGCAGAGCTGCAGTGAGATTTGCCATGCTGCATACCATTCTTATATCACAAGACTCCGTCACCAGCATGGCTCCCAGCTCCTCAGTGTATAAAAATATGTAAAAATACCATTTCATTCAGATGTATATTCTGTAATGATAAATACATTTATTTTTGCACACAATTAAAATAGGAATCCAATGTGTTTTGCTCTCAGCCTCCCACCACCCCCTGCAGGAGGTGGGGCAGCACTGGGAGCCAATCAGGTTTGCTACAGTGCACATGAGCTGACAGGCAAACAGAGCATAGAGATAAGCTTGCTAGTCTTCCGCTGGTCCCTAAGCCAGCTGTAGTGCGATTTTTTTTCCCTGATGGGGGAATACCTCCCATGGAGCTATTATGTTCTCCCTGCAGGCATCGCCCTAGTATAACCACCTCAATAACCCGAGAACGCCATATGACGTTATACGGGCGGGAAGTACAACCCTAGACTTAATTGAACCCATTGAGCAATGAAACCCTTCTTAGTGGAAAATGTTTTAATGTGGGTTAGTGATCAAATATAAACGCACCACATCCCTGGATTGTCAATGAAAAATGGTCATGGTAGTATGAGATTTTTTTAGGTGCCGTCTAACAGTCTACACATAGATTAAAATGAACATAGTTTATTGGCATTACAAGGTTAAAATTCAATACAAAAATAAAAAAGAGATAATATACACATATCTCTGTTACACTGTCAGACAAATGTAAAAAGGAAGACAAAGCTCTCTCTGAAAAAATGGGATTTTAACCACTTGCCGACCGCCTCAAGCCTATATACGTGAGCAGAGCGGCACGGGCAGGCAAAATCACGTACCTGGTACGTGATTGCCTTCTCGCGGGCGGGGGGTCCGATCGGACCCCCCCTGGTGCCATCGGCGGTCGGCGTTTGGTTGGGAGCGATGAGAGACGAGGGGGAGACCATCCGATCGTGGCCCCCTCTCGCGATCGCTCCCAGCCAATGAGAAACATCCCCTGCCTCTGTATAGTACACAGAGGCAGAGGATGTGATGTCATCTCTCCTCGGCTGGCCAGTTTCCGTTCCAGCGCCGAGGAGAGATGACATGTAAGTGCACCAACACTCACACACAACAAAGTAGAACATGCCAGGCACACTAAACACCCCCGATCCCCCCCCGATCGCCCCCCGATCCCCCCCCCAATCACCCCCCCCTGTCACAAACTGACACCAAGCAGGTTTTTTTTTTTTTCCTGATTACTGCATAGTGTCAGTTTGTGACAGTTAGCAGTGGTAGGACAGTGAGTGTTAGCCCCCTGCACGTCTAGGGTACCCCCCTAACTGCCCCTAATAAAGTTTTAACCCCTTGATCACCCCCTGTCGCCAGTGTCGCTAAGCGATCATTTTTCTGATCGCTGTATTAGTGTCGCTAGTTAGGAACGTAAATATTTAGGTTCGCTGTCAGCGTTTTATAGCGACAGGGACCCCCATATACTATCTAATAAATGTTTTAACCCCTTGATTGCCCCCTAGTTAACCCTTTCACCACTGATCACCGTATAACTGTTACGGGTGACGCTGGTTAGTTCGTTTACTTTTTATAGTGTCAGGGCACCCGCCGTTTATTACCGAATAAAGGTTTAGCCCCCTGATCGCCCGGCGGTGATATGCGTCGCCCCAGGCAGCGTCAGATTAGCGCCAGTACCGTGAACACCCACGCACGCATCGTACACCTCCCTTAGTGGTATAGTATCTGAACGCATCAATATCTGATCCGATCAGATCTATACTAGCGTCCCCAGCAGTTTAGGGTTCCCAAAAACGCAGTGTTAGCGGGATCAGCCCAGATACCTGCTAGCACCTGCGTTTTTCCCCTCCGCCCGGCCCAGCCCAGCCCACCCAAGTGCAGTATCGATCGATCACTGTCACTTACAAAACACTAAACGCATAACTGCAGCGTTCGCAGAGTCAGGCCTAATCCCTGCGATCGCTAACAGTTTTTTTGGTAGCATTTTGGTGATCTGGCAAGCACCAGCCCCAGGCAGCGTCAGATTAGCGCCAGTACCACTAACACCCACACACGCAGCATACGCCTCCCTTAGTGGTATAGTATCTGATCGGATCAATATCTGATCCGATCAGATCTATACTAGCGTCCCCAGCAGTTTAGGGTTCCCAAAAACGCAGTGTTAGTGGGATCAGCCCAGATACCTGCTAGCACCTGCGTTTTGCCCCTCTGCCCGGCCCAGCCCAGCCCACCCAAGTGCAGTATCGATCGATCACTGTCACTTTTTTTTGTAGAGTTTTGGTGAACTGGCAAGCGCCAGCGGCCTAGTACACCCCGGTCGTAGTCAAACCAGCACTGCAGTAACACGTGGTGACGTGGCGAGTCCCATAAGTGCAGTTCAAGCTGGTGAGGTGGCAAGCACAAGTAGTGTCCCGCTGCCACCAAAAAGACAAACACAGGCCTGTTGTGCCCATAGTGCCCTTCCTGCTGCATTCGCCAATCCTAATTGGGAACCCACCGCTTCTGCAGCGCCCGTACTTCCCCCATTCACATCCCCAAACAAATGCAGTCGGCTGCATGAGAGGCATTTTCTTTATGTCCTCCCAAGTACCCCTACCCAACGAACCCCCCCAAAAAAGATGTTGTGTCTGCAGCAAGCGCGGATATAGGCGTGACACCCGCTATTATTGTCCCTCCTGTCTTGACAATCCTGGTCTTTGCATTGGTGAATGTTTTGAACGCTACCATTCACTAGTTGAGTATTAGCGTAGGGTACATCATTGCACAGACTAGGCGCACTTTCACAGGGTCTCCCAAGATGCCATCGCATTTTGAGAGATCCGAACCTGGAACCGGTTAAAGTTATAAAAGTTACAGTTACAAAAAAAAAGTGTTAAACAAAAAAAAAAAACACAAACAAAAATAAAAAAAAATAGTTGTCGTTTTATTGTTCTCTCTCTCTCTATTCTCTCTATTGTTCTGCTCTTTTTTACTGTATTCTATTCTGCAATGTTTTATTGTTATTATGTTTTATCATGTTTGCTTTTCAGGTATGCAATTTTTTATACTTTACCGTTTACTGTGCTTTATTGTTAACCATTTTTTTGTCTTCAGGTACGCCATTCACGACTTTGAGTGGTTATACCAGAATGATGCCTGCAGGTTTAGGTATCATCTTGGTATCATTCTTTTCAGCCAGCGGTCGGCTTTCATGTAAAAGCAATCCTAGCGGCTAATTAGCCTCTAGACTGCTTTTACAAGCAGTGGGAGGGAATGCCCCCCCCCACCGTCTTCCGTGTTTTTCTCTGGCTCTCCTGTCTCAACAGGGAACCTGAGAATGCAGCCGGTGATTCAGCCAGCTGACCATAGAGCTGATCAGAGACCAGAGTGGCTCCAAACATCTCTATGGCCTAAGAAACCGGAAGCTACGAGCATTTTATGACTTAGATTTCGCCGGATGTAAACAGCGCCATTGGGAAATTGGGGAAGCTTTTTATCACACCGATCTTGGTGTGGTCAGATGCTTTGAGGGCAGAGGAGAGATCTAGGGTCTAATAGACCCCAATTTTTTCAAAAAAGAGTACCTGTCACTACCTATTGCTATCATAGGGGATATTTACATTCCCTGAGATAACAATAAAAATGATTTAAAAAAAAAAATGAAAGGAACAGTTTCAAAATAAGATAAAAAAGCAAAAAAATAATGAAGAAAAAAAAAAAGCACCCCTGTCCCCCCTGCTCTCGCGCTAAGGCGAACGCAAGCGGCGGTCTGGCGTCAAATGTAAACAGCAATTGCACCATGCATGTGAGGTATCATCGCGAAGGTCAGATCGAGGGCAGTAATTTTAGCAGTAGACCTCCTCTGTAAATCTAAAGTGGTAACCTGTAAAGGCTTTTAAAGGCTTTTAACAATGTATTAATTTTGTTGCCACTGCACGTTTGTGCGCAATTTTAAAGCATGTCATGTTTGGTATCCATGTACTCGGCCTAAGATCATCTTTTTAATTTCATCAAACATTTGGGCAATATAGTGTGTTTTAGTGCATTAAAATTTAAAAAAGTGTGTTTTTTCCACAAAAAATGCGTTTGAAAAATCGCTGCGCAATTACTGTGTGAAAAAAAAAAAATGAAACACCCACCATTTTAATCTGTAGGGCATTTGCTTTAAAATAATATATAATGTTTGGGGGTTCAAAGTAATTTTCTTGCAAAAAAAAATTATTTTTTCATGTAATCAAAAAGTGTCAGAAAGGGCTTTGTCTTCAAGTGGTTAGAAGAGTGGGTGATGTGTGACATAAGCTTCTAAATGTTGTGCATAAAATGCCAGGACAGTTCAAACCCCCCCAAATGACCCCATTTTGGAAAGTAGACACCCCAAGCTATTTGCTGAGAGGCATGTCGAGTCCATGGAATATTTTATATTGTGACACAAGTTGCGGGAAAGAGACAAATTTTTTTTTTTTTTTTTGCACAAAGTTGTCACTAAATGTTATATTGCTCAAACATGCCATGGGAATATGTGAAATTACACCCCAAAATAAATTCTGTTGCTTCTCCTGAATACGGGGATACCACATGTGTGGGACTTTTTGGGAGCCTAGCCGCGCACGGGACCCCGAAAACCAAGCACCGCCTTCAGGCTTTCTAAGGCCGTAAATTTTTGATTTCACTCTTCACTGCCTATCACAGTTTCGGAGGCCATGGAATGCCCAGGTGGCACAAACCCCCCCCAAATGACCCCATTTTGGAAAGTAGACACCCCAAGCTATTTGCTGAAAGGTATAGTGAGTATTTTGCAGACCTCACTTTTTGTCACAAGGTTTTGAAAATTGAAAAAAGAAAAAAAAAAATTTTTTCTGGTCTTTCTTCATTTTCAAAAACAAATGAGAGCTGCAAAATACTCACCATGCCTCTCAGCAAATAGCTTGGGGTGTCTACTTTCCAAAATGGGGTCATTTGGGGGGGTTTGTGCCATCTTGGCATTTTATGGCCTTCAAAACTGTGATAGGTAGTGAGGAGTGAAATCAAAAATGTATGCCCTTAGAAATCCTGAAGGTGGTGCTGGGTTTTCGGGGCCCCGTACGCGGCTAGGCTCCCAAAAAGTGCCACACATGTGGTATCCCCGTACTCAGGAGAAGCAGCTGAATGTATTTTGGGGTGCAATTCCACATATGCCCATGGCCTATGTGAGCAATATATCATTTAGTGACAACTTTTTGTAATTTTTTTTTTTTTGTCATTATTCAATCACTTGGGACAAAAAAAATAAATATTCAATGGGCTCAACATGCCTCTCGGCAATTTCCTTGGGGTGTCTACTTTCCAAAATGGGGTCATTTGGGGGGGGGGTTGTACTGCCCTGCCATTTTAGCACCTCAAGAAATGACATAGGCAGTCATAAACTAAAAGCTGTGTAAATTCCAGAAAATGTACCCTAGTTTGTAGACGCTATAACTTTTGCGCAAACCAATAAATATACACTTATTGACATTTTTTTACCAAAGACATGTGGCCGAATACATTTTGGCCTAAATGTATGACTAAAATTTAGTTTATTGGATATTTTTTATAACAAAAAGTAGAAAATATCATTTTTTTCAAAATTTTCAGTCTTTTTCCGTTTATAGCGCAAAAAATAAAAATGGCAGAGGTGATCAAATACCATCAAAAGAAAGCTCTATTTGTGGGAAGAAAAGGACGCAAATTTCGTTTGGGTAGAGCATTGCATGACTGCGCAATTAGCAGTTAAAGCGACGCAGTGCCGAATTGTAAAAAGTGCTCTGGTCAGGAAGGGGGTAAATCCTTCCGGGGCTGAAGTGGTTAAGGGGAGATAATGTATCTGTTTGAAGTGAGCCAATACCACAGTGATTAATATAAAAATATAAATATACATTTTATTGAAAACATTTAAAATATATACTACAAAAATCTTTAGATGAAATCTGTGATGTCTTTAATGCCCTGATGAAGCAAAATATATGCAAAACATGTTGGCTGATCACAACTGATTTCTGAACACAAGCTGTTGTATGGTCATATGATGATGTCTGATTTTTTTCAATAAAATTTATATTTTTATATTAATCACGGTAGTATTGACTCACTCCAAACAGATACATTATCTCCCCTTAAAATCCAATTTTTTCAGAGAGAGTTTTGTCTACCTCTTCACATTTGTCTGGTTATTATAGGGATTGGGAGTCCTGTCTCTGTTTCTCTGAAATACAGTCCAATCATCTATACATATACTATATCTATTTCACTGTCATAGAATGTTCACATATACAGCGGTATCACACTCGTGTTCCCAACATGTTTCCCCTGTCAGAGCTTCGTCAGGGGATTTGACAGCTGATTTTAGTATAAGAACTACATCAAAACAAGTAACAAAGTGTCACAGAATATCTGACATGATACATGATTTACAACAATGAGATATGTTACTAACATACATATAAATAGCTTATTCAGTATGTAGGATGCTCAAAAATCTTACCCTCTGGGAGGTGGCCATTTGTCAAAAGCATGCCCATCTAAGATGTGTGGGGCAATGAGGTATGGTGTGACCAACTAAAAAAACCCATCTTAGTGGAAGTTGCTGGCTTGCAGTTTTTTATACATTTCATTTTCAATGTCAAAAATATTAAAAGTTCATATTTTTACTATGTTTTATTATTAATATTACAGTATATAGCACCACCAGTCGGCGCAGCAAAAAATAAAGGTAGACAACATACAGTATTTGGTTTTTAGACGGAGGCTGGATAGGCATTCCTGAAGAGATACATTTTCAGGAATTACTTAAAGGTTTATAGAATAGGATAAAGATTGTAGACATGTGCGAGTATTTTCGTACGAATCGAAAATTCGTACAAATTTCCGGAAATTCGTACATTAGTACGCATCCGAAATATGAATTTTTATGCATACGAATTCTGTACGGAATTTTGTTTACGAATTTCGGATCTAAATTCATAGCGAACATTCGTAATTGTTATGAAAAGTTAACGAACCTAAAAGTTAAAAACCCAGGAAGTCAGCACAGCACAGGGATGGTGGGAGCTCCTCGTAATGATAAATTTATCATAACGAACTTTCATTATTTTGCGAAAAGTTTACGAATCGAAAATTTGTTTGTATTTTGCGAAAGTTTATGAAACGAAAATTCATATTTCATATGAATCCGAATTGAATTTTGGACACAAATTACAACATACAAATAAATTTTTGTACGAAACAGAACAAAATGAAACAAATTTATTAACAGCGCACATGTCTAAAAGATTGGGGTAGGAGTTCCAGAGGACAAGAGAGGTTTTGGAGAAGTCCTGGAGATGAGCATGGGAGGAGCTAGAAAATAGGGGGTTTTGGGAGAAGTAGAGAGGACATTTTGGGTGAAATTTTGAGGTAAGGTTGGTGGTGTAGCTTGGGGCAGAGTTTTGTATGGCTTTGTAGGTTGCTTAAAATTTAACTTTTATCTATTGGATAATTGGAAGCCAGTGTAGGGATTGGCAGAGAGGGGTGGCAGACAATGAGCAGCTGGTAGGTGGATGAGTCTGGCAAAAACATTCCTGATAGATTGAAAGGGGATTAGCCTTGGTATAGGTAGGCTGTAAGGAATGCTCATTGTAATCCAGTATGAGAAGAGCAGTGCGTGTGTATGCACATTTGTGAGCATAAAGTCAATGTATGTTAGAATGCATGCATGGACATATGTTAGCATGCATGCGCAGACGTATAAGTGTGCACAGTTAGTGTGCGCATAGATGCATGTGCATGAATGGCACTGGTATTAGCATCACAACTCCTGACATGGATAGGGTACTGAGTGGTCTTCAGCTAGTTCTAGTTCCTGATTTACATATTACACGATTCTGCCTTCCTGTGTATAAACTTAGCTTTGACCTGCTGGGATTTTTGTTTGCCCGTTGTGACCTTGGCCTGTATTTCAGAATCTGCGTCCTGCCTTCTGATAAGGTACCTTGCTTCAAGGCTGCTAATTGATCTTGCCCTGTATTCTGACTCTGCCTCAGGTTCAGTGCACCCACAGCCAACCCCAACCCCCCCCCCCCCCCGGTCCGCTCGGGTCATCCACACACACACACACGGTCGGTCAGATGGTTACGAGCCCATCACTTATTCCTCCGGGCGGAGACTTCCCCTGCATCTCTTTCTCGACATCACGGTGGATTCCTCCGTGCGTCTCCTCCCTCCTCCTCCTAGGCTAATTGGAATGCTTCTCCTTTTGGCCAATGGGGAACAGGTGGCCCACTTCCTGATTGGCTGGGAGGAGAATGAGTGTGACAATAGCGAATATTCATTTGCTATTGTCACACAACTGGGTGGGCTCACCCTTTTTTGAAGCCCTCTAAACACGTACTTAAAAAACTAAAAAACCCCAAATGAAATCCATGCCTCCAGTGCCCCACATGTAGATTAGGGGGGCGGACCCATGGATAGGGGGGCAGCGCCCTTGCGCCCCTCATGGTGAGGCCGTAACTGCGTAGGTTTTTGTACCTTATTGCCCGACTGTTGACAGTTTGCGTGTGTTTCCTGGCTTTGTTCTTGTCTTTTTGCTCCTGTCTACTAATTGGATGCTACTACTGTATGTTTCTGCAACTGGTTCCTACCCAGTGGTCCACAATTGTCTGTATTTCACACCCAACAGCTGGCACTGCTTTCAGTATCATCCCTCGTGCCAATCTGTGTCCTCACATTACCTGACAGCACAACCAATGGACAAGAGAAGCCCCCATCTTCAGCTTGATCTCCACCAGATATGTGACATGGAGGCCAACGAGGAGGGAGTTGCAATGGGCGAGGCAAGAGATAACAAGGGATTGAATTAGAAGCTTTGTGGTGTCCTTTGTTAGGAAGGAACAAATTTTTGTAAATATTGAAGAGGTAAAGGCGGCAAAATTTGGACAGTGATTGGATGTGGGACCAAAAGGAGAGGTCAGAACCCAGCATAGCACTGAACACCCTGGCCTGTTTGTTACCATCATACTTGTTATCTCTATTATTTGGCAAATATAGCTATAACATGTATAAATAGCTCAATAAAGTGCTGTGCAACAAAATCATAAAGAAAAAACATTTATACATTATGTGCAAGGGAATATATGTGCGTAGAATACTACTCACAATAAAGTGCACAAGAACAATCGCCTTTTTGATGAATACATGTTGTCCCCTTAAGGATGAACATCCATCTGACAAACAGAATGTAAGGTGGTCGACCTCAGCCTTCCGGCACGATGGCGTCACATACTGTAGCCCTGCCCCTGACGCTTTTCATCACGTGATGCCTAACTTTCTCTTGTGTACTGATGTAGCGCCCTTGTCTTGTGAGTAGTATTCTTTATGTTGAAGTAAATGTTATATGTTATGGGTGACTACACTATGAGGGAAATGTATTTCTTTTCCTTCATTGAATTGGTTGCCCGCTATGTTATCGAGTGGATGATAAAGCTGGTGGTGTTCTTTTCTGGTGAAGAGTGGAATGGTTATGGCCCATGTTGCTGGGAAAGATTCATTTGACCTTACCTGAGTACGAGTCAATATCTGAAGTTAGTGGCAGCATAGAAAGGTGGTGGTACACAGCGGTGTAGCATGAGGATATCCTCACCTGGAAGCACACATGTTATGTGAACACTTTTTTTTGCAGCACGTTAATTGAGAAAATTCACATCAAGAGTTAAACAAGATTTTAAAGGACATTAAGGATTTCTTTACAACATCTCTAACAGGTCACATTTCTATTAGATTTATCACTGTCAATTTATAGTGTGTATATATCTCATTGCACATATATAGTTGCCATTTATTCATTTGCAGATACAGTATCTCACAAAAGTAAGTACACCCCTCACATTTTTGTAAATATTTTCTTCTATCTTTTCATGTGACAACACTGAAGAAATGACACTTTGCTACAATGTAAAGTAGTGAGTGTACAGCTTGTATAACAGTGTAAATTTTGTGGTTGTGGGAATGATGCCCTTGTCCCCATCAACATGGGGACAAGGTGCTTTGGGGGTGACTCCAAAGCAACCCCCCATGTTGAGGGCATGAGGCCTGGTATCCCCCCTCTTTTCCTGCGGCCTGCCAGGTTGCGTGCTCGGATAAGGGTCTGGTATGGATTTTGGGGGGGACCCCTATGCCATTTTTTTACTATTCCGTTTTTTTCAATTTTTTTTATCTATATTGCCGAGACCTGACAATTCATTACAGCCGCGATCAGTTTTCATGACAAATTTTTCCTTTAGAAATGTCATTTTGCTGCGGTATTGTTCTAAACACAGGAAACACATGCCACTTTACAGGCATACTATAGACACCCCCCCAGGTACGATATTTAAAGGAATATTTCATTTTTATTGTTTCACTTTAGGCATTATTAAAATCACTGCTCCCGAAAAAACGTCTGTTTTCAAAACCTTTTTGCATTGATCCATGTCCCCTGGGGCAGGACCCGGGTCCCCAAACACTTTTTATGACAATAACTTGCATATACTGTAAGCCTTTAAAATTAGCACTTTTGATTTTTCACATTCGTGTCCCATAGACTTTAACAGTGTTCGTGTGTTCTGTCAAATTTTTGGCCTGTTCGCATGTTCTGGTGTGAATCGAACCGGGGGGAGGCGGGATGTTTTGGCTCATCCTTACCGGGGAGGGAAAATGGCTAATTAGGCCCAATTTGGAGATTTTCACTTAGGGATGTACTGACTTTTGTTGCCAGCGGTTTAGACATTAATGGCTGTGTGTTGAGTTATTTTGAGGGGACAGCAAATTTACACTGTTATACAAGCTGTACACTCACTACTTTACATTGTAGCAAAGTGTCATTTCTTCAGTGTAGTCACATGAAAAGAGAGAAGAACATATTTACACAAATGACGGGTGTACTCACTTTTGTGAGATACTATATATTTGCACGTTTATTCATTTGCACATACAGTATATATGTTTTTTCTTTATGATTTTGTTGTTCGGCACTTTATTGATTTATACATTTCTGATGTGGAAACACAGGACAGTCGCTAGCAGCAACACATTTGTTATATTTTTTTTGGTGTATATTATTGCTATAATGTTGCTTGTGTGACCTCATACAAGTTTCATGTTGGGTATTTTCATTATCTTGAGCTGTTCTGATCCTTTAGTAGATTGGCTCTGTGGTCTTCTATATTTGATATCTCATCCTGTGGTCACACCTCGCTCTCTCATTCTTCATCTTCCTCCAGAAAGTGACCATACAGATGAGGAGAGAAGTGTAGAGGACACAGACAGCACCATGTGACAGGAGGTGACCCCAAACTGATCTCTTCATTGCTGGACCTGCTGAAAATAGAGGAGAAAATAAGAAATATACTACGATTTTTCTGGAACCAGTTACACCGAGCAGAACTGGAAAATATAAAAAATCAATTGGCTTATTACATAAGGCAAAGCAGTTTTTTTTTTACATCAGCCAATCTGGTTGTTAAGGTTAGGGGTACTGCTAGACATGAGTTCCCCAGCCCATCCATTGGACCCCTGACCCCGTTGGTCTTCTGCTGAGCACTGGGACTGCCAATTCGGCCCAATTCACACCTCAACGTTTTGTAGCTTAGAGCTCGAAGCTCCAAAACACTGGAGGAGAAAAAAAGCAATTATTCTCTATGGTGATGGTTCACATCTCTACTCCAAATCGTCTGAAGCATGGGCGTCCGCAGAACCATTCTATGCCCCTTTTGACAATGTCATGAAGGGGAGGGGCTTAGTCATTTTCACATAAAGCGCAGGCCAGGCCAGGGTCCCCCATATAGATCCCCCCTTTTAGAGCAGACCAGGGCAGGTCCCCAGAGGATAGATCCCCCTTTACTTAGTTGTCTTACTCTTACCTTCTTTTCACCACTCCGCATTACATGGTGGGCACAGCTCATTACACGGTGGGCACTGTACAGCACAGCAGATGACATGGTGGGCACAGCACATTACATGTCATCTACTGTGCTGTAAAGTGCCCTTCATGTAATGCAGAGTAGTGTGCCCTTTGTGTAATGTGCTGTGCCCACCATGTCATGTGGTGTGGTGTGCCCACTCTGTAATGTACAGTGTCCACCGTGTAATGTGCTGTGCCCACCATGTAATGCGGAGTGGTGAAAAAAAGGTGGATGTGGTGGGCACACTACTCCGCATTACATGGTGGGCACTTTACAGCACATGACATAGTGGGCACAGCACATGTGATGGTGGGCACAGCACATTACACAAAGCGCACACCACTCCGCATTACATGGTGGGAACTGTACAGCACAGCAGATGACATGGTGGGCACAGCAAATTACACAGAGGGCACACTGCTCCACATTACATGGTGGGCATGGTGGGCACAGCACAGCAGAAGACACGATGGATACAGTACATGATATGGTGGGCACAGCACATTACATGGAGGGCACACCACTCTGCATTACATAGTGAGAAGTGTACAGCACAGCAGAGGACATGGTGGGCACAGTACATTACACAGAGGGCACACTACTCGGCATTACATGGTGGGCACTGCACATGGTGGTCACTGCACTGCACATGGTGGGCACATTACATGACATGGTGGGTATAATACATCACAATGGTCAGTTTATGCACAATCCCCCCTGTTTACTGACCTCATTTTAGCAGCATGTTAGATCTTCTTCCTCCCAGGCTAATGCAGGATGACATCAGCGCCCCTCCCCCATACAGCTGCCTGAAGCCCCTAGAGACTGAGGATCTGTGTGTGTGCAGATCCTGTGATAGGAGCCGGGCAGCACAGACAGCTTCAGCGCCCCTCCTCTACCTCAGCTTGCGGCGCCTGGGTGCATTTCCCCCCCCCCGTGCACCCGCTTCCAGGGGGGGCAATTGACCTTCCTGCTCCCCCTTGTGGACGCCCATGACCTGAAGCCAAATGCCTGAAGCTTATAAAAGTTCTGGAGCTTTTTTTGTAGCTAGAGCTGGGCAGATTGGTGCATTTTTGAAGCGGTTTTTGTTCCATATAAATGCATGGAAGAGTTTGATTTGGGCATTTTTAAGCGTTTTAGCTTGTTTTGTCTTGCGTTTTCAAGCATTTTTCTGCTCAATGCAATACTATATAAAAAAATACTACAAATACATAAAATACATAAATAAATAAGTAATATATAAATTAGAAGACCCTAACCATAATATTGACCCCTAATCCCTAATATAAACCCCTAATCCTAACCTTAATATTTACCCCTAATCCTAATACTAACCCATAACACTAATATTGACCCTGACACTAAAATTGAGCCCTAATCCTAACCCCATATCATTAACCCCTATCCCTAATCCTAACCCCTAAACCTAATATTGACTCCTAACCCTAATCCTAACCGCTAACCCTAATATTAACACCTAATCCTAATATTGACCCCTAATACTAATATTAACCCCTAACCACAATTTTGACCCCTAACCCTATTATTGAACCCTAGCCCTAATATTAACCCCTAATCCTAACCCCTAGCCCTAATATTAACCCCTAACCATGTATTGAGCTCTAACCTAATATTGACCCCTAACGCTAATCCTAACCCCTAACCCTAATCCTAACCCCTAACCCTAATCCTAGCCCCTAACCTAATCCTTACCCCTAACCCAATCCTAGCCCCTAACCCTAACCCCTAACCCTAATCCTAGCCCCTAATCCTAACCCCTAACCCTAATCCTAGCCCCAACACCTAATCCTAATCCTAACCCCTAGCCCTAATCCTAGCCCCTAACCCTAATCCGAACCCCTAACCCTAAGCCCAGCTCCAACCCTAATCCTAGCCCCTAACCCTAATCCTAGCCCAACACTAATCCCAACCCCTAACCCTAATCCTAGCCCCTAACCCTAATCCTAACCCCTAATCCTAACCCCTAACCTTAAGCCTAGCCCCTAACCCTAATCCTAGCCCCTAACCCTAATCCTAGCCCCTAACCTTAATTCTAACCCCTAAGTCTAATCCTAGCCCCTAACCCTAATCCTAACCCCTAACCCAAATCCTAGCCCCTAACATTAATCCTAACCCCTAACCCTAATCCTTACCCTTAGCCCAGCCCCTTATCTTAGCCCCTAACCCTAATCCTAGCCCCTAACCCTAATCCTAACCCCTAACCCTAATCCTAACCCTAAACCTAGCCCCAACTCTAATCCTAGCCCCTAACCCCAATCCTAGCCCCTAACCCTAATCCTAACCCTAATCCTAGCCCCAACCCTAATCCTAACCCCTAACCCTAATCCTAACCCCTAATCCCAACCCTAATCCTAGCCCCTAACCCTAATCCTAACCCTAATCCTAACCCCTAACCCTAATTCTAGCCCCTAACCCTAATCCTAGCCCCTAACCCTAATCCTAACCCCTAACCCTAATCCTAGCCCCAACCCTAATCCTAACCCCTAACCCTAATCCTAACCCCTACCCCCAACCCTAATCCTAGCCCCTAACCCTAATCCTAGCCCCTAACCCTAATCCTAACCCCTAACCCTAATTCTAGCTCCTAACCCTAATCCTAACCCCTAACCCTAATCCTAGCCCCTAACCCTAAGCCTAGCCCCAACCCTAATCCTAGCCCCTAACCCTAATCCTAGCCCCTAACCCTAACCCTAACCCCTAATCCTAGCCCCAACCCTAATCCTAGCCCCAACCCTAATCCTAAAGCCTAACCCTAATCCTAACCCCAACCCTAATCCTAGCCCCTAACCCTAATCCTAACCCCTAATCCTAACCCCTCACCCTAACCCTAATCCTAGCCCCTAACCCTAATCCTAACCCCTAATCCTAACCCCTAACCCTAATCCTAACCCCTAATCCTAGCCCTTAACCCTAATCCTAACCCTAATCCTAGCCCCTAACCCTAATCCTAACCCCTAACCCTAATCCTAGCCCCTAACCCTAATCCTAACCCCTAACCCTAAGCCTAGCCCCAACCCTAATCCTAGCCCCTTAACCCTAATCCTAGCCCCTAACCCTAATCCTAACCCCTAACCCTAATCCTAGCCCCTAAGCCTAGCCCCAACCCTAATCCTAGTCCCTAGCCCTAATCCTAATCCCTAACCCTAGCCCCAACCCTAATCCTAGCCCCCTAACCCTAATCCTAACCCTAATCCTAACCCTTAACCCTAATCCTAGCCCCTAACCCTAATCCTAACTCCTAACCCTAATCCTAACCCCTAACCCCAACCCTAATCCTAGCCCCTAACCCTAATCCTAACCCCTAACCCTAATCCTAACCCTAATCCTAACCCCTAACCCTAATCCTAGCCCCAACCTTAATCCTAACCCCTAACCCTAATCCTAACCCCTAACCCCAACCCTAATTCTAGCCCCTAACCCTAATCCTAGCCCCTAACCCTAATCCTAACCCCTAACCCTAATTCTAGCTCCTAACCCTAATCCTAACCCCTAACCCTAATCCTAACCCCTAATCCTAATACTAGCCCCTAACCCTAAGCCTAGCCCCAACCCTAATCCTAGCCCCTAACCCTAATCCTAGCCCCTAACCCTAACCCCTAATCCTAGCCCCAACCCTAATCCTAACCCCTAACCCTATTCCTAACCCCAACCCTAATCCTAGCCCCTAACCCTAATCCTAACCCCTAATCCTAACCCCTAACCCTAATCCTAACCCCTAACCCTAATCCTAGCCCCTAACCCTATTCCTAACCCCTAACCCTAATCCTAACCCTAATCCTAGTCCCTAACCCTAATCCTAGCCCCAACCCTAATCCTAGCCCTTAACCCTAATCCTAACCCCTAACCCTAGCCCCAACCCTACTCCTAGCCCTCTAACCCTAACCCTAACCCTAATCCTAACCCTTAACCCTAATCCTAGCCCCTAACCCTAATCCTAACTCCTAACCCTAATCCTAACCCCTAACCCTAATCCTAGCCCCTAACCCTAATCCTAACCCCTAACCCTAAGCCTAGCCCCAACCCTAATCCTAGCCCCTTAACCCTAATCCTAGCCCCTAACCCTAATCCTAACCCCTAACCCTAATCCTAGCCCCTAAGCCTAGCCCCAACCCTAATCCTAGCCCCTAACCCTATTCCTAATCCCTAACCCTAGCCCCAACCCTAATCCTAGCCCCCTAACCCTAATCCTAACCCTAATCCTAACCCTTAACCCTAATCCTAGCCCCAAACCCTAATCCTAACTCCTAACCCTAATCCTAACCCCTAACCCCAACCCTAATCCTAGCCCCTTACCCTAATCCTAACCCCTAACCCTAATCCTAACCCTAATCCTAACCCCTAACCCTAATCCTAGCCCCAACCCTAATCCTAACCCCTAACCCTAATCCTAACCCCTAACCCCAACCCTAATCCTAGCCCCTAACCCTAATCCTAGCCCCTAACCCTAATCCTAACCCCTAACCCTAATTCTAGCTCCTAACCCTAATCCTAACCCCTAACCCTAATCCTAACCCCTAATCCTAATACTAGCCCCTAACCCTAAGCCTAGCCCCAACCCTAATCCTAGCCCCTAACCCTAATCCTAGCCCCTAACCCTAACCCCTAACCCTAATCCTAGCCCCAATCCTAATCCTAACCCCTAACCCTAATCCTAACCCCAACCCTAATCCTAGCCCCTAACCCTAATCCTAGCCCCTAACCCTAATCCTAACCCTAAACCTAATCCTAGCCCCTAACCCTAATCCTAACCCCTAATCCTAACCCCTAACCCTAATCCTAACCCCTAACCCTAATCCTAGCCCCTAACCCTATTCCTAACCCCTAACCCTAATCCTAACCCTAATCCTAGCCCCTAACCCTAATCCTAGCCCCTAACCCTAATCCTAACCCCTAATCCTAACCCCTAACCCTAATCCTAACCCCTAACCCTAATCCTAGCCCCTAACCCTATTCCTAACCCCTAACCCTAATCCTAACCCTAATCCTAGCCCCAACCCTAATCCTAGCCCCAACCCTAATCCTAGCCCCTAACCCTAATCCTAACCCCTAACCCTAGCCCCAACCCTACTCCTAGCCCCCTAACCCTAATCCTAACCCTAATCCTAACCCTTAACCCTAATCCTAGCCCCTAACCCTAATCCTAACTCCTAACCCTAATCCTAACCCCTAACCCCAACCCTAATCCTAGCCCCTAACCCTAATTCTAACCCCTATCCCTAATCCTAGCCCCTAACCTAATGAAATAAATACATAATATTAAGTAAATTAAAAAAATGAACCCTTAGCCCTAACCTTTAACCCCTAACTATAACCCTTAAAAAAAAGTTAAAAAAATAAATTAATAATAAATTAATAATAAATAAGAGAAGATGAAGAGGCTGAAAATCATAGCAACACATGAATAAACAGATTATATTTTTAATTATTGGTTAATAAAAAAAATGCCAAAGCTCAAAAACATTTTAAAAACGCTGTACAAAAACACTCAGAATGCACATACAAATGCCCTCCAAAAAAAGCCTGAAAAAATGTTAAAAAACATGACGCTCAAGGTCTACTCTTATCATAATTGTTCCCTTATAGGGATATTGTCTTCTAGTGACATTAAGACCCTTTTCACACTGAATCGTTTTTCTGGCGCTTTTGGGCTGAAAAAAGCGCCTGTAAAGCGCCTGAAAAAAGGGCTCCCGTGCAGTCTCAGTGTGAAAGCCCAAGGCGATGCGCTGGCAGGACATTAAAAAAACTCCTGCAAGCAGCATCTTTGGAGCGGCCCTTAAACCGCCCCTGCCCATTGAAATGAATGGGCAGCGCCACCGAACCCCTGGCAAAGCGCCGCTGCAGTGGCACTTTGCGGGTCGTTTTAACCCTTTTTCGGCCACTAGCGGGGGTTTAAACCTCCGCAAAAACTACGGTAAAGCACCACTAAAAATACGAGCGGTGCTTTACTGCCAACTGTGCCGATGCCCCAGTGTGAAAGCAGCCTAAGGCCTGAGGCGCTTTACAGGAGCTATAGCGCTAAAAATAGCACCTGCATACTGCCGACGCCCCCAAAGCCCCAGTGAGAAAGTTGCCTAAGGTTCTCCCCCATCCCATTCCATGAAAACAAACAACGATGTACATTTATTCTCAGCTTTAGACTATGAAATGAAAATTTTTTTTTTTGTATATCAGTAAAAGGCATTGCTAGGTTTCAGCTCTTTTCTATATGGCTCAGTTGGGTAATAGAGGATCAGGTTCTGGTTTGCCGCTCCTCTGGGTTTGAGGTGAATTCTGCAGGTTTGATATTTGTGGTCCCAGCAAATGCATATGCAGATTCACCCAAATGATACAAAAGATATCTCCAACAATGGATGGACAGTGCCAAGCAGCCCAAACTGAAAAAAGACCAACATGAAAAAAAAACCCAAACCAAAAGGAATGAAAACCCCAAAATACCACCCTGAAACATACTGTAAACCATCTTTTTTTTAAAGTTTACAACTTTAACTGTAGTGTTTGTGATCCAAAAAACATTTTTTTCTTTCCTGACATTCCACTCTTTCTAATTATAAACTGTGCAAATTGACACCCTTCCATAAGGAAGACATTCCAGACTCCTAAACCTGATTAGCATCAGTCCTCACCAGAGGACATCTGCTCCTATGCAGAATGTGTTGGCGTACGATTGCCTTCCAGCTTTTTTGGTCTCTTTTATATATGTCTCCCTTTAGTTGTAGTTTTCTTTTGGGTGGTTAACCACTTGCTTACAGGGCACTTAAACCCCCCTCCTATCCAGACCAATTTTCAGCTTTCAGCGCTGACGCACTTTGAATGACAATTGCGCGGTCATACAACACTGTACCCAAATGAAATTTTTATCATTTTTTCACCACAAATAGAGCTTTCTTTTGGTGGTATTTGATCACCTCTGCGATTTTTACTTTTTATTAAAAAAATGTAAAAATCTGAATTTAAAAAAAAAAAAAGTTTATTTTTTTATATTTTGTTATAAAAAATTTTAAACGGGTAATTTTTCTCCTTCATTGATGTACGCTGATGAGGCGGCAGTGATGGGCACTGATGGGTGGCAGTGATGGGCACTGATGGGTGGCAGTGATGGGCAGCACTGGCAGGTGGCACTGATTGGCACTACAGGTGGGCATTGATAAGTGGTACTTGTGGGCATTGATAGGTGGCACTTGTGGGCACTGTTAGGTGGCACTGTGGGCACTGTTAGGTGGCACTGTGGGCACTATTAGGTGGCACTGTGGGCACTATTAGGTGGCACTTTTAGTTAGCACTGATGAGGCAGATGTGCCTCTTCCACTTGGGGACCGATGTCCCTCACATCCGATCCGGTGATCGGCTTTTTTTTCTACTCGCGCTGTCAGCGTGAGTAAAAAAAAAAACGATTACCGATCTTTTGTTTACATCATGTGATCAGCTGTCATTGGCTGACAGCTGATCACATGGTAAGGGGCCGGGACCGGCCCCTTACACAGATCGGTGATCAGCCGAGTCTCAGTGACTCGGTGATCACAACGTGCCCGGCGCGTGCCCTCCAGGGAGCGTGCACAGGGGAGGCCATCATATGACGGCCTCCCGGGAATGTAGGTCCGCGCTGTGGCCGTCATTCGGCCATAGCGCGGATGTCTAGAGGTTAAGCACCCTTCCACGCTTTGACATATCAGAGATCCCAACAGGAGCAGTGGGTCTTTTGCCACCTTCAGATTCCTGCATTTGCCAATTTTAGTATACACTTAACCTTTGAACATACTCAAATTGTCCTTACAAAGGCTGTTAATGGGTAAAACCAAGTTTGGGATGACATACCCATTCTCTTTTGGGGAACCAGATTGAGATCCAATCCCCTCCCTTTCCATGCACCAGGAGGAATAGACCCCTGTATTGCATGATGCTCAAATGCCCCACAACATCCATTGTTCTTTTTGGTACATTTTATGACTGTTTAAAATGTTTGTCCAAGAGTATTTTTTGAGTATTTGAGGGTATTTTTGCAAGTTCCGGTGGGTGCAGTTGTACCCCCCCTCGGGGTTGAGCCTGGTCTCTCTGGGACTTCCCGGCAGGGTGGGGGCGTATGGACACATCCGTACGCCCCTATGCTTGCTCTACTCTGCGTCTGTTATCAGCCGCAGAGGCGAGCCTCACCCTGCCGGTGGCGTCCTGTGTTCACCTCCGGAGTGTGTGTGGTGGGGTGCGGCACGCGCACGGCATCATGACATCACGTGTTTTGCGACGGAGATGACGACGGTGGTCGGGACCTGTTGGCCTTCCGGGACGCCAAGGGAGCCACACGTGGGCTGCCATTGGCGGCCCATACGCCATGATCCTGGGTGGGTGGGGGAGTTCTGCACCTGCATACGATTATCCCATTAGCCTCAGCCTAGTAATATAAGAGACCATATAAGAGACCATATGTTTACAAATTAAACAAAATTTCTATGCAGGCCAGGACAGACGGCACTTTTTTTTCCAAACAACCGCAGCCTGGTTTCTGTCAGCCAACATGCTCTATACACGTCATACAATCTACATGGGTCATGCCACAGCACAAGGTAAACTATCACTTCTTTTGAACCATATCATCTCACTCCACACATCACATTATTCATACACTGTCATATTTGGTTGGCTCTTCATTCATCTCACGTTTTTACCTTTCACGTCTTTGTTTGTGTTTGTTTTTGTTTTTCACTTTTCCACCCTTTGCCAACACTTGGTTAATTACACTATGCTTTCATCACAACATGCACTTTCTCAGGGACTTCATAATTCCATCCACTGTACACATTTTCACACACACACTGGGCACTTTCTGTGTACCATATTGTGTCTGGTAGTAACACCAATTTACTTGAATCATTCACTTATTTTTGTTTTATATTTTCATTTTCATTTTTACACTTTTACTCCATGTGACGCAATCAATATCCTAAAATATATACACATTTTCAGTCTCTATATACAACTAAAAATAAACACTTACAATGATGACCTAAACACTAGTATACTACTTCATTAATGGCAATTAATGGATGTCTGTTGCAGGTGTGAACTCCTTCACCCCCCGGGGGGCGTGGATTAGTGTGGCTCCTTGTAAACCCCTTGGGGCTGGCTCTCTCCCCCCGTCTGGGGAGGTGGGGATGACCTGCGTACCACTCGGACTACTCAATGGCTCCTAATACCCCTATTAGAAATATCTACTTCATCCATAACGGTAAAACTTAACACCATGATTTATTTAATGTGACATTTTCCTAAAAAAATCTTTATAATTCTGAATATTTGTACTATTTTATAGATTCAAATGTGCCCCCTGAAGAGACCGCTTATAGGTCAAAACGTGTCGGGGCTTCGGTATTTTACTATACAATGCAATGTAATGATGTGTTAATGCATTTTTACCGCTTTGTGGACTATAATTGTATTTTTACCGTTTTATGTAATATGAACTCATCATTGGATCAGACTTTGTATAAGCATATGACTTTATTGGACACTCCGTCAATAAACTGTCTTCATAACATCAATATCAATGATTTTCATAATGTTGTACTTTGCTGTTTTAAAGCCCCACTGGGGAATCCAAAAATCCTTTAGACAGTACGATTGCCTTCCATTATGACATCTTATTGACAACCCATAAAATCAGAAGCTCACTTACCTAGGCAGGTGTCACGGATCCTGTTTATCTCCATATGGCTGACCTGATTTCTTGCCAAACAGGTGACATCCCAGGACCCCATTGATGGTACAGTGATTGTCATGTTATTACAGGAGGTAACATAACTCCCATTGGATACTCCAGTCATAGTCAGGGAAATAGAAGGGTCGGTGCCGGCCTCAACCCAGCAGGAGATCTCAGCCTGGCCATCCGGGAGACACGCGACATGCAGGACTGGGACTGACACTGGATCTAGGAGATGGAGACATACAGCTTTCAGGGATCTTCAAATAACCTGATTTGGTACAAGTTCCAATTAACTGTGTTAGTTTTAAAGCCCATCTCTGGCTGAAACTGGAAAACCCTCATCTAACCCATTCCCAAAAAAATATTTCCTATAGCCCTTTTACCTGACCTGAATCCACTGCTACGTGACCCACTGCCCCTTCCAGAAGTAAGGACCGCTGCAGTCCAGACCCACCTTAAACCAGTCTTGTAGCTCCCCCTTGCAATTTCACCAAGCCACCATTGGAACCTTCAGGACCCTTTTAGGTCCCACCAATGGACCCTTTGAAAAGTGTCCACATAACCAAACAATGATGTGGGCACCAGAATTAGGACCCTCCCACTCTACAGTCCTGAAGGAAGAAGATGAAGAACCTGCTGCATCACATGACTATGGATTCTGGTGCTCAGGGCATTTAAACAAAGAAACCCTGGGCTTCTACACACCTCCCCTTACCTATAGCTGCCAAGCACCACTTATATCCCCTGGATATACACAATATTGTCAAAAGTACTGGGGCGCCTGCCTTTACATGCACATAAAGTTCAATGGCATCCCAGTCTTAGTCCTTAGGGTTCAATATTGAGTTGGCCCACCCTTTGCAGCTATAACAGCTTCAACTCTTCTGGGAAGGCCGTCCACAAGGTTTAGGAGTGTGTCTATGGGAATGTTTAATCATTCTTCCAGAAGAGCATTTGTGAGGTCAGGCACTGATGTTGGGCGAGAAGACCTGACTTGCAGTCTCCGCTCAAATTCATCCCAAAGGTGTTCTACCAGGTTGAGGTCAGGACTCTGTGCAGGCCAGTCAAGTTCCTCCACCCCAAACTCGCCCATCCATGTCTTTATGGACCTTGCTTTGTGCACTGCTACGCAGTCATGTTGGAACAGGAAGGGGTCGTCCCCAAACTGTTCCCACAAAGTTGGGAGCATGAAATTGTCCAAAATGTCTTGGTATGCTGACGTGTTAAGAGTTCCCTTAACTGGAACTAAGGGGCCAACCCAACCCCCCCACATCATAATCCCCCCCTCCACCAAATGATTTGGGCCACTGCACATAGCAAGGTCGATAAAGACATGGATGAGCAAGTTTTGGGTGGAGGAACTGGACTGGCCTGCATAGAGTCCTGACCTCAACCCGATAGAACACCTTTGGGATGAATTAGAGCAGAGACTGTGAGCCAGGCCTTCTCGTCCAACATCAGTGCCTGGCCTCACAAATGCGCTTCTGGAAGAATGGTCAAACATTCCCACAAACACACTCCTAAACCTTGTGGATGGCCTTCCCAGAAGAGTTGAAGCTGTTATAGCTGCAAAGGGTGGGCCAACTCAATATTGAACCCTACGGACCAATACTGCGTACACAGGGTCGGACTTTTCGGCTACAAAAGTTCGACAGCCCGTCCGACAGACTTTCAACAGACTTTCTAACGACCGGACTTGCCTACACACGATCACACAAAGTCCAACGGATTTGTAGATGATGACGTACACCGGACTAAAATAAGGAAGTTGATAGCCAGTAGCCAATAGCTGCCCTAGCGTGGGTTTTTGTCCGTCGGACTAGCATACAGACGAGCGGATTTCTGGGTCCGGCGGAGTTACGACGTAAAGATTTGAAGCATGTTCCAAATCCAAAGTCCGTCAGATTTGCAACTGGAAAAGTCCGCTGAAGGTCCGGTGAAGCCCACACACGATCGGATTGTCCGCCGGATTTGGTCCGTCGGCGTCCGTCGGACAAGTCCAGTCGAAAAGTCCGACCGTGTGTACGTGGCATAAGACTGGGATGTCATTAAAGTTCATGTGTGTGTGTAAAGGCAGGCGTCCCAATACTTTTGATAATATATTGTATATGTACACATAAATCTAATTATGGTTGCAGAGCTATAAATTATGGGTACTATAATACACCCCTTACCCTAGGGTGGTATTATGTGCTTATTTAATAAACCAATTAAATCCTTATGCAAACACCAAAATAAAAATCAACCATGGAGAAAACCAAAATATTGTGTCTAAATATTGCATGAGATCCAGGTATAACTGGCAGTGCTGCTCTAAGCTGAGACAAAGATCTCCCTGCTGGTTGCAGTGAAGGGAGCAGACGACCAATCCACCATTAAGGGGTGTAGAAGCATGACCAGAGAATGGAAGGAACAACGCTCACCGACCCAGCGCATGAATATGTGAATGAACGTTCTGGCTGAGGCCGCACACAGTCACATATTCATGTGCTCGGTCGGTGAGCGTTGTTCCTTCCTTTCTCTGAAAATATTGCATGTGCTATAATATATATCCCTTCCCTTAAAAAAAAAAAAAAAGTACCATATAGCCCTTGAAATGCACAGCGTTGTTCAAAACATTCAAATTATTAGACATGTGTGGTTTGTTTCATTCCAAATTGAAATTCAGACAAATTTTTCAGTATTCAGAATTTCAGATTTCCAAATTACAATATTTACAAATTACAATATTAAATTAAATGAATATTGAAATAAATTAAATTAGAATTTCCAAATTACAACAGTAACGAATTTAAACAAATCCGAAATAACAAATCAAAATTTTGTACGAAATTCTGATAGTTTTCAGATCGAATTTGAGTTTCCAAAGAGAATAAAATAGAATAGAAAATAAAGGAATAGAATATAAAAAAATATAATATAAAATAAAAGCATAGAATATAATAAAAATTATGAAAGAATACAAATAGAATAATAAAAAAAGAACAAAATACTAAAGAATAGAAAAAAATAGAATAGAAAAAAAAGGGACAAAATAGAAAATAAAACAACAGAATAAAATAAAATAGAAAATAAGGGAATAGAATAAATTAGAATACAATACAAAATAGAATAGAAAAAAAGGGACAGAACAGAAAATAAAACAACAGAATAAAAAAAAATAGAAAATAAAGGAATAGAATAACATAGAATACAATACAAAATAGAATGGAATAGAATAAAATAGAAAAAAATATATCCATCTACTGAAATTTGAATTTGAATAGAATAAAAAAGAATAGAATAGAATTAAAAAATTTAATAATAGAATAGAAAAGAATAGAACAAACAATAGAAAAGCATAGAATAAAATATAAAGAATACAACAATATAACCATTTTCCAAAATTCCAATTTCGAATAGAATAAATTTAGAATTTGAATAGAATAGAAAATAATTGAATATAATATAAAAGAACAGAACAGAAAATATTAAATGGAATAGAAATAAACAATAGAATAGAATGGAATAGAAAGAATATAACCATCTTTCAAAATTCAAATTTCGAATAGAATAAATTCAATTTCAAATGAAAAATAAAAATGGAATCGATTCAAATTCGAATAAACAAAACAAATTCCGAAAACGAATGAAATGTACTCAACTAAACAAATTTATGTAGATAAGGAATTGAAACAATTTTTTTTTTTTTTTCGTTCTGCACATGTCTACAAATTATGCAAAATACCCATAAAAGTTACTCTTATATAACATTCAAATTGTGCAAAGTCCACATGAAAGTGGCTCTAATATGTGTAAAAAACACAGTCCAAATAAAGCGCCATAAAGTGTAAAACGGTGATTCCCCTCCAGTCTTGGTGAACACTCGAGCTCCCCCCGATGTGAGCATCGTTTACTGGATGTACGTGACCCCTGAACTTAATAAGTGGGTCCTCTGTGCTCCCAATCTATTATTATGGTCTCTTTTGGAGAGGTGAGGATGTGGGGGTCTGCCTACCCCAAGACTGGAGAAGAATCACCATTTTGCACTTCATAGCACTTTATTTGGGCTAGGGTTCCTGCGGCTGCCATCCCTGTCCAATTATGGCTCTGGCCATAAACAACGCGTCATACACTATGTCAAACTTACCGTGTACATGGAGTGTGTAATAATCTGTGAATATTATCTCATCTGCAGAGTCAAGTATGTCTGCTATATATTGCCCCTCATTCTCTTTGGATATATTGAACAAGATCAGACTGCCCTCCTTTGATGTATCACAACGGAAGAATGGTCTGATGTTTGCATGTTCAGTCACATCACACTTTGTGACATACATATATTCTGTTATTTTACACCTTTCATATCTAACTAATATCATATCCTCAGAATTTTCAGACGGTCCTCTACGGTTCCATAAAATCTGGTAGCATGTCCCTGAGCTCAGGCGGTTTGAGGCTTTTTCTTGGTATCTGTTGGGGAGAACAACCTCAGATCCCGTCCGTGTAATTATCTCCAGCTGGTCACCAACATTCAGGGAATTACCTGCAGACAGAGGATATATATAGAGAGGTTTAGTATGATCTCTGGGCAAGGTGTTAAGAAAAAACATGCCCTAAATTCTCATGAGATCCATGGTTACACAACATTATGGTTTCTCAAATCCACTTTCTTTATGTGGTGTAAGAGGATCCTTTACGTGTCCATATTGTTCCTTGCCAATGGCAAGCTCCTCCTGGACACTTGCCATTGGTTGTCAAAAGAGTTTTTTGGTGGGGTCCTGAAGACTTCAAGTGGTGGCATCACGATGTCATGACACAAGGGGCAGAAACTGGACTTTTGGTTGGATTTGGAGTGCAGTATCAAATCACTGGTCCTCCCTACTGAAAGAAGTGTTGCAGAGTAAAGTGATGATGGATTCAAGTAAGTTAAAAAAAAAAAAAGCTACAGGAATACAAATTGGTGGGAGAAGGGTGGGTTGGAGCGATTGGATGGGGATTCATATTGTCCAGAGAAAATAACTGTTCTAGATTGTCACTAACACATTTCAGCAATACAAGAAACACAAGACGCTGTCACTATGAAATTGGTCATATAAAGCACACCAGGTGTGTGCTCGGTCCATGAATAGGAGGTGGCCATGGCGGCAATGGATAGATTCATGCTATGCATGAATCTATTAATTATGCATGTAGCATATGGGCCACCCCTGCTCTTTACCCTATTTAATGTGTAACACAATGCCAATTTAAAAACTTTTTCTCCAGCTCACAATGGTGGCTAAACAAGTTATTGCCAAATCATGGAAGACCCCTACCCTTTGTGTTCTTGCAATGAAAAATAAGGTCACACAAGCCATGATCTATGCTAAAGTTGAAGCAGTCTACTCTAATAGAGTAGCCAAATATGAAGCCCTCTGGTTCCCATAGGTGGCACATTTCCTCATAACCAATTTTGATGAATCTCTCTTACTCCTGTGATTGGTAATGTCATCTTTTGGCTTATTGGTATGCTCCACTAGGTTCAGCCTAAAAGTACCTGGGGTCCCCCCACCCTGCTCTCCTTCTCTCTCCCTTCCCCCCTGCCACTTTCTTGGCCTTATCCCTGCTCCTTTTCTTTTCTTATGGCTTTCCTCTATAGGTAGCCAACATTCTGGAAATTACCATTGCACTACAGTAAGCTCTCATGCCAGAGCTCTTTGATATCAAGCTTTGTAAACTTTACTTGATATATATAGTCTTAATACCATTTAGGCACTCTTCACATGTTCTAGATTGCTAGACTTTAGATTGTGTCCTTCAATACTCGTTATGTATCTTATGCCTATACATATGCATTGCTCCTCATGTGTTAAATGTCTTGGTTACTGTTGTGCTACTTACCTACTTCTTTGTCCATGTATGGACCGATGCTTGTTTGTACCACTATTTTTCCTTCCCGATTAATAAATTACTTGAACAAGAGAAAATGCATCTACCACTAGAGCTAATGATCCCCCATGTTACATAGGTCAATCATTGGATAGGATGTACAACTCAGCCCCCTTTATAAAAGAGTGGGCTCACAGCAACCATATTGTCGTGTGTTGGAGCTGTTAGGGAGGGCTGTCAGTCAGAGGCGTAACTAGAACCTTCAGGGCCCCGGTGCAAGAAACCATGATGGGCCCCCCTGCCCCTCTTCCATCCGATCCCCGGGCTTCCAATTTTGGGAGGGTGTCCATGGACATCCTCCCAAAACCGTGCTTTCTGCATGACCCCTGGGACGTGCATCCAGCACAATCACAGCGGCCCTATACCATGTGATCAGCTGATCACATGTAAACAGACTTGCCGGTTATCCGCAGCCCTTTCCTCCCACGCTGTGTCTGTGTTAATTAAGGACTGAATGTCAGTAAATTGTTTACACTGATAATCAGTGCCCCAATCATCAGTGCCATCTATCAGTGCCCATCAATGCTGCTTATCAGTGCTCATCAATGCCGCCTATCAGTGCCCATCACTTCCACCTACAAGTGTTACCTATCAGTGCTCATTAATGCCGCCTATTCATGCCCATCAAATCAGCACCACCTATTAGTGCTCATTAATGCCGCCTAACGGCGTCCATCAGTGCCATCTATCAGTACTCTTCAATTCTGCCCATCAAAGCCCATCAATACTGCCTGAGTTCTGCCTATCAGTGTTCCTCAGTGCCCATCAATACCACCTATCAGTGCCCATCAATGCCACCTATCAGTGCCTCCTATCAGTGCTGCCTATCAGTGTTCATCAATGTGGCCTATCAGTGCTCATCAGTGCCTCCTATCAGTGCCCATTAGTGCTTCCTATCAGTGCCCATCAGTGCCTTCTATCAGTGTCCATCAGTGCCTTCTATCAGTGACCATTAGTGCCTCCTATCAGTGTCCATCAGTGCCTTCTATCAGTGACCATTAGTGCCTCCTATCAGTGCCCATCAGTGCCTTCTATCAGTGCCCATTGGTGCCTTCTATCAGTGCCCATCAGTGCCTCCCATCAGTGCTCATTGGTGCCCATATATTCTTCCTATCAGTGCCCATTAGTGCCTTCTATCAGTGCCCATCAGTGTCTTCTATCAGTGCTCATCAGTGCCTTCTATCAGTGCTCATCAGTGAATGCTATTAATTTCCATCAGTGCTGTCTGCCTTCTCAGGACAGCACGGCTCTGAGCGGAGATGGTATCTGTCATAGAACAATAGCACAGAGACACCGGCATTAACATTCTATTTGCCCGTCCGTCCTCTCTGGCACGGATGAGAGAGGAGGACACACAGCTGATCTCACGGCTCCCCCTTCTCCCCCCTCCCCTCTCCTGTGTGTTCCACAGGCAGTCAAGTGTGAAGCTAAGGAGCTCACATTTCCCACGGAGCACACAGGAGAGGGGAGGGGGCCAAAGGGGAAGCCGTGAGATCAGCTGTGTGTCTTCTCTCATCCCCTGCCTGAGAGGACGGACGGGCAAATAGAACGTTAATGCCGCTGGTGTCTCTGTTCTACTGTTCTATGACAGACACGATCTCCACTCAGAGTCGTGTGTGAATAGCAACCCCGCTGGGCCCCCCTGACAGTGGTGGAATGCTGGGCCCCGTCGCAAGTGCGACTGTTGTGACCCTAGTAATTCCACCACTACTGTCAGTTCTGTGTAGGCTAATTATTTTCAAATTTTGGCATTGGTACATGCCCACACCAAAATGTCTTGGCCACCAATGACAATACCATTCTTATTAACCCTACAATTGGTCAGAAATTAATGATTAGATCCCCCCCCTCCATAGCCTTCAAATGGTTTTCTTGCAAAGTTTGCGAACTTCAAGCAAGATTTGCTAAACTACAAACTGAACCCGGACAAATGTGCTCATACCTATGCTCTACACCAGTGGTCTCCAAACTGTGGTCCAGGGGCCAGATGTGGACCCTTTACTTGTCTTTATCTGGCCCTTGGGGCACTATTCCTCCAACTGACAGCAAAAATAGTACATAATTCCTGTCACTGATACCAATAGGGACCTATTCCCACCACTGACCCCAACAATGGGGCACTATTCTTCCCACTGACACAAATAATGGGGCACTATTCCTTAACCAAATACCAATAATGGGGCACTATTCCTCCCACTAACACCAATGATGCAACACTATTCCTCCCACTGACACCAATGATGGGACACCATTTCTCCCACTGACACCAGTGGTGGGGCACTATTCCTCCCACTGACACCAATGTTGGGGCACCATTCCTCCCACTGACACCAGTGATGGGGCACTATTCCTCCCACTGACACCAATGTTGGGGCACCATTCCTCCCACTGACACCAGTGATGGGGCACTATTCCTCCCACTGACACCAGTGATGGGGCACCATTCCTCCCACTGACACCAGTGATGGGGCACTATTCCTCCCACTGACACCAGTGATGGGGCACTATTCCTCCCACTAACAACAATGATGCAACACTATTCCTCCCACTGACACCAATGTTGGGGCACCATTCCTCCCACTGACACCAGTGATGGGGCACCATTCCTCCCACTGACACCAGTGATGGGGCACCATTCCTCCCACTGACACCAGTGATGGGGCACTATTCCTCCCACTGACACCAATGATGGGTCACTATTCCTCCCACTGACACCAGTGACGGGACACTATTGATCTTTTATTAAAAGAATCAAGCAACCAATTTTATACAAAAGTAAAAAACAAAACCATAGTACAAAACTTCAACAGAAATCCAAGGAATACACATCCATGTTCAGAATATATACAATATATACATAATCCGTTACCAAAACTATTTACATAAAGCAGCAGAGAAGGCCTAAGAGGCACAACCCATCACCTATGTACGCAGCCATTTATCAAAAATTAATCCAAAAAAATAATAATCTAGGGTGATAAGAGACAGACAGCCACACCCGGGAAAGAGACTCCTGGCAGTCAGGGAGGCTTGAAACCCCTCCACGCCTTCAACCAAGCCCCCTGACTCCGCTTGTCTCTCTCAAGTACCCGAATCTTCTCCACCTCATGCAGAATGTCATACACCACCACCTGAACAGGAAGGATTTTACGCCGAATGCTGACCTGACACCGTGCGTTCCAAGTGAAATAACGGACTACTAGGCTAACTAGAAAAAGTGTATCTAAACAAAAAACCCCACCAGTATTGAATGCTCCATACACCCACTCAGCATAACCCAGCCTGGAGAGGAAAGGGACACCGAGGGCCCGTCCCACCTGTTTGTACACCTCTATGTTAAAAGGGCAATGAAGCAGAAAATGGTCCATAGTCTCCTCCTCACCTGCACATTCCTCCCGAGGACAGCTACGATCCACCCCACTGCGGAATTTCAAATTGCCCCTAACATAGAGCCTCCCATGGAAGCACATCCAGGCCAGATCCCTGAATTTAGGAGGTACTCTGTCCAAATTAATAAGTCTTAACCCTGCCCTCAAAACTGGGCCTGGGCAATCCCTTAAGGCCAGTGGGTCATGAAAGACTTCACTCAAGACTCGACTCATAAGGACTTTCCTCGGAACCGATCTGAGATCTTCAGCCGACAATCGCCACTGCCGTAATAACTTCAGGCACGGAGCGACATAGGCTGGTAGCTGACCACGATGACCCCTGAGATTCTTCACTTGGCCACCTTCTTCCCAAAGTCGCAGAAAAGGCCTAAACCAAGATCTAAAAATGCCTGCCCATGCAGGAGGTTCCACTGCAAGCATATTACCAATATTAAACTTGAGAAAAAGCAGTGAAAAGAAAAGAACTGGGTTGACCATACCTAAGCCACCCTCCCTCCTGGATAGATAGGTGACATTCCTCTTGATGGGGTTCAGTCTGTTCCCCCACAACATCTGGAAGAACACACTACTGACCCTAGCATAGAGAGACACTGGCAAGATGCAGACAAAGCTGACATACAAAAAGATCGGAATCAGGTAAGTCTTAATCAGATCAACCCTTTCCCTCATAGATAACTTCCATTTCTTCCAGCTGACCACCTTAGTATTGGCAATTTCCAGTCTGCCTTCCCAGTTTTTGAGGCCATAATCGCCGGGTCCAAATTCAATGCCTAGAATCTTAATTCTTTCCTGGGGCACTGGAAAGGTGTCCGGGAGATCAAAACCCTCACCTTCCTTTCCCATCCAGAAGACTTCACTCTTTTCCTGATTGATCTTGGAGCCTGATGCTTCAGAATACCGTGATGTCAGAGAGACCACCTCCTCTGCTTCATCCGCCCCGGTGACAATCACTGACACATCGTCCGCATAGGCAACAACCCTCAAAGGCGGCTCACCCGGGAGACCCACTGGTACCCCACACAACATGCTGCTCTCTAGCCTCCTGATGAAAGGGTCGATTGCAAACACATAGAGCAGGGGACTCAGGGGACAACCCTGGAGCACCCCGGAGCCAACCTCAAAGGACTGCCCAACCCAACCATTAACAAGAGGAAAGCTTTCTGCCCCCTTATACAAGACTTTTAACCAATCGACAAAACCACCCGGCAGACCGTACTTACTAAGGAGCAACCACAGGTACTCATGGTTGACACGATCAAAAGCCTTTGCCTGATCCAATGTCAGCAAATACTTTCCCCAGCCTGCAGCCCTGCACCGCTCCAAGGCCTCCCGGACAGCTAAAACCGCTGTGAAGGTGCACCTACCCTGGACCGAACAGTGCTGATGGCGAGAAAGCAAAGACTCTGCTACTGACGATAGGCGCCAGAAAAATATCTTTGCCAGTATCTTTCTATCGACATTAAGAAGGCTGATGGGGCGCCAATTCTCAACCATCGAAGGATCTTTACCCTTTGAAAGAAGAATCACAGCTGAGTGCCTCATGGAAGAGGGAAGTACCCCCTCAGCAAGGCAACTGTTAAAAACCTCTACCAAATGTGGGGCCAGAATAGACTTAAAAGCTTTGTAAAACTCAGCCGTCAAGCCATCCGGTCCAGGTGACTTTTTGATGGCAAGCTGTTCAATTGCCCTTATCACCTCTTCAACTGTGATCTCCTCTGTCAAATTCATCAATGGGACATCTTCATCATTTAGACCTGGAGTAGAGTCCAAAAAGCTTTCCATCTTGTCACGGTCAAGCTCTTTCCTCCCAAGAAGGTCAGCATAAAAGGACCTCACGACCTCCAGAATCCCTGACCTGGACTTTGTCAAGGAACCTGTACTGTCCTTAAGGCCAACGACCGTTTTAACAGCTACACCTTGTTTGCAGTTCTGGTAAGGGTCAGGCGAGTGGTACTTCCCATAGTCCCTCTCCAGAACCAAAGAGGCATGCCGGTCATATTGACACTTCCTGAGAAGGAGTTTCACTTCGGAGATTGCCCCAGGATCTCCTCCTCTCGAGACAAGAATATCCAGCTTCCTCCGTAAACGTTGGTAGGTCATGTATTTATTAAACTGCTTTCTATTGGCTAGGCCCCTGAAGAATCCAGCAATCCTCTTTTTGGTCAGCTCCCACCACTCAGCCTTGCTGCTACAAAAGTCCAGGATGGTCACCTGTGCCTGAAAGAATTCCTCAAAGGATTGTCTAACATGTTCTTCCTTGAGTAGAGTCGAATTCAATCTCCAGATGCCCTTGCCCCTCTGAGGGGCGTCTGAAGCATTCAGGACCACAGATAGCATACAGTGATCAGAGAACTCTACTGCCTGCACCACTGGGGGTGAGAAAGCAGAGGTCTCCTTCAAAAAAAACCTATCTATTCTACTCTGACTATTACCTCGATGAAAGGTGAACCCAGTGTCATCCGGGAGGTGCTTAATGTGCACATCCACAAGACCAGCATCCCTAACCATACTATTTAAAAAAACGCTATCATATCCCAGCCTGTCCTTGAAGTCCTTCCTGTCCTTGGGCCTAGTTACTGTATTAAAGTCACCTCCAAAGACCACTTGCCGGGATGTAAAAAGAAATGGCTTGATCCTTGTAAAAAGGCATTTCCTGTCCCACTTTGTGTGCGGCCCATAAACATTAATTAGGCGCAGGTCCTGCCCTCCCACAAGGACATCTAAGACCATACATCTCCCAATCTCCACCTCAATAACCCGCCGGACAGTTACCATGCCGGTTTTAAACAACACCGCCACACCGCCGTAAGGCTCGGCCGCAAGAGACCAGTAAGATGGACCATACCTCCACTCTCTCTTGGCCATATGAATATCTGCCAAGGAGGTGAGCCTAGTCTCTTGCAAAAATAAAATTTCAGCATCTAATTGGCTGAACAAAAAGAAGGCCATAGAACGAGCTCTTACTGACTTAATGCTGGCGACATTTATTGTCACCACTTTTAACGGAGGGGGAACCGCCATTTGGGTTATTGGGTGGTTTGCTTCTTAGCTCCCCTCTGCTGCTCATCACCAGAAGCCTCTCTCTTTCTTGAGGCCGCCTCAAACTCCATTTCGGAATCAGAACTTCGCTCCGAAGAAGCTCCAGATGAAGAGATATCCCAATTAGAGGACCTATACCGGTTGGAGACAGGCACTGGAGCCTGTTCTGTCCTCACCACCTGCTTCTTCCGCTTCCCAACCTTCCTTCTCTCCTCCAGGTACTGCAGGTCAGCTTCAGAGATGCCCTCATCTCTTACTTTTTTCTGTGAAGTCTTTACAGAAGACTTCTTTACAGAGGAAGAAGCAACCTTTTTAGTACCCACTACCACTGCTGGTGGGGGGGGTGCTCCCTTTGAATCAGACTTAGGAGGGGTAGACTCCTGGGGGGTAACTGACTCAGGGGGCACAGACTTGGAAGGTTCTGACACAAGAGGAGGGGATACAGTAGGCTGGGGGGAGACAGATACAGATACAGAAGGAATACTTACAGACACATGAGGGGTGGCCACAGGAACTGGAGAGGGATCCTGAGCAGGACCAGGGGAATCAGTCACCGCAGAGGAGGATGGTACACCAGGGGCCTCACCCTCCATCCTGTCCAGCCTTGACATGTCATCAATTACCTCCTTCTCCATATTGTGCCAGGCTTCAGGACATCTGCTGTAGGGGTGGCCAAGGCGCAGGCACAGGTTGCACCTGATCATTTCGGTGCAGTCCTTAGCCATATGACCCTGACCCCGACACACTGAACATATCAAGGCTGAACAGGAGGAACTCAAATGCCCCTTTTCTCCACAGCGGTGACACAGCTTCGGCTGACCAGGGTAAAAAACAGTCATCCTATCCCTCCCTATAAAAGCTGAGGAGGGCAGGTGACGGACAACATTCCCATCCCTGGCCAACCTGACTGTTACTGACCAACCCCCAGTCCAGATGTTACGCTCATCAAGGATTTTATTGGGCTTGGTCAAAACCTCCCCATAGTTCCTTAACCAAACCTCTAGATCCCGGGCAGGGACACTCTCATTAGTGAGGATAATTGTGATTTTTTTTACTGTAGACCTCTGAGAAACTGCAACTGGGGCCAGACCTTCCCATTCAGGTCTTGACCTGCACCGAGCCTCATATCTCTCCCAGAACAGGTCAAGACCCTCTGGCCTGGTGAAGCTAACTGTATAATCCCGTGTCCCAGCTACATGTATAAAGGCATACAGATCATTTGCCCCAAAACCCATCTCTAAAATCATGTCCACCACTGCACGCCGTGCTGGAGGGATCGCACCACCTTCCCATTTCAGAATAACAACATTACGTCTGGGACCCCCAGCAGAAGCCAGAGACCCAAGACCAGATCCTGGGGTGCTCAAAGTGGTAGCCTGTAGGGGAAAACCCCGCTTGGGGGCAGAGCTACCAGGAGCAGAGCGTACCACCTGAGCAAAGGTAAGTTTTTCAGGGCCAAGGCCCCACACTGAAGTCATAGCAGTCTGTACATTACTATTATTATTCACTGCTTGAACGGAGTTGGTAGGACTGTCCACACTTGAACTGGGACCATTGTTCATCACACTGGTACTGGGATGATTTTTATCAGTCACACAAAACTTCACATTCCCATCAGGAATAATCACAGTTTCTGCTGCAATATCAGCTGTCTCCTGAAGCTGTGCTGTAGAGTCCTCAGCAGCTGTGGGGCAAACAGCTTCAGCCAAAGGGGGGTTAATAGGCTCTGCTGAATCTTGTAGTTCATCTGCAGGAATGTCATTTTTTAAAGGCAAACTTTGCTGTACTGCAGCATCAGCAGGCACAGCATTACTACAGATAGGACTAGCAGCCTGACTCTCACTGGGCACATTGTCTGTATCAGTCACAGTGTTGAATGGCACAAAAATTGTTTTATCCACAATATGGGACTTGACAGGCTTTACCTTGTCAGGCACATTGTCTGTAATGTCCTCATCATTAAATGCCAGCTGATCCCCCCGCATAGGAGACTCCATTACCTGGATGGCCCTGAGCATGCCTCCTGAGTCCTGGGAAGGCATGGGGCTGCTTACCTCTCCCTGAGGGGGCAGGGGGTCAGAACTGGGGGTCTCCTCCTCCACCTCCATCTTTGTCATCCTCGCAAATCTTTTCTCATTACAAAACTTTTCTTTAAATGGCCCATCTCTGCCTTCCATCATGGCCACAATGGTCTCCTGGTGTTCCACCCGAACCTTGGCCAGTTGGATCTCCGGATCCATGGATCCACGTTTCTGGCTATGTAAGCCCTCACGTTGCCTTCTCAGGCGCTTCAGCTCTGCTCTGAGCTTGTACAGCTTGTCTCTTTCTCTATTCAGGACCTTAATCCCGGCCACCACTCGCTCCCGGATGGCCCCGGAACCTTCATCTTCACCAGGGGCAGAGAGATCACCAACCATGGGTTGTATAGGGGCAGGTATGTTACCTGATGGCCCAGGAGATGGCTGTGAGCTTCCAGCAGGAGAGGCCCTGCTGGCCTCCATGGCTTCCCCAGAAAGGAGCCAGGAGAGCTGGGATAGATTTCCTCACCAGTCCCCTCTCACACGGATCTGCAGCAGCTCCAGAGAGACAGCCTCCTCCTGACACACCTGTGCTCCAATGATGGGTGGGGCACTATTCCTCCCACTGACACCAACAATAGGGCACTATTCCCCCCACTGACACCAGTGATGGGGCACTATTGATCTTTTATTAAAAGAATCAAGCAACCAATTTTATACAAAAGTAAAAAACAAAACCATAGTACAAAACTTCAACAGAAATCCAAGGAATACACATCCATGTTCAGAATATATACAATATATACATAATCCACTACCAAAATTATTTACATAAAGCAGCAGAGAGGGCCTAAGAGGCACAACCCATCACCTATGTACGCAGCCATTTATCAAAAATTAATCCAAAAAAAAAATAATCTAGGGTGATAAGAGACAGACAGCCACACCCGAGAAAGAGACTCCTGGCAGTCAGGGAGGCTTGAAACCCCTCCACGCCTTCAACCAAGCCCCCTGACTCCGCTTGTCTCTCTCAAGTACCCGAATCTTCTCCACCTCATGCAAAATGTCATACACCACCACCTGAACAGGAAGGATTTTACGCCGAATGCAGACCTGACACCGTGCGTTCCAAGTGAAATAACGGACTACTAGGCTAACTAGAAAAAGTGTATCTAAACAAAAAACCCCACCAGTATTGAATGCTCCATACACCCACTCAGCATAACCCAGCCTGGAGAGGAAAGGGACACCGAGGGCCCGTCCCACCTGTTTGTACACCTCTATGTTAAAAGGGCAATGAAGCAGAAAATGGTCCATAGTCTCCTCCTCACCTGCACACTCCTCCCGAGGACAGCTACGATCCACCCCACTGCGGAATTTCAAATTGCCCCTAACATAGAATCTCCCATGGAAGCACAACCAGGCCAGATCCCTGAATTTAGGGGGTACTCTGTCCAAATTAATAAGTCTTAACCCTGCCCTCAAAACTGGGCCTGGGCAATCCCTTAAGGCCAGTGGGTCATGAAAGACTTCGCTCAAGACTCGACTCATAAGGACTTTCCTCGGAACCGTTCTGAGATCTTCAGCCGACAATCGCCACTGCCGTAGTAACTTCAGGCACGGAGCGACATAGGCTGGTAGCTGACCACGATGACCCCTGAGATTCTTCACTTGGCCACCTTCTTCCCAAAGTCGTAGAAAAGGCCTAAACCAAGATCTAAATATGCCTGCCCATCCAGGAGGTTCCACTGCAAGCATATTACCAATATTAAACTTGAGAAAAAGCAGTGAAAAGAAAAGAACTGGGTTGACCATACCTAAGCCACCCTCCCTCCTGGATAGATAGGTGACATTCCTCTTGATGGGGTTCAGTCTGTTCCCCCACAACATCTGGAAGAACACACTACTGACCCTAGCATAGAGAGACACTGGCAAGATGCAGACAAAGCTGACATACAAGAAGATCGGAATCAGGTAAGTCTTAATCAGATCAACCCTTTCCCTCATAGATAACTTCCATCTCTTCCAGCTGACCACCTTAGTATTGGCAATTTCCAGTCTGCCTTCCCAGTTTTTGAGGCCATAATCGCCAGGTCCAAATTCAATGCCTAAAATCTTAATTCTTTCCTGGGGCACTGGAAAGGTGTCCGGGAGATCAAACCCCTCACCTTCCTTTCCCATCCAGAAAACTTCACTCTTTTCCTGATTGATCTTGGAGCCTGATGCTTCAGAATACCGTGATGTCAGAGAGACCACCTCCTCTGCTTCATCCGCCCCAGTGACAATCACCGACACATCGTCCGCATAGGCAACAACCCTCAAAGGCGGCTCACCCGGAAGCCCCACTGGCACCCCACACAACATGCCGCTCTCTAGCCTCCTGATGAAGGGGTCGATTGCAAACACATAGAGCAGGGGACTCAGGGGACAACCCTGGCGCACCCCGGAGCCAACCTCAAAGGACTGCCCAACCCAACCATTAACAAGAGGAAAGCTCTCTGCCCCCTCATACAAGACTTTTAACCAATCGACAAAACCACCCGGCAGACCGTACTTACTAAGGAGCAACCACAGATACTCATGGTTAACACGATCAAAAGCCTTTGCCTGATCCAATGTCAGCAAATACTTTCCCCAGCCTGCAGCCCTGCACCGCTCCAAGGCCTCCCGGACAGCTAAAACTGCTGTGAAGGTGCACCTACCCTGGACCGAACAGTGCTGATGGCGAGAAAGCAAAGACTCTGCTACTGACGATAGGCGCCAGAAAATGATCTTTGCCAGTATCTTTCTATCGACATTAAGAAGGCTGATGGGGCGCCAATTCTCAACCATCGAAGGATCTTTACCCTTTGAAAGAAGAATCACAGCTGAGTGCCTCATGGAAGAGGGAAGTACCCCCTCAGCAAGGCAACTGTTAAAAACCTCTACCAAATGTGGGGCCAGAATAGACTTAAAAGCTTTGTAAAACTCAGCCGTCAAGCCATCCGGTCCAGGTGACTTTTTGATGGCAAGCTGTTCAATTGCCCTTATCACCTCTTCAACTGTGATCTCCTCTGTCAAATTCATCAATGGGACATCTTCATCATTTAGACCTGGAGTAGAGTCCAAAAAGCTTTCCATCTTGTCACGGTCAAGCTCTTTCCTCCCAAGAAGGTCAGCATAAAAGGACCTCACGACCTCCAGAATCCCTGACCTGGACTTTGTCAAGGAACCTGTACTGTCCTTAAGGCCAACGACCGTTTTAACAGCTACACCTTGTTTGCAGTTCTGGTAAGGGTCAGGCGAGTGGTACTTCCCATAGTCCCTCTCCAGAACCAAAGAGGCATGCCGGTCATATTGACACTTCCTGAGAAGGAGTTTCACTTCGGAGATTGCCCCAGGATCTCCTCCTCTCGAGACAAGAATATCCAGCTTCCTCCGTAAACGTTGGTAGGTCATGTATTTATTAAACTGCTTTCTATTGGCTAGGCCCCTGAAGAATCCAGCAATCCTCTTTTTGGTCAGCTCCCACCACTCAGCCTTGCTGCTACAAAAGTCCAGGATGGTCACCTGTGCCTGAAAGAATTCCTCAAAGGATTCTCTAACATGTTCTTCCTTGAGTAGAGTCGAATTCAGTCTCCAGATGCCCTTACCCCTCTGAGGGGCGTCTGAAGCATTCAGGACCACAGATAGCATACAGTGATCAGAGAACTCTACTGCCTGCACCACTGGGGGCGAGAAAGCAGAGGTCTCCTTCAAAAAAAACCTATCTATTCTACTCTGACTATTACCTCGATGAAAGGTGAACCCAGTGTCATCCGGGAGGTGCTTAATGTGCACATCCACAAGACCAGCATCCCTAACCATACTATTTAAAAAAACACTATCATATCCCAGCCTGTCCTTGAAGTCCTTCCTGTCCTTGGGCCTAGTTACTGTATTAAAGTCACCTCCAAAGACCACTTGCCGGGATGTAAAAAGAAATGGCTTGATCCTTGTAAAAAGGCATTTCCTGTCCCACTTTGTGTGCGGTCCATAAACATTAATTAGGCGCAGGTCCTGCCCTCCCACAAGGACGTCTAAGACCATACATCTCCCAATCTCCACCTCAATAACCCGCCGGACAGTTACCATGCCGGTTTTAAACAACACCGCCACACCGCCGTAAGGCTCGGCCGCAAGAGACCAGTAAGATGGACCATACCTCCACTCTCTCTTGGCCACATGAATATCTGCCAAGGAGGTGAGCCTAGTCTCTTGCAAAAATAAAATTTCAGCCGCTAATTGGCTGAACAAAAAGAAGGCCATAGAACGAGCTCTTACTGACTTAATGCTGGCGACATTTATTGTCACCACTTTTAACGGAGGGGGAACCGCCATTTGGGTTATTGGGTGGTTTGCTTCTTAGCTCCCCTCTGCTGCTCATCACCAGAAGCCTCTCTCTTTCTTGAGGCCGCCTCAAACTCCATTTCGGAATCAGAACTTCGCTCTGAAGAAGCTCCAGATGAAGAGATATCCCAATTAGAGGACCTATAACGGTTGGAGACAGGCACTGGAGCCTGTTCCGTCCTCACCACCTGCTTCTTCCGCTTCCCAACCTTCCTTCTCTCCTCCAGGTACTGCAGGTCCGCTTCAGAGATGCCCTCATCTCTTACTTTTTTCTGTGAAGTCTTTACAGAAGACTTCTTTACAGAGGAAGAAGCAACCTTTTTAGTACTCACTACCACTGCTGGTGGGGGGGGTGCTCCCTTTGAATCAGACTTAGGAGGGGTAGACTCCTGGGGGGTAACTGACTCAGGGGGCACAGACTTGGAAGGTTCTGACACAAGAGGAGAGGGTACAGTAGGCTGGGGGGACACAGATACAGATACAGAAGGAATACTTACAGACACATGAGGGGTGGTCACAGGAACTGGAGAGGGATCCTGAGCAGGACCAGGGGAGTGAGTCACCGCAGAGGAGGATGGTACACCAGGGGCCTCACCCTCCATCCTGTCCAGCCTTGACATGTCATCAATTACCTCCTTCTCCATATTGTGCCAGGCTTCAGGACATCTGCTGTAGGGGTGGCCAAGGCGCAGGCACAGGTTGCACCTGATCATTTCGGTGCAGTCCTTAGCCATATGACCCTGACCCCGACACACTGAACATATCAAGGCTGAACAGGAGGAACTCAAATGCCCCTTTTCTCCACAGCGGTGACACAGCTTCGGCTGACCAGGGTAAAAAACAGTCATCCTATCCCTCCCTATAAAAGCTGAGGAGGGCAGGTGACGGACAACATTCCCATCCCTGGCCAACCTGACTGTAACTGACCAACCCCCAGTCCAGATGTTACGCTCATCAAGGATTTTATTGGGCTTGGTCAAAACCTCCCCATAGTTCCTTAACCAAACCTCTAGATCCCGGGCAGGGACACTCTCATTAGTGAGGATAATTGTGATTTTTTTTACTGTAGACCTCTGAGAAACTGCAACTGGGGCCAGACCTTCCCATTCAGGTCTTGACCTGCACCGAGCCTCATATCTCTCCCAGAACAGGTCAAGACCCTCTGGCCTGGTGAAGCTAACTGTATAATCCCGTGTCCCAGCTACATGTATAAAGGCATACAGATCATTTGCTCCAAAACCCATCTCCAAAATCAAATCCACCACTGCACGCCGTGCTGGAGGGATCGCACCACCTTCCCATTTCAGAATAACAACATTACGTCTGGGACCCCCAGCAGAAGCCAGAGACCCAAGACCAGATCCTGGGGTGCTCAAAGTGGTAGCCTGTAGGGGAAAACCCCGCTTGGGAGCAGAGCTACCAGGAGCAGAGCGTACCACCTGAGCAAAGGTAGGTTTATCAGGGCCAAGGCCCCACACTGAAGTCACATTAGTCTGTACATCATTATCAACTGTCTGAACTGAACTGGCAAAATCCATAGCAGGACGATTGTCCATCACACTGATACTGGGGTGATTGTTATCAGTCACAGCAATATTCAATTTCCCATCAGGAAAGGTCACAGTTTCTGCTGCAATACCAGCTGTCTCCTGATGCTGCGCCGTAGAGTCCTCAGCAGCAGTGGGGCAAACAGCTTTGGACTCACCTAAAGAAGGGTTAATGGGCTCTGCTGACACCTGTGGTTCTTCTACAGAAATGACATTTTTTAAAAGTAACTCTTGCTGCATTGCAGCATCAGCAAGCACAACATTGCTGCACACAGGATCAGCAGCCTGATTGTCATTAGGCACATTGTCAGTGTTGAAAGGCACAAAAACAGTCTTATCCACAACATGGGACTTGGCAGTCTTTACCTTATCAGGTACATCATCAGTAAGGTCCTCTTCATTAAACATTAACTGATTCCTCCGCATAGGAGACTCCATTACCTGGATGGCCCTGAGCATGCCTCCTGAGTCCTGGGAAGGCATGGGGCTGCTTACCTCTCCCTGAGGGGGCAGGGGGTCAGAACTGGGGGTCTCCTCCTCCACCTCCATCTTTGTCATTCTTCCAAACCTTCTGTCATTTCCAAACTTCTCCTTAAATGGCCCATCTCTTCCTTCCATCATGGCCACAATGGTCTCCTGGTGTTCCACCCGAACCTTGGCCAGTTGGATCTCCGGATCCATGGATCCACGTTTCTGGCTATGTAAGCCCTCACGTTGCCTTCTCAGGCGCTTCAGCTCCGCTCTGAGCTTGTACAGCTTGTCTCTTTCTCTATTCAGGACCTTAATCCCGGCCACCACTCGCTCCCGGATGGCCCCGGAACCTTCATCTTCACCAGGGGCAGAGAGATCACCAACCATGGGTTGTATAGGGGCAGGTATGTTACCTGATGGCCCAGGAGATGGCTGTGAGCTTCCAGCAGGAGAAGCCCTGCTGGCCTCCATGGCTTCCCCAGAAAGGAGCCAGGAGAGCTGGGATAGATTTCCTCACCAGTCCCCTCTCACACGGATCTGCAGCAGCTCCAGAGAGACAGCCTCCTCCTGACACACCTGTGCTCCAATGATGGGTGGGGCACTATTCCTCCCACTGACACCAACAATAGGGCACTATTCCCCCCACTGACACCAGTGATGGGGCACTATTCTTCCCACTGACACCAATGATGGGGCACTATTCCTCCCACTGACACCAGTGATGGGTCACTATACCTCCCACTGACACCAGTGATGGGTCAGTATTTCTCCCACTGACACCAGTGATGGGGCACTATTCCTCCCACTGACACCAATGATGGGGCACTATTCCTCTCACTGACACCAATGATGGGGCGCTATTCCTCCCACTGACACCAATGATGGGGCACTATTCTTCCCACTGACACCAATGATGGGGCACTATTCCTCCCACTGACACCAGTGATGGGGCACTATTCCTCCCACTGACACCAGTGATGGGTCACTATTCCTCCCACTGACACCAATGATGGGACACTATTCCTCCCACTGACACCAGTGATGGGGCAGTATTTCTTCCCCTGATACCAACAATGGGGCAATATTCCTCCCACTAATACCAATGATGAAGCATTTTTTACTTCCATTGACGCCAGGACATTTTTTACTTACACTGGCCACAGCCCCGCCCCATTAAAGTCTGAGGGACAGTAAATTGGCCTTTGTTTAGAATGTTTGGAGACCCCCTGCTCTACACAGAGGAGACGCAGTAATTAAAAGAATCTCCATCTTTTGATAAGTTCTGGTAACCAGTTAATTGTGGTCACCCAAAAAAAATATCTGAGCTTTTCTGCCTTTGAGTGCTTTGAGGTGAAGGGTATTAGTGATGAATGGAGTCTATGAGGAGGATCAGGGACCTGGGAATAAATATACTTTAGGTGTACATTGATCAATAATTTATACGGAAATAGAGACAGTACCCCTGGAAGAGGTTTCCTGCACATGGCCGAGGAACCTTCTTGAAGCTCTTCACACTGATTGCTCGGTGTATGGTGGTTGCACTGATGGTCTCCATCACATGAAAGATGTCAGTTTATTCTCATCAGTGTACTGCAGCCATACAATGAATGGATTTTCCATCATCCCCAGTATTGGGACAAGCTTTCCAGAGAACTTTTCCCCTCTTCTGGTCCAGAAGGATGTAGCAGATCTGTTGAAATCTTGCAGTGAAAAATAACTGTCATTGCCATCATCCCCTTTAACCTTATCTGGAGCCCCATCCCCTCAACCCACATCTGGAACCCCATATCCGCTGTGAGCCCCAACATACAATCTTCCAATTGTTTTTAAGTCTTTATGATAGAAGATCACCACTGAATATAATTAATTTTGTCTGTGAGTCCACCCTTTTATAGAAATGTTCTTACATACCTCTGACCAGGAAGAGAAGAGTCCACAGAATAGGGATATAGAGGGGGCACATTGTTGAAAGTCAGGTCTGTGGGAGAAATTAAATAGAAGATGAGTGGGTTGATTTACTGAATGAGCAAAGACTGTTCATCTAGCAAAGGGAATGTTTGTAAGTTCCATCCATGCAGAAGGGGAAACTTTTGTTGTTGAGCTTGGCTGGCCATACATATGCCCCATACACACGGTCAGATTTTCCGACGGAAAATGTGTGATAGGACCTTGTTGTCGGAAATTCCGACCGTGTGTGGGCTCCAACACACATTTTCCATTGGATTTTCCGACACACAAAGTTTGAGAGCAGGCTATAAAATTTTCCGACAACAAAATCCGTTGTCGGAAATTGCGATCCTGTGTACACAAATCCGACGGACAAAGTGCCACGCATGCTCACAATAAATAAAGAGATGAAAGCTATTGGCCACTGCCCCGTTTATAGTCCTGACGTACATGTTTTAGGTCACCGCGTTTAGACCTATCGGATTTTCCGACAACTTTGTGTGACCGTGTGTATGCAAGACAAGTTTGAGGCAACATCCGTCGGAAAAAATCCTAGGATTTTGTTGTCGGAATGTCCGATCAATGTCCGACCGTGTGTACGGGGCATTAGAGTGAAAGGGATATGTAAAGACAGGTCACCATCAGGACTGGGTTGTTAAGCCAGTTCCCAGCCCACATGCCCAATACAGACCTTGGCTGTCCACTCTCCAGGTTCGGAGAGTTTTTTTCTATTTCGCCCCCCCTAGTGTGCCAACAATCAACAATCCTCAGCCAGCATGCAAACATTATTTCAACACATACAACATATATAACATATATAACATGTGTCAGTTCAAATGCAATCAAAACTCCTTACTTTACTGTGTCTTTTGATAGAAATTGAGACCTGGTATCCAGTGATGTATTTTGGTTTTGTGTTGCTCTAGGCAAGACTAAAATCGTTTGATAAAAAGGAAGGAAAGTGGGACTTTATATGAAGAATGCACCCCTGTAATTATGCACCGTCATACCCCTACATACTCTGCCCTATATATCTTTTTTCACAGATAGTCATACTTCCGTGGCAACACATCTCTTCTTCTTTTCCATCCATGGGGGCCATTCCCTGGGGAATACTGTCTCACTCTGGTGATCCATCCATGCCCGGGTCTGTCCACCTCAGCTCCCGGGACCGATGTTTGTCTCCGGTTGGTCCTCCGGCCCTTCACGCTTACACCTATTCTCATTGACATTCCTGTAAGTAGTCGTGGTGAATTGGGGTTATCTCCCCTCTTCTCTTTCCATTTACAATAATGACCAATTAATTTATTTATTTTTATTACAAATTAATTATGTGTTTCAATACATATAGACATCTACCTCATACTTGCTCCTGAAGAGTGTCAGTCGCCACGAAACGCGTAGAGCCAATAGATGCCTTTCTACTCATACTGTATTACATCAATACTTACCATACTCATCAACTGGATCGTACCAACGAATTATAGATACAGCTTTTTATCAGGGAGACACGCTTTTATGAAAAGGGTTCTCTATAATGTGCATGATATGAACTCATTATGCTACTATTGTTGCTGTCATTATCATTGTCATATTAAATTTATCCCAATGTACTTTGTTCTATACAATGTTTTACATTATGAACTGATTGTGTTATTTTTTTACTAGGGTATTATTATCATTATACTTTTATATCAATAAATCGTTGACTGCCAATTGTTGAATTGCAATGCTGTCATTAGATGTTTATAGTTCTGGGATACCGAGTACCGTCCATTTCATATATATCGTGATTTCTCCAGGGGTGCATTCTTCATATAAAGTCCCACTTTCCTTCCTTTTTATCAAATTAACAGGGATGGAAGGGGCTTGGCGGCGGTAGCCCTGCGTTCTCATATAAAGTCCCAAATAGTTGCTCTTTGTCTTGCTTAAGACTAAAATCATGGCTATACGGGGTCTCTGGTGGCTATGCGGAAACTCTGGTTCCTGTGTAGGGTCTCTGTTGGCTATGCGGGGTCTTTGGTTCCTGTGAAAGGGTCTCTGGTGGCTATGCAGGGTCTCTGGTGGCTATGTGGGGTTCCTTGTGGCTATGCGGGGTCCCTGGTGGCTATGCAGGGTCTGTGGTAGCTATGTGGGGTCTGTGGTGGACTCCCTCCAAACCCCCCTGCTAGCCCCCCCACAACTAGGAGAAGAGCTAGGAATAGGAAGGAGAGAGAGATGGGGGAGATGGAAAAGGAGAATGGAAGAAAGGGGGGTAAGAGGTGGGGAGAGAGAGAGGGGGGATGAAGGAGAGGGGAGGGGGTTGAAAGAAAAGGAGGGGGTCCCTCCCCAGAAAAAAAGGACACCAGACTTTCACCTTCCCACAGCCCGCTGGCTCCTTTCTACCAGCTGTGTGTAGTGAGGCTGCCGAGACATGATCACAGCCCGGGACTCTGACCTGCTCTGCAAATTGAGCTACTTCCAGGACTGGAGGCCCATCACCTGCTGGTTCCCCTTTGCTCCCCTGTCACCAAACGGTCAGTCTGTGGCTGCCCCTGGTGTCACCCTTCTGGCGGGTGTTACCTGGGTGCTGTCTGTACCCCCTGCATCCCCATAGTGATGCCATTGCTTCTCTGCAGTCTTCGTAGTGTCCCTTCTGCCTGGGGGCAGCACCGCCCTCTCTAAAAAATGCCGCCCAAGGCGAACGCCTTGTTTGCCCCGCGGTAGATATGCCCTTGCTGGTATCAGCCTTTTGCAGACCCTGTATTTCAAATCTCAGACTGGGAGAGGAAGAAGCAGCACAAGGAGCCAATCAAGTCAGCTGCAGTGCTCATGTGATAACAAGGAACATGCTGATAGGAGAGAGTAGATTGACAGAGGGATGAGCAGCCAGTTTGTTGCACCCCATTTCACTATTCAATCACAGCCTGAAGGAAGGACCTATGTTACTGAACTACAACAGGGAAAAATCAAGTCCCCTGACCTGCCAGACAGAACTTTGAATTGTATCTGTGTATTTAGTTGTTGGCTACAAAGGGTACCTGTGTTTTTTCCAAGCTTAGACTAAGCCAGAAGTGCTGGTAAGTAAAGTACCTGCACTATTCTATATACATGGCAGCCTATTCTATCCAGATGAGAGAAGTTACGGTATCCTGAGACACAGATAAGAACACTAATGCCCCGTACACACGGTCGGACTTTGTTCGGACATTCCGACAACAAAATCCTAGGATTGTTTCCGACGGATGTTGGCTCAAACTTGTCTTGCATACAAACGGTCACACAAAGTTGACGGAAAATCCGATCATTCTGAATGCGGTGACGTAAAACACGTACGTCGGGACTATAAACGGGGCAGTGGCCAATAGCTTTCATCTCTTTATTTATTCTGAGCATGCGTGGCACTTTGTCCATCGGATTTGTGTACACAGGATCGGAATTTCCGACAACGGATTTTGTTGTCGGAAAATTTTATATCCTGCTGTCAAACTTTGTGTGTCGGAAAATCCGATGGAAATTGTGTGATGGAGCCTACACACGGTCGGAATTTCCGACAACAAGGTCCTATCACACATTTTCTGTCGGAAAATCCGACCGTGTGTACGGGGCATTACAGGAACTCAGACAATTTAATATAAATGGACAAGTATAGGTCATTTTACATGGACAATTGTAGGAAATGTTACCTTTGCCTGTAAACCCAATGTCCTCTCTCTGCTTCTGTAGGCCTGATGTTTTTATCAGCTTCTGTAGACTTGATGTCCTCTCTTTGCTTTTGTAGACCTGATATCCTCTCTCCACTTATGGAGACCCAATGTCCTCTTTTTGCTTTTGTAGACTCAATGTCCACTCTCTGCTTCTGTTAAAAGAAAGGATGTCCTCTGCTTCTGTAGACCCAATGTCCTCTTTCTGCTTCTGTAGACCCAATGTCCTCTCTCTGCTTCTGTAGACACAATGTCCTCTCTCTGCTTCTGTAGACACAATGTCCTCTCTCTGCTTCTGTAGACACAATGTCCTCTCTCTGCTTCTGTAGACACAATGTCCTCTCTCTGCTTCTGTAGACACAATGTCCTCACTCTGCTTCTGTAGACACAATGTCCTCTCTCTGCTTCTGTAGACACAATGTCCTCACTCTGCTTGTGTAGATCTGATGTCCTCTCTCTGCTTCTTTAGAGCTGCAGTCCCCCCTCTCTCTTTGTTTCCATATGACAGAAATCTGTAGACTGACAGCCTTCTTAGATTGACCACATCCTGCCCGGCTTGACTTACTGCCCCACTTTTTGATCATCATTCTTATAAGAAATCTGAACAATTCCTGTGATTATAGGTCAAATGATTGAGATAATTACAGAACTAACGTGCAGACTGCCAGTGATCGCCAAACTGCAGCATACTGTATCCCTGCCATAAGCTATAACTAGGTTGCTGGCTAAGCAGTTACCATTCTTCCTTGTAGCAAGGTTCTGGGTTTAAGGCCTGGTTCATACCATTGCGAATTGGACTGCATCCAATTTGCAATAGCAGGAGATTTTGACCGGCTTTTTATGGAGCCGGTTCACATTTCTCCGCAGCGGGACAATCCGGTTTTAGTAAATTAACCCCAATGTGTATTTAATCTGCTTTGCAAACAAATATTTAAAGCTGAAGTGTAACATCCCCCAACCACCTCCTCCCTCAGCCTCCCTTCTCTTCCCCCCTTAAGGCCTTGCTCCCTGATCTAAAAAATATTGAACTGATCATTGATCGTTAGTGATGGGTAGGGATGAGCCGAACACCCCCCGGTTCGGTTCGCACCAGAACATGCGAATGGAACGAAAATTTGCACGAACCTTAGAACCCCATTGACGTCTATGGGACTCGAACGTTCAAAATCAAAAGTGCTCATTTTAAAGTCTAATTTGCATGGTATTGTCCTAAAAAGGGTTTGGGGACCCGGGTCCTACCCCAGGGGACATGTATCAATGCAAAAAAAACTTTTAAAAACGGCCGTTTTTTCGGGAGCAGTGATTTTAATGATGCTTAAAGTAAAAAAAAAAAGTGAAATATTCCTTTAAATATCATACCTGGGGAGTGTCTATTGTATGCCTGTAAAGTGGCGCGTGTTTCCCGTGTTTAGAACAGTCCCTGCACCAAATGTCATTTTTAAAGGAAAAAATCTCATTTAAAACTGCTTACGGGTTTAATGTAATGTCGGGTCCTGGCAATATGGATGAAAATCAGTGAGACAAACAGCATGGGTACCCCCCAGTCCATTACCAGGCCCTTTGGGTCTTGTATGGATATTAAGGGGAACCCCGCACCCAAATTAAAATAAGGAAAGGTGTGGGGCCACCAGGCCCTATATACTCTGAACAGCAGTATACAGGCGGTGCAAACAAGACAGGGACTGTAGGTTTGTTGTTAAGTAGAATCTGTTTGTAATTTTGAACGGGTACATTTTTAACGTGTTTAGCTCCAGCCAAAAAATCTTTAAGCTTTTTGGAAAACATAGGGAAGGGTTATCACCCCTGTGACATTTGTTTTGCTGTCTTTCCTCCTCTTCAGAAGATTTCACCTCACTTTTTGTCCCAATGACAAATGTTTTTTGAAATTTTTTTTTTTTTTTTGTGGAACAAGGATTGGAAAGCATCAGTGGAAAGCAGAAATGTTTTTCCCATATTAACTCTTACAGGAGAGAATTTCCCTTCCTAGGGGTAGATTTCATCTCACTTCCTGTTGTCTCCTTCCGTTTGCAAGTAGGAGTCGTTTGTAAGTTAGATGTTTGAAAGTAGGGGCCTGCCCTATATACTCAGCAGAAATTTGGGCCTTAGGTGTTGTTGTGGCCACAACACTGTAAGCCCTCACAGGGCCCTGCTGTGAAATATTAGATCAAGAATTGTAATTACATGCCCCTGTTGAACAGGGGCAGAAAAACTGGGCCTTTGGTGGTGGTGGTGGTGGTGGTGGTGCCACAACACTGTAAGTCCTCACTCGCTCTTGGTGGGTGCAGAAATGGGCCCTGCTGTGAAATATTAGATCAAGAATTGTAATTACATGCCCCTGTTGAACAGGGGCAGAAAAATTGGGCCTTTGGTGGTGATGGTGGTGGTGGTGGTGCTGGTGCCACAACACTGTAAGTCCTCACTCGCTCTTGGTGGGTGCAGAAATGGGCCCTGCTGTGAAATATTAGATCAAGAATTGTAATTACATGCCCCTGTTGAACAGGGGCTGAAAAATTAGGCCTTAGGCACTGGTGCTGGTGCCACAACACTGCAACCCCTCACAGATACTCTAGTTGGAATGCTGAAATGAGCCCTGCTGCAAAGTATTGCATCAAAAATTGTAATTACACGCCCCTGTTAAACAGGGGCTGAAAAATTGTGCCTTAGGCACTGGTGGTGGCGCCCAGAACCAAAAATGTTCTTACAAGCTATCAGCGTGATCATTGAGGAGGAAGAGGATAATTACTCAGGAATAGTCACTCAGCATCAGCATAGGCAGTCTTTGAAGGGATTTGAGATTTCAAATAAATTATTTGGTTACATCAGCATCAGGTGCTTGGTAGCTGGTGGTGATTGAAGACTGATTCATTTTTATGAAGGTCAATCGATCGACCGAGTCGGTGGACAGACGCACCCTGTGATCGGTTACCACGCCTCCAGCAGCACTGAATGTGCGTTCCGAAAGAACGCTGGATGCAAGACAGGCCAGTAGCTCAATTGCATACTGTGCAAGCTCTGGCCAGTGATCCATCCTCAAGACCCAGTAACCCAGAGGATTTTCGGTGGGAAAGGTGTCCAAGTCTGATCTTGCCCCTAGGTATTCCTGCACCATGTAAAACAGACGCTGGCGATGGTTGCTGGAACCAATCATACCTTGGGGCTGCGGACCAAAAAATTGTCTGAACGCATCGGTCAGACGGCCACCTTCTCCACCGCTCCTTCTTTGACTGACCGAAGCCTCAGCAACACGTTGTCCAGAAACAGGAGTTTGTAACCTCCCAGTCTCTGGGAACGCGTTGCACAGACCTTTCTGCAAGGCCTCCCGAAGATGTTTCATCCTCTGCTCCCTCTGCGATGGCAAGATAAGGTCCGCAACCTTACCCTTGTAACGTGGATCAAGGAGGGTTGCCAGCCAGTATTGGTCCTTCTCCTTGATACCACGAATACGAGGATCCTTACGCAGCCTTTGCAGGATCAGGGAGGTCATGCAGCGTAGGTTTGCTGAGGCATTCGGTCTGGAGTCCTCTGGGTCACTAAGGACGACATGGTCCGCAGCCACCTCCTCCCAGCCACGTACAAGTCCATGTGTTTCTTGGGACTGATCCCTTAAAGACTGCTGCTGATGCTGAGTGCCAGGCTCCACCTCCATACTGACGCAATCTTCCTCCTCCTCCTCCTCCTCTTCCTGTGTGATCGGCGGGCACGCAGGAACACTGTCTGGATAAAGGGGGCCTTGAGAGCTAAGGAAGTCCTCCTCTTCCTGCCTCTGTTCTGCCTCAGGTGCCCTGTCCATTATTCCACGCTGCATAAGCTCCAACAGGTGGACAAGGGGGACAGTGTCACTGATGCATCCACTGTCACTGCTCACCATCCTCGTGGCCTCCTCAAATGGTGACAGGACAGTGCATGCATCCCTGATCATGGCCCACTGGCGTGGGGAAAAAAAACAAGCTCCCCTGACCCTGTCCTGGTGCCATAGTCACACAGGTACTCATTGATGGCCCTCTGCTGCGTGTGCAGCCGCTGCAGCATGGCCAACGTTGAGTTCCACCTGGTGGGCATGTCACAGATTAGGCGGTTCTTGGGCAGGTTAAACTCCTTTTGGAGGTCCGTCAGCCGAGCACTGGCATTATATGACCGGCGGAAATGCACACAGACTTTCCTGGCCTGCCTCAGGACATCCTGTAAGCCCGGGTACCTGCCCAAGAACCGCTGCACCACCAAGTTAAGGACGTGAGCCAAACAGGGCACATGGGTCATTTGTCCCTGTCGGAGGGCAGAGAGGAGGTTGGTGCCATTGTCGCAAACCACCATTCCTGCCTTAAGTTGGCGTGGCGCCAACCACCTCTGAACCTGCCCCTGCAGATCTGACAGAACCTCTGCCCCAGTGTGGCTCCTGTCCCCCAAGCACACCAGCTCAAGCACCGCATGGCATCTTTTGGCCTGCGTACTTGCGTAGCCCCTTGAACGGCTACGGAGCACCGCTGGTTCCGAGGAAAAAGCACAGGAAGAGGCCATGGAGGAAGAAGAAGAGGAGGGGGTGGAGGAGAGAGGTGTGTCACAATCATTAGCATTTTGGAGGCGTGGTGGCGGAACAACCTCCAACACTACTGCACCTTGTCCTGCATCCTTCCCAGCTGCCAGCAGAGTCACCCAATGCGCCGTGAAACTTAGGTAACGTCCCTGTCCATGCCTGCTGGACCATGAGTCAGCGGTAATATGCACCTTACCGCTGACCGCCCTGTCCAGCGAGGCATGGACATTGCCTTCCACATGCCGGTAGAGAGCCGGAATCGCCTTCCGTGAGAAAAAGTGGCGTTTGGTTACCTGCCACTGAGGAACCGCACATTCCACAAACTCACGGAAGGGGGCAGAGTCTACCAACTGAAAAGGCAGCAGTTGAAGTGCTAGCAATTTTGCCAAGCTAGCATTCAACCGCTGGGCATGTGGATGACTGGGAGCAAACTTCTTTCGGCGGTGCAGCAGCTGGGGCAGGGAAATTTGCCTGGTACAATCTGACGTCGGTGTACCAAAAGCAGATTGCCCACAAGTACTTGGCTGTGACACACCTAATTCTACACCTTCATTCCTCTCAGTGCAGGTCTCAGAGAGGACTGAAGGTATAGTGGGGTTGGAAATCTCAGCTGATGAGGAGCAAGGAGAGGTCCTCTTTGTTCTTTGGTGTGGGTCTTTTAGATATGCTTGCCAACAAACTGCATGGCAGGTCAACATATGTCTGGTCAAGCATGTGGTACCCAAGCGGGAGATGTTTTGGCCACACGAGATACGCTTGAGACATATCTTGCAAATAGCAGCGGTGCGATCTGATGCACTCGTCTCAAAAAAGGCCCACACCAAAGGACTTTTTGAATAACGCGCAGAGACTGCAGCGCCCTGCACATGTGGAGCTTTGGGGTGTGATGGAGTCAATGTGCTGCCCTTAGGCTGGCCCCTGGAGGGCATCCTGCCTCGTTGGTGATGTGCCGCCTCCTCCTCCTCCTCCTCCTCCTCTCTCCTATCAGGCACCCACGTTGAGTCAGTGACCTCATCATCCCCTCTCTCCTCATCACTGGAGCAAACCTGGCAGTATGCTGCAGCAGGGGGAGCATGACTGCCAGATTGCTGTCCTTCTTGGGCACCCCCTCTGTCTGTGCTCATGTTACTGCCTTCATCGAGCTCAGTATCATCATCAGAGCCTTTCAAATGCTGGGCATCCTCCTGGAGCATGTACCCAACACTGTGGTCAAACAGTTTGAGGGACTCCTCAGGAGGACATGGTGGGGCTAGGGAAGGAGTCACTGATGACATTGAGCCGAGGGAAGAGGCCGCTGCTTTGCCAGACAAAGTACCCTGGGCATGGGTGAGAGACATTAAACAAGTAGAAGAAGGCGCAATACCATATACCTTATATACTGTTGCCTATACGCACAAAGGCAGGGTCCATACAAACATATATATAAACTGTATATGTAGGTATAAAAAGAGTCATTCAAGGCAGCCACTGAAAGGAACCAAAGCCAGATCCAATGTGCTAAGATAAAAACAAGGAAAAGGGGCGCCACTGAATATGTATCAAATAAAATTTATTATTAAAAATAACATCCACTCACATGTGAGACTGAAGAGTAGATCTCAGGTACATCTTGTGACACACAATGGAGGGAAGGACTACAAATGTCAGCAAGTCCAATAGCACTGGCATCACTCTGATGGGCTAAAGATGAGCTGCGCTGAGTCAGAAGTAGTTTATGGGCACACCACGGACAGGAGAGCAGAAGAGCCGTCTGGGGTAGTGTGGGTTCCAAGAGTGGAAGATATGAGGGCGTCCAGCCTGTTGCTGTTAGTGTGAAGCGAAAGTCCCAGCAAGTCGTCCGGCATCCGTGATGGTATGGAAAGCACGGCCGTGTGATCGGAGCCAGAACGAGGCTAGGATCGCAAACACTGCGGCGCCGGGCTGTGACGTCACTCCTGTGCGACGCGTTTCCGAGATAGCTCGCTATCGATGGAAAGGATAGCGGCACTCCTTTGTCAAGCATAGGGCAATGGTGTGAAACAGAGGTATTATATAGTCAATGGGGAGGAGGGGCCTTAGCAAGGAACATTCAGTACAAATCAAAAACATTGGCAAAAGAAAAATAACGGACATCTAATGGACATATAATGAAAACACATAAGTAAAACAGCATATGGGCCATAGAAAAAAATAATAATAATAATGACAGGTGGGGGATGCAGGATGAGAAGGCTACCGACAATAAACGAAAATACATGGAAGGGATCTTCCCCATCTGAAGGGTAAATAAATAAGCATGAACAATCTTAATTCATAAATAAAAAATAAAAATAAATAATAATGATGATAAGGAATAATAAATAATATGTAGATGCTCTAAACTCCAAACATGTAAAGACTGTGACAATATGAACTGAAAATAAAGCTGGATGATAATCATGATAATAATAATAATAAAATGATGAACTGAAATATTAGGTGGAAAACTAATATGGATTTGTCAGTATTGTTGTGGTCAATAACTAAAGATGGGTGGTAGTGGTAGTGGCTCAGGACTGATAATAGTACCACACACATTATCAACATGTATAAGCAGCACAATCTATGGAGCAAAAAGTAGGTATGTGATCTTCAAAAAATTAATTAGAATTTTTAGTATATAATATATAATATGTGCATAAAAAACGCTGACGTCTATATAGAGCAAATATATAAAGGGTGTCCATTCTTTAGAACACTTGTTATAGGATATGGAGAAAATGATAAAATTAATGTTATAAAATGCATTTATACTAAAAAAAATATATATATACATGAAAATATATATATATTTTATCATAAAACAGTGGAGATTTCTATACTCTCGTTAAGGCCACCAGGCGAAAGAACGTCGAGAGTATAGATCCAAAAGGTTTCCCTGGCGCAAAGCCTTTTGAAGCGTTCTGCTGCAGTAAAGCATGTTGGAATTTGTTCAATAACCCACACACGGAGGCCAGTGGTGGATTTATTATGGAATTCTGCATAATGTCGCGGCACACTGTGCATGTCCTTCCCTCCCTCTATAAGTCGACGATGTTGTCCGAATCGCTGTCTCAAAGGGCAGATGGTTCGGCCCACGTAAATGAGACCGCAAGGGCAGGTGAGGGCATACACCACAAAATTGGAAGAACAGTTATAAAAATGATCCAGCTGGTACGTTTTATCCTTACAAGAAAAAGATTTCTGTCCATGTGTAATATAGGGACAGGTTTTACACAGCACCTTTTTGCATGCCAACTAGGGGTATGAGGGTGATAGAGTGGTTGGTGAGCTGACTAGATGGCGGAGAAGGTAGTTTGCTAGGAGCGATTTTGTTCTTTAAGTTGGGGGCTTTCCGGTATGTGACTCTAGGTTTGGTGGGAATGATAGTATTCAGAAGGGGATCCTGTAATAAAATATCCCAATGTTTTCTCATTATTTTTTCCATTTTCTTGTGTTGAAAATGGAAGGTGGTAATGAATCGCATGGAGTGATCAGTTTCACCTTTCTCTGGTCTCGGAGGTTTGCCCTTGGAGTAGTAGGTGCATGCTTCATCGACCAAATCGTTGGGATAGGATTTTTCTGCAAATTTTTTCTTAAGAGAAACACTGGATGCAACATAGTCGGTGTCAAGGGTGCAGTTCTGTCTGAGGCGACAGAACTGCCCTTTTGGTATATTTCTAATCCACTTGGGGTAATGGCAACTATGGAAGTGTAAATAAGAGTTGCCAGCCGTGGGCTTAGTATAATTTCGATCTATGATATTCCCCTCTTTGTGGCCCAATTCCAGGTCCAAAAAAACTAGAGTCATTGGGTCAAGAACATGAGTAAACGCAAGTCCATATGGATTACGATTGCAATGTTCCACAAAGAGGGAAATAGAGTCAACAGGGCCATCCCAAATCACGATAATATCGTCGATGTATCGCCCAAAGAAAACGATATTAGCTGAATGCGGGTTATTGTACCAGATGTAATTCTTCTCCCAATAGCCCATAGCCAGGTTGGCATAGGAAGGGGCGAAGTTGGCTCCCATGGCGGTTCCTTGCAGCTGTAAGAAGAAATCGCCATTAAAGTCAAAATAATTGTGACACAGGCAAAAATCTGTGGCTTCCAAAATAAATTTGGCCTGCCTGGCATTGAGCATGGGGTCTTGAGCTAAAAAGAATTCTAATGCTAAAAGTCCAAATTGGTGTGGAATGGAAGTATATAAGGACGTGACGTCCAACGAGAGCCAAGTATAGGAAGATTCCCACCTATAGGGGGCCAACAGATCTAACAGATGGGATCCATCTCTGATGAAAGATGGAAGTTGCTGTACTATGGGCTGTAAGTATAAATCAATATATTGACTAAGGCCAGTAGTTACACTGTCCATTGCGGCCACGATCGGCCTGCCAGGGGGGTTAGTGGAATTTTTGTGGACCTTGGGCAGATGGTAGAAATACGGTACCTGATAAAAGTTTTTTAGAAAAAATGAAGCTTCCAATTTGGTGATGACTCCGCTGGTGAGGGCAGACTGTACCACACGGCTGGCTTCAAGGGCAAATTCATTAGTAGGATCTTTAGATAATTTGATATAAGTGGCCTTATCTGAAAGAAGTCTATATGCCTCTGCGATATAATCGTCCCTATTTTGGACAACTATACCCCCTCCCTTATCGGCTGATTTGACCACAATATCAGTGGCATGGATCAGGGTGTCTAGTGCTTTTGTTTCTGCAACAGTAAGGTTGTGAACATGAGCAGGGATGGTGGAGGAAGACTGGCAGAGTTTTACAAAGTCGGCATAGACGACCCTGTAGAAACTCTCGAGATAGGGTCCTTTAGACTGAGCGGGGTAAAACACAGATCTGGGTTTTAGCGAAGAGTGTGCTATAGGAGGAGAAGTAGCCAAATGCTGTGTAAGCAGCATAAGCATATCGTCGTCCTCAGTATGAGATTCCAACATGTCAAGGATGTCACCATCATACTCGAATACATCCAAAGAGGGATTGGGCTGAACACTAGAATTGGAATCAGCATTGGCTGGGGTGGGTTTAAGAGATTCAGCTTGAAAAAATCTTTTGAGGGTGAGGTTGCGAATATACCTATTAAGGTCCTTAAACAACAGAAAAGGGTTGGGCTTATTGATGGGTGCAAAATTTAATCCTTTACTAAGAAGACTGGTATCTGCAGTGGAAAGTACTCGAGAAGATAGATTAAAAATCTTTACAGTTTCCGAAACTTCAGTTGATTGTTTTCTAGACTTGTTTCGTCCCCCTCTGCAACCTCTCTGGTAAACTTTCTTTTTCCCGGGTTTGTCCGAGGGGGGCTGTAAACTAAAAAAGAACAACCAGTGGAAGGGGAAGAGCTCGAGTTGTTGCTAGGATTAATCTGTAGAAGAGGGGGAGAAGTGTGGGAGAGAACAGGAGAAAAATGAGAGGTATTGTTGGAATCAGGTCCAATGGGGAACTCAGTACCCATTGGATCCTCAGTGTTTGTAGGTCGAGCGTCCATTTCCTCAACCTGAGTAATCGTCCGCATGGGCATACGAAACGGAGCAGCCGAACCACTAGGCTGGGTCTCACGAGGTGTAACTGTGGGACCAGTGTCAGGGACAGAACTGGGCACGAGCTGGGGAAATAGGGTGGCAGTGGGGTTATTCCTACTAGTGTAGAGAGGTCTATTGTAAAATTTATTGAGATCAGCCAATAAATGCAAAGTTTTGGAGTTGGTGGTTTTATTAGGTAGTGATGGACGAGTTTTTACATGGGGTAAAGAACAATGTCCATTGTAATGTGGAATGGACAGACTCATCAGGGGAGGGGGGTAGGGAAGTGTCATGGAGCGAGGGAGTGACTGAGTGTGACTCCGTGTGGGTTTCTAGGAGGATAAAAGGGGTGGTGGAGGATGAAAAGCAGGAGAAGAACGTGTGATGCTGTTATCATCAGTGGATGGTCTATTTCTATTATTATTTTTCCAATTAAAGACACGATCAGAGTTGAAATCATCTAGATCCCTTTTAAATTTGCCTATCTTGGTCTGAATGACCATATCTTCATCAGATTTGGTATTATTTTTAAGTATCATCAACCAAGAGAGAGGGACAGTAGTGTTCTGATCTACAATCCCTTGGGCCAAGAGGGTGGCCTCCGATTTGAGTTTTTCAAAAAGGTGTAGTCTATGTTCCATGAGGATTTCCATCCACTTGGACGTACAAAATTCGGAGATGGTTTCCCATTCCTTGGTGTGGGTGGCATTTAGAAAAGGACAGTCCTTAGTTATTCTCAGGCCTCTAGGGGAAATTTTAGTGGATATATATTTCTCCAAAAAGAATCTGTCCCACCATTGTTGGTTGAGATGTTTGATGATTCTTTCCAAATGTTTGAATTTCCCACATAATGAGTATCTGATGGAGCCTGTAAGTTTGGTATCAGCAGAAAAGATATGGCTAGGTACCAGGGAATATAGTTCCTCCAGAATGCCATACCTATGTGTATCTATGTCCATAAGAAAATCCATAATAAAAATATATATAGAAATAAATCGTGAAAAAATGAGGGGGAAAAAAAAAAAAGGGGGGGAAGGGGAGGGGGGGGGGGGGAGAAAGAAAAAAGACAGAAGGGGAACAAATGGGAGATAAAAAAGTGCACTATAAGGTCATCTAGACAATGTATAAATCATAACCGATATACTTCATCCCAAATAACAATGCAGATGCAGTAAATCAAAAGATATGGGCTGGAACAAGGAACCAATTGTTAAATTATAAAAAGGAAAATAAATGACAGATACAATATTTATGAAACAGGCAGTATAAATATGATATAAGTATGCAGCACAAGCAAGGCTATTAAAGACACATTAAACAAGTAGAAGAAGGTGCAATACCATATACCTTATATACTGTTGCCTATACGCACAAAGGCAGGGTCCATTTCCATTATCATGATTATCATCCAGCTTTATTTTCAGTTCATATTGTCACAGTCTTTACATGTTTGGAGTTTAGAGCATCTACATATTATTTATTATTCCTTATCATCATTATTATTTATTTTTATTTTTTATTTATGAATTAAGATTGTTCATGCTTATTTATTTACCCTTCAGATGGGGAAGATCCCTTCCATGTATTTTCGTTTATTGTCGGTAGCCTTCTCATCCTGCATCCCCCACCTGTCATTATTATTATTATTTTTTTCTATGGCCCATATGCTGTTTTACTTATGTGTTTTCATTATATGTCCATTAGATGTCCGTTATTTTTCTTTTGCCAATGTTTTTGATTTGTACTGAATGTTCCTTGCTAAGGCCCCTCCTCCCCATTGACTATATAATACCTCTGTTTCACACCATTGCCCTATGCTTGACAAAGGAGTGCCGCTATCCTTTCCATCGATAGCGAGCTATCTCGGAAACGCGTCGCACAGGAGTGACGTCACAGCCCGGCGCCGCAGTGTTTGCGATCCTAGCCTCGTTCTGGCTCCGATCACACGGCCGTGCTTTCCATACCATCACGGATGCCGGACGACTTGCTGGGACTTTCGCTTCACACTAACAGCAACAGGCTGGACGCCCTCATATCTTCCACTCTTGGAACCCACACTACCCCAGACGGCTCTTCTGCTCTCCTGTCCGTGGTGTGCCCATAAACTACTTCTGACTCAGCGCAGCTCATCTTTAGCCCATCAGAGTGATGCCAGTGCTATTGGACTTGCTGACATTTGTAGTCCTTCCCTCCATTGTGTGTCACAAGATGTACCTGAGATCTACTCTTCAGTCTCACATGTGAGTGGATGTTATTTTTAATAATAAATTTTATTTGATACATATTCAGTGGCGCCCCTTTTCCTTGTTTGCATGGGTGAGAGAGGATGAGGAGGATGAGGACGGCTTGGTCATCCACTCGACCAAGTCTTCCGCATGTTGCGGCTCAACATGGCCAGCTGCCGAAAAAAAGGCCAAGCGTGTCCCACGGCCACGTGCTGATGAGGATGCACCGTCTCCACGACCAGCACTAGACACAGAGCCTGCTTGCCCTCTCTTATTGGCTTGTGACTGTCTGCCTCTCCTTCTTGGCCTTCCAGACATACTAATGGCCTGTAGCTGCACTAAGCTGGGATATATATATATATATATATATATATATATATGTACTGATACTGTAGCTAGCAAAATCAACTGCCTGCCTGTAGTATGAGAACACCACCAACCTTCTACAGGTAGCTTTAGCTGAACACTGTGAGGTGGACGCACCCCACTAACTTGTAGGTTTAGCTGAACACTGTGAGCAGGGCGCCCCCCACTAACTTGTAGGTTTAGCTGAACACTGTGAGGTGGACGCACCACACTAACTTGTAGGTTTAGCTGAACACTGTGAGCAGGACGCACCCTACTAATTTGTAGGTTTAGCTGAACACTGTGAGCAGGACGCACCGCACTAACTAGTAGGTTTATCTGAACACTGTGAGCAGGACGCACTGCACTAACTGTAAATAGTCTAGCTGCCTGACTGTGGTACTAATAGGATCAAAAGAACACCAGTAATTTTCTTCAGGTAGCTGTATATACTGTAACAAGGCAAGCCTGCCTGTCAGTAAGAAGATAACAGGAACAGATCTAGCTGAACACTGTGAGCAGGACGCACCCCACTAACTTGTAGGTTTAGTTAGTTAGTACCCCCCTTTCTGCATCACAGGTGTTCCTCTTTCAGCATCAGCAGTGGTTTTCTTTTTTTTTCTTGCCACAGCAGCACTAAAAATATTTAGGGCATAGTTGTTCTTTTTTTTTTTTTGGCTTTTCTTTTTTTCCAGTAGTAGCAAAAAAAAAAATGTCCCAATAATAGATGTTACTTCTTCTGAGTCGCAGGTGGTCTTCCTTCTGCTACACCACTGTTTGTTGTTTTTTTTTGGGGGGGGGGGGCTTTTTTTAGCTTTTTTAATTTTTTTTATATTCATTTTATTTTTGCAGCAGCAGTAAAAAAAAAAATCTCCCCGGTTGCTGCACCCTTATTTTCTTTATTAAAAAAATATAATGAAATGGTTTATAGTGCAACAAGCACAAAAGTATTGCACCCAAGCATCGTATTCCCATCCCACACTCTATAATAAAAAGTTATAACCCCCCCCCAAAAATAAAAAAAAACAATAATAAAGCGGTTTATAGTGCACCAAGCACAAAAGTATTGCACTCAAGCACCATATCCCACACTCTATAATAAAATATAATATAAAATATAATATAATATATAAGCAAATATAATATAATATAATAATCTAAAAATCCTCCCAAATTTTTTTAACCACCTCCCTAGTGATGCATTGTAAAATGACGTCAGCAGGAACACTCCCTCCCTCCTGCAGCCCATTAAAATACCCGAGTACCTGTCACCAGCCCATCAGAGTACCCGAGTACCTGTCACCAGCCCATCAGAGTACCTGAGTACCTGTCACCAGCCCATCAGAGTACCCGAGTACCAGTCATCAGCCCATCAGAGTACCCGAGTGCCAGTCTGTAGCTCATCAGAGTACCCGAGTATCTATCTGCAGCCCATGCCTCATATACGTTGGGGTGTTTTCTTTCCAAAATGGGGTCATTTTGTGGGTAATTCCATTGTGCTGGTGCTCCAGGACCTTCAAAAGTGTGATAGATAGGAATGAAATGAGATATGTAATTTATGCTCCTAGAACGCCTGAAGGTACTACTTCAATGTTGGGCCTCTGTATATTACCAGGCTGTAAAAAAGTCTCACACATGTGGTATCACCATACTCAGGAGGAGTAGCAGAATGTGTTTTGGGGTGTAATTTTTGCTATGTACATGCTATGTGTTAGAAATATCTTATAAATTGACAACATTGTGTAAAAAAAAAAAGATTTTAATTTTCTTTCCACGTTTTCTAAAGACTTGTGTAAAAAAATTAACCGTTCAAAAGACTCATAATGCTTCATAGAATATACTTTGGGGTGTTTGTTTTCCAAAATGGGGTCATTTTGTGGGTAATTCCATTGTCCTGGTGCTCCAGGACCTTCAAAAGTGTGCTAGGTAGGAATGAAATTAGATGTGTAATTTATGCTCCTAGAATGCCTGATGGCGCTCCCTGCATGTTGGGCCTCTCTATGTGGCCAGGCTGTGAAAGTCTCACACATGTGGTATCGCCATACTCGGGAGGAGTAGCAGAATGTATTTTGTGGTGTAAATGGAAGTATGTATATGCTGTGTGAGAGAAATAATTTGTTATTATGACAATTTTGTGTAAAACAAACAAACAAAAAAAATATTCCTTCATTTTCCCAAGAATTGTGGGGAAAAATTAAAACTTCAAAAAACTCACCATGCCTAGTAAATACCTTAGACTGTCTACTTTCCAAAAAGGGGTCATTTGGGGGGTATTTGTACTGTTCTGACATTTTAGGGCCTCTAGAAATGAGATAGGTCTCAGTACATCAGGTGTGATACATTTTTTATGATTTGCACCATAGCTTGTAGACTCTATAACTTTCACACAGACTAAATAATATACACTAATTTGGGTTATTTTTTACCAAAGATATGTAGCAGTATAAATTTTGGCCCAAATTTATCACCAAAAATTACTTATTTGCAAAAGTTTATAATAGAAACTAAAAAAAAGTGTTTTGTTTTTAAAATTTTCGCTCTTTATTTACTTATATCACAAAAAATAAAAAAAACCCAGTAGTGGGTGAATACAACCAAAAGAAAGCTCTGTTTGTGAGAAAAAAAAGATTACAATTTTGTTTGGGTACAGTGTTTCATGACTGAGTAATTGTCATTCAAAATATGAGAGCGCTGAAAGCTCTCATGGGCAGCATGGGGTGAAAGTGCCCAGTATTGAAATGGTTAAGGGGAACCCTATGACAGAATTAAAATTAAAAAAATGGCGTGGGGTCCCCCCCAAAATCCATACCAGGCCCTTTGGCTTCAATTTTAAGGGAAACTCCTCGCCAAAATTAAAAAAGAATGGCGTGGGGTCCCCTCCCCAAAATCCAGTGTCAAAGAGTGATAACCACAGGAAACTGTTTATGACAAATCCTTTATTAATGAAGAAAAAAATAAAAAAATTGTGTCCCTCAATGTACATCCATTGTCAATCATGACGCCCGCCAGACCTGAAAAATTGGGGGAAAAAAGTCTTCGCCTCCTGGGAGGCTACCCGCTATCTGCCTCCTCTCAGCTTTGACAGTTCTTATATAGGCAAGGGGTGGGGCCTTTAGAACTGTCAAAGTGTCAGAAACCATGAATCAGACCGAGACAGAACTATAGTTAAACCACACTTGTTTAATAATAAAAGTAAATAGAACAAATGTAGTCAAAATATAGCCAAAGTTCGGTAACCGCAGTGGATAGTCAGACAAGCAGGGAAGCCAGGGATCAGCGTAGTGGAACAGCAATCAGGATCTGGAGCCAGAAGGAATGTCAGCCAAGCAAGTCTTTAACAGGAATGCAGGAGATGTCTCTGTGATGTTGACCAAGGTGAAGACAGAGATCATCTGGGCTGGACAGCTTAAGTAGGCAGGACTGACGAGCAGGATATCATCAACAGGTGAGTCACTGTGGAGAGATGGGAGCTGGCAATTAGCCAACAGCTGAGCGGCCAGCTCAGGGAAGGAAGGGCCTAACAGTACCCCCTCCTCAACAACCCCCCCCTCGGAGGACCACCAACCTTGAGGAGAAAACATCTATGGAAATCACGGAGGAGGACAGGGACATGTACGTCCGAGGATGAGACCCAAGAGCGTTCCTTCGGACCATATCCTTTTCCAATGCACCAGGTACTGTATGTCCACGGAACCTACGGGAGTTAACAATGGATTGTACCTCATACTCCTCATGGTTCTCTACCTGTATAGGGTGAGGACGTGGCACAGAGGTGGTAAAGCAGTTGCAGACCGAAGGTTTTAAACAGGGGACATGAAATACATTTGAGTTACGCATATTAGAAGGAAGGTCTAATGCGTAAGCCACTGGGTTAATCCTGCGAAGAATACGGAAAGGCCCAATAAACCGAGGTGCGAACTTCAGAGAGGGAACACAAAGTTGGAGGTTGCGAGAAGAACAGCCAGACCCTGTCCCCAACCTGGTAGGAAGGCGCAGGCAGGCGTCTGCGGTCAGCATGGAGTCTGTACCTATCATTAGCATGTCGCAAAGCCTCCTGGATTTGTGCCCAAGTGGAACGAAGACCACAGAAATGCTCCTCTAACGCAGGAATACTCTGCGGAACAAATGAGTCAGGCAACGCGGAAGGTTGGAAACCATAGTTCACCATAAACGAGGACAATCGGGAAGCAGAATTTAAGGCACTATTGTGAGCAAACTCCGCCCACGGTAAGAGGTCTGACCAGTTGTTATGATGGTTAGAAATATAGCAATATAGGAATTGCTCCAAGGACTGATTGGCTCTTTCTGTGGCCCCATTAGACTGCAGGTGATACGCAGAGGAAAAAGAAAGCTGAATTCCCAACTGTGCACAAAAGGCTCGCCAGAACCGGGACACAAACTGACTACTCCTGTCCGAGACAATCACCTTGGGTAGCCCATGTAAGCAAAAGATCTCCCGAGCAAAAATAGAAGCCAGTTCCTTAGAAGTGGGCAAATTTTTAAGTGGAATACAATGAGACATTTTCGAGAACCGGTCAACCACCATAAGGATAACTGTGTTGCCCTAGGAGTTGGGTAACTCCACAATGAAATCCATAGCCAGGTGGGTCCAGGGCCTCTCTCCATTGGGTATGAGTTGTAGGAGGCCCACTGGAACAGGCAGCTACCAAGGCGGTTACAATAGCACGTAGACTAGGCCGCCAGAATTGTTAGGAAATGGCCCAAACAAGTTGACTCTTCCCAGGGTGGCCAGAAGCCTTGGGAGAATGGTAAGTCTGGAGCACGGCAGTACGGAGACTCTCTGGGACAAAGCAGTGGTCACAAGGTTTCTCAGGAGCATGGACCTAAGCAGCAAGAATTTTGTCACTCAAAGGAGAAGTGAGACTGGTGGGAACCGTAGCCAGAATACGATCAGGAGGAATCACAGGAACCGGAACAGGCTCCATCTTGGAAGTAGAGGAAAATTGTTGTGACAAAGCGTCAGCCCTTACATTCTTAGTACAGGGTAAGAATGAGACAATGTAATTGAAACTTGACAAGAAAAGAGCCCATCGCTCCCTTCTGGGAGAGAGGCGTTTAGCCTCAGACAAGAATGTGAGATTCTTATGGTCGGTAAGATTGAGAAACGGCACAGTGGTACCTTCGAGGAGATGTCTCCATTCTTTCAGGGCTGAAATGATCGCTAACAGCTCTCTGTCACCAATCTCGAAATTGCACTCTGCAGGTGTCAGAGAAATAATCAATCCGGCCATATCTGCCGAATGGTGCTCCGGAACGAACGCATGCGCGGTGGAACAATGCTCCGGGGCATGCGCACTCGTGGCCTGATGGAACGACGTGCGCCTTCGCATTAGCGTATGCTCAACGTGACGCTCTGGCTGGCCTATTTAAACACACTCAGGTGCTCAGACGGGTTGCTGGTTTGTCTTCAGCTTCCTGTCTGAGTTGTTTCCTGTTTCCTGTTATTAAATCACTTACTTGACCCGGATCGTCCCTGACCACTCTACTCTTCTCCTGGACCCGACCTACGGCTTGTTTAAACGGATTCTGCCATGTCTTCAGTGTTTGACCCCTTGCTTGTGACCCGGATTTGCCTGCTATCTCTTGTGCCTGAACCTTTGCTTGTGACCCGGATTTGCCTGCTATCCCCTGTGCTTGAACCTCTGCTTGTGACGTGGACTTGTCTGCTATCTCCTGTGCTTGACCCTCTGCCTGTGACCCGGATCTGCCTGTTAACTTCTGTGTTGGATCCTCAGCCTGTTTCGGACTTTCTGAATTGCCAGTCTCTGCTCATCTACCAAGACCCTTCAAGGAGTTCTACGCAAGTCCTATCCTGCCTGCTGGTAGCCTGTGCCTCTTCATGCCATCCACTCCCTGTACCACCTCCAGGGGGCGGAGTGCGCCTAGTTGCCAGTTCCCAGCCCAAGTGCCCAACACAGACCTTGGCTGTCCACTCTCCAGGTATGGAGAGTTTTTTTTCTATTTTGCCCCACTAGTGTGCCAACAATCAACAATCCCAGCATGCAAACATTATTCCAACACATACAACATATATAACATGTCAGTTCAAATGCAATCAAAACTCCTTATTCTACTGTGTCTTTTGATAGAAATTGAGACCTGGTATCCAGTGGTGTATTTTGATTTTGTGCTGCTCTAGGCAAGACTAAAATCGTGGCTATTTGGGGTCTTTGGTGGCTATGCATGTTCTCTGGTTCCTGTGCGGGTTCTCTGGTGGCTATGCAGGGTCTCTGGTGGCTATGCGGGGTATGCAAATTCTAAGAGACTTCGTATCACCACAGAGTGGCACTGTGGATATGGTGCATAGATAATTAATGCCACGTCCCGATATTGGAAATCATTCGAAAATAATTTGGAATGATGGACTTTATAGGCATAACACAAAAAATTAAAAAAAAGAGTTTAAATATTTATTACAAGAAATGTGATTAAAAAACATGTACATAGACTTACATATAATCACAAATAATACCTAGGAGCAAATTCAATACACTATCTACATATTAAATATATGTTTAAACAAGGTATTCAATCATTTTACTTGTTCAATCGTAACAGGTTTCAAAGGAGACGGTGTAAAAAATAGCTTGACTTGCTCTACATGTTACACGTTCAGTAGCGCTTCCTCAGGAGCTTTTGGTATATTCTATGAACAAAAAAATAAACATAAGTTCATTGCATTCTACATTAAGAAAAAAAGGGAAAGAAAGGGTCCATCGGGATCACCGCTAGGGCAATGAAGGAGGCACATGTAGCATCAAAGCCATGGTAAAGATCAAGATGACTACTGACCGGAGTCAGCATTATGCCATTGGTTAAGGGAAAAACATGGTCTTTGATACATTGCCAAAAGCATCGGGTTGTCATTCCAACATAGAAGACCCCGCATACACAGGACATTAAATAAACCACCCCCTGTGTATTACAATCAGCTCTAAATTTGGGACAGTAGACATCTTGATCTTTACCATGGTTTTGATGCTACAATGTGCCTCCTTCATTGCCCTAGCGGTGATCCTGATGGACCCCCGTGGAGGCAATAGGAAAAGGTGATCCTACAAAAAGAAACATTATGGATTGAGTGGCTGAACGCTACCAACGCTCCAGGTATCAATGAAACACAGTCTTATAGGCCCTTTCTGTAGCGATATCCTGTTTATTAAACAACAATACATCAATTATGCATGATGGTTCTTTCTCCCTATCATTATTTGTTCATTATTATTCATCACAATTTTTGGTTTTCCATTTCCCACATCCCCCTTTCCTTCTCATTCCTCCTTCTCTTTTTTCCCCCTCCCTTTCATTTATATTGATAGTTGTTCTGAATTTTAGGTTATTGAAGGTTTTATTTGATAACCATTAACTATGTTACCTTTTCTGTAATTATAGCTACATTTTTATAAATACTAATCCTGTTGATGATGTTACCATGTAGTCCCCTGTGAATGGTTTTGAGTTGGTTTTGTTTTGCTCTTATGCCCCTTATCCAGCTGCTTCATCTCTATTGCTGCCCAGCTTGCTTTCTTTCTGACCTTCAATATCTAGTGCTTGTCTTTATTTTATTTTTCCAGTTTTTCCCACCTTTGGCTGGTTCAGCGCTGTGGTGCACTACTTGGCCGCTGGGGGCCGCTGTAGTACAAGCTTTGGCCGTCAGCGGCGCTCTGAGTCCCGGGAAATTTTCCCTTCCTGTTGATTGCCCCTAAGCCTGTGTCCACACCGGGTTCGCTCCCCGCTTCCATGGATATGGGCTAGCGTCCCCCAGGCTGAGCGCATGTGTACCAGAGCTTGGCTGATTATGTGTACGTCAGTCCCGGCCTACGAACTGACGTCACTACCGGAACGATTACATATAAGAGACGCTCGTCCTGGCATCTCTCACAGCTGTTCACACTCGGCGTCTGTGCTGCCATCAAGTGGGAAGTTCCTAAACCTTATACGTCTAAGGTAAATACTTCATCCCTGTATGCCTATACACTATCGCTGCAAGGGTATTGATCAGATTTATTCTCTGACTCTGCTTGTAGCACTGAGTAGTTTGCTCATTATTATCCCTCTAACAGGCATCGGTCAGGGAGTACACCAGCAAAAACCCCACTAATGCTGCTCTGGGATGCCCTAGTCTGATCCAGTTTTTACTGTAGCTGGCCGCATTGGATGATATTATTATCCCTGGTACAAATTTATTGCCAATTCCTTGCCGGACTTGGCTAATTTTGGATTTGCTGGGTGAGATGATCACTATTATATTTATACATCTTGTTTTTCTTCCAATCTTTCTCCTTTTCCACTCCCCCCCCCCCCCTTCTAAACTCAATTAATTACATGGCACTGAATTTACATTATTTATATATGTATATATATAGATCGTATTATCCAATTTTGGACCCTCTTTTGTGGACGTCCATTGAGGTTGAGGACGGCACAGCCCATTCACTTTATTTTACTACTTCCCTTTCTGTTTTTCCCTTTGTGGAAAATGAACGTAAATGCCTGGCTATGTCTATTCATATTGACAAACCTATTTTCACTGTTTTAACCATCTTTATAATATATCTGTCCCCATAGTCCCCATATTGCATATTCCAGCCCCTTCCCCTTTTTTCTCTTTTTAAATTTTCTTCTCCTTTTTCCTTTTTCTTTTTTCTTTCTTTTCTTCCTTGTTTTTGTCTCCCTTCCCTTTTCGTTTTCTTTGTCTCTCTTTTCCTCTCTTTCCACGCTCTTTTTCTTATAGACTCTTCCCTCTGTACCCCTACTTACCATTAGAGGTCTGGGGCCATGGCATAGAAACATGTTTTTAATTGTTTTTACCTCACAGGGATGGTAATATTTTACTCCATATATAGATACATGATACAGTAATTTTTCTTTCCATTTTTTTCTTAATGTAGAATGCAATGAACTTATGTTTATTTTTTTGTTCATAGAATATGCCAAAAACTCCTGAGGAAGCTTTACTGAACGCGTAACATGTAGAGCAAGTCAAGCTATTTTTTTACACTGTCTCCTTTGAAACCTGTTACGATTGAACAAGTAAAATGATTGAATACCTTGTTTAAACATATATTTAATATGAAGATAGTGTATTAAATTTGCTCCTAGGTATTATTTGTGAATATATGTAAGTCTATGTACATGTTTTTTAATCACATTTCTTGTAATAAATATTTAAACTCTTTTTTAATTTTTTGTGTTATGCCTATAAAGTCCATCATTCCAAATAATTTTCTATGCGGGGTATGCAGTGACTGTGTGGGGTCTGTGGTGGACTCCCCCCAACCCCCCTGCTAGCCTGCCACAGTGTCCCCCATCCCATAACTAGGAGAAGAGCTTGGAATAGGAGGGAGAGAGAGATGGGGGAGATGGAAAACAAGATAAATGGAAGAAGGGGAGAGAGGGAGGGGGGAAAGAGGTGGGGAGAGAGGGGGTATGAAAGAGAGGGGAGAGGGTAGAAAAAAAGGGTGGGGGTCCCCCACTCCCACCCCTCCCAGAAAAAATGACACCAGACTTTCACCTTCCCACAGCCCGCTGGCTCCTTTTTCCAGCTGTAAATTGAGCTACTTCCTGGGACTGGAGGCCCATCACCTGCTGGTTCCCCTTTGCTCCCCTGTCACCAAACGGTCAGTCCATGGCTGCCCCTGGTGTCACCCCTGTGGCGGGTGTCACCCAGGTGCGGTCTGCACCCACTGCATCCCCATAGTGATGCCATTGCCCCGCGGTAGATATGCCCTTGCTGGTATCAGCCTCTTGCAGACCCTGTATTTCAAAGCTCAGGCTAGGAGAGGAAGAAGCAGCAAAAGGAGCCAATGAAGTCAGCTGTAGAGCTCATGTGATAACAAGGAACATGCTGATAGGAGAGAGTAGATTGACAGAGGGATGAGCAGCCAGTCTGCTGCACCTCATTCACTATTCAATCACAGCCTGAAGGAAGGTCCTATGTTACTAAACTACAACAGGGAAAAATCAAGTCCCCTGACCTGCCGGACAGAATTTTGAATTGTATCTGTGTATTTAGTTGTTGGGTACCAAGGGTACCTGTGTTTTTTCCAAACTCAGACTAAGCCAGAAGTGCTGATAAGTAAAGTCACTGCACTATTCTATATGCATGGAAGCTTATTCTATCCAGATGAGAGAAGTTACGGTATCCTGAGACACAGATAAGAACACTTACAGGAAATCAGACAATTTAATATAAATGGACAAGTATAGGTCATTTTACACGGGCAATTGTAGGGAATGTTACCTTTTGCCTGTAAACCCAATGTCCTCTCAATGCTTCTGTAGGCCTGATGTGTTTAATAGCTTCTGTAGACTTGATGTCCTCTCTCTCTGCTTTTGTAGACCTGATATCCTCTCTCCACTAATGGAGACCCAACATCCTCTCTCTACTTTTGTAGACGCAATGTCCTCTCTTTACTTTTGAAGACTCAATGTCCTCTCTCTGCTTCTGTAGAAATGATGTCCTCTCTCTGCTTCTGTAGACACAATGTCCTCTCTCTGCTCCTGTAGACACAATGTCCTCTCTCTGCTCCTGTAGACACAATGTACTCTCTCTGCCTCTGTACACACAATGTCCTTGCTCTGCCTCTGTACACACAATGTCCTTGCTCTGCCTCTGCACACACAATGTCCTTGCTCTGCCTCTGTACACACAATGTCCTTGCTCTGCCTCTGTAGACACAATGTCCTTGCTCTGCCTCTGTAGACACAATGGGGGCCGGGATCTGGGGGCCCCCTTGTCAAAGGGAGCTTCCAGATTCCGATAAGCCCCACCATCCACAGACCCCCACAAAAACCGGGCAAGGGTTGTGGGGATGAGGCCCTTGTCCCCATCAACAAGGTGTTTGGGGGGACCCCAAAGCACACTCCCCATGTTGAGGGAATGTGGCCTGGTATGGTTCAGAAGAGGACGGTCGCTCTCTCGCCCCCCTCTTTTCCTGCTGCCTGCCAGGTGGTTGCATGCTCAGATAAGGGTCTGGTATGGATTTTGGGGGGACCCCATGCCATTTTTTTAATCTTGCGTGGGGGGGTCCCCTCTGGGTCTATACTAGACCCGAAGGGCCTGGTATAGACTTGGGGGGAACCCTACACTATTTTTAAAAAAATGTTGGCATGAGGGGGATCCCTCCGAATACATACTAGACCCGAAGGGCCTGGTATATGCCTGGGGGGGCATGCATTTTTTTTTTTTGCTGGCATTTTTTTTTTACCTTTCAGTGGGGAAATCACTGACAGCTGATGACTAGGATGAGCCGAACAGCCCCCTGTTCGGTTCGCACCAGAAAATTCCTTTGAACACCATTAAAGTCTATGGGACTCGAACATGAATAATCAAAAGTGCTAATTTTAAAGGCTTATATGCAAGTTATTGTCATAAAAAGTGTTTGGGGACCTGGGTCCCGCCCCAGGGGACATGGATCAATGCAAAAAAAGTTTTAAAAACAGACGTTTTTTCGGGAGCAGTGATTTTAATAATGCTTAAAGTGAAACAATAAAAGAGTAATATTCCTTTAAATTTCGTACCTGGGGGGGGTGTCTATAGTATGCCTGTAAAGGGGCGCATGTTTTCCGTGTTTAGAACAGTCTGACAGCAAAATGACATTTCAAAGGAAAAAAAGTCCTTTAAAACTACTCGCAGCTATTAATGAATTGTCGGTCCAACAATACTAGGGATGAGCTTCGAGTTCGAGTCAAACTCATGTTCGACTCGAACATTGGCTGTTCGCAAGTTCGCCGAACAGCGAACAATTTGGGGTGTTCGTGGCAAATTCGAATACCGCGGAACACCCTTTAAAAGTCTATGGGAGAAATCAAAAGTGCTAATTTTAAAGGCTTATATGCAAGTTATTGTCATAAAAAGTGTTTGGGGACCTGGGTCCTGCCCCAGGGGACATGGATCAATCCAAAAAAAAGTTTTAAAAACGGCCGTTTTTTCAGGAGCAGTGATTTTAATAATGCTTAAAGTCAAACAATAAAAGTGTAATATCCCTTTAAATTTCGTAGCTGGGGGTGTCTATAGTATGCCTGTAAAGGGACGCATGTTTCCCGTGTTTAGAACAGTCTGACAGCAAAATGACATTTCGAAGGAAAAAACCCATTTAAAACTACCCGTGGCTATTGCATTGCCGACAATACACATAGAAGTTCATTGATAAAAACGGCATGGGAATTCCCCACAGGGGAACCCAGAACCAAAATTTTTTAAAAAAATGATGTGGGAGTCCCCCTAAATTCAATACCAGGCCCTTCAGGTCTGGTATGGATATTAAGGGGAACCCTGGCCAAAATTTATGGGTGAAAAAAAGGGAGAGGGAGAGGGGGGAGAAAAAGTGTTAAAATCATGAAATAAAAAAAAAAATAAAAAAAATAAAAAAAATAAATATAAAAATAAAAAAAATATAAAAAAAAAAAATAAAAAAAATAAAAAAATGAAAAAAAAAATGAAAAAAAAAAAAATAAAAAATAAAAAAAAAAATAAAAAAATGATAATAAAGAGAGGGAGGGACATGCATTGAGATGTGGAAGGGGTTTAAGATTGGTTGATAAAGGAGTTGAGGTCCCACTCCATGTTTAAACCTAACGGGAAATAGGACCTCAACTCCCATATCCAATAAGTCTCGAGGCGTGACACTCCTCGGAGACGGGACTCTCCTCTCCAATGTGGGACAAATTTGTTGATCACCTGGAATAAAGTCCCGGTAGGGTCTTTATTATGGTGTTCCAGATAATGACGGGGTACTGTATGTTTGTCCTTGCCTTTCTTGATACCTGCCACATGTTCATTAACTCGTATAGAGAAAGTTCTGATGGTACGTCCAACGTACTGTTTGTGGCAGGGGCAAGTAATGAGGTAGACAATGTATTGTGATGTACAAGTTGTGAAGTGTTTCATCTGGTAAGTGAGGGAGGTGACTGTGGATTGGAAAGTGGTACTTTTTTGTCTGCCTCGAATGTTGTGGAGGCAGACATTGCATCTACGGCAGGGGTAATAACCCTGACATTCCTGAAAAAATGAAACTCTTTTGGGGGGGTCTATTATATTCGGAGCAATCTGTCCTTGAATGGACCGTGCTCCCCTGAATACAACAGCCGCCCGTTCAGGAAGAACTGACCCCAGTAGATTGTCATTTAAAAGTACCTTCCAGTGCTTTTTGAATATAGCTTTTACTTGTTTGGACTGAATGGAGTGAGTGCTGAAGAAAGCCCATTTGTGCATAGGTTCAGCTGTGGATTTAGGGCGTTCTATCAAAGTGGATTCTCTATCAGTGGATAGTGCCCTATTGAGTTCCTCGTCTAGATGTCTGGGATCATAACCTTTTTCAATAAATCGATCTCTCAGAACTAGCGATTGTGACTGGAAATCAATAGCATTGGTACAGTTGCGTCGTAGTCTCAAAAATTGGCTACGGGGAACAGACTTGAGCCACTGCTCCTGATGGCAACTGTCAATGGGAATGAATCCGTTCCGGTCAGTGGCCTTGAAATACGTGCGGAACTCCAAATGTTTGTCAACCACAAATATTTCAAGGTCCAAAAAATGTACACTGGTAGAGCTGGCCTCATAGCTCAAAGATATTCCTCTATCATTAGAATTGAGACTGGTCATGAAACTGTCAAGTGATGTACGGTCACCATTCCATAGGAAGAGGATGTCGTCTATGTACCTGACGCAGAGGATCAACTCGGATCTTTGGGCCGCATAGACGACATCCTCCTCCCACTGGGCCATGAAGAGGTTGGCGAGGCTGGGGGCGAACTTGGCCCCCATAGCCACGCCCCTCTTCTGTAGAAAAAATTGATTCTGGAACCAAAAATAATTGTGTTCTGTTGCAAATATGAGTAATTGCATAATAAAATTACGCTGAAGGGAAGGGAGCTTGTTGTCTCTAGATAGGTGTTTCTCCACCGCCTCAAAGCCCAAGTGATGTGGGATGCACGTATAAAGTGCCGCCACATCTGCTGTGACTAAAAGCATCCCTTCTGAAACTGAAACAGGTTCCAGTAATCTAATGGTGTCTCTAGTGTCCTTGAGATAGGACTGCGTGGAACGAACCAACGGCTGTAAATAAAAATCTACGTATTTACCAATACGGGCTGTGACTGAATCAATCCCGCTGACAATAGGTCTGCCAGGAGGATTGACTGAGTCCTTATGGACTTTAGGAAGATAATAGATAGCTGGGATGCGTGGGACTTGTGGGACTAGAAAACTTTTTTCTTTTTTGTTTAAAATCCCTAGCGCATAACCTTCCTCAATAAGTTTGACCAGAGCCTTTTTGAAAGGTGTAGTGGGGTCCGTGGGAATAGGGCTGTAAGTGTTCGAATCGTTAAGAATTCTATACATCTCTTTAAGGTAATCAACCTTATCAAGAACTACAATCCCGCCCCCCTTATCAGCAGGGCGGATTATAAGGTTCTTTTTCTCACAAAGAGATCTGAGGCCGTTTTTTATGTCAGATTGAATATAGACACGTTTTTTCTGTTTGTTTAATTTGTCCAGATCCCCCAGAACAAGGTTTTTGAAAACCTGTATGGAGGGAGCTAGAGAGCCTGGGGGGTTAAATGTAGATGGATTGGATAATCCTGAATGTGTAACTTGTACATTAGACAAGCTAGAATCTACGGGTTCAGAACCTGTATGTGTATTGGCTGGAGCCGGGGGGATTGTAGTGGATGAAATCCCCTTATTGTTAAATCCCATAGGGGGTTTGGTCAGAAAGTGTCTTTGCATGCTCAATTTACGTGTGAACTTGAGGACGTCAATAAAGGTGGAAAATTTGTTAAGGGGTTTGGGTGGAACAAATTTGAGTCCTCTGTCAAGGACAGATTTCTCTGCCTCCGTCAGAGTGGCCGAACTCAAATTAAAGATACCTTTTCCTTTTATGTTCTTTTTCTTTTGGGATTGTGCCCTACTCCCCCCTCTGGACCCTCTTTTCTTTCTGTATACCCCGGATGTCCCTCCATGGTTCTCTGAAAATCCAAAGAGTAACTAGGACCAGGTTGATTTTGATTATAGTTGTAAGGAGATCTGTGGTAGTAATCCTCCTCCCTCCCAGAATAGCCATAGGTATCTCCATGTGTTTCATAAGGAGTATTTTCTCTGAGGGGAGTGAAACGGTTAGTCACCCGAACAGGGGTATGGTACCCATAATCCTGATTTGGATGTTGTGGTCCGTGGTGGCCCTGGGGGGGACCATAGTGTGGGGGAGGACCCCTGGTGTTGTTCCTCTGTTGTGGATCGGTGGGGTGTCCCCTGGGTGGACCTCTCCACCCTGGGTCTTTCCCCCTTGGTCCCCGGAATGGAGGGGGACCTCGAGGTGGTCGGTAAGGACCCTGTTCAGGGCCTTGCTTCTTAACCGTGACCTCTTTGGTAGTTGGTTTTTTTTTTTTTTTTTTTTTATTTTTTTATTTCATGATTTTAACACTTTTTCTCCCCCCTCTCCCTCTCCCTTTTTTTCACCCATATTCAGAAGTTGGTACACAGCTTATATATGGTGCACCTTAGAGGGTTATCTATTCACCCAATTGAAATTGGTCCAATCAAAATTGACCCATTCGGTCTATGCTGATGATTTTTCACAGTCAAGGGATCTTAAGGATAATTGCCAGATATTTGGGTCACTTTACAAATCCACACATTCCCTCCACATATATATTCATTTTAACACATTTTACAATGTGCGTTCCGGAAATTTTGTGTTCACATAATTTTTCAATTTTTTAATTTTTCATTTCAGTCCCACCAAAACACACATGGACCTTAAGAGACATTTACAATGCCACTCCAGTAATTTTTTTTGCACATCTATGTGATTTCACCTCAGCTAGTCATTTCCCAACACATTATATTTCACTATATGTGTCCCCACTTCCAATACACTTCCGGTTCACAGGAGTTCTATGCACACTTCCGGGTCATCGGGTCCCGGTCTGCTGCATAACACATTTTTGTACACATACACCATAGGGATGCTGTTTTGTCTCATTTAGCATCCATTGCTTGCTGGATTGCATTGCCGGGACGCTAGGTGTATTTATTTAAGTCCCATCCCTCTGCGGTGTACGGATTGTACGTACAGCAGAGTTGAGTGGGACGTTTGCTCTCTGATTGGCCCGATGAGTCTTGTGAGAGGGAGACGTCAGACACGCCCACGGACGTGACATCATTTCCTACACAGACTGGTCATGTGGGCGTTCAGGGATAGAGGCCGACTCATACATAGCGGCCTATTGGTCAGCTCCACTCAACACCTTTTGTCTTCCTATTGAGGATTGGCTCCTCTGGCTGACAGGGCGGTACATTTTGCCGGACTGTCAGCAGAGGAGTGCTGTTTTCATTTAATCTTTAAATGCTTTATTTTTGGTAGAGAGAGCATATAGTTATATATTTTTCTGCTGGTAGACCTTTATACAGTCTCTTGGGCTTCACCTTAATGTCATTCATTTATTTATATAGAAAGTGTGTATGATCTTCATGTCTAGACATTCAAGCAAGTCATGTGATTGTATTCACCCAATCAAATCTCCTGGTTTTTCAGCCCTTGTGATTGGTCCTTCTCTAAAAAAATTTATTATATATATTTGGCAACTTGGAGTGAGTGGTCTATGCCCCTGTTGAAGACCCCTAGGTCGAAACGCGTCGGGTACATACACCACTCTCTTTGTTGCCCATTTGTTTTTATCCACCGTGATCACGCTTTTATTTGTGTATGGACGTTTTTGTCAATAAAAACACCCTTTTTTATCTGCACCATGTGGAGGCACATTCTTTTTGTTTCCACATTTACCGCATGAGATCCAGTCCCTGCAACTGCTCCTTTCGGGGGACCGTTTGTGAAACTTCCGATGCACGCTGGGGCGGTTCGGTGTGAGGACGGTTCGCTGTGAGGACCCATCCGGTTGCTGGCCGAGATCCATACAGACCACAATCCAAGCAATTGGCGATTCCTGAGCTCCCATTCCACGTCATTTGTGACAAACTGCGCATGCGATTCCCTGTCGCTGACATGGGAATCCACAGCATCTGGTAAGAGGCTTTTTTGTACTTTCTCTGAATGACCCATTGGGACCCAGTTTCTCGGTTGGGAAGTCGCTGCATGATGCCAGGTGTTTTCTGACAACTACCAGACCATCACCACCCCTTGGAGTACTTACACCTCCTGTGCGGTTGGACATTCACATCCATCTATGGACGTTTGTGTTTCAAGGCACCTGTGGTCAATTAGTGATTTCTTTACTGTTTCACCATTTTAAAGACCTATGTTCATTTGTACATGCGCTGCATTTTTCCATATCCCTTAATTTGAGGTCTGACCACCACTTCCTCAGTTGATCTTTTGACCGTCGTACCCTAAAATTCCAGTGCAGACTTTTGACCACTTTCGCCATGATCTTGGCCTTTCTGAAATTGGGGTTGGGCTAAGGTTCATACTTCCCATCATAGTCGGCCCTCTTCAGTATGTCGACCATCTCCAACATCTCCCCAAAGGACATATTTGATGTCTTAAATCGTCTCCTCCAGGATCTGGACGTTTCTGGCTCTGGGCTTTCTTCCTCCTCCTCCTCGTTGGTGTAATTAGCACGCACCTGCTCTGTCTCCGCCATGTGCTCTTCCCCACTGTGCCGAATGAGAAGGGGCGGGGAATAGACTAGAAAGAACGTCAGGGGCGGGTCAGAGTTTCACGCATGCGCAGTGTATATAAAGTGTAACACACGTGCGTAGTACATACGATCTGTGAGCAGAGGATGGAGTATCGGAAGCGCCGATAGTGATAACGATGGTAACATTTAAACTTGGCCTATACTGCTTAGTAATTGAGGCCTATATTGGGACAAGGTTAGGAGAGTTTAGCCTGACATTAGGGTTTGTGTTGTGTTGTGTCTTGCAGAGAAAATGGATATATTGAAGGATCAGGACTTTATCAGCATATTCATAGATATGTTCAGGGAGCTGCCCTGTCTATGGCAGGTAAACCACCCTGATTATAAGAACCAAACAAAGAGGAAGGCAGCGCTGGATAATTTGCTGCAATTTGTGAAGTCGGTGATCCCCACGGCAGACATCACCTATTTGAAGATCCTAATTGGTGGCATGAGGAGCACTTATCTAAGGGAGCGTAAGAACGTCCAGGATTCCCAGAGATCAGCAGCAGCAGATGACATTTATGTCCCCAGGATGTGGTACTATAACAGACTGCATTTTCTGGCAGGTCAGACTGAACCCAGGCCAGCGCTCACCACTCTTCCTTCCACGCTTCCTTCCACCTCAGCTGAGGCTTTTGACGTCCAACCTGGGCCTTCCAGGCAGCAACATGTGGAGGAGCCCAGCTTGAGCCAGGTATAGCATTCTTCTAAATATTTCTGGTTGTCAAATTAATGATGTTAAATCTATGTTAGTTTGGAGTACTAATTTATAATTGTGATTGATGAACCAAAAACTAAAACGATGTCCCTTTTTCAATACACAGGAAAGTCTCAGCCAGGAGGTGGCCGGGTCAAGTAGGCTGCCTGATACCCAGGTCCCTCCCCTCCGCCTTCAAAGAAAAAGTGTCAGGAAGAGGAGTAACTTGGAGGAGGCTGCAATTGGTCTATTTTGGAAGGCTACTGAGGCCCTCGGATCACCCCACAGTGAGGAAGAGGATTTTGCTGACCTAACAGCATGCAAAATGCTGCAAATGGAGGAGGGCCAACGCCTCTTATGTGAGTTCCTCATTTTAGAAGCTCTAAAAAGGGGTTGAGGGGCCAACTCACATGCCAAAGCCACATTTGTGAGCTCACCCATGGTCCTCCTCCTCCTCCTCCAGGTCCTACTCCTCCTCCTGCCACACCTCCAACACCAGAGCCACAGCCGGGAAGGAAGCGTGTAAGGAAGACCAGAGAGTGATGGCCTGGGTTCAGTCTGGTCTGGCAAAAGATGCAGGCTCTTGTATGACCACAGCCTGGGAACATACATGTCATCTGCTGCTTTCATGATCTCTTGGACTTCTGGAGAAGTCTGTGTGAATATGAACAGCAAAACAACTTCATTCTTCTAGCATTATAAAGAAGAAGAGAGTGGGCTGCATTAAACAATTTCAAACATTGCAGCGTGACGAAAGTGCTATATCCATTCCGAATGCTAATTTTACCAGGCTGAGCAGTTCCGTCTCGGAATTTATTCTGAGCATGCGTGGCACTTTGCGTGTCGGAATTGATGCGATCGGATTTTGTTGTCGGAAAATGTTATAGCCTGCTCTCAAACTTTGTGTGTCGGAAAATCCGATGGAAAAAGTCCGATGGAGCCCACACACGGTCGGAATTTCCGACAACAAGCTCTGATCGCACATTTTCAGTCTGAAAGTCCGACCGTGTGTACAGGGCATTAGGTGTTGGGGAGTACCAATCACTGATATTCCTTTCTAGAGGATCTTTTCTTTCTTCTATCTCCCAGCTGGGCTAGCAGAATTTTTCCAGCATACAAATGGACATCTTTAATTGAGTTGAAGGTCTCTATTCTGCCCTAGGACAAAACGATAAGCCTATACTTAGCAAATCCTATTATACCGGCCCCTTCCTTTATATAGCTGATGACAGCTGGGGGGCTTTATTTCTAGGTTACAGTTTTTTGTAAATAAATAGGGGTAATATGTACTTCCCTTATTCATGTGAAGGAGGCTGGTATCGAGGGGGGGACAGATTCTGATGAGCCCCCCAACCCGCAGACCTCCACAACCACTGGGCAAGGGGTTGAGAGACCCTTGTCCTCAACTCCTCATCAACCTGGACACAAAGCCGCAAGGGAGACCTGGCAAGGCAACCCCGGCAAGGCAACCCCGCCCCCATTTTGAGGGCATGTGCCCTTGTATGGTTCAGGAGGGGGGATTCTCATATGACCCTTTTCCTGGCCAGCCAATATACATCCTTGGAAGGGTCTGGTATGGATTTCCTTGAGGAACTCACACATTTCTCTTTTCTTTTTTTTTTTGCATGGGGTAACTCCTGTAAAATCCATACCAGTCAAAGTCATGTTTTATTTTTTTTGCTGTAGGAAGTAGTATAGCAAAATTGACATTTACAAAGAAAAAAAAGATACAGTTTGAATTGCCGGAAAATGACATTTGCCGGCTTCAATTATTTTTGGGGAGCTTTCGAGGGATCTTTTTGCCATTTTTTAAAAAATAGAAGCCAGAGGGGAAATGTCATTTGCCAGAAATTTCAAACCATTTTTCCTTTAAAAATGTCAGTGCTTTAAAAAAAATGATGGTTTCTGGCCAAAAAGAATTTTTTGCATTGGTATATTTTGTTAGCAGGTTATTGAATGTTGAGCTGGAAGCTTCTTGTTTCAGTAAACTGTTTTACTTTCATGGAGAGTTAGCAGAATATATCTTACAGCATGGAGACACAGGAACTAAATACAAACAAGTCCGCTGAAGTGACTGAACATAGACAGAACATACATTATTATTATTATAGAACACACACTATAATACTACAGCACCACCTGCTGGCATAGATAGGTATAATGCATATATAGTTCACAGTACAAAGCAACATTACATTACTTGCTGTTGTTCTTTCAACACATTTTCCCCAGGGCTATGTAACCCTCAGGCTATCTTTCGATAAACCTTTGTTTTTGTTTTTTTTTTACCAGAGAAAATGGTAATTTTTGATTTGAAACATTCAGCTCTCATTAATTTAATCACTTCGGCTCTGGAAGGTTTTAACCCCTTAATGACCAGGCCATTTTTTGTGATACGGCACTGCATCGCTTTAACTGACAATTGCGCGGACGTGCGACGCTGTAGCCAAATAAAATGCATGTCCTTTTTTTCCCCACAAATAGAGCCTTCTTTTGGTGGTATTTGATCACCTCTGCGTTTTTTTATTTTTTGTGCTATAAACAAAAAAAGCCACCGACAATTTTGAAAAAAAACAAAACATTATTTTTTACTTTCTGCTATAAAACATATCCATTTAAAAAAAAAAATCTAATTTCTTCATCAGTTTAGGCCAATACGTATTCTGCTACATATTTTTGGTAAAAAAAATCCCAATAGGCGTATATTGATTGGTTTGCGCAAAAGTTATCGCATCTACAAACTATTGGATAGATTTATGGACTTTTATTTTTTTATTGTTTTTACTAGAAATGGTGGCGATCAGCGATTTTTAGGGGGACTGCGATATTGCGGCCGACAAATCGGAACACTAAGCGTCACTTTTTGGGGACCAGTGACACCAATACAGTGATCAGTGCTAAGAAAAAAAGCACTGTCACTCTATAAATTACGCTGACAGGGAAGGGGTTAACATCAGGGGTGATCAAAGGGTTAAAGGTTCCCCTAGGGAGTGCTTTCTAACTGTAGGGGGGGTGCTGTGACTGGAGGAAGGCAGAGATCCGTGTTCCTGCTTAGAAGAAACACAAGATCTCCATTCTCCTCCCTCACAGAACGGTGGTCTGCCTTCGTTTACATAGGCAGGCCACCATTCTGCCTCTCCTGTAAATGATCGTGGGCAGACGGTGGCCATCATGGCTGCTGAACCCGCTGATTGGCTCCTGCTGTGTGCAATCACAGTGGGAGCAGTTCTCCATTGGCGGCGCCTATGTGCCCCAGAGCTGTTCACAGGAATCATGAATAGGAATGCAATTTTGCGCTTAAGGGCCGCCCTGCCACAGTTTATGTACATGGGGCGGTCCTTAAGTGGTTAATTGGGGTTTGGATTTGGTATGACATTTGAATTTCTACAAACCCTGCTTAAACCGAGATGTTCGTCTCATCCCTAGTTCAGAACAGACTTACTGACTCAGGTGGTCAGACCAGATGAGGAGGACAGAGGTGAAAGCAAACAAAAATAGACAAGCAATGCTCACCATTCTAACCCGTAGCCTGGTCGGACCTCATTCTCCACATCTGAGTCACTGGTCATCTAAGCAGTCAGTCAATCCTCACACGTGGCGCCATTTAATGTCCTGACAATGAGGACCACACCCAACTCCAGGAACAAAAGACTCCTTTTATGGTGATCAAAGCTTTATTTAACACATGTGCGAAAATAAAAGAGCAAATTGTTCTGATCTTCACATTGAATTCAAAGGTTTATAAGTCAAGCAAATCAACATAGGTAATGCGATCCCATCCCAGAATGGGAGGACACAGAATACATCATACATGAAATGACCAATAGAGGGAGATTTTCAGTCCAGAAGCTATAAACAGTTAACCATTTATTTTCAGGAACATTAGCATAGATAGATACTATTTTGTGACTTTCATTAATATCCAAAGAAGCTAAAAAGGTCCATTTGTTTCATAATTACTGGCGGGTCTTATAGTCATACAGTTGTTAATGAGTTTTATAAAGAGAAATTATCGATATGTGCTGGGAGAAGGTTAAGCAGCTGGAAACTATATATAATATAATATAATTATAATATGGCAGAAAAATGTCTCTCACAAGATGAGGGCAAAGCCTTGCAAATCTACATATCCAGCACAATAAATGTTTCAGTAGCAGTCATCATAGTGAGTTGGTTCTACTTCCATCTCCATCTGATCCCTTCTCATTGTCCTCCTCTCACTCCGATTCTTCTCATTCTTCATCTTCCACAGGTCATTGACTATAAAGATGAGGAGCACAGTGTAGAGGATAAAGACCACTCCGGATGACAGGAAATGACCCCAACATGACTGCCTTTTTCCTAAATGGATATAATGGGGTACAATGATTGAGTTGTACAGAATTGTAATATTATATATCAAACCTGGTCAGTCATCTTCAGTAAAGCAGTGTCAGTATAACAGGACAGTCACACTGGAAAAAGGGCAGAGATTCTGGTTGTCCTGATAAGGACGTAGCCGGCCATTTAATAACTCGTCCAGTAAACATGGAGAATAGAAGATCAGTATTATCACACAATGACAGCGGGCCAAGTGAGGACATGACCATGTGAGAGAGTCACCAGTCATCACATCACCCCAACAAACACTGCCAAAAAAAAAATCTAATTTCTTCATCAGTTTAGGCCAATATATATATTCTGCTACATATTTTTGGTTAAAAAAATCCCAATGAGCATATATTGATTGGTTTGCGCAAAAGTTATCGCATCTACAAACTATTGAATAGATTTATGGACTTTTGTTTTTTTATTGTTTTTACTAGTAATGGTGGTGATCAGCAATTTTTAGGGGGACTGCGATTATGCGGTGGACAAATCAGACACTAGGCACCAAGGTGGTAAAGTGGTTGCAGACCAAAGGTTTATATAAGGAGACATGAAATACATTCGAGATACGCATATTAGAAGGAAGGTCTAATGCGTAAGCCATTGGGTTAATTGTGCGAAGAATACTTAAAGGTCCAATAAACCGAGGTGCGAACTTCAGAGAGGGAACACGAAGTCGGAGGTTGCGAGATGACAGCCAGACCCTGTCCCCAACCTGCTAGGAAGGCGCAGGCAGGCGTCTGCGGTCAGCATGGAGTCTGTACCTATCATTAGCATGTCGCAAATCCTCCTGGACTTATGCCCAAGTGGAACGAAGACCACGTAGATGCTCCTCTAATGCAGGAATACTCTGCGGAACAAATGAGTCAGGCAACATGGAAGGTTGGAAACCACAATTTGCCATAAACGGGGACAATCGGGAAGCAGAATTCAAGGCACTATTGAGAGCAAACCCCGCCCACAAACTCCACCCATGGTAAGAGGTCTGACCAGTTGTTATGATGGTCAGAAATATAGCAACGTAGGAACTGCTCCATAGACTGATTGGCTCGTTCTGCAGTCCAATTAGACTGCAGGTGATACACAGAGGAGAAAGCAAGCTGAATTTCCAATTGTGCACAAAAGGTTCACCAGAACCGGGAGACAAACTGACTACCCCTGTCTGAGAAAATCACATTGGGTAGCCCATGTAAGCGAAATATCTCATGAGCAAAAATTGAAGCCAGTTCCTTAGAAGTGGGCAACTTCTTAAGTGGAATACATTGGAACATTTTTGAGAACTGGCAACCACCATAAGGATAACTGTGTTGCCCTGGGAGTTGGGTAACTCCACAATGAAATCCAAAGACAGGTGGGTCCAGGGCCTCTCTCCATTGGGTATGGGTTGTAGGAGGCCCACTGGAAGGTGTCGTGGAATCTTACTCTGATCAAACACGGAACAGGCAGCTACGAAGGCGGATACATCAGCACGTAGACTAGCCCACCAGAATTGCTGGGAAAAGGCCCAAAAGGGTTGATTTTTCCCAGGGTGTCCAGCAGACTTGGGAGAATGGTAAGTCTGGAGCATGGCAGTATGGAGAATCTCTGGGACAATGCAGTGGTCACAAGGTTTCTCAGGAGGAGCATGAACCTGAGCAGCAAGAATTTTGTCACCCAAAGGACAAGTGAGACTGGTGTGAACCGTAGCCAGAATACGATCAGGAGGAATCACAGAAACCGGAACCGACTCCATCTTGGAAGTGGAGGAAAATTGTCGTAACAAAGCATCAGCCCTTACATACTTAGTACTGGATAAGAATGAGACAATGTAATTGAAACTAGACAAGAAAAGAGCCCATCGTGCCCTTCTGGGAGAGAGACGTTTAGCCTCAGACAAGAATGTGAGATTCTTATGGTCAGTAAGAATGAGAACCGGCACAGTTGTACCTTCAAGGAGATGTCTCCATTCTTTCAGGGTTAAAATGATCGCTAACAGCTCTCTGTCACTAATCTCGTAATTGCACTCTGCACTCAGAGGTAGGACGTTAAAACAGAAGGGCGCCAACTCTAGTCTCAGAAGCATCAACCTCAAGGATAAAAGGTAACGTAGGATCAGGATGTGCCAACACAGGAGCAGAAACAAAGGCCTAAATGGACTCCGGAGACCAACTCTGTGGGTTACCGTCCTTTCTGGTCATATCAGTTAGGGGCTTCACCAGAGATGAGAAGTTACGAATAAACTTCCGATAAATGATGCAGAGGAGGTAAACGCTTCAGAGGAGGTAAACCCACTGTAGGACTGCTGAAAGTTTCTATGGGTTCATCAGAAAACCAGCAGTGGAAATGACATAACCCAGGAATTTAACCTTTTCCCGATGGAATTCACACTTCTCCAATTTACAATTGAGATTGTTCTCTCTTAGTTTCTGAAGTGCACGACAGACATCTGTGTGGTGGCTCTCCAGGGACTTGGAAAATATGAGGATATCGTTGAGATAAACCATTACATATAACTGCAACAAATCTCGGAGGACATCATTAATAAATTCCTGGAAAACTGCCGGGGCATTACAAAGGCCAAAAGGCATTACAAGGTACTCATAATGGCCTGTTCTAGTATTAAATGCAGTTTGCCACTCGTCGCCCTCCTTAATCCTCAAGAGATTGTATGCCCCTCTCATATCAAGCTTTGTGAAAACTGTTGCTCCCTTGAGGTGGTCGAAAAACTCCATAATCAACTGAATCGGATAGGCATTCTTAATCGTCAAATGATTGAGACCCCTATAATCAATACAAGGTCTCAGTTCCCCACTCAAAGCTCATCCCTGGTCAAGAGCCTACACAAGCACCTGGATTCAGGTAGCTATACTGTAGGTGCAACTGTGCAGGGCACACAGTACAGTAACTGGAAATACGTCAAGAGCCTACACAAGCACCTGGCTTCAAGTAGCTATACTGTAGGTGCAACTGTGCAGGGTACACAGTACAGTAACTGGAAATACGTCAAGAGCCCACACAAGCACCTGGCTTCAGGTAGCTATACTGTAGGTGCAGCTGACACACTTGGATCCCCTCTGACACACTTGGTCATAGACTAAAAGCTAATAAAATAAGTCCAATCAGCGCTACCCACAACTCAGTGTGCCCTATACCAAATTATGTGACACCGTATATACATTAAAAATATATGGAAACTGGCAATGGATGGGATGCGGTGAAGGAAACAAAGGGGAGGACATGATGAAGGGGACACAGCAAAGGAGACATGGAGGGGGGATGCAATGGAGGAGACAAAGGAGAGGGACATGATGGAGGAGACAAAGGAGAGGGACATGATGGAGGGGACACAGTGAAGAGGACATGATGGAGCGGACACAGTGAAGAGCGCATGGGGGAGGGAACACAGTAAAGAGGACACGGTGGAGGGAACACAGTAGAGAGGACATGGTGGAGTGGACACAGTGAAGAGGACATGGTGGAGTGGACAGTGAAGAGGACATGGTGGAGTGGACACAGTGAAGAGCGCATGGTGGAGGGAACACAGTAAAGAGGACACGGTGGAGGGGACACAGTGGATAAAACTCAACTGAGGAATACTGTGGAAGAGACACAAAGAAGGAGGGAATGATCGAGGAGACACAGAGAACGGGAAGCTATGGAGGAGACATGGTGGAGGAAACACCATGGAGGGGACACAGTTGAGAGGACATTGTGGAGGAGAAACGGCGGAGGAGATATGGTGAAGGAGACATGGTGCAGGGGACACAGTGAAAATGATATGGTGGAGGGGACACATTGAAGATGATATGGTGGAGGGGACACAGTTAAGACGATATGGTGGAGGGCATACAGCGGAGAAGACAAAGGGGAGAGCCACAGTGAAGGGGAAATGATGGAGGGGGCACAGTTGAAGAGATATGATGGAGGGAACACAATGGAGGAACATGGTGGAAGAGGCATGTTGAAGGAGACATGATGGAAGACACATAATGGAGACAACATGGTTGAGGGAACACAACCAAGGAGACATGATGGGGGACACAGTGGAGAAGACACAGTTAAGGAGACACAATGGAGAGAACACGGTGGAGGTGACACAGTGAATGGGACACAATGAAGGAGGCATAGAGGAGCTGATTTAATAAAGGAGTAGAGAATATTCACTTTGCAAACCAAAATGTAAGTTAGATTAGTGAATGAGATGAAGAGAAGTGAAGATAACTTTAGTAAAGATTACCCAATCATGTGTAAGGAAAATAAAACCATCAAGATGTTTTCTCACACATGATTGGGTGATGGAAGTCAGCACAGTTTCACATCATCACTAAGATAAGTGTACATTAACTGTTTAAGTGAACTACTGTTCTCCTTTAGTAAATCTATCCCCATGGCTCACTTTATTGAATATGATGAAACTAAAGGACTCATATATTGAGATAGATCTCTACCGCTTTATTTCAGACAATTAAATGGAATTTCTTTTAAGGGTGGATATAGAGAGATAGAGGATGTTATAAGAATGTAGTCTAGATACAGAAAACTTAATAACATGAAACAAGAGAGTAAACAGTAATACTGAACATGTTGAAGACAAAGGGTCTAAATATTGATATAAATCTCCTTTACTTGCAGACAAATACATTTACTTTTTGGACCTAGTTTAGTTCTAGTGTGTCGGTTAGTGATTTCTATAAGCAAATTCTTTAACATCTCATCAGCTGCAGTCTCGGACTTCCATCACATACTGTATATATTGTCATCTATAGACATTTCTCCACCCATCCATGACTCACCTGGACAGGTGACCCCGGCTCTGCTCTCCTCTGACAAGCTGACCCGATTGTTCACAGTACAGGTGACGTTCCAGGGCCCCGGTGACCCCACAATGGCTGTAATGTTATTGGCGGATGTGGAATATCTCACCTGGGATCCTCCAATCACAGATAGATTGATATTCGGCTTAGTCCCCGCCTCCACCCTGCAGGAGATCTCAGCGCTGTCATTCCAGAGACATGAGACATGGAGGAGCGGAACCGATACTGGAACTGAGAGAGACAATCATTTCCATTGATAAGTTCCAATATATACAGAGCATGCCCCTCCCCCATCCTTACCTATAATCAGGTGTGCAGACATCTTTCTGGAGACTGAAGGAGATAGATCGTTACATAGTAAGTAAGGTTGAATAAAGACACCAGTCCATCCTGAGTGAGTGTGGGTGCGTGTCCACAATTGTCCCTATCCATGTACATTGTGTCTTATTAAGATGCTCCTCTATTATATATTATTTAAGGTACCCATATAGCGCTGTCAATTTAAACAGCGCTCCACACATACATCGCACACTCACATCGGTCCCAACGCTCAGGGAGCCCACAATCCAAGGTCCCCAACTCACATTCATATACTTGGGCCAATTTTGGACAGAAGCCAATTAACCTACCAGCATGTCTTTGGAGTGTGGGAGGAAACCAGAGTACCCAGAGGAAACCCACGCAGGCACAGGGAGAACATGCAAACTCCAGGCAGGTAGTGTCATGGTTGGGATTCGAGCCAGCGACCCTTTTACTGCTAGGTGAGAGTGCTACCCACTACACCACTGTGCCACCCAATTGTGTCTGTGTGCACCCCTCACCCAAACACTAAATCACCCCACTAACATTACACCCATTTTCTTCAGTCAAGTGACCCCCCACACAATGCTACACAATCTCATTTGGACGATCGGCCCCAAGAACATTGTATATTGTACATGGCTACTGCTGAGTGAGAGATACATTGTACATTGTAATACAAAGTGGAGGATACAAAACAGGATGTGAGGAGTTCCCTCTAAAGGAGACCCCCACCCAGTGGTTCTTGGTGGATTCCTCCGGGATGAAGAGTCTCCGGAGCTGTAAATGCTCCATGCTGGAAATCCCCCAACATCTGTATGGGGGGGAGGGGTGAAGATTTCCCCGCTCAGGTGAAGGATGAGATCTTCACACACCGTCTGTGTTTTCAGCTGGAGATCCTCCATTGTCACCCATCAGCAGAATTCCCACCATCCAGATCAGCTGCATGGAGTCCTCATAGTGAGAGAGGAAAATTAGCACAGAGGGGAGGGGCTGCCCACAAGGACCAATCAAAATTCTCTTTTCTTTATTCTGAGAGCAGAAACCTAATTGGCTACTGATGCCAGAATCTCCGCCCTCCAATATTGATGAATCAGCTCAATCCCAGTAAACTGAACTCCAACTTACTGCGGAGAGGCGGCTCCATCCAGGTCAGAGGTCAGACTAAGGGTTGGAGCCCCAACTGTGTGTACAGCTGCTGCATCCCCATAGACTAACAGGCAGCTCCAGCTGTACTCACAAACCATTCATTTACACTGTATGGGCCAAAGAACCCATGTAAATGAGCCTTTCATTTTTTTAATTATTTTTTATATTTTTTTTAGTTGCATTTTTTTTCCACAATGCTTTGGGCGGGGGGGGGGGGGGGGGGGCTTTGATAACATTTTGGGGGTATAGACAGACCCCTGAAGTCTCACTTTTAAAACAGAGAAAGGGATTGAGGAAACACATTTCCTAGTTCCTTTCTGCAGCCTCACTTGCTCTGCACAGCCTTCCTTCTCATTCATCAACTGAAGCAGAGTAAACACTATTTACTCTGCTTATTTATTAATGGACACAGGAGCGATTGTTACCGATCACTCACTATGTTCATTTAGGAAAGGGAGGGGCTGGTAAATTCTATATTTACCGGCCCCTTCCCCACTCTGCATCCTGAAACAATCCCCCGCAGCAGCAGGCTGGATCATGGGTTGAGTGGAAATTCTGACCCCTGATGCAATGCCAGTGGGTTTAAGAGTTAGAGAGTGTGAGTAAGCCTGGAAAATGTGCAGTATGTAAGAGGGAATAGGTGAACAGACAAAATACAGCTTGGATGTGGGTGCACAAGTGTTTACCTACAAGGGACTTTTAAAGGAGGATGGGGGGTTTGGTAGAGAGATATACAGTAGGGCAAAAAAGTATTTACGGTAGTCAGCCACCAATTGTGCAAGTTCTCCCACTTAAAAAGATGAGAGAGGCCTGTAATTGTCATCATAGTTATACCTCAACTATGAGAGACAAAATGTGGAAACAAATCCAGACAATCACATTGTCTGATTTTTGAAAGAATTTATTTGCAAATTATGGTGGAAAATAAGTATTTGGTCAATATGAAAAGTTCATCTCAATACTTTGTTATAAATCCTTTGTTAGCAATGACAGAGGTCAAACATTTTCTGTAAGTCTTCACAAGGTTGTCACACACTGTTGCTAGTATATTGGCCCATTCCTCCATGCAGATCTCCTTTAGAGCAGTGATGTTTTGGGGCTGTCGCTGGGCAACACAGACTTTCAACTCCCTCCAAAGGTTTTCTATGGGGTTGAGACCTGGAGACTGGCTAGGCCACTCAAGGACCTTGAAATGCTTCTTACGAAGCCACTCCTTCTTTGCCCGGGCAGTGAGTTTGGGATTTCAAGAAACTATTAGATAAGCACCTGAACGACTGCAACATACAGGGGTATACAATATAATACTGACATATAATCACACACATAGGTTGGACTTCATGGACTTGTGTCTTTTTTCGACCTCACCTACTATGTAACTATTTAACTATGTAACTTTCCTCCAGTTAGTTTGAGGCCATGTCCCTGTGTTCTTGATTTGGTTCATATTGAAAAGACGTCCTTCCTATTCACCCCATTAAAGGTTTCAATCATGTCTTCCCTTCCCGTTCTTTCCTCCAGACTGTACATATTAAGTTCCTGAAGTCGCTCTTGATATGTTTTATCCCCCAAACCTTTCATCATTTCTGTTACCTGTCTCTGGACTCATTCTATCTTATCAATATCTTTCTGTAAGTGAGGTCTTCAGAACTGCACACCGTATTCAAAATGAGGTTTATATAGGGAAATCAGGACCTCCTTCATCTTGCTGGTGACCCCTCTAGTGAGGCATCCTGGATCATGGAAATCATGTTCCATGTTACAGACACCTCCAGGGATATCAACCCTATTACACACCTTTGTGTCATCAGCAAAAAGACATACCTTGCCCAACAAACCTTTAGTTATATCACTTACATAGAGATTAATTATTATTATTATTATTATTATTAATAGGCATTATCCATCCTCCCCTATCTTGACATAGTAAACTTACCCAGTTAACTCATTCTCCCATTGCAGATACTTCACATGTCTGCTCCTGAAGAGCGTCTCAAAGCCGCGAAACGCGTCAAGCTACTAGATACTGTGTACGAGCTACACACCCACCAAGATATGTGTCCACAATAATTTTATCTTGATAGGGATCCAAGACTATTGACCGTGCAGATGTTATCCTTTTAACATATATATCCAACTGTGAATATTGATGGACCCCTTAATTTTATTATTAAATGTCAATGTTTGTAAACATGTTCATTACTAGTGATTATTGGTTCAGGGTTTGTAAACATGTTTTTATATATTATTAAACAATTCAATTTTCCACCACTTCATTCATTTTGTCATCATGAGCTTCATACAAAGTCCCACTCTCCTTGTTTGCATCTTTGCTGCATATTGCTGCATTGCTGTTTGTGTTGTTACATGGAGATTAAATAGAACAGGACCCAATACAGAGCCTTGTGATACCCCACCAGTGACTGGTCCCCGTTCTGAGTGAACCCCATTTACAGCCACACTCTGGTATCTATCCTTTAGCCAACTGCATATCCACTGAACCACCCAAGGGTTAAGTCCTAGCTTGTAAAACTTTTGTATTAGATCATTATGTGAAACTGTATCAAATGCCTTGCGGAAATCAAGATATGCTACGTCCACAGCACCTCCCTGGTCCAAAACATGAATAATATAGCCACAAATTGTTATCAGATTAGTATGACATGATCTTCCCTCCATACAGCCATGCTGCTTTGGGTCCATATCCATATACCCAAGAGAATTCTGTAGGAGGGTGGAAAGAGCTGAACATATTTTCCTGGAAATGTGGGGTTGCAAGGGATGTATGGAAGGGGTTGGAGAAAATGATAGTTTATGATGGTGTATGAAATACTGATGTATGGGCTAAGCAAGATGGGGAGGGAAGAGACGAGGGTGTTCTGGTTTTTGGCTAATTGTGTAAAAGAGAGTCTGTGAGATGTGAGAAATATCTTGTTTTTTAGGAAGGAGTTTGTTGGAGTAAGAGAATGTATTGCCATGATCCATGGATGGCTGTTTAGCTGCAGATGAGATCATTTAAAGCTGGGATCAGAGGATGCAGAGAGAATCTGGTATTTTAAGTCTTGGAAAGAGTGGCATATATGATCTGTTTTATCTTCTTCATGAGGATTAATTCATTTATAAGACAACATTTTTCATGATATGTTATTTCTTCTCACATTGGTGGTTTTATTTTTATAGGGTGAGTATAGGTTGGTGAAGGGTCAGTGTGGAGTAAATACATAGGAATATTTTGTTTGTGTAAGGATAGGGTAGAGGGATAGGTTTTGCATAATAATGTGTAGCACAGACCAGTGGCATCCCTAGGGGGTGGTTATTGGGGCCTAACCTGTGGGCAGCACCTGTGGCGAGCTGCATGAGAGAGAAGCGGATGAGAGGAGAGAAGCAAGCGGGTGGACGAGCTGAGATGACATCATCTCTCTCCCCTCGCTCCACATCACCGCTCTTCCGCCCTCACAGCCGGGCCTCTTTAATGTGGGAGCGAGGTGCGGCGGGGAGCAGACAGATGACATCATCTCTTACTGGCCACCACACATCAGCTCTCTTCCACCCTCACAGCGCGGGCCACTTCAATGTCGGAGGTGTGGCGGCAAGTAACAAGCTGCATCTGGTGACAGGTGACAGTGGCAAGTGACATGCTGCATCTGGTGACAGGTGACGGTGGCAAGTGACACGCTGCATCTGGTGGCAGGAGATGTGGTAAGTGACACACTCGGGGTTCCCACTGATTCTGCATTATGGTGAGTTGAACCACTTCATTATATATTAGAATGTAACAATCAATCACCCTGACACCATATCAATCATGGTGCCATGATGAGTGAAGCGTGCTTACCAGCCATTGCCCATGAAAAATTGCTTACGCCCCCCTCCCCGGCCTGCAAAAAGGTTGGTGACCGCTGCTATAGGCTCTAGCCCCAGATCTTTTGCAGACCTAGCAACGCTCCTAGCACAGACCCCTGACTGGGCTTGCTGTCTGATTCCAGGTTCCATTCCCTGATAGGCACATGGAAGCCAGGCACACAGTATTTTACAGTCACTCAAGTAAAAAAACAGGCCGTGCGTGTCTTTTTGCAGTTTATTTGCTGGTTTACCTTGGATGGGGTGAGGGTGAGCCTTGGGATACTCCAAAACTAGCAGAAATACAGAGGACACTTGTAAATGATCTGTTCATTTGGGGTGTAACCACCCTTTTGAATTCAGAGTTTTAAGAGAACTTCAAAGCAGGGGACCCCATGGCAGAGATATTACCTTAGTCAAGAAAACTGTAGTGAGCTCTCCCAAAGGTGGCAAGGACAGTCTCTTGGATCCTTGAGGCGAGTACTGCCTGTGCCCTGGGTACTATAATGCTTTTGTTGTACCAGCCAGCCTCTGTGAGCGGGTGTACTAGGTTTCGAAGCTGAAAGATTTCGGCCTGTGTCCAAGGGAGCATTCGGGTATAAGAAAGGCTGTCTGGAATGTCAGGGTTAATACACATTTAATAGGGGTGGGCATAGGGAGTAGAGAGAGAACTGGTGGGAGCACCTTTTCCATATTGAGAGGGTGAACAACATCTGTAGACATAGACCCCTAAGTTGGCTCATGGAGGACTTCAAAGTAACCCAGATCATAGAGCTGGGATAGACCGGTCTAGTGATACTCATTTCAATTTCAGACCAAATGCTGGATGCCATTCTAGAGGACCAGGTAATGACAGGTTTAAGATGGCTGGCAAAATAATATTTAATAAGATCAGGGGCTCCCAGCCCTCCTCTGTCTCTAGGAGCTAGCATTACCAATTTAGCTATCCGGTGGGCTTTATAATGCCAAGTGAAATTAAGAAATGTTGTCTGAGTGGCTTTGAGTTGGGACATAGGGATGGGAATTAATTGGTAGGGTTTCAAATAGGTACAGAAGTCTTGGTAAAATAGACATCTTCAGGACATTGATACGGCCCAAGAGAGAGATGGGATATGCATCCCACTGTCGCAAGAGCCGGTCAATGTCGAGGAAGAGTGGGGGGTAGTTAGTCTGATTAAGAGTAGAATAGGAGGAAGTTAGATTTAACCCTAGATATTTAAGGGAATTCGAGCACCAATGGTAGGAGTAGTTTTGTTTGAGTGTGACTAGATCTGAGGGTGGGATATGTATCGTTAGAGTTTCCGTTTTACTGGTATTAATTTTATATCCCGAGATAAAGCTCAATTCTCTTAACATAGCTATCAGGTTTGGAAGGATGTATGGGGTCTGGTCAGGGTCAGCAGGACATCATCAGCAAATAATGATAGTTTATATTCCTTCTGGTGTAAAGAAACCCCTCGGATGTTAGGATGCGTATGGCTGCAGCTAGGGGTTCCAGACAGAGAATGAAGAGCCAGGGGCATAGCGGACATCCCTGTCTGGTACCGTTACTCAAGGAAAAGGATGGTGATAAGTAAGAGGATACCTGGACTTGGGAGAAAGGAGTATAGGGCATGTAGAGCTGATATGAAGGGGCCTCCAAAGCCATAATTGGAGAGTGTAGCAAACATAAAAGGCTAGCTAAGCCTGTCAAAGGCTTTTTGTGCGTACAGACTCAGTATCAGGGCACAGCAAGTCGCACACGAAAGCTAAACACACAATATTGATCAGCAGAGCTGGCTTGCAGTGCACAGGTTAATATAGAGTTCCCTAATAGGGGCTGGGGTGGAGCCATGCTTTGAGATTATTTAAGCAGCCAGGTGAGAGTGGCTGGCCTCTTAAGCAGAACACATGGAGAGGTAAGCTGACAAACAAACATTACTGCATACCCATGACAGTGCCCCCCCTTATGAGGCCTCCCCCTCCCCCGCCTGGTCCCAGGCTTAGAGGGAGACTTCAGATGAAACCTCCTCAACAGACGAGACGCAAAGACCTCAGATCCAAGACCTCTCCTCAGGACCAAGCCCTTTCCAATGCACGAGGTACTGAAGAATGCCTCTACAGAGGCAAGAATCCAGAACTAATTAACCTAATTTGACTAACCTTGTACTCCTGATTATACTCAGAGACCGGGGCCCGCGGTAGGGAGAGGACGAGAGAACTTATTGGGGACTAAAGGCTTCAGAAGGGCAACATGGAAGGTGTCAGGGTACCACCGGCGCCAGACCAGGGCGTTTGCATGCGCCGATGCGCCGGCGCGCTTCTGTACGTACCTTGCAGCAAGATCCTGCTGTTTCCAGGCATCAGCGCGGCGCTCGGTCGCGCGCGGGTACGTGGCGCTTGTGCGTGCGCGCGTGCGCACGTGCGCGCGTATGGGTGCCCACGCGTTCGCGTTAGCGCCGGTTTGGCGCCAAAGTGCACATAAAAGTTACCCTGTGCCTCTGGCACATTGCTGCTTCGTCTCAGCTCTGTGATTCCTGTAAATCTGCACCTGATTGATTGTTACCCATCTGACCATCCGTCCCGCTCCCATCTGACCCGGCCTGCCTGACTACTCTACTGCTACTGCCTGATACCATTGCTGACCTCTGCCTGCCTACCGACTCTGCCTGCTGTTATTGCCTGTCTCATATTCCTGCTGACCCGGACCGTCTGACCCTGCTTGTGCCTGCTGTTGTTCTTGCTGTTGCACCTTCAGCTTCAGCTCCAGTGATCTCTGCATCTCCAGTGTTCCAGCCTGCTGCTTCCAGTCTCCACCTGATCTGCAGTCCAGCCATCCCTGTGGGATCTCTCCTCACTTCAGCTTCAGAGACTCTATTCAACAGGCACTCCTACCCCACTGCGCTCAGGAGACCACTGTCCCCACTCCAGTGGCTCCTGAACCAGCGTGGTATGAGAGGTCTTCTCCTACAAGTCAGGCCCTCACTCAAGCAGTGCAATCCCTTCAGGATAACTACAACAGACTGGAAGGACAAGTTCAGAATCTCGCAGGGTCTAACCCTTCAGCCTCCTCTTCAGCTGCAGCTCCAACACAGACTGTTCCAGCACCTTCAGTTGTGATGCTTCCGCCTGAACCAAGGGTCCCTATCCCTGAAAGATTCTCCGGAGACTGGGCTAAGTTTCGGGCCTTTCGCAATGCCTGCCAGCTCTTCTTTGCCCTACAGCCCCGAACCTTTTCTCTGGAGGTCACCAAGGTGGGATTTGTAATTCCCCTCCTACAAGGGGAACCACAGACCTGGGCCCACCGTTTACTTGAAGGGGACTCTGCTCTAACCCAGTCTTTATCTGCTTTCTTTGAAGCCATGGCACAATTATATGAGGACCCTCAACAGACTGCCACAGCCGAGTCAGCTCTGTTCGCGCTCCAACAAGGCCGCAGACCCGCTGAGGACTATGTTACTGACTTCAGGCGTTGGAGCGTGGACACACAGTGGAATGATGCGGCTCTGCGCCACCAATTCCGCATAGGCCTGTCCGAAGGTCTAAAAGATGAACTTGCTCGAGTGGGTATTCCAAGTACCCTTGAGGCCTTGATCTCCTTAACCATTCAGATCGATCGTCGCCTCCGAGAACGTCGATCTGAACGATCAGTTCAACAGAACCGCCCGACCTGGATGACAGCACGAGCTCCGGTTCCTGCAGCACGTTACCTACCCTCACCCAGTCTGAATCCTGCCAATGTCACACCTGACACCTCTGAACCAATGCAGTTAGGTCTGATGCGACCTGCTCTGTCTTCCGAAGAATGTGCCCGACGTCGGCAACTTAATTGTCTTTATTGTGGAGGAACCGGGCACTATGTCCATAACTGCCCAGTTAAAATAAGTAAGTGTCCATCTCCTGTACATACCAGTCTCTCTGCTTTATCTACGAATTCTACCCACCTTGCCATTCCTCTCTCGTTACAGCTCCAAGAAAAGATACTGCCAGTCAACGCCATTATTGACTCCGGAGCATGCAGCTGCTTTATTGATTTAACTTTTGCTAACTAACACAACATCCCTTTACGGACTAAAGTCCATGGACTCTCTGTCTTCCTAGCCGATGGCTCCCGCATCAGATCCGGACAGGTGACGCAGGAGACCCTGCCATTATCCACTACGATTTACTCTCAACATAAGGAACTGCTGATCCTTGATGCCATTACCTCTCCTATGTTTCCCATTATCCTGGGCATTCCCTGGCTGCAGGCCCACAATCCGCACATCCATTGGGCTTCCGGAGAAGTAAAATTCCTGTCATCTTACTGCCAAGAGCACTGTTTGACAAAAGATTCGGATTCCTCAGCCACTCTGCTTTGTCTGGACACCGACCAGAAAAATTGTCAGGTGATTCCCAAACAATATCATGATTACCTCAATGTTTTCAGTAAAAAGGGGGCAGATTCTCTTTCACCTCATCGTCCCTATGATTGCCCCATCGAGTTGTTGCCAGGATCCGAAATTCCCTTCGGACGCATCTTTCCCCTATCTGAAAAGGAACAAGAAGTACTAAAAACATATATCGATGAAAACCTGGCCAAAGGATTCATTCGCCACTCTACCTCCCCAGCTGGTGCCGGAATATTCTTTGTTGCTAAGAAAGACAAATCTCTCCGCCCATGTATAGACTACCGAGAACTAAATAAAATCACGGTCAAAAATCAGTATCCCCTACCCTTGATACCCAAACTATTTCAGAAATTAAGGACTGCCGTCATTTTTACTAAGCTTGATCTAAGAGGGGCCTATAATCTGATCCACATTCGGGCTGGGCATGAGTGGAAGACGGCCTTTCGGACCCGATTCGGGCATTATGAATATTTAGTTATGCCTTTTGGACTCTGCAACACCCCTGCAACCTTCCAACACCTAATTAATGATTAATGATTAATGAACTAATTAATAGAGCTCTTGTTCCCTGAGGAAGCCAATGCCTTGGCAAAACATGTAGGAAACCGAGCCCTTGCTTTGATGGCCGTCTCCATCCGGCCCACCCTATCGCATTTGGGTCGCACGCAATATATATGCTTGTTGGTTGTTAACCATTTTATTGCACTTTCCATGTATTTAATATTGTGAAATAAAATTTTGTAATTTTACATTTCCTTCTCTTTTTCACATTTAATACTTTAGCACCGCTATAATCCCCTGTCCCTTTACTCATTAGTTACCTAATTAATGATGTTCTCAGAGACTTCCTAGATGTGTTTGTGATCGCATATCTGGACGATAACTTGATCTTTTCAGAATCCCTGGATCTTCATCGAGAACATGTTTGCCGGGTGTTGGGTCGTCTCCGCTTACACAGACTTTATGCAAAAGCGGAGAAATGAGAGTTTGAACAACAGAGCATTCAATTCTTGGGCTTGATAATCTCCTCAACTGGCATCAAGATGGACCCGCAGAAGGTTTCCACTGTTCTGGACTGGCCAGTACCCCTGGACAAAAAGGGGGTTCAACGATTTATCGGGTTCGCAAACTTTTACAGGAAGTTTATCAGGGGTTTTTCTGCAATAATCGCACCTATCACACAGTTGACCAAACAGAATACCCGTTTTTCCTGGAATCACCTAGCCCAAGATGCTTTCGAGAACCTCAAGAGGCTATTCACCTCAGCACCTATCCTCAGCCATCCTGAACCATCCTTACCATTCATCTTAGAAGTGGACGCTTCTGAGATAGCGGTTGGTACGATACTTTCGCAACGTAAAGGCAGTAAAGACACTATGCATCCTGTTGGGTTCTTCTCCCGAAAACTCTCTCCTGCGGAGAAGAACTATGATGTTGGTGATCGGGAGCTTCTCGCCATCAAGACTGCATTAGAGGAGTGGAGGTACCTGTTGGAGGGAGCTGTGCATCCAGTACTAATTTACACTGACCATAAAAATCTGGAGTATTTGCAATCTGCTAAAAGACTGAAACCTCGACAAGCCCGTTGGGCCCTGTTCTTCTCACGTTTTTCCTTCCACATTACTTATCGGCCTGGCTCAAGAAATGTCAAACCAGATGCATTATCACGAATGCATGATAACCCAAAGGACTTATCTGCTCCTGACACCATCTTACCTGCAAACAATTTCCTACTCTTACAAACAGATCTTCTCTCCCAGATTAAGGAAGCATCCTCTGAATCAGCCAGGCCCACAGGGATTACCTTGAGTAGCAGAGATGGATTGTTCTGAAGAGGGAGTCAAATTTTTGTCCCTGAGGAGGTTCGGGTCAAGGTCTTGACGCTCCTTCACGATCACCCACTGGCAGGTCACTTTGGAGTTCGTAAGACCCTGGAATTGGTGCAGCGTACCTTCTGGTGGCCCAATTTAAAGGACTTTTGTGAGAAATATGTCAGCTCCTGCCCTATCTGTACCCAGAATAAGACATCCAGGAATCGATCTTGGGGCCTGTTAAAACCCTTACCGGTACCCGATAGACCCTGGAAGATGATCTCCATGGACTTTATTGTAGAATTTCCATGCTCCGAGGGGTGTTCTGCTATCTTTGTGGTAGTAGACCGTTTTACCAAGATGGCCCATTTCCTTCCATTAAGAGGAACTCCGTCGGCTATTGAAACGGCTCATATATTCATCAAAGAAATCATCAGACTTCACGGAGTCCCTGTAAACATAACCTCTGATAGAGGGGTACAATTCACCTCACGTTTTTGGAGAGCCCTGTGTGAGACTTTAAGGATCAAACTGGCCTTGTCCTCGGCCTATCACCCCCAGACCAATGGACAGACAATTAGACCCTCGAGCAGTACATCAGATGCTTTACTTCCTTCTCACAGGGTGATTGGGTATCCCTGCTGCCCTTGGCAGAATTTGCCTACAATAATGCCATTCAGCCACCGGTCAATCCCCCTTTTTCGCTAATTATGGCTTCCATCTAACCTTTTTACCCGATTTCCTTCCAGAGTCTCCAGTCCCGGCAGTACAGAGTACGGTAGATTTCATCAGTCACAACAACCAGATGTTGCAGGAAGCAGTATCCAAGGCTCAGGCAGACAGCAAGAGAATCTTCGATTGGAAGAGAAGAGGGGAATTGAAGTTACAGCTTGGTGACCAGGTATGGCTTTCTACAAGTAATATCAAACTAGTATGTCCTTCTAAGAAGTTGGCACCTAGATTTAAGGGACCTTTTCCGGTTAAAAGGAAAATCAATGAAGTTTCTTACGAACTGACTTTACCTGATTCTCTTAAAATACACCCAGTGTTCCATGTGTCATTGCTTAAACCTGCTGTACCTGATCCCTTCCCTGGTAGAGGAACTAGACCTCCTGAACCTGTTGTGATTGATGGCAGCGAGGAATTTGAGGTCGAGGCTATCCTTGATTGCAGGAAAAGACAGGGGCAGATCCATTTCCTAATCAAATGGAAAGGCTATGGCCCAGAAAGTAATTCATGGGAAATAGATAGTAATGTGCATGCTAGGCGTTTAGTTCGCGCCTATTTTTCTACCCACCCTGAGAAAAAAAGGCTTATGGGCATCCGGAGGTTGCCCCTTGGGGGGGGGCAATGTCAGGGTACCAAGGGCGCCAGACCTGGGCGTTTGCATGCGACGATGCACCGGCGCGCTCCTGTACGTACCTTGCAGCAAGATCCTGCTGTTTCCAGGCATCAGCGCAGCGCTCGGGCGCGCGCGGGTACGCGGCGCTTGTGCGCGCGTGTGTGTGCGCGCACGGGCGCCCGTTTGGGTTAGCGCCGGTTTGGTGCCAAAGTGCACATAAAAGTGCCCTTGTGCCTCTGGCACATTGCTGCTTCGTCTCAGCTCTGTGATTCCTGTAAATCTGCACCTGATTGATTGTTACCCATCTGACCCAGCTTGTCTGACCATCCGTCCCGCTCCCATCCGACCCGGCCTGCCTGACTACTCTACTGCTACTGCCTGATACCATTGCCGACCTCTGCCTGCCTACCGACTCTGCCTCTGCCTGCTGTTATTGCCTGTCTCATCTTCCTGCTGACCCGGACCGTCTGACCCTGCTTGTGCCTGCTGTTGTTCTTGCTGTTGCACCTTCAGCTTCAGCTCCAGTGATCTCTGCATCTCCAGTGTTCCAGCCTGCTGCTTCCAGTCTCCACCTGATCTGCAGTCCAGCCATCCCTGTGGGATCTCTCCTCACTTCAGCTTCAGAGACTCTATTCAACAGGCACTCCTACCCCACTGCGCTCAGGAGACCACTGTCCCCACTCCAGTGGCTCCTGAACCAGCGTGGTATGAGAGGTCTTCTCCTACAAGTCAGGCTCTACTACCAGGTACCTAACAGAAGGAGTTAGAGATTTTGAGGCTTTTAGGAATCTGGAGTTTGAAACAAACCGTATTCAGTTTAGAGATTATAGTGTATGGACCAATGAATCTTGGGGCAAACTTCAGAGAAGGAACTCAGAGTTGAGTTCCTGGTGGAGAGCCGGACTTTGTCCCCTGGCTGTAGAGAAGCCGGTTTACGCCTGCGGCGGTCGGCAAAGCCTTTGAATTTGTCAGCAGTTGCCCGGAGGGAATCATGAACGTCACCCCAAATGGAATTGAAAGACTCCTGAGCCTTAGCCAAAGCTGGAATATCTGAAGAACAGGTCATGGGAAGAGGGAGTTGAGGGTGTTTTCCATAAACTGCGAAAAAGGGTGTTTTCTGAGAACTGTTATTTACATGATTGTTGTGAGAGAATTCTGCCCACGGGAGTAGAGAGGACCAAACATCATGATGACCAGAGCCTAAGGTGCGAAGAAAGACCACTAACTCCTGATTAACCCTCTCAGTCTGTCCATTGGATTGAGGGTGGTAAGAAGAGGAAAAATCCAACACAATATTGAGGGATTTGCAAAAGGCTCTCCAAAAACGAGACATAAATTGAACGCCCCTGTCGGAAACAATATGAGAAGGAACCCCATGGAGGCAGAAAATTTCTCAAACAAAAATGGGAATCAAGGCAGGAGCAGAAGGAAGACCAGGAAGAGGAACAAAATGAGCCATCTTGGAGAACTGATCGATTACCACCCAAATGACCGTATTATTCTCTGACAGTGGGAGACTGGTGATAAAATCCATGGCAATGTGAGACCAGGGCTGTTTAGGAATGGGCAAGGGCATGAGAAGACCAGCAGGGGCTTGTGTGGGGGGATTTAGACTGAGAACAGACATGACAAGCCTTAACATAGTCTTTGACATCCGAGCGGAGATTAGGCCACCAGTACTGAGGGCTGATGAGCAGGAAGGATCGGAGGAACCCAGCATGACCTGCCACCTTGGAATCATGCCCCCAACGAAGGATCCTAGCTCTTAGCTCAGTGGGGACGAAGGTCATGCCAGGAGGAATTTTTAACCCCAGGGTGGTAGAATGGGCACACATGCATGAGGTCGGAACGATCAGCTCAGGTTCAGGGGTGGACTCCTCGTCCAAAGTGTCAAATGACCTAGGGAATGCATCAGCCTGACTGTTGCAGGAACCAGGTTTGTAAGTAATCATGAAATTAAAACAGGAAAAGAAAAGACTCCACCTGGCCTGTCTGGGATTCAGACATTTAGTATTCTGTAGGTACTGTAGATTCTTGTGATCAGTAAAAATCGTTTTTCAAAGGATTGAAAAAGCACAGCTCCCACCCCTATTGAAGAAGCGTCCACTTCAATAAAAAAATGGATCCCGGGATTCAGTCTCCTCAAGAGAGGTCCAGAAACAAAGGCCTGCTTCAGGTCGTGAAATGCAGAGAGAGCTTCAGGAGGCCAGTCCTTGGCATTCACACCCTTCTTGGTCAAAGCGATAATAGGCACAGCAATGGAAGAGTAATTCCTTATGAACTGCCTATAATAATTTGTGAACCCAAGAAAGCGCTGTGTGGCCTTGAGGCTAGCAGGAAGAGATCAGTTGGTAATGGCCAAGACCTTTCCAGGATCCATACAAAGACCCAAACTCGAGGCAAAGTATTGCAGAAACAGAACATTTCTCCAGCTTGGCATTGAGATTATTCTCTCTAATATACTGAAGTACAGTGCAAGAATGGTTTCTGTGGACAAGCAGATTTTCCGAAAAGATGAGAATGTCATCCAGATAGATGACAACAAACTTGTACAGCAGATCCCTGAAGATTTCATTGACAAAATCTTGGAACACAGCTGGGGCATTACAAAAACCAAAAGGCATAACCAGGTATTCGTAATGCCCGTCTCTGGTGTTAAATGCGGTTTTCCATTCATCACCTTCCCGTATCCGAATCAGATTTTATGCCCCTCTGCGATTCAACTTGGTGAAAATGGAGGCACCCTTCAACCTGTCGAATAGCTCAGATATTAAGGTTAAGGGGTATCGATTTTTGATAGTCACTGCGTTTAAACCTCAGTAGTTGATTCAGGGTCTCAAGGTACCATCCTTTCTGGCAACGAAAAAGAACCCTGCTCCTGCAGGCGATGAGAATTTCCAGATGAAACCTCTCTCTAGATTCTCTGCGACATACTCTGACATGGCCTGGGTCTCTGGGATGGACATGTAGTAGCCCTTACTTCACCCACACACACATATATAGACACTTCACGTATAGCAAGAGCACAAATAGGATTTAATGTTGGAGATCCTATCACTACACAGATTGGTGATTCCTACAATTAAGTATATTTCTCATTATCTAGAGTACCCATTGGAATGGACCTTATGTAGGGATATGTGTGATTTATATTTTTGGATTAATTTTAGAGGTCAGAGGTCCATATATGGTGGTCTTTACAATTAGATACCCACCATGTATGGACCTATATGTAATTAATTTTCCTGCATGGCAGTAATCATATGGGGCAATGGGAGATCTGGCTAGTTAGAATATGAGGAATAATGTAATCCAGACATTACAACACCCCCCCCCCCTCTATTCTTTAGGCTCCTGATGCCTTCTCATCAGGGCCAGATGTACCCCATTATATAGGTAATAATATATCTACATTAATATACCTTAATATCTTGGTATCTATGTACTATTGAAAGGTGTCCACAGACGCCTTAATGTTGCAGGTATTAATATGTCATCTTCTATTTTGGAGTTTATTTTTAGTCATACAATTGTATATTATGCTTTATTTAATATATGTGTTTAATTTTAATGTATGTCAATTTTAACTATATCCAGGTGTATCGCATTTTTTATTCCTTACGACATTGAGAATAATGTCTGGCTGAGATATATGTTGTTTCACCTGTTGACCAGTAGGGGTAGCTCCCCTAATTGCATACATTGTATATGAGTATTTCTCTTTTTTACAACTTAGTCAAGAGCACTTGCATGATTTTTTATCTTAATACCCTTTTGTTCAAATGGAAATACACACTCGGCACATAGATTTATATTTTGGACTGATGGGAAATTATCTTGTGGACTAAATATTTGTCTAGTGGCTCCCTAGGAGATATATATGCAAATAATTGCTCGTATCCCGAGGGGCGGGATTAACATGGACGCTCTGTCCCCATAAATTTCACAACACGCAGGAGTGTGGTACCGTCGCTGAGGACGTCATGTGACGAAGCGTGCACGACGGAACCACGCTCTTTACGTCACCTCCGGGCACACGAGAGGGTGGAACGCAGTCTTAGCCTCCAGCTGTCTTACCCCCCATCTCGACTTTTGCCCTGGATATAGTGACTTTTTTAAAATGATTTTTTTAAACTTGCTGTATCTGTCGGGAACTGTTGTCATCCTATCCCAGCGACAAACTGGGTAAGAATACATACGTTTTTGGGATCATTTTTGTCTAATACATGCTTTTTAAGGAAAATAAAGCTTTTTTACTTTATCACGCTATGGAAGCTCTTTTTATTTTTTGATGCACGAGGGTATCACAATACCTCCACCAATCAGGATATACCGGAGGCATTCATCGCAGAAAGCAGAAAGCAGAAAGCGGAGAGTTCCATCCATAAATACTACAGGTGTACTACCCCTGCAGGGGTTACAGAAGCTGGTGAGTAGGCAACCAGAAGGGGGAGCACAAAAGTCACCAGGCAACTTTTTCTGCACCAAAGTCACCCCTGGGAGTTCCTGACCTGATATAGAGATTTTATATGGGACTATTATACTCTACTGAGATGTAACTGCTGCAGGTCCTAAATCATGTACTGCAATGCGTTATGTGATTTCCTTTTCAAAATTGGTGCATATATGGCTTGTGATTAAGGCAGTCTGATCCAGGTGCAATATATGTAATATTAGCAGTGATTTCTGAGCAACTTCCACCCCTTGATGCATACCATCCGTGCGGTTTACGCAGATGTTTATGTATGGGGATGTATGAAGTACATGGTATGTTTGAAAATTGCACTAATTGAGATATAGCCTTCAGGTTTCTCTATTTGGTGGTTGCCTGTATTTAACCGTCATAGTGCATATTGATACATATAGTGTAATTGGTCCTAATATTGCACATAACTGGCTATTATATTAGTGTGGACACACCTATATAGCTTATCTTATCCCCACATCAAACTACTCTATGGGGAAGGGTTTTTAGGACGCCTATTGCCATGATGATGTGCAAGAGTGTAATAATTTAATCAACATACAAGGTTTATTCCTGTACATACCTAACATTTAGGTTCTCGAGGTAGCGCCAACTATACCCACTTTTTGATATTTTATGTATGATTAGCAGGGCACCCAACATGGGTACTCTGTGCAAGGGGGGCAGCAACCTATGCTCTTTTGCCATATAGGCCTGTCCTAAAGCACAGTTTTATACACAAGATATTCATGGAAGAAGCAGTTCTCCAGTCCATAAAATTGCCGGCAGCCCCAGAATCCAGATAATGCAAAGATCAATTGAGAAGTGCCTACATGAGGGAACACCAGAAGAAGAAGATGAGAAGGTGATGTTTCTGGGTCTAATACTCCACCTTCCAGATGTATTAGACCCGAGCGTTTCCTGGACAAAGCAAAAGTCACGAAAATGACCCTTGTCCCCACAATAGAGACACAAGCTCAAAGTTCTGCGCCTAGCACGTTTTTTGGGGGTGAGTCTGCATAGGTTCCTCAGGAGGAGAGCTCACACTGGCTAGGGCCCAGGGAGTTCTGGTGTCTTTTTTCTAGGGACCTCTCCTGAAAACGTTGATCGGATTGCACAAGAAAATGACATTGTCCAGACCGGTGGGGATGGCTCTTCCGGCTAATTCATCTTTCACTCGGTCAGTGAGGCCATGAAAAGGTTGCAACCAGGGCCTCATTGTTCCAGCTCAATTCAGCTGTGAGGATACGGAACTGAAGAGCATATTGTCCCACTGAACAAGATTCTTGGCGAAGAGGTAAAAGGGCACTAGCCACTGAAGAGACACCAAACCGACTCCTTGAAGATGTTATGAAAGAGCTTCAAGAAGTCGGACAGGCTGGAAACCACCGGATCATTCTTCTCCCACAGGGGGGCAGCCCAGGCTAAAGCTTCACCAGAGAGAAGGGAAAAGATATAGGCTACCTTTGCCTGATCCAACAGGAAGTTTTGAGGCTGGAGCTCAAAATGAATAGTGCCTTTGGCTGAGGAACGTGCTGCTGGCCTTGGAGTCCCCAGAGAAACTGGACAGAGCTGGCAATTGTAGTGAATGCGTAGCTGTGACTGCGAATGGAATAGGTGCAGCTGCTGGTTGTACTTGAGGTTGCTGACTCGGGGTTCCCAAGGAGGCCTGAAGCTGCTCGAAGCAGAAAGCCAGATCTTGGAGGAATCATAGAACCTGAGTCTGATACGATTCCTGGGTCTCAAGTCTGCGGACTATGCCCTGCAATGGAGCATCTGCAGGAAGCTGCACGTCAGCCGGCTCCAAGGCTGATCAATCTGTCAGGTCACCTGAGTCCAGGTGACAGATGCACCCCTTTGGGGTCTGGAGTGCACCGCAAGGTAGTGGATTCTACGGCTGACTGCTACAGATGGAGCTCTAGGATATACAGGATAGCAGGTACTCTGTAGTACCTACACAGATGACACTGGGAGCTAGAGCATGAGATTTCCCAGGGCGCAGAGTCTAAGAGCCAGCAGGTGTTCACCAGAAGCCCCTGTTGTGGGAATGGATTTAGCTGCAGTCTGGCTCCAGGTCGCGACCCCTAGGGCCTCCCAGCTCACGCTCACGGTAGACTACAGGGAGGTAGAGACAGCAACAACAAAGGATAGTCAGGAGATAGCCAAAGGTCAGGATAACAAGCAGGTAAGGATAGTCAAGAACAAGCCAAGATCGGTAACTGGAATCAGACGTAGAAGACACAGCAAGTCGCACATGAAACATAAACACACAATATTGATCAGCAGAGCTGGCTTGCAGTGCACAGGTTAATATAGGGGCTGGGGTGGAGCCATGCTTTGAGGAGAGATTACTTAAGCAGCCAGGTGAGATTGGCTGGCCTCTTAAGCAGAACACATGGAGAGGTAAGCTGACAAACAAACATTACTGCATAACCATGACAGCAGCTCATTGTGAATGCACCTGCTACTTGAGTTTAATCACCCCAATCTCACAATATATATATATATATATATATATATATATATATATAGATATTTATATATCTATATAGATATCTATATATATATAGATATCTATATATCTATATATATACTGTATATTGTCTCATATACTGTTGTAGACACTTTACTAGATCATTTGAGGTGTGGCTGTATCCCATTGTTCTATTGTTCGTGTCTGCCTTGGGAGCAACCTATTATGGAATGTATATGTGGATGCGGATGAGCTGTGAGGTGGGAGGGGGGAATACCTCCAATAGGGATGAGCCGAACACCCCCTTGTTCGGTTCGCACCAGAACATGCGAATAGGAAAAAAATTTGTTCGAACATGCGAACACCGTTAAAGTCTATGGGACACGAACATGAATAATCAAAAGTGCTAATTTTTAAGGCTTATAGGCAAGTTATTGTCATAAAAAGTGTTTGGGGACCTGGGTCCTGCCCCAGGGGACATGGATCAATGCAAAAAAAAGTTTTAAAAACGGCCGTTTTTTCAGGAGCAGTGATTTTAATAATGCTTAAAGTCAAACAATAAAAGTGTAATATCCCTTTAAATTTGTACCTGGGGGGTGTCTATAGTATGCCTGTAAAGGGGCGCATGTTTGCCGTGTTTAGAACAGTCTGACAGCAAACGCTGGAGGAAGAACCAGAAGAGCCAGAAGAACCAGAAGAACCAGAAGATGAAGGAAGATAGAAGAAAGAAGAAGCATTTAAATAAAGGAATTGTCAAAAACCGTCTCTTGTCATTTTTACCATTTTTGACAGTTTTTTAGTGAAATGGTAGGGGTAAGTACCCCCTTACCATTTCACACGGGGTGGCGGGATCTGGGGGTCCCCTTGTTAAAGGGGGCTTCCAGATTCCGATAAGCCCCCCGCCCGCAGACCCCCACAACCACCGGCCAGGGTTGTGTGGATGAGGCCCTTGTCCTCATCAACATGGGGACAAGGTGTTTTGGGGGGCTACCCCAAAGCACCCTCCCAATGTTGAGGGCATGTGGCCTGGTACGGTTCAGGAGGGGGGGGCGCACCTGAAGGGTCTGGTATGGAATTTAGGGGGAACCCCACGTCATTTTTTTTTTACATTTTGGCACGGGGTTCCCCTTAATATCCATACCAGACCTGAAGGGCCTGGTATGGAATTTAGGGGGACTCCCACGTCATTTTTTAAAAAAAATTTTGGTTCGGGGTTCCCCTGTGGGGAATTCCCATGCCGTTTTTATCAATGAACTTCTATGTGTATTGTCGGCAATGCAATAGCCGCGGGTAGTTTTAAATGGGTTTTTTCCTTCGAAATGTCATTTTGCTGTCAGACTGTTATAAACACAGGAAACATGCGTCCCTTTACAGGCATACTATAGACACCCCCCAGGTACGAAACTTAAAGGGATATTACACTTTTATTGTTTGACTTTAAGCATTATTAAAATCACTGCTCCTGAAAAAACGGCCATTTTTAAAACTTTTTTTTGCATTGATCCATGTCCCCTGGGGCAGGACCCAGGTCCCCAAACACTTTTTATGACAATAACTTGCATATAAGCCTTTAAAATTAGCACTTTTGATTTCTCCCATAGACTTTTAAAGGGTGTTCCGCGCCGCAAACACCCCAAATTGTTCTCTGTTCGGCGAACTTGCGAACAGCCAATGTTCGAGTCGAACATGAGTTCGACTCAAACTCGAAGCTCATCCCTAACCTCCAACAGCTCTCCCTGCTGATAGGACAGTCTACTGATGAGAAGTTTGAATATACCTGTGTTATGCTACTGGTAATGGTAAAGTCTATCCCGCCCTGTGTCATTATGCAAAGGAGGGGGGATTGTACTCTGAGTGTATATCTCTCTGTGCCCCTGTTCAAATAAGCAGTTCATTTTCCAGATTTGCAGCCAAATGAGTCCTGCCTAGTTCTTGGTTGTATTATGCAGCTATAATATCTACAGGGCCGGACTGGCCTACCGGGATACCGGGAGATTTCCCGGTAGGCCGCCTGAATTGCGGTTGCAGTGCTCCCCTCTCTCCTGCTCCTGTGTGTCACGGAGCTGGCTGGGTCTGTGTTCGGCGGCGGCACTGTAACACGGTCCCGCCCCCCTAGACCGGCTTGTGTGATAGTAGATAGAATCAGTGTTCCGCCTATCACACGAGCCGGTCTAGGGGGGCGGGACCGTGTTACAGTGCCGCCGCCAAACACAGACCCAGCCAGCTCCGTGATCCACAGTAGATGCCCGCCCGTACAGTCCGCTCTGTGTGCCTGGATAGGAGGATCGGCGGGGGGCCGCATATAGAGGAAATTAGCTTTCTATATTCCTCCATGCAGCCGCTGAATACTTGCAGGAGGGAGAGGAGGAGAATCAAGTATTCAGCGGCTGCATGGAGGAATATAGAAAGCTCATTTCCTCTATATGCGGTCCCCCGCCGATCCTCCTATCCAACGTCTTTTACTGGCCCCCCCAGTTCTCCCTGTGCTCCCTGGCTCCCCCCCATGCTCTCCTCCCCTCACAGTTCTCTCCACCCCTGTTTTTTCTGCCCCCCCTGCTCTCCAGCTCTCCCCATCCTACTCTAGCCACCATCCCAGTGCTCTTCACTCCCCCAGTGCTCTTCACCAATGTTCTTTCTCCCCCCCAGTGCTCTCCAGCTCTCCCCCTCACTCTCCAGCCCCCACCCCAGTGCTCTCCGCCCCCCCACAGTGCTCTCCAGCCCCCCATTCTCCGCACCTCTGTTCTTTCGGTCCCCCCGGTGCTCTCAAGCTCCACCCATCGCTCTCCAGCCCCCCGTGCTCTTTGCCCCCCGTGCTCTCCACCCCTGTTTTTTTTTTGGCTCCCCCTCCAGTGCTCTCAAGCTTCCCCCCAGCACTCTCCGCTCCCCACCCCTGCACTCTCCACTCCCCCTGCATTTTGCCCCCACCCATGTGCTCTCCAACCCCCGCCAGTGCTCTCCAGTCCCCCGTGCTTTCCACCCCTGTTCTTTCTGGCCCCCACTGGTGCTTTCAAGCTCCCCCCATTGTTCTCCACTCCCCCCTGCTCTTTGTACCCCCCAGTACTCTCCACCCCTGTTTTTCTGCCCCTCCCCCAGTGCTCTTCGCCACCCCACACTCTTAGCCCCCACAGTACTCTCCACCTCTGTTCTTTTTGGACCCCCAGTGCTCTCAAGTCCCCCCCCCAGCGCTCTCCACTCCCCATCCCTGTGATCTCCACTCCCCCCTGCTCTTTGCCCCCACCCATGTGCTCTCCAATCCCGCCAGTACTCTCTGCTCCCCCTTCTTTCCAGCTGCCACCCAGTGCTCTCCACTTCCCCAGGACCAGAGGACAGGCTGACTGGGGCCAAAAAATGAGGATGGCTGAAGGTGCAGGTGGCCAGGGACCACTCCATCTCACAGCAAACAGATCCTCTGGAAGGAGCACTGTCCCCATCCAAAACGAGAACAGACCCTGCCTGCTGCTGGCCATCATGGATATCCTGCTGGCATGCAAGGTACCGTACCAAGCATCAACAACACACCTTCCCACAGACAGGGACTGCTGACTGGGCCATGGGGCACAGGAGGGGCTGCAATGATGGGCACAGTGAAGCTGCATTCCTGGGCACAGTGAGACTGCATTCACGGGCACAGTGAGACTGCATTCACGGCACAGTAAAGCTTCATATGATGGGCACAGTGAGGCTGCATTGATGGGCACAGTGAGGCTGCATTGATGGGCACAGTGAGACTGCAATGATGGGCACAGTGAGGCTGCAATGATGGGCACAGTGAGGCTGCAATGATGGGCACAGTGAGGCTGCAATGATGGGCACAGTGAGGCTGCAATGGTGGGCAGAGTAAAGCTCCATTTGATGAGCACAGTGAGCTGCATTGATGGGCACAGTGAGCTGCATTGATGGGCACAGTGAGGCTGCATTGGTGGGCACAGTGAGGCTGCATTGATGGGCACAGTGAGGCTGCATGGATGGGCACAGTGAGGCTGCATTGATGGGCACAGTGAGACTGCACTTGATGGGCTCTGGTGAGGCTGCATTTGATGGGCACTGGTGAGGCTGCATTGAGCTCCTGCATTATGTCTGCAGTCTCTGACCATCTCCTGTATCATGTCTGCAGTCTCCGAGGGAGTCTGCAGAGGAGTCAAGAGTGGGAGCACCGCCGGGATGGGGGTCATGGGAGAAGTCAGACAAGTGTGGACTGTGGAGAGGAGACTATAGGATAAAACCAGAGCCACCGAGCTGGAGCCGACTGACTGAGCCCTACACGGTGCACCTGAGAGGAGGTCAGTGACAGCACCGCTAGGCCAGTCTGAAGGGGGGGTCACTGATGTAAAGGGGTAGTGAATACGATAATGTAAGGGGGCACCGATATAAAGCACAGCCTTATATCAGTAACCCACCCCCCCTTACCTTAGTGTATTCTTTCTGCGGAAGGTGGTTCCCCCCTCCCACGTTCTGAGTTCCTGGGGTCCCCCTTGATGATTGATCACTTACCACTTTTAACTGGAATTTGCTTTTATATATATGTAGGAAGGCCAGTATGGTGGCCTGAATTTATGGGAGGAGCCCGGGGGGTATTTAAGCAGCCCGCTCACCTGTCGGTTTCCTGTGCGCGATATACGTCACTAAGCCGACTATTCGATATACCAGCGTCCGCAAGTTCTTGCCTCGCAGTTCCCGTATTCGATACTCCGTACTCAAAACTTTCGAAGTCCGCGTTTTCGTTATAGTTTGTACCACGCGTCTGGCTTGGCTGTCGCAGGTAAGGTCCCGTCGGACTTTTCGTTTTTCATATCATGTCACTAAACCGTGAGTTCAAAATTTCGTTTCACCCGCATCGCACAAACTGCAATGTATATCGCTCGTACTTTCGATATGTCACAATTCGATAGCACAGCGACGCTGACGCCGCTTCATTTCTAGCATGTCGGTATTACTAGACAGCCATAGCCAGTCGCAACTTGTAAATTATCAAATCAAGTTAGTTCGATACCAGTCATTTCTCATTTCTGAGACATTTCTAAAAACTCATTTCGGACATTTCAAATCATTTCTCATTTCTGAAAACATTTCTAAAAACTCATTTCGGACATTTCAAATCATTTCTCATTTCTGAAAACATTTCTAAAACTCATTTCTGACATTTCAAATCATTTCTCATTTCAGTCACCTACCGCGCTCCGATTCGAATCCAATCGCACCAAAAGATGCGCCGATTCGTTCCGGTGTGCCCCAGTTATTACGGCCTCATTTCTATACATGCTCCAGAGTTACGTTATTGTCAGTCAATTGTACCTCTGTCATGGTTATCATTTCATTTCCATGTATCACGTTCCGACATGAATTTAGTCGCATGGAAAATGCACCGATTCGTCTCGGCGTGTCCCAGGATGGGCCTCATTTCTATACATGCTCCAGAGTTACGTTTTATCAGTCATTTGTACCTCTGTCATGGTTATCATTTCATTTCCATGTATCACGTCCCGACATGAATTCAGTCGCATGAAAAATGCACCGATTCGTCTCGGCGTGCCCCAGGATTGGCCTCATTTCTATACATGCTCCAGAGTTACGTTTATCAGTCAATTGTATCTCTGTCATGGTTATCATTTCATTTCCATGTATCACGTCCCGACATGAATTCAGTCGCATGAAAAATGCACCGATTCGTCTCGGCGTGCCCCAGGATTGGCCTCATTTCTATACATGCTCCAGAGTTACGTTTATCAATCAATTGTATCTCTGTCATGGTTATCATTTCATTTCCATGTATCACGTTCCGACATGAATTTAGTCGCATGAAAATGCACCGATTCATCTCGGCGTGCCCCAGGATTGGCCTCATTTCTATACATGCTCCAGAGTTACGTTTATCAGTCAATTGTACCTCTGTCATGGTTATCATTTCATTCCCACGTATCACGTTCCGACAGGAATTCAGTCGCATGAAAATGCACCGATTCGTCTCGGCGTGCCCAGGATTGGCCACATTTCTGATACATGCTCCAGAAATCCGGATCATAGCTGAATCGCAGACACCGGGGATTGACCCGTATCTCTGTCATGCAATTTCTACCATTTCACTCCCACAACGCATCACCGTTTCGAAACCAGTCGCATCCGAGGCGCACCGATTCGTCACGGCATGCATCACTGGTTCCGATCACATTTCATACCTACACCAGAGCTCGGTTAGTTGCCAGTCGCTAACACGGCACAACCAATTCGAGCCTCGGTCAAAACAATCATTTCTCTTATTTCATTTAATACTGCACTCCTATTCGAATCCAGATGCACCAAACAAGCACCGATTCGTCCCAGGAGCACCAATATTTTCAGTTGCCTCATTTCAATACATGCTCCAGAGCCCGGTTCACGGTCGAACAAATCGTGACACGACCAGGCCGCACCTCTGTCATGCAGTTCATTCATTTCACAATCAAGGCAAACATTTCGAACCATTTTATTGTCACAAATTGCAAGCACCATACAAATCATTGCTCCAAGTTACTTAGCAATCCCTTCACGAATTGTCACCTTTCATCTTCCTCAGGTCAGTCAAAGTTCAGTAGGTCCACCCTGCACCAGGTTGGACGATATCCCCCCAGGTAAAAAAAAAAAAAAAAGGGGGGAAAGGGAGAATAAGTCGGGTAAGTATGACTCAGCGGATCAAAGAAAAACTTGAAATTCATCTCACCCCCAATAGGTTACAGTCAACCAGGAAATAAAGCTCGAGATCCTCACCAGAGCAACCATGTCCCAGGCCGGCAGTGAAGACTTCACGGCCCCTCTATCACCTACTCCGGTTTCAGAAAGCGGCAGCATGCAATCCCTCAGGGGATGGACTATCCCCAAACTGACGGCAGAGCTCAGACGCAGAGGTGTCCCCTTCCCCGCCACAGCGAGGAAAGGCGAGCTCTTCAAACTCCTCTTCCCCCCATCAGCAGCAGGACCCAGTGCCCAACAGGCATCCCTCCAGTCCATATCATCGGCCATTTCGCAGTTACACACGATGGTGTCATCTCTATCCACCTCAGTTGCAGACGTCCAAGCCAGGGTGGCACTTCTGGAGGCCCGACCGGCCACGGCTGTCCCCGACCCAACGGCAATTCAGACCTTGACACCTCTTCCTACAGGTATCTCAGGCTCAAGCGCCATTGTCTACCCCTCCCATCTGGTCCCAACCAGTATCAGGAAGGACATTTTAGACGGCAAGGACATCAACCTGGCCTCTCTCCTGATCTCCGTGCATGATTTAGCAGAAAATAAGGCCTACTCCTGGGGTGACATATCGGTGGTCCTTAAAGCCAAAGACCCCAGGCTGAACCGCAAGCTATCAGTCCCCGAATTTACCCTGGCCTTTGGCATGCTCAGAGATGTCCTGTGCTCAGCCACCCCTAGCAGGCGGGAAGAGCTGGACTTATACCTCCATACTGTGGTAGATTTGGGCCACAAGTATGGAGGTTTCGCCTTCTACGATTATCATCGTTCCTTCTCAGCCAAGGCCGCCGCCAGATTCGCACAATACCAGATCACCACAGATTGGAGTCTCATGGACACAGAGCTCTTCTGCCGCCACTTTGCCGGCTTACGCTCACCTCTGTGTGCAATTTGCCAGTCTTCCACCCACACTGCCACCTGGTGCGCCAATACGGCGATCAGACGGCCCTTCGAGTTCCCCTCTACCTCAGGTACAGTACAGGGCCAGTCGATCCCTGAACCAACGCCTCAGGTGGACAAACTCGGACGCCCAGTCCGAACCGTGGGAGGGGCAGCCATCTGTAACAACTACAACTATGGGTCCTGCAACTTCAGCCAATGCCGTCTACTTCACATTTGCACTATATGCCAAAGAGCACACCCTAGGAATTTGTGTGAAGTCAAGCAACACAAGAGGGCATGACTAAGCCGAATCAACATCTTATGGCTAGGACTGTATCTCACTTCACACCCCACCCCTTCCCTGGCCACCTACCTTATCCAAGGCTTCACAGTAGGCTTTCACACCGGCCTCATCGCACTGCCCCACAGTACTCACGAATGCGCCAATCTTCGTTCGGCAGCCATCGACGAACAGGCCATAGATCAGCTCTTACAGGCAGAGGTAGATCGAGACTACGTAATAGGCCCTTTCACTTGCCCCCCTTTCAGCACATGGAGAGTCAGCCCTATTGGGCTTGTCAAGGGCAAATTCTCTAATAAATTGCGTTTGGTGTACGACTTGTCTGCGCCTCATTCTTCGCACATACCCAGTCTCAATTCCCTGATCCCCTCCGAAGAGTTTTCCCTAAAATATTCCTCCGTTGACATGGCAATACAAGCGATCACCAAAGCAGGCACAGGTGCCTGGCTCTCCAAAGCCGACATATCGGATGCTTTCAAACTCCTGCCCATCCACCCATCCCTTTGGTGCTGGCATGGCATCAAATGGAAGGAAGCATATTATTTTGCTACGAAACTCACCTTCGGTTCGAAGAGTAGCCCGTGGCTCTTCGACACGTTCGCACAGTCCCTCGTTTGGATACTATTACACAAGGGCCAATGCCATGAAGTCATCCATTACCTGGATGACTTCCTACTGATAGAACCGCCCAACAAACCCCCAGCAGATCTCGACAAACTTAGAGTTATTTTTGGAAACCTCAACGTTCCTATCGCCGAGCACAAAGTCGATGGTCCAGCAAACATCATCACCTTTCTCGGGGTCAGGTTGGATACCTGCGCAATGCAGGCCAGTCTCCCCCCCGACAAATTAACACGCATTAGGGCAGTCCTTCACGAGTTTACAAACACCAAGGGCTGTACCAAAAAACAGTTGCAGTCTCTCCTGGGTATGCTCAACTTCGCTATGCGAATTATCCCACAAGGCCGCACATTTGTGTCACGCCTGCTGAGATTTCTGTCAGAAACTCAAGACCCTGATCAGATTTTGAAATTAGACTCCGCAGCTATAGCGGACCTATCAATGTGGGAGGAATTCTTGTCCGCCTGGAATGGCATATCTCTATTTATACCTATGGTTTCGATCCATTCACCCAGGTAGTGACTGACGCTGCAGCCTCCACAGGTTTCGCGGCAATTTTTGGCCATCATTGGTTTTCAGGACCCTGGCCTCAACAGATACTGTTGATACCCGGCTTTTCCCAAACATCTGCCCTCTTTGAGCTTTATCCCATAGTGGCAGCCGCACAACTCTGGGGCCACCACTGGACAGGACAAACCGTAGTCTTCACCACCGACAACCAGGCCACGGCAGACATCATCAACAGAGGCAGGTCCAAGTCCCTAGCAGTCATGTCCTTCCTGCGCAGGTTGGTACAACTGTCTTTACAACATCAGTTCAACATACACTGTGAATTCATTCCCGGCAGATACAACTCAGCAGCTGACACACTATCACGTTTCAATTATCCCTCCTTTTTCAAACAGGTTCCCGATGCCGATCCAATGTCGGCCCCTATCCCCGTCTGGTCACAACTGACCCTGGACTAGTGCAACATCTACACGGAGCTACGCAACTCATAAATAATTCCCTCTCCCGCAACACACTCAAAGCCTACCAGACAGCTTGGAAAGCTTTCAATAAATTCCTCACGTCCAGCCGCAAAGAACCAACAGATATCAAACAGGTACTGGCCTTCACGGCACACTGCCACACGCAGCTAGCCTTATCCTACAACACCATCCGGTTATACCTAGCCGGCATTCAACATTTCATGGCGCTTGAAGACCCGACGAAATCGTCACTGTTCTCATCTCACGCTATACGAGCCATCCTAAGGGGAATACAGAGACAACAACCAGTCATCAGCACTAAGCGCTTGCCCATTACGGGGCCCATCTTTAGGGACATGTCAAATATTCTGGCTACTTCGCCATTCGGTCTGCTCCCCAGCACGGTCTTACAAGCAGCCATATATTTAGCTTACTATGGGTTCTTGCGGCCTGGCGAATTCACCTCTAACAAACCCACAGACCAAGTACTATGCAGACGACACTTGCTTCGACACCAAGACCACTTTATCCTGCACCTCGAGGTCTCTAAAACCCAGCAAACGGGCTCGGGAGTGAACATCCACCTCTACAGAACCAACAACAGCTGGTGTCCAGTCGCTGTACTCAACCGACTCCTATCTCTCCTGCCTGAGCAACCAGACAGCAGTCCCCTTCTACCATTTCCAGTCAAACCCTTAAACGCCTCTCAGTTTGTGAGCCACATAAGGATACTTCTCCGCAATCTTCACCTTAACCCTAGTCAGTATTCCGGACACTCTTTCCGCATCGGAGCAGCCTCCGCGGCGTCCCGCCACGGGGTGCCAGATCACATCATCAAAAGACTAGGCAGGTGGAAATCAGCCTGCTTCGCCCGGTACATCCCCAATCCACAAACTGAGATGGCACAGGCATTCTCCAAATTGGCTCAATAAATAACTGAAAACCAATAAAATTATAACCCTACCTGAATGTTTTTGCCCCCTTATTTTGGCATACCGGCCATGAGACCAAGGCACACTTTCAGGTCCATTTCATATGGTAAGTCCACACTTTTAGGTCTATTTCCGATGGTAAGTCTTATCTTTACTATAAGTGTTTTCTATGTCCATATCGGACATAGGGCTCCGACCATAAGTAGGAAGGCCAGTATGGTGGCCTGAATTTATGGGAGGAGCCCGGGGGGTATTTAAGCAGCCCGCTCACCTGTGGTGCTTGTCGGTTTCCTGTGCGCGATACCCACCCTCCCATCCCCATTTCACAGCATTTCTCAACTATTCATTTCATTCATTTCTCTTACAGAATAATCATTTCTTAAACCAGGGTATGCCCCCTTATTTTGGCATACCGGCCATGAGACCAAGGCACACTTTCAGGTCCATTTCATATGGTAAGTCCACACTTTTAGGTCTATTTCCGATGGTAAGTCTTATCTTTACTATAAGTGTTTTCTATGTCCATATCGGACATAGGGCTCCGACCATAAATATATATATGTGTATATATATATATATATATATATATATATATATATATATATATATATATATATATATATATATATATATATATAGCCCTATGTGATTTCATATCTGTCTTATCTATATATAATACACTCTTCAAATGTGCATTTTATGGTTTTCCCTTTCATGAACAAGAAATCAATGACGTTATGCTGTTGCGCTGGTTTATTAATGCTGTTGCTCTGGTATAATAATGCTGTGGGGCTGGTATGAAATTTTTTCCAGGGCTGGATGTTATTCCCAGTCCGGCCCTAAATATCTAATATCTATATTCAGACTAGAGGAAGCAGTATATGATGGAAGCACTCAAGTGGAGTGTGGGAAGCGATTCCGTTACAGAGGACACTGCTAGGACTGTAGGTAGTTACTGGATGGCACTTACTTTCTTCATGGTGGATGTAATAATCTGTCTGTATATAGACTACTTCTTGGCCTTTTGGCTAAGATCAGTGTAGTCAGGCTGCCTAATCTTGGCCTTAGGTAATAACTGGTGCCAGTCGCTCTCGGCCTTGGGGGGTTTCCTTTGGGTGAACCCCAAGCTGCTATTGGGGGATGCCACCGGACATGAACAGGAGCAATCAATTTCCCTTACCTGTCTTTGTAGCTGGTAGTGGGTGAGTGTAAGCGGTAGTATGACTGCTGGTTTATCTGATGCACCAAATACTCTGAGGCTGGTTGTACATGAGCCTAAGCGCAATGAGGTTGGTCTCTATTACATATAGAAGACAGTAATCAAGGATCTGTTCTGTATGGCATGAGAAAGTATTTTTACTGTGCAGTGCTTTCCTGCATCTGGTCTGTATGAGGTTACATTCTGGGAGATAGAGGACCTGCAGATATGGCACTGCCTTTCTTTGCAGTGAAACTAAGCAATGGGTCCTGCTTGTGGTGCAAGTGTATATCTCCTTTGTGTGTGATGAGGAAATCTGAGGGTTCTTGCTGCAGTATTGAGATTTTGTGTCAGCTTGTATGAAACTGACAAATGTACTTTGTACATTTAATGGCCACGGAACGTATTGGGTGACCATCTCCTGTACTGCAGTCTCTGATCATCTCCTGTATAATGTCTGCAGTCTCTGACTATCTCCTGTACTATGTCTGCAGTTTCTGACCATCTCTTGTACTATATCTGCAGTCTCTGACCATCTTCTGTACCATGTCTGCAGTCTCTGACCATCTCCTGTACCATGTCTGCAGTCTCTGACCATCTCCTGTACCATGTCTGCAGTCTCTGACCATCTCCTGTACCATGTCTGCAGTCTCTGATCATCTCCTGTATTATGTCTGCTGTCTCTGATCATCTCCTGTACTATGTCTGCAGTCTCTGACCATCTCCTGTACTATGTATGCAGTCTCTGATCATCTCCTGTACTATATCTGCAGTCTCTGACCATCTTCTGTACTATATCTGCAGTCTCTGACCATCTTCTGTACCATGTCTGCAGTCTCTGACCATCTCCTGTACCATGTCTGCAGTCTCTGACCATCTCCTGTATTATGTCTGCAGTCTCTGACCATCTCCTGTACCATGTCTGCAGTCTCTGATCATCTCCTGTATTATGTCTACAGTCTCTGACCATCTCCTGTACTATGTCTGCAGTCTCTGACCATCTCCTGTACTATGTATGCAGTCTCTGATCATCTCCTGTACTATGTCTGCAGTCTCTGATCATCTCCTGTATTATGTCTGCAGTCTCTGACCATCTCCTGTACTATGTCTGCAGTCTCTGATCATCTCCTGTACTATGTCTGCAGTCTCTGATCATCTCCTGTACTATGTCTGCAGTCTCTGATCATCTCCTATACTATGTCTGCAGTCTCTGATCATCTCCTGTATTATGTCTGCAGTCTCTGATCATCTCCTGTACTATGTCTGCAGTCTCTGATCATCTCCTGTACTAGGCCCCTTTCACACTGCAAAGTCGCATGACAAGTCGTACCCTTTGATTACCAATGAGTACCGTTCATATCTGTGCGACTTCAAAGTAGTCCCTGTGCTACTTTGGTCCAACTTTGATGTGAGTTGAGGTACACAGACCTCATGTTTACACGGGCATTCCCTGAAATCACGTCAAAATCGCGGATGCAAAATCGCTGGACTTTCAAGTCGCGGCCGTGTGAAAGAGGCTTATAGGAGACTAGACATGTGCAGAACAGAAAAATTTGTTTAGTTTCCGATAGATTCGTTATGTTACTAATTTAATTTTATTCTGGAATTCATTCAGTTTCGTTTCGTTTTTGTTAAATTTCATTTTGTTTTCATTAAAATCGTTTTTTTTAATTAATTTTCTAACGAATTCCACCTTTCAGAACAATTAGAATTCAGCATGTGGCTTGGTAAGGTTCAGGATGGGGGGGCGCTCGCTCAACCCCTTCCCCTTTCCTGACCTGTCGGGCTGCATGCTCAGATGAGGGTCTGTTATGGATTTTGGGGGGGACCCCCATGCCATTTTCTTTACATCTTTCTATTGCCGGGCAATTGCTGGCATTCTTTCCATTCATCTGTCAGTGGGATATCCCGCTGACAGATGACAACCTTTAACGGTTGTTAAAGGAGAAGTACGGGGAAAGCTCGTTTGGCTGCAATTCATTCTGCACTCCTGTCACCCATTTTCAGCAGACAGCGGGCAGAATTCTGCTCTTTGCTGATGTCACAGAAATCAGTCAAGGCTCCATGTCATCACGACCACGGAGTCGGGATCTGCTAGATCCATGGACCGACACCCAGCTCAGCCTCCCAGCAAGCTACTGAGAGCCTGAGCCAGCCGCTCCGCCCCTCCACAGCCCAGAGCTCCAGTGAGCGAGGAGGGGCAGAGCAGAGAGCTGCATCCATCGGACCGAAGCTGCATCCACCTAGGTAAGTATGAATCTTAAATAAACTCTCATTTTGGGTGGACGTCATATGGCGGCCCCCCCAGAACGACCACTGTTGCGCGCCCAAACCATGTTACTAGGACATGGCGCGACCCTACGACCGCGGCTCTTTAACCATGTGATCGGCTGTGTCCAATCACGGCTGGTCAAATGTAAACACGGAGATGCTGGTAATCGGCGCTCCTCGCCTCACACTGACAGAGTGTGAAGAGAGGAGATCCGATCAGCGGCATTTCCTCACAGAGGACATGTAGGGATGTAAACAGGGCACTAATCATCAGTGCCCTGATTAAAATAAAGTGCCAGAAATGCCGCTGCCAGCAATCAGTGCCAACCAGTGCCCACAACTGGCACCAATCAGTGCCCACAAGTGCCAGCAATCAGTGGCCATCAGTGCCAGCAATCAGTGGCCATCAGTGATGCCAGTCAGTGCTGGCTATCAGTGCTGCCCATCAATGCCCATCAATGCTCATTACTAGTGCCCAATAGTGCTTATCCATGCCGCCTATCAGTGCCCACCAGTGCCACCTATCTGTGGCCACCAGTGCCATCTATCTGTGCCCAGTGCCCACCAGTGCCACCCATCAGTGCCGCCTATCAGTGCTCATCAGTGCCCCATATCAGTGCCACCTATCACTGCCATAAGTGTGGAATATTCGGGCCTCCTCATCAGTGCCACCTAATCAGTACCCATAAGTGCCGCCTCATCAGTGCCCATCAGTGGTGCCTCATCAGTGCCCATCAGTGCTGCCTCATCAGCGCCCATCAGTGAAGGAGAACAATTACTTATTTACAAAGTTTACTGACAGAAACTAAGAAATACTTTTTTTTTCAAAATTTTAGGTCTTTTTTTTTTTTTTGGGGAAAAAATAAAAAACCCAGCAGTGATTAAATACCACCAATAGAAAGCTCTATTTGTGTGAATAAAATGATAAAAATGTCACATGGCTACAGTGTAGCAAACCCGCGCAATTGTCATTCAAAGTGTGACAGCACTGAAAGCTAAAAAATGGCCTGGGCAGGAAGGGGGTGCAAGTGCCCGGTATTGAGGTGGTTAAAGCGGAGTTCCACCCTATTTTACAAGTTGTTCTTAAAGGAATGACCACTCCTCCACCACTCGTTTTTTTGGATAATGATTTTATTTTTTATTTTTATTTTTACATATTTTATGTGAAGTACTGAGTGTACTTCCATCCTACCTCAGCCGCGGCCCACGGAATCATTTCCTCCTTCACCCCACTGCCTTCTGGGACCTGTGTGTGACCCCCAGAAGACAACGGGCCATTCAGAAAGCGCCGTGCGACTCCTGCATGAACAGTAGGAAACCGGCGGTGAAGCCTGCAGGCTCCACTGCAGGATTCCCTTAGTTACAATGGCGGCTCCTGCACCCAAGCCGATGGGGGGCCGACATCGTGGGCTCCCTGGGACAGGTAAGCGTCCTTATTAAAAGTCAGCAGCTACAGTGTTTGTAGATGCTGACTTTAAAAAAAAAATTTCGCTGCTGGAACACCACTTTAACAACCAGCTATTCTTCACACAGAATTTTAATTGGTCGATTGTTTTTCGACCGATCCGAATTCTAATTGTTCTGAAAAGTTGGACTTCATTAGAAAATGAATAAACAAAATTAATTTTAACAGATTTCAATTGAATTCGTTACTATTTCATTCAGAGATTCGGATACATCCGGATCTCAGAATAACCAAACATTTGTCCAAATTTGTATTCAGACCGAAAGGAATTGCACATGTCTAAAGGAGACTTCCGCTCAGTGGTTCTTGGTGGATTCCTCTGGGATGAAGAAGAGTCTCCGGAGCTGTAAATGCTCCATGTTGGGAATCCCCCAATATCTGTACAGGGGGGAGAGGTGAAGATTTCCCCACTCAGGTGAAGGATGAGATCTCCACACCTCATCTGTGTTTCCAGCTGGAGATCCACCATTGTCACCCATCAGCAGAATTTCCACTATCCAGATCAGCTGCATGGAATCCTCATAGTGAGAGAGGAAAATGAGCACAGAGGGGAGGGGCTGCCCTCAGAGGCCAATCAGAATTTCCAATTCCTTTTTCCTGAGAGGTAAAACCTGATTGGCTGTTATTGACAGAAGCCCCATCTTCCAATGTTGATGAATCGGGTCCATCCCAGGAAACTGAACCCCAGCCTACAGCAGAGAGGCGGCTCCGTCCAGGTCAGAGGTCAGCCTGAGGGTCGCTGAAATCCCCTCCGAGGTCTCCAGATTGCTGCATTGTCAGTGTGTGTATTGGGGATCTGTCACCCCGCCATCAATAGTCACATCTACCACATGGGGACCCCGAGCAGAAGGCACAGCACAGTTCAGATCACAGCAACTTCAGGAGGGCTGAGCACTGCAGATGTGAATCCACAGGGAATGGTGAGGATGGGGCAGTAATCAGAGGACATTGTACATACGTCTCTCCCAGATCTTCTACTATATAATGTATGGATAGAAAGACATGGGGAGGACACTGCTAGGACTGGGGGTCGGGGTTGGATGGACTTACCTTCTATATGGACGGTGTATATAAAGACACGGAGCAGGGAGGACACTGCTAGGACTGGGGGTGGGGGTTGGATGGACTTACCTTCTACATGGACAGTGTATATAAAGACACGGAGCGGGGAGGACACTGCTAGGACTGGGGGTGGGGGGTGGATGGACTAACCTTCTACATGGACGGTGTATATAAAGACAAGGAGTGGGGAGGACACTGCTAGGACTGGGGGTGGGGGTTGGATGGACTTACCTTCTACATGGACGGTGTATATAAAGACACGGAGTGGGGAGGACACTGCTAGGACTGGGGGTGGGGGTTGGATGGACTTACCTTCTACAAGGACGGTGTACGTATCCATTATCATATAGTCTACTCCAGATTGGTGTGAAACCACACTGTATATCCCATCATTGCCCAGAGTCACATTGGATATGATCAGACTTCCATTCTCTGATATCCTTGTATTGGAGAAATATCTGGACTTAGACAGCTTACAATTGCTGTGTTCAGCTATTCTTTCTTGCAAGTGTTCATGAGATTTCTTATAGTTCCAGAAAAACCCGTCACATCCCTTTGTATCTGGATAGTTGAGGTTGAGACGACGTCTGATGGGGAGGAGAAGGCCAGATCCCAGCCGAGTTATTGCCACCCGATCCTGGGCATTTCCTGCACAGACAGAATACAGATCCCAGTCAGGTCACAGTGTACTCTCCCCTCCCCCCTCATATAACACACATTGATGTAGAACCATCTAGAATTCCATGGGACTAATGAATAAAAAATCCAACACTATCCAAGATGTCCATGTGACAAACGTCGGTCAGACCACTGTCACCTTCACCGACTTGTGACAAATGACAGGTCCTCCTCACACCACGCTGTCACCGATACACAACAACGCCACTCCCAGCCTCACCCGCCACAAAGATTCTCCAGCTTACGGGACACAATCTAAGTGCCAGCAGACAGAGCTATTGTCGCTGGGTTTGGATAATTAAGCAATGAACTCTTTAAACTTCCACCAACTACTTTTATTGAGAAGTAGTAATCATTCACCAGATTAGTAATAGCAACTCAGATTGTAGAATAAATGTCTGTAACACTCGCTGTCACCCCAGACAGGGATATTCAGAGATTTACACCACAGGAGCGCTCTTCAAGAAACAGCGACTCTGAGGTCTGCGTTGGGGCATTAGAGATCATTTAACACTTTTCTTAATATTTTTTAATAATTAAAGGTAAAACATCTTTACAGAAAAGGGATTTTTTTTTTCAGTAGTTTTTTATTAATTTTTCACAGAAACAAAGAAGTAACAATGTGGACATTGTCCGTTGTACAGTAGTATTGTGCTTATTAAGGAAAGTTTTATTGCACAGAATTTATGATTAGGTAATTTTTTTTTTTTTAATTGTATTTTTATTGGGATTTCAAAAAGTAAGTACAAAATTGTAACAAAATGAACAGAATGAACATCACGCTATCAATATAAGTACACTATAAAACAAGCATAGCAAAAAGGGAAAGTAAAATATATAATAACAAATATATGTACCGTATATACTCGAGTATAAGTCGTTCCGAGTATAAGTCGAGGCCCTAATTTACCACAAAAAACTGGGAAAAACTTATTGACCCGAGTATAAGACGAGGGTGAGAAATGCACAGCTGCTGTAAGTGGAAAAGAGGGTCAACAATGCCCATTTGCATGCCTCACTGTGCCTATTTGCAGCCATAGATCCCCCGAACTTCAAACTCGGTAGTTAAGGGTTCCTAGATGCCCAATAGCTGCAGCCAAAATTTGGGGTCTCTGAACCCAAAGGGTCCCAAAATGACATTGCTGCAGATGGACACAGTTGACCAAATTTGGGGCCCCGTGTCTTGGGGCCACTTAGTGCTAAGAACCCCAAATTTAGTGTGCAAGCCCAGTGGAACTAGCACCATAAAATATCCAAAGCTGGAGTTTCTAGCACCAAGTGGCCCCGAGATACAGGGCCCCAAAAATCGGTTCAGAAAATGTCAAGCACTTTTCTGTAGCAGAGAATGACATTTTCCGAACTGAATTTGGGGCCCCGTATCTCGGGGCCACTTAGTGCTAGGAACTCCATCTTTGGATATGTTGTGATACCAGTTCCTCTGGGTTTGCACACCAAATTTGGGGTTCCTAGCACCAAGTGGCTTTGAGATACAGGGCCCCAAAGTCGGTTCAGAAAACGTCAAGCACTTTTCTGCAGCAGAGAATGACATTTTCCGAACCGATTTTGGGGCCCCGTATCTCGGGGCCACTTAGTGCTAGGAACTCCATCTTTGGATATGTTGTGATACCAGTTCCTCTGGGTTTGCACACCAAATTTGGAGCTCCTAGCACCAAGTGGCCCTGAGATACAGGGCCCCAAAGTCGGTTCGGAAAATGACATTTTTTGCTGCAGAAGAGTGCTTGACTCGAGTATAAGTCGAGGGGGGCACTTTTAGCACAAAAAAATGTGCTGAAAAATTCGACTTATACTCGAGTATATACGGTAATAAAAAAAAGTGTTTACAGAAACAAGACACAAATGTGTTGTAGATCAATTCCTTATAATGTACACAATAAGCATAGTATTAAAGGGAGTCTAGAACCTTGAGATCAGTTCAGACCACATACACAGGTGGTACAGGATTAAATTGGGATTAGGGCAAATCTGAAGGCATGGGGGTCCCGTATTCCGAGAGATCCCATGGTTCCCATATTTTATTAAACTGGGGAACACCATCATGTACCGAAGCCGTCAAGTACTCCATTGTCCGAATCTCAGCCACCAAGCGTAGAAATCCGGACCGTGGAGGAGGTGTTTTGGATAGCCAGAATAACGGGATAAGTCTCCTGGCGGCTAGTAATATATAGGATATCAATTTGTTTGTCTTTCTAGATACCCCTGAAGGAGGTAAACCCAGTAGATAGTTTAAAGGATCCACCGGAAGGGACACCCCAGTTACCTTTTGTATGAGAAGATGTACATCATACCAAAAGGGTTGAATCAAGGAGCACTGCCAAAAGATGTGGAACAGTGAACCTACATCAGTTCCACATTGCCAACAACGCTGTGAAACTGAGGGGTCATACTTGTGAATTACATCGGGAGTTCTATACCAGAACATGAGTATCTTAATGGTTGTCTCCCTCTGAGTGACGCATTTGGAAGATCTAAATGTAGAGGACCATATCTTATCCCACATCTGTATTGTGACAGGACCGCGTACCAACTGAGACCACCTGCGCATGTAGTGGTGCAATGTCTCTGTGATATGAAACGACTCATGGAGGATACGATAGATACAGGAAATTAAATGCAGTTGATGAGGGCCTTGAGCACACAAGTATTCAAAAGTAGTTGGCTTGTCTAGAGTCAGGGATGGCGATATAGAATGAAAAAAGTGTCTAATTTGTAAGTAGAAGTGGAAAAGTTGTGGTGGTAAGTCAAATTTCTCACTTAAAGTGTTATAGGTATGTAGCTTCCTTGTTATGGGATGAACCAGATTCCTAAGCTGAAAGAGATGAACATTAACCCATAGAAAAATCCTACCCAGGGACATACTATCCAGAATAAAAGGATTAAATAGTACATTGACAAGGGGAGAGCAGGGAGACATAAGGGGAAAACGTTTGAGGCAATTACGCCAAATAGTTAAAGTTAGAGTCATTGGGCCAGTACACTGACGTTTATAAATAGGATCTAAAACAGGGGGGGCACCCCAAACCAAGGAGCCTGGGTAAAGTACCCCCTTTTCAATAGCAGACAATTGGTTTGGAGTGTGTAAGAAAGTCCAAGAGGTGATGGCCCTTAAATGTGTAGCATAGTAATATTTGGTGATGTCAGGAGCTCCCAAACCCCCTCTGGATCTAATGGCAAACATTACAGAGCCAGCTATACGGTGGGCTCCACCGTTCCATATAAACTTTAGGAAAGTCCTGTGAAGTGTTTTTAATTGTGAAGCAGGAACAGCTACTGGAAGAGTTTCAAAACCATAAAGCAGTCTGGGTAGAATAGACATTTTTAAAACATTAATTCTGCCTAAAAGAGACAGGGGATATTTGGTCCAATTCGACAGACTTATTAATATCTAATATCAGAGGAGGAAAGTTAGTGTTATAGAGGGAGGAATAAGAAGGAGTAAGTAGTATACCCAGGTACTTGAGAGAGGTAGTACACCATTTATAAGGGTAAGATTTATTTCAGTTGGGAAAGTAATGGCGTTGGAATGTGTAAAGGAAGGGCTTCAGTTTTAGAGGTGTTGACTTTGTATCCGGAAATAGCACTAAAAGAGGCCAATACTTTATGTAGTGAGGGAAGAGATATCAGCGGATTAGTGATGGTGAGCAAAATGTCGTCTGCAAATAACGATAACTTGTGCTCCCCCTGTCTCATCACCACCCCACATATATCTGGATGGACCCGGAGAGACTCGGCCAGGGGTTCTAGGCACAGGATAAAAAGCAGTGGCGAAAGGGGACATCCCTGCCGAGTTCCATTCATCATGGGGAAGCCAGGAGACAGGAAGGACGACATCTGTACCTGTGCTGAGACAGTTGAATATAATGCTTCCAAAGCTTTTAAGAAAGGACCATCAAAACCATAAATCTTTAAGGTGGCAAACATTTAGGGCCAACTTAGCCTGTCAAAAGCTTTTTGTGCTTCTAGACTCAGGATCAGTGCCGATCGGGAGGTTCTATCCAAGAGGTCTATTAGGTCTATTGTACGCCGGGTGTTATCTCCTGCATGCCTACCAAGAACAAAACGGTCGGGTGGCGAGAATTTTAGTAAATATCTTGTAGTCTGATTTTAGGAGGGCTATGGGTCTGTAGTAATCTGGGAGAGAGGGATCGTTACCAGGCTTAGGGATGACCGAAATAAATGAATAGGAAAACTGCAAATGTGGAGGAGTACCCTTGAGAAAGGAAGCGTATAAAGCTAGCATGTGAGGAGATAGAATGTCCATAAAGGATTTGTAATATGAGTAGGGAAAGCTGTCTGGGCCGGGGACTTTGTGTAATGGGAGTTTTTTAATTATAGCAAAGAGTTCTTCAGCTGTTACTGCTGTGTTTAAACTCTCCAGATCCGTTGTAGATAGTTTCTGTAAGTTTATTTTGGAAAAGAAGGACTCAAAATTTCCCTGGGTAGATTCAAAATGATTCTCCGGAGTCAGGCAATTATACAGTTTGTTATAAAAGTTGCCAAAAATTTTGGACATCTTACGAGGGCAGTGCGTTCTAGATCCTTCTGTCTGTAAAAGAAAATCAGGTAAGGAGTTGAACGGACGAGGGCATAACTTATTAACTAACATCCTGTGGGGTTTATTGGAGAATTCATAAAATTTTTGCTTCGTCCACAGCATGGACCTAGCTGTTTTGTCCAATTTTGTTGATCTAATTTGTTCTCTAAGTTGAATAACTTTACGTAATTTCAGCACCGTGGGACCACCCAAAAGTCTCCACTCAGCAGATACTAGAGCGGACATTAGGGACTTTAGTAGATTATTTCTACCTCTCTTCAGTCGAGAACCCTGCACCTCAGAAAACAGCCTTGTGTGCCTCCCACAGTGTAGAAACCTGAGACACTGATCCAGAGTTGAGTAAAAAATACTCTTTCATGCTATTTGCTAGGGTAGAGCGGGATACCTCAGACTGCTGAAGGTGATCATTATAACGCCAATGACAGGATTTGGTGTAGGTCTGGGATAACATAAGATCTAACATAATGGGTGCATGGTCTGACCATGTGATGGGGAAATATCTGACTCGACTACATAGGGGATAAGTGGGGCCGAGATAAAAAAGTGATCAAGACGGGAGTACATATTATGCGCTGATGAATAAAACGTAAATTGTTTAGCAGAGGGGTGTTTTATCCTCCATGAGTCGAAAAGTCTACTTGACCTAATACATTTACGGAAGGCATTAGCTTGGGACAATACTCTTTTAGATGGGGTAGAACTAAAAAGTGTTTGTCTGTCCCTAGTGGGAGACATGACCAGATTGAATTCCCCACCAACTATCATAAAAGGTTGCGGGCGATATTGGGGAGTTTCAAAGAGTTTGTTGAGGAAGTCAATCTGGCCTGTGTTCGGGGCATACAAATTAACCAGCGTAAAAGAGGTAGACATGTATTCACATTCTAGGATAAGAAACCTACCATGAGGGTCCGCATGGGACCTCCGAACTTTGATAGGACATGTTTTTCTGATCAAGATTGCCACTCCTGCCTTACCCGTGGAATCAGAGGCAAGGTAGGAAGTGGGAAAAAACCCGGAGGCACATTTTAATGATCCGCTTGCCCAAAAATGGGTCTCCTGGATCATCACCATGTCTGCGCCCGAAGCCCTGAAATCCTTCAGGGCCATCTAGCGCTTACTAATGGAGCCCAGGCCCTTTACATTGTAAGACACAATTTTCAGAGCCATGATTGTGGTCTATCTAAGCATGCCAAAATTAAAACATCCAACATTATAAACATGGGGGTACTTGAAAAAAGAAAGTATATAAGTTGCATTTTACGGGTAGCAGTAATAGCAAACATTTTCCCACCACTAACTTTAGAAACATAAACCCCAATGTAAGATTCTCTTAAAATGGGGTAAGAAAGACCATGAAGTCTCAATCTGTGAAACACATCAATAGATACAATTAAGAAAAATAAAAAAGAAAAACAAAAAAGAAAAATCAAAAGAAAAAAAGAAAAAAAAAGTTCAAAACTCTGTGAACCTGAGAAACAGCAATTTCTCAGGAAGCCCTGGATATAGACCAGGGCGTGGAAGGGACGTAAACAGACTCCCATCTGGCGACTCTATCTGAGAAAATGAAATGGGTCCGCTGCTCACCTTATGCATTTGGTTGTGGATAGAACGAAAGAGGATAAAAGTCATTGCATAAAAAAGGAAAAGAAAAACCTGTAAGTCCTTAAAGAGAAAGTAAGGTTAACAAATAAGACAGGCATGTTTAACACTTGAAATTTCAAAACCTTTAGTGAATGCATCTCATGGGATGAGAAAGGATCTACCCTGAAAAATTAGCGGGGCAGATGCAAAAAAAACCTGAGAGAACCAAAACAGCAACATCGTTTCGTCGCAAAAGATTTTTGAGGAAACGGAAATGCAAAAAAAAAAAATAATAATGATGGATAAAACCAAAAAAGGATGTCCTGTGGGACGTTCAAGGAGGTTGTTTAGAAGATCGCAGGCGTTGAGGACTGGAAAAATGCTTCTTAGATTTACCCCGGACAGGGGTCCAGATGCGAGTGGGTGTAGTCGGAGGTAGACGGGCTTGTGTAGTAGGAGGGATCATGTCCTCTTCCGAGAGAGGGGGGAGACCCAGATTTTTCAGGAAGGCCTCAGCTTCTTGTAATTCACGTAGGGAGTATTGGGTTCCCTCTTTGGATACAACTAAACAGAAGGGGAATCCCTAGTAATACGGAATCTTATGTTGTTGCAGGTGAGAAGTGAGGGGATGTAGGTTCCTACGTTTAGCGAGAGTGATGGGAGAGAGGTCGCTAAAGATCTTTAGTTTAGCACCCTTGAACATTATTTGGGATTTATTGCAAGTCGCCAAAGTTAGTGCCTCCTCACTTTCAAAAAAATGAAATCGTACTACAACATCCCTGGGTCTAGCTCCAGCCGGAGGTTTTGGGCCCAAAGATCTATGGGCCCTATCCAAGCGCCAATCAATGCCCACCACCGTGGGAGCCAGGGTGTTAAAAAGGCTCAGAAGGTAGGGTCGGAGCTCAGAATCCCCCACTGTTTCTGGTATCCCTCTGAATCGTAGGTTTTGTCTTCTCTCTCTGTTCTCCAAGTCCTCCTGTTGTATTTGTAGTTGAGATACGGAAAGGCGCAAGTTATGGTTTTCCTCCTCTATCGCTTGTACGTAATTAATCATTTCGTCAAATTTGTTCTCCAGAGTGTCTGTGCAATCACCAATTTGGGTTATTTCCCCCCTCAACTCGGCAAATAGTTTGCTGATCTCAGCCGAAAAATTGGACGTAATCTGTTGAAGTAAAAGTTGCAGCTTGGAGTCCAGAATGTCAGGGGTGAGAGTCATAATTGGAGGTGAAAGAGTGGGTGCAGGGATCTGCGAGTTAGTCAGAGAGGAGCTTGTAGCATCTTCAGAGTCTAGGGAGGGATCCAGCAGGGCAAAAGGATTTGCGGAAGGATTAGAGGAGGTGGGTTGTGATCTGGTAACAAAACGTTCCATGTTTGGTTCTTTTCGCGGCCCAATCAGTGGTTTGTAGTATTGTTGCTGTTGGCCAACTTTGCCCATGAGATATGCACAGGATTTAGTGAGCAAACATGCAGGCTTACCTCCGACACTGTATATAGCTATAGTAGTTATACGGAGGTCTTGGTGAGCAGATTAGGACCCTGTGTTCATTTAAGCAGCATCCTTTTCATAGATAGTAGCGTGTTCCATTTGGATCCTCAGAACCCCCTGCATACAGCTCCACCCCTCCCCACCGGTAGCCTGAGAGAAAAGAGACAGTCTCCGCAGCCCCCAATATTCTGTGCAAGCTTGGGATTCCTTAGGAACAAAGAGAAAGACACTGGGTGGACACTGGAGTCCCAATATGGCCGCCGGCCTCCAGGGGTAGGCCGAAGCCGCGGACTATCCTAGAGGACAGCCGCCGGAAAAATAAACTCGGCCATCCCTGGTTCCCAGGAGCCCAACAGGGAGGTGGGGAGAGAGGATCCGGTAGGCCTGTGACTCGGCCACGGATGGTGATGAAGGCCGTCTTACTTGCAGCTCTTCAGAAGAGCGTCTGCACTCCAGACCGCAGGCTGCGTCAGAAAGGTAGGCCATGGGTTGTTAAAGCCGGCCGCCGGGTCTAGCTTCGCGACCTCTCCGCGTTGGCAACCCAAGCCGATGGCCACCCAGAGAACAAAGTGGCTGTCTAGGGTGTGTGAACCGACCGTTCACTCCTCGGCCTGCAGGCTTAAATGGACAGAGTGGCTGGTCTGGCAGTAGGCCCCAAGATGGCGGCGGAAGGTCACGGTGGCAGAGGGGAACCCTTAGGTTTTTTCAAGATCTGGCCGATGAAGAGCAGAAATGGACACCCAGAACAAGGCAGCAGGAGTCCGGGAGTAAATGTATGTGGTTTGTGGCTATTTTAACCCGAGCAAGGGCAATGGATGGCTTTGGATTGTTGCAGCCTGTGAGGAGCTCAACTCACTCATGTCTTTCCAGCTGCTCGTCCGGGCACGCCCCCCGATTAAGTAATTTTTAACGATGATATTTTTAAGATACAGATTCAATCTATTATGACCACAGTCTAAACATATGAAATTTATTCACCAGACATGTAATCATACAAAATAGTTATATATATTGGTTGATATAAACAAACGTTACATAAAATTAAAATACCGATTGCGTTACATAAAATCTTGAATGTCAATTGAAACACCCCCTAAATTGCAGTGTAGTATATTTGATGTGATACAACAGTGATAAACATCTCTGTAGAATCAATAACCTTGTAAAATGACAATTAGACAGAACTTCTGTATTTCAAAAATTCAACCGTTACTTTCCTGCAGGTAAGTAAGTGGTTAACAGTGTGAAATAAAATTAGACGTTTGTTATGTCATAAAATGGAAATTATATATATATATATATATATATATATATATATATATATATATATATATATATATATATATATATATATATATATATATAAAATTTAATCTTTAGAGAAAAATCTACAAGGCGGTTATTGGTTCGGGAGAAAAATTATCAATTGTATAATACTCAATAAATCAATATTTAGGAGAACACAGATGAATAGAAGATAAAATCAACACCACATAATTACCCGTTCCAAAACGGCTACTGGTATGAATTGCTGGTTACCAGAGTTTTTAGAATGGCTGCCATGGCTTTCAAGATGGATACCCTTAAAGAGGAATTACTTCTTGCAACCTCCGAGTTCCAAAGCATAAGGTGTTCAGGAATCGTCATGAATGTAAAAGGGTGAGTAGATGAATGGTGTATGTGTCTGCGTGTATGATTGATGGTAATCCGGTCTTTCTGAATGTTCTTGAGTGTCCCTTCATGGCATCTCTCTTGCTTCTAAATATAATCTCAGACAATAATATCATAAAAATTATAGTAGGCTCAACCCAAAAGGTATGGCTTCTTTTCTATTGGTTAAGAAAAATCTAATGATTTACTTTGGGGAATTTCAGGTAATATCACCTTCAACCACTAGGCATGTCTGGGAGAAGGAAAATGTGTTCGGAACTATCTTTTAACCACCTCAATACAGTGCATTTTCGCCCCCTTCCTGCCCAAGCCATTTTTAAGCTTTCAGCGCTGTTGCACTTTGAATGACAATTGCGCGGTCATACAACATTGTACCCAAATGAAATTGTTATCATTTTTTCCCCACAAATAGAGCTTTCTTTTAGTGGTATTTGATCACCTCTGCGGTTTTTATTTTTTGCGCTATAAACAAAAGAAGAGTGACAAGTTTTAAAAAAAACACAATAATTTTTACCTTTTGCGATAATAAATATCCAATTTTTTTTTCTTTAAAACAAATTTTTTCTCAGTTTAGGCCAATATGTATTCTTGTACATATTTTTGGTAAAAAAAAATCGCAATAAGCGTATATAGATTGGTTTGCGCAAAAGTTATAGCGTCTACACAAAATAGGGGATAGATTTATAACATTTTTATTTTTTTTATTTTTTTTACTAGTAATGTCGGCGATCTGCGATTTTTATCGTGACTGCGATATTGCGACGGACACATCGGACACTTTTGACACATATTTGGGACCATTCACATTTATACAGCGATCCGTGCTATAAAAATGCATTGATTACTGTATAAATGTGACTGGCAGGGAAGGGGTTAACACTAGGTGGTGATCGAGGGGTTAACTGTGTTGCTAAGGAGTGATTCTAACTGTAGGGGGCGGGGACTCACTAGGGGAGGAGACCGATCGGTGTTCCTCTGTACTGGGAACATACCATCGGTCTCCTCTCCTCTAACAGGATCTGTGTGTGTAAACACACAGATCCACGGTCCTACTGTGTTACCGGTAATCGCGGGTGCCCGGCGGACATCGCGGCCGCGGGCACGTGCACCGGGTGCCTAGTGACACGGCGGGCGCGCGCGCGCCCCCTGGTGGCCTAGGAAAGTGAGGACGTCATATGACGCCCGCCCGCCACGAGAGCTGCGCCGCCTGGCCGTCAATTGACGGCCGGCGGTCGGCAAGCGGTTAAATAAAATGTTCAATTTTTGTAATGTGTATTTGTTTGTACTTTGGTGAGAAGAATATATATCTTTAAGTATTCTGGTAACCGGTCTAATATAAAATACACTCACACATATATATATATATACACAGTGGGGATGGAAATTTTTTTTTCACTCCTTGTTATATTGCAGCCATTTGCTAAAATCATTTAGGTTCATTTTTTTTCATCATTAATGTACACACAGCACCCCATATTGTACACACAGCACCCCATATAGTACACACAGCACCCCATATTGACATAAAAACACAGAATTGTTGACATTTTTGTAGATTTATTAAAAAAGAAAAACTGAAATATCACATGGTCCTAAGTATTCAGACCCTTTGCTCCCTTTTGATCTAATACAGCCATGAGTCTTTTTGGGAAATATTTCACAAGTTTTTCACACCTGGATTTGGGGATCCTCTGCCATTCCTCCTTGCAGATCCTCTCCAGTAGGGATGAGCCGAACACCCCCGGTTCGGTTCGCACCAGAACCTGCGAACGGACCGAAAATTTGCACGAACGTTAGAACCCCATTGATGTCTATGGGACTCGAACGTTCAAAATCAAAAGTGCTCATTTTAAAGGATAATTTGCATGGTATTGTCCTAAAAAGGGTTTGGGGACCCGGGTCCTACCCCAGGGGACATGTATCAATGCAAAAAAAACTTTTAAAAACGGACGTTTTTTCGGGAGCAGTGATTTTAATGATGCTTAACCAGTTGCCGACCGCCGCACGCCGATGTACGTCGGCAGAGCGGCACGGGCAGGCAAAAGGGCTTACCTGTACGTCCCTGCCTGCCCGCGGGTGGGGGGTCCGATCGGACCCCCCCCGGTGCCTGCGGCGGTCGGCAAATCTCCCCCGGCGATCGGTGGTGAGGGGGAGGCCATCCATTCGTGGCCCCCCCCTCGCGATCGCTCCCAGCCAATGGGATCATTTCCCTGCCTCTGTATTGTACACAGAGGCAGAGGAAATGATGTCATCTCTCCTCGGCTCGGTATTTTCCGTTCCGGGCCGAGGAGAGAAGACTGGAATGTGAGTGCACAACACACACACACACACACACAGTAGAACATGCCAGGCACACAAAACACCCCGATCCCCCCCCCCCGATCGCCCCCCGATCCCCCCCCAATCACCCCCCCCCCCCCCTGTCACAAACTGACACCAAGCAGGTTTTTTTTTTTTTTTTCCTGATTACTGCATAGTGTCAGTTTGTGACAGTTACAGTGTTAGGGCAGTGAGTATTAGCCCCCTTTAGGTCTAGGATATCCCCCTAACCCCCCCAATAAAGTTTTAACCCCTTGATCACCCCCTGTCACCAGTGTCACTAAGCGATCATTTTTCTGATCGCTGTATTAGTGTCGCTGGTGACGCTAGTCAGGGAGGTAAATATTTAGGTTCGCCGTCAGCGTTTTATAGCGACAGGGACCCCCATATACTATCTAATAAATGTTTTAACCCCTTGATTGCCCCCTAGTTAACCCTTTCACCACTGATCACCGTATAACCGTTACGGGTGACGCTGGTTAATTCGTTTATTTTTTATAGTGTCAGGGCACCCGCCGTTTATTACCGAATAAAGGTTTAGCCCCCTGATCGCCCGGCGGTGATATGCGTCGCCCCAGGCAGCGTCAGATTAGCGCCAGTACCGCTAACACCCACGCACGCAGCATACGCCTCCCTTAGTGGTATAGTATCTGATCGCATCAATATCTGATCCGATCAGATCTATACTAGCGTCCCCAGCAGTTTAGGGTTCCCAAAAACACAGTGTTAGCGGGATCAGCCCAGATACCTGCTAGCACCTGCGTTTTGCCCCTCCGCCCGGCCCAGCCCACCCAAGTGCAGTATCGATCGATCACTGTCACTTACAAAACTCTAAACGCATAACTGCAGCGTTCGCAGAGTCAGGCCTGATCCCTGCGATCGCTAACAGTTTTCTTGGTAGCGTTTTGGTGAACTGGCAAGCACCAGCCCCAGGCAGCGTCAGGTTAGCGCCAGTACCGCTAACACCCACGCACGCACCGTACACCTCCCTTAGTGGTATAGTATCTGATCGGATCAATATCTGATCCGATCAGATCTATACTGGCGTCCCCAGCAGTTTAGGGTTCCCAAAAACGCAGTGTTAGCGGTATCAGACCAGATACCTGCTAGCACCTGCGTTTTGCCCCTCCGCCCGGCCCAGCCCACCCAAGTGCAGTATCGATCGATCACTGTCACTTACAAAATACTAAACGCATAACTGCAGCGTTCGCAGAGTCAGGCCTGATCCCTGCGATCGCTAACAGTTTTTTTTGGTAGCGTTTTGGTGAACTGGCAAGCGCCAGCGGCCTAGTACACCCCGGTCATAGTCAAACCCGCACTGCAGTAACACTTGGTGACGTGGCGAGTCCCATAAGTGCAGTTCAAGCTGGTGAGGTGGCAAGCACAAGTAGTGTCCCGCTGCCACCAAAAAGACAAACACAGGTCCGTCGTGCCCATAATGCCCTTCCTGCTGCATTCACCAATCCTAATTGGGAACCCACCGCTTCTGCAGCGCCCGTACTTCCCCCATTCACATCCCCAACCAAATGCAGTCGGCTGCATGAGAGGCATTTTTATGTCCTCCCGAGTACCCCTACCCAACGAACCCCCCCAAAAAAGATGTTGTGTCTGCAGCAAGCGCGGATATAGGCGTGACACCCGCTATTATTGTCCCTCCTGTCCTGACAATCCTGGTCTTTGCATTGGTGAATGTTTTGAACGCTACCATTCACTAGTTGAGTATTAGCGTAGGGTACAGCATTCCACAGACTAGGCACACTTTCACAGGGTCTCCCAAGATGCCATCGCATTTTGAGAGACCCGAACCTGGAACCGGTTACAGTTATAAAAGTTACAGTTACAAAAAAAACTGTAAATAAAAAAAAAAAAAAAAAAAAAAAACACATACAAAAATATATAAAAAAAAAAAAATAGTTGTCGTTTTATTGTTCTCTCTCTCTCTATTCTCTCTATTGTTCTGCTCTTTTTTACTGTATTCTATTCTGCAATGTTTTATTGTTATTATGTTTTATCATGTTTGCTTTTCAGGTATGCAATTTTTTATACTTTACCGTTTACTGTGCTTTATTGTTAACCTTTTTTTGTCTTCAGGTACGCAATTCACGACTTTGAGTGGTTATACCAGAATGATGCCTGCAGGTTTAGGTATCATCTTGGTATCATTCTTTTCAGCCAGCGGTCGGCTTTCATGTAAAAGCAATCCTAGCGGCTAATTAGCCTCTAGACTGCTTTTACAAGCCGTGGGAGGGAATGCCCCCCCCCAACGTCTTCCGCGTTTTTCTCTGGCTCTCCTATCTCAACAGGGAACCTGAAAATGCAGCCGGTGATTCAGCCAGCTGACCATAGAGCTGATCAGAGACCAGAGTGGCTCCAAACATCTCTATGGCCTAAGAAACCGGAAGCTACGAGCATTTTATGACTTAGATTTCGCCGGATGTAAACAGCGCCATTGGGAAATTGGGAAAGCATTTTATCACACCGATCTTGGTGTGGTCAGATGCTTTGAGGGCAGAGGAGAAATCTAGGGTCTAATAGACCCCAATTTTTTCAAAAAAGAGTACTAGAGTACTACCTATTGCTATGATAGGGGATATTTACATTCCCTGAGATAACAATAAAAATGATTAAAAAAAAAAAAAATGAAAGGAACAGTTTAAAAATAAGATAAAAAAAATAATAATAATAAAGAAAAAAAAAAAAAAAAGGCGAACGCAAGCGTCGGTCTGGCGTCAAATGTAAACAGCAATTGCACCATGCATGTGAGGTATCACCGCGAACGTCAGATCGAGGGCAGTAATTTTAGCAGTAGACCTCCTCTGTAAATCTAAAGTGGTAACCTGTAAAGGCTTTTAAAGGCTTTTAAAAATGTATTTAGTTTGTCGCCACTGCACGTTTGTGCGCAATTTTAAAGCATGTCATGTTTGGTATCCATGTACTTGGCCTAAGATCATCTTTTTTATTTCATCAAACATTTGGGCAATATATTGTGTTTTAGTGCATTAAAATTTAAAAAAGTGTGTTTTTTCCCCAAAAAATGCGTTTGAAAAATCGCTGCGCAAATACTGTGTGAAAAAAAAATGAAACACCCACCATTTTTATCCGTAGGGCATTTGCTTTAAAAAAATATATAATGTTTGGGGGTTCAAAGTAATTTTCTTGCAAAAAAAATTATTTTTTTATGTAATCAAAAAGTGTCAGAAAGGGCTTTGTCTTCAAGTGGTTAGAAGAGTGGGTGATGTGTGACATAAGCTTCTAAATGTTGTGCATAAAATGCCAGGACAGTTCAAACCCCCCCCAAATGACCCCATTTTGGAAAGTAGACACCCCAAGCTATTTGCTGAGAGGCATGTCGAGTCCATGGAATATTTTATATTGTGACACAAGTTGCGGGAAAGAGACAATTTTTTATTTTTTTTATTTTTTTTTGCGTAAAGTTGTCACTAAATGATATATTGCTCAAACATGCCATGGGAATATGTGAAATTACACCCCAAAATACATTCTGTTGCTTCTCCTGAGTACGGGGATACCACATGTGTGGGACTTTTTGGGAGCCTAGCCGCGTACGGGACCCCGAAAACCAAGCACCGCCTTCAGGCTTTCTAAGGCCGTAAATTTTTGATTTCACTCTTCACTGCCTATCACAGTTTCGGAGGCCATGGAATGCCCAGGTGGCAAAAAAAAACCCCAAATGGCCCCATTTTGGAAAGTAGACACCCCAAGCTATTTGCTGAGAGGTATAGTGAGTATTTTGCAGACCTCACTTTTTGTCACAAAGTTTTGAAAATTGAAAAAAGAAAAAAATAAAAAAATTTCTCGTCTTTCTTTATTTTCAAAAACAAATGAGAGCTGCAAAATACTCACCATGCCTCTCAGCAAATAGCTTGAGGTGTCTACTTTCCAAAATGGGGTAATTTGGGGGGTTTTATGCCATCTGGGCATTTTATGGCCTTCAAAACTGTGATAGGTAGTGAGGAGTAAAATCAAAAATGTACGCCCTTAGAAATCCCGAAGGCAGTGATTGGGTTTCGTGGCCCCGTACGCGGCTAGGCTCCCAAAAAGTCCCACACATGTGGTATCCCCATACTCAGGAAAAGCAGCTAAATGTATTTTGGGGTGCAATTACACATATGCCCATGGCCTGTGTGAGCAATATATCATTTAGTGACAACTTTTTGTAATTTTTTTTTTTTTGTCATTATTCAATCACTTGGGACAAAAAAAATGAATATTCAATGGGCTCAACATGCCTCTCAGCAATTTCCTTGGGGTGTCTACTTTCCAAAATGGGGTCATTTGTGGGGGTTTTGTACTGCCCTGCCATTTTAGCACCTCAAGAAATGACATAGGCAGTCATAAATTAAAGGCTGTGTAAATTCCAGAAAATGTACCCTAGTTTGTAGACGCTATAACTTTTGCGCAAACCAATAAATATACACTTATTGACATTTTTTTGACCAAAGACATGTGGCCGAATACATTTTGGCCTAAATGTATGACTAAAATTGAGTTTATTGGATTTTTTTTAGAACAAAAAGTAGAAAATATCAAAATTTTCGGTCTTTTTCCGTGTATAGCGCAAAAAATAAAAACGGCAGAGGTGATCAAATACCATCAAAAGAAAGCTCTATTTGTGGGAAGAAAATTTCGTTTGGGTACAGCATTGCATGACCGCGCAATTAGCAGTTAAAGCGACGCAGTGCCAAATTGTAAAAAGTGCTCTGGTCAGGAAGGGGGTAAATCCTTCCGGGGCTGAAGTGGTTAAAGTAAAAAAAAAAAAAGTGAAATATTCCTTTAAATATCATACCTGGGGGGTGTCTATAGTATGCCTGTAAAGTGGCGCATGTTTCCCGTGTTTAGAACAGTCCCTGCACCAAATGTCATTTTTAAAGGAAAAAATCTCATTTAAAACTGCTTGCGGGTTTAATGTAATGTCGGGTCCTGGCAATATGGATGAAAATCAGTGAGACAAACGGCATGGGTACCCCCCAGTCCATTACCAGGCCCTTTGGGTCTTGTATGGATATTAAGGGGAACCCCGCACCCAAATTAAAATAAGGAAAGGTGTGGGGCCACCAGGCCCTATATACAGTATACAGGCGGTGCAAACAAGACAGGGACTGTAGGTTTGTTGTTAAGTAGAATCTGTTTGTAATTTTGAACGGGTACATTTTTAATGTGTTTAGCTCCAGCCAAAAAATCTTTTTTAAGCTTTTTGGAAAACATAGGGAAGGGTTATCACCCCTGTGACATTTGTTTTGCTGTCTTTCCTCCTCTTCAGAAGATTTCCCCTCACTTTTGTCCCAATGACAAATGTTTTTTGAAAATTTGGGGTTTTTTGTGGAACAAGGATTGGAAAGCATCAGTGGAAAGGAGAAATGTTTTTCCCATATTAACTCTTACAGGAGAGAATTTCCCTTCCTAGGGGTAGATTTCATCTTACTTCCTGTTGTCTCCTTCCGTTTGCAAGTAGGAGTCGTTTGTAAGTTAGATGTTTGAAAGTAGGGGCCTGCCCTATATACTCTTTTGGGCCTTAGGTGTTGCTGTGGCCACAACACTGTAAGCCCTCACAGGGCCCTGCTGTAAAATATTTGATCAAGAATTGTAATTACATGCCCCTGTTGAACAGGGCCAGAAAAACTGGGCCTTTGGTGGTGGTGGTGGTGCTGGTGCCACAACACTGTAAGTCCTCACTCGCTCTTGGTGGGTGCAGAAATGGGCCCTGCTGTGAAATATTAGATCAAGAATTGTAATTACATGCCCCTGTTGAATAAGGGCAGAAAAATTGGGCCTTTGGTGGTGGTGTTGGTGGTGGTGCTGGTGCCACAACACTGTAAGTCCTCACTCGCTCTTGGTGGGTGCAGAAATGGGCCCTGCTGTGAAATATTAGATCAAGAATTGTAATTACATGCCCCTGTTGAACAGGAGCTGAAAAATTAGGCCTTAGGCACTGGTGCTGGTGCCACAACACTGCAACCCCTCACAGACACTCTAGTTGGAACGCAGGAACGAGCCCTGCTGCAAAGTATTGCATCAAAAATTGTAATTACACGCCCCTGTTAAACAGGGGCAGAAAAAATGGGCCTTAGGCACTGGTGCTGGTGCCACAACACTGCAACCCCTCACAGACACTCTAGTTGGAACGCAGGAACGAGCCCTGCTGCAAAGTATTGCATCAAAAATTGTAATTACATGCCCCTGTTAAACAGGGGCAGAAAAATTGGGCCTTAGGCACTGGTGCTGGTGCCACAACACTGCAACCCCTCACAGACACTCTAGTTGGAACGCAGGAACGAGCCCTGCTGCAAAGTATTGCATCAAAAATTGTAATTACATGCCCCTGTTAAACAGGGGCAGAAAAATTGGGCCTTAGGCACTGGTGCTGGTGCCACAACACTGCAACCCCTCACAGACACTCTAGTTGGAACGCAGGAACGAGCCCTGCTGCAAATTATTGCATCAAAAATTGTAATTACACGCCCCTGCTAAACAGGGGCAGAAAAATTGGGCCTTAGGCACTGGTGCTGGTGCCACAACACTGCAACCCCTCACAGACACTCTAGTTGGAACGCAGGAATGAGCCCTGCTGCAAAGTATTGCATCAAAAATTGTAAATACATGCCCCTGCTAAACGGGGGCAGAAAAATTGGGCCTTAGGCACTGGTGCTGGTGTCACAACACTGCAACCCCTCACAGACACTCTAGTTGGAACGCAGGAACGAGCCCTGCTGCAAAGTATTGCATCAAAAATTGTAATTACACGCCGCTGTTAAACAGGGGCAGAAAAAATGGGCCTTAGGCACTGGTGCTGGTGCCACAACACTGCAACCCCTCACAGGCACTCTAGTTGGAACGCAGTAACGAGCCCTGCTGCAAAGTATTGCATCAAAAATTGTAATTACACGCCCCTGTTAAACAGGGGCAGAAAAATTGGGCCTTAGGCACTGGTGCTGGTGCCACAACACTGCAACCCCTCACAGACACTCTAGTTGGAACGCAGGAATGAGCCCTGCTGCAAAGTATTGCATCAAAAATTGTAATTACACGCCCCTGTTAAACAGGGGCTGAAAAATTGTGCCTTAGGCACTGGTGGTGGCGCCCAGAACCAAAAACGTTCTTACAAGCTATCAGCGTGATCATTGAGGAGGAAGAGGATAATTACTCAGGGATAGTCACTCAGCATCAGCATAGGCAGTCTTTGAAGGGATCTGAGATTTCAAAAAAAATAATTCGGTTACATCAGCATCAGGTGCTTGGTAGCTGGTGGTGATCCAAGACTGATTCATTTTTATGAAGGTCAGTCGATCGACCGAGTCGGTGGACAGACGCTCCCTGTGATCGGTTACCACGATCGGTTACCACGCCTCCAGCAGCACTGAATGTGCTGCAGGACAGGCCAGTAGCTCAATTGCATACTGTGCAAGCTCTGGCCAGTGATCCATCCTCAAGACCCAGTAACCCAGAGGATTTTCGGTGGGAAAGGTGTCCAAGTCTGATCTTGCCCCTAGGTATTCCTGCACCATGTAAAACAGACGCTGGCGATGGTTGCTGGAACCGATCATACCTTGGGGCTGCGGACCAAAAAATTCTCTGAACGCATCGGTCAGACGGCCACCTTCTCCACCGCTCCTTCTTTGACTGACCGAAGCCTCAGCAACACGTTGTCCAGAAACAGGCGTTTGTAACCTCCCAGTCTCTGGGAACGCGTTGCACAGACCTTTCTGCAAGGCCTCCCGAAGATGTTTCATCCTCTGCTCCCTCTGCGATGGCAAAATAAGGTCCGCAACCTTACCCTTGTAACGTGGATCAAGGAGGGTTGCCAGCCAGTATTGGTCCTTCTCCTTGATACCACGAATACGAGGATCCTTACGCAGGCTTTGCAGGATCAGGGAGGCCATGCAGCGTAGGTTTGCTGAGGCATTCGGTTCGGAGTCCTCTGGGTCACTAAGGAAGACAACGTCCGCAGCCACCTCCTTCCAGCCACGTACAAGTCCATGTGTTTCTTGGGACTGATCCCTTAAAGACTGCTGCTGATGCTGAGTGCCAGGCTCCACCTCCATACTGACACAATCTTCCTCCTCCTCCTCCTCCTCCTCGTCCTCTTCCTGTGTGATCGGCGGGCACGCAGGAACACTGTCTGGATAAAGGGGGCCTTGAGAGCTAAGGAAGTCATCCTCTTCCTGCCTCTGTTCTGCCTCAAGTGCCCTGTCCATTATTCCACGCAGCATGTGCTCCAACAGGTGGACAAGGGGGACAGTGTCACTGATGCATGCACTGTCACTGCTCACCATCCTCGTGGCCTCCTCGAATGGTGACAGGACAGTGCATGCATCCCTGATCATGGCCCACTGGCGTGGGGAAAAAAACCCAAGCTCCCCTGACCCTGTCCTGTGCCATAGTCGCACAGGTACTCATTGATGGCCCTCTGCTGCATGTGCAGCCGCTGCAGCATGGCCAACGTTGAGTTCCACCTGGTGGGCATGTCACAGATTAGGCGGTTCTTGGGCAGGTTAAACTCCTTTTGGAGGTCCGTCAGCCGAGCACTGGCATTATATGACCGGCGAAAATGCACACAGACTTTCCTGGCCTGCCTCAGGACATCCTGTAAGCCCGGGTACCTGCCCAAGAACCGCTGCACCACCAAGTTGAGGACATGAGCCAAACAGGGCACATGGGTCATTTGTCCCTGTCGGAGGGCAGAGAGGAGGTCGGTGCCATTGTCGCAAACCACCATTCCTGCCTTAAGTTGGCGTGGCGTCAACCACCTCTGAACCTGCCCCTGCAGAGCTGACAGAACCTCTGCCCCAGTGTGGCTCCTGTCCCCCAAGCACACCAGCTCAAGCACCGCATGGCATCTTTTGGCGTGCGTACTTGCGTAGCCCCTTGAACGACTACGGAGCACCGCTGGTTCCGAGGAAGAGGCCATGGAGGAAGAAGAAGAGGAAGGGGTGGAGGAGAGAGGTGTGTCACAATCATTAGCATTTTGGAGACGTGGTGGCGGAACAACCTCCAACACTACTGCACCTTGTCCTGCATCCTTCCCAGCTGCCAGCAGAGTCACCCAATGCGCCGTGAAACTTAGGTAACGTCCCTGTCCATGCCTGCTGGACCATGAGTCAGCGGTAATATGCACCTTACCGCTGACCGCCCTGTCCAGCGAGGCATGGACATTGCCTTCCACATGCCGGTAGAGAGCCGGAATCGCCTTCCGTGAGAAAAAGTGGCGTTTGGGTACCTGCCATTGAGGAACCGCACATTCCACAAACTCCCGGAAGGGGGCAGAGTCTACCAACTGAAAAGGCAGCAGTTGAAGTGCTAGCAATTTTGCCAAGCTAGCATTCAACCGCTGGGCATGTGGATGGCTGGGAGCAAACTTTTTTCGGCGGTGCAGCAGCTGGGGCAGGGAAATTTGCCTGGTACAATCTGACGTCGGTGTACCAAAAGCAGATTGCCCACAAGTACTTGGCTGTGACACGCCTAATTCTACACCTTCATTACTCTCAGTGCAGGTCTCAGAGAGGACTGGAGGTCTAGTGGGGTTGGAAATCTCAGCTGATGAGGAGCAAGGAGAGGTCCTCTTTGTTCTTTGGTGTGGGTCTTTTAGATAAGCTTGCCAACGAACTGCATGGCAGGTCAACATATGTCTGGTCAAGCATGTGGTACCCAAGCGGGAGATGTTTTGGCCACGTGAGATACGCTTGAGACATATGTTGCAAATAGCAGCGGTGCGATCTGATGCACTCGTCTCAAAAAAGGCCCACACCAAAGAACTTTTTGAATAACGCGCAGAGACTGCAGCGCCCTGCACATGTGGAGCTTTGGGGTGTGATTCAGTCAATGTGCTGCCCTTAGGCTGGCCCCTGGAGGGCATCCTGCCTCGTTGGTGATGTGCCGCCTCCTCCTCCTCTCTCCTATCAGGCACCCACGTTGAGTCAGTGACCTCATCATCCCCTCCCTCCTCATCACTGGAGCAAACCTGGCAGTATGCTGCAGCAGGGGGAGCATGACTGCCAGATTGCTGTCCTTCTTGGGCACCCCCTCTGTCCGTGCTCATGTTACTGCCTTCATCGAGCTCAGTATCATCATCAGAGCCTTCCAAACGCTGGGCATCCTCCTGGAGCATGTACCCAACACTGTGGTCAAACAGTTCGAGGGACTCCTCAGGAGGACATGGTGGAGCTAGGGAAGGAGTCACTGATGACATTGAGCCGAGGGAAGAGGCCGCTGCTTTGCCAGACAAAGCACCCTGGGCATGGGTGAGAGAGGATGAGGAGGATGAGGACGGCTTGGTCATCCACTCGACCAAGTCTTCCGCATGTTGCGGCTCAACACGGCCAGCTGCCGAAAAAAAGGCCAAGCGTGTCCCATGGCCACGTGCTGATGAGGATGCACCGTCTCCACGACCAGCACTAGACACAGAGCCTGCTTGCCCTCTCTTATTGGCTTGTGACTGTCTGCCGCTCCTTCTTGGCCTTCCAGACATACTAATGGCCTGTAGCTGCACTAAGCTGGGATATATATATATATATATATATATATATATATATATATATATATATATATATATATATATATATATATATATATATATATATATATATATATATATATATATATATATATATATATATATATATATATATATATTTATATATATATATATATATATATATATATATATATATATATATATATTATATATATATATGTACTGATACTGCAGCTAGCAAAATCAACTGCTTGCCTGTAGTATGAGAACACCACCAACCTTCTACAGGTAGCTTTAGCTGAACACTGTGAGGTGGACGCACCCCACTAACTTGTAGGTTTAGCTGAACACTGTGAGCAGGACGCACTGCACTAACTGTAAATAGTCTAGCTCCCTGACCGTGGTACTAATAGGATCAAAAGAACACCAGTAATTTTCTTCAGGTAGCTTTATATACTGTAACAAGACAAGCCTGCCTGTCAGTAGGAAGATAACAGGAACGGATCTAGCTGAACACTGTGAGCAGGACGCACTGTACTAAATGTAAATAGTCTAGCTGCCTGACCGTGGTACTAATAGGATCAAAAGAACACCAGTAATTTTCTTCAGGTAGCTGTTAATACTGTAACAAGACAAGCCTGCCTGTCAGTAGGTAGATAACAGGAACGGATCTAGCTGAACACTGTGAGCAGGACGCACTGCACTAAATGTAAATAGTCTAGCAGATAACAGGAACGGATCTAGCTAAACTGAATACAGTGTATATATATATGCAACACCTGGGATGCATATATATACACAATACACTGTAAGTGCAGCTAACTGACTGACTGTTCTGCCTAATCTATCTAACTCAAATCAAATGACACTGTCTCTCTCTCTGTCTATCTCTTTCAACGCCGGAACACACACTACACAGGGCCGCCGTGCAGGTGGCCTTATATAGTGTGGGGCGTGTACTAAATCCCCTGAGCCATAATTGGCCAAAGCCTCCTTGGCTTTGGCCAATTACGGCTCTCTGTTCAGGCGGCGCTGTGATTGGCCAAGCATGCGGGTCATAGTGCATGCTTGGCCAATCATCAGCAAGCAATGCACTGCGATGCCGCAGTGAATTATGGGCCGTGACGCGCCACACGAATTTGGCGCGAACGGCCCATATCGTTCGCAATTCGGCGAACGACCGAACAGCCGATGTTCGAGTCGAACATGGGTTCGACTCGAACACGAAGCTCATCCCTACTGCTAACCTGCATATCCCCCTAGTAACCAAGAGACAAGGCTTCCGGGTACACTTGGCTGATGGGTCTCTTCCCCGTTCTGGACTTATCACCCAGGAAACAAGTCCCATCCTGATCACCACGGACTCCGGTCATTAAAAGCTTCTACGCTTTGATATTATTCCATCACCCATGTTTCCTATCATATTGGGACTTCCTTGGCTCCAAGCACATGAACCCCAAATCAGTTGGAGTAAAAAGGAGGTCGCTTTTCCCTCCAAATATTGCTTTCAGCACTGTTTCTCTTCAGCACCAGCTTCTTGTTCCGCTGTTGTACCAGTACCTGACAGCCTCCAGCATGTGCCCGCAACTTACTTTGAGTATAAAAACGTCTTTGATAAACAACAGGCTGACCATCTACCTCCTCATCGGTCTTACGACTGCCCCATTGATCTTCTACCTGGCTCTGAGGTTCCTTTTGAACGCATCTTCCCGCTATCTGAAACTGAATTAATGGCTCTCAAAGCCTACATCAATGAAAACTTAAAGAAAGGGTTTATTTGTCACTTCTCATCACCGGCCGGAGCCGGCATCTTCTTTGTAGAAAAAAAAGATGGCTCTCTCAGACCTTGCATTGACTACAGAGAATAAAATAAAATTACCGTTAAAAACCGGTACCCGCTCTCTCTTATCCCAGAGTTATTTCAGCGCTTCCGATCCGCTAGGGTCTTTTCTAAGTTGGATCTCCGCGGGGCCTATAATCTCATTCGGATCCGGGCTGGTGATGAGTGGAAGACCGCCTTCAGATCCAGGTTCGGGCATTATGAGTACTTGGTTATGCCATTTGGGCTCTGCAACGCCCCAGCTACATTCCAACATTTAGTAAACTATATCTTCCGAGAATACCTTGATGACTTTTTAATTGTTTACTTAGAAGACATACTCATTTTTTCTGCTACTATCGAATTACACCAAGTTCATGTTAAACTGGTCCTCGCCATCCTCAGGAAACACAAGTTGTATCTCAAGGCGGAAAAATGTGAATTTGAAAAAACTACGGTTCAGTTCTTGGGATATATCATCTCCACCAACGGGGTTGCAATGGACCCTCAAAAGGTCAAGGCTATCCAGGCGTGGCCGGCCCCCATAGACAAAATAGGAGTCCAACGCTTTATAGGATTTTCTAACTTCTACCGCAGATTTATCGCTGGCTTCTCGGCAATTGTGGCACCCATTACCCAGCTCACATGCCAACATAGCCGTTTTTTGTGGTCCTCAGAAGCCCAGGAAGCCTTCACCAAATTGAAAGCCCTATTTTCTTCCGCACCAGTCTTACGGCACCCTGATCCTCTTCTGCCTTTTGTATTAGAAGTTGACGCCTCTGAAACTGCCACCGGAGCCATTCTCTCCCAAAGACAAGGGTCTAAAGCTCTTCTGCATCCTGTAGCGTTTGCTTCCCGGAAGTTAAGTGCGCCAGAAAAGAATTATGATGTGGGTAATAGAAAATTACTGGCCATCAAGTTTGCTTTGGAGGAGTGGAGGTATCTGCTAGAGGGGGCATCCCATCCTGTCATGATTTTTACAGACCATAAAAATCTGGAGTACCTCAGGACAGCCAAACACTTGACACCCCGACAGGCTCGGTGGGCTCTCTTTTTCTCTAGGTTTAATTTTCACATTGCTTACAGGCCTGGCTCAAAGAACGGTAAAGCAGACGCACTATCCCGAATGTTTCACGAGACCACCCAAGGAACTGAAACCAGCACCATTCTATCTCCTCAGAATTTCTGTATGATCACAAATACTGATTTGTTAACCACCATTAAAACTGCATCCAATCACTTTTCTGATCCTGAAATGCCTTTTTTGCAGAAACAAGATGACCTCCTGTTGGCTCGGGGGAAGATCTTTGTCCCACCAGAAACTAGACCTCTCGTTCTACAGACATGTCATGACCATAAACTGGCAGGACATTTTGGAATGCTAAAAACTATGGAACTAGTATTCCGTTCCTTTTGGTGGCCGGGCTGGAGACAAGAATGTAAGGACTATGTGGCTTCCTGTATTCGTTGTCAACGCAGTAAAGGGTCGAACATGAAGTCTTGGGGCTTGCTTAAACCATTACCCATTCCTGAACATCCATGGGCAGACATTTCCATGGATTTCATTGTGGATTTACCACCCTCAGGAAGGTTCACCTCTATAATGGTTTTCATTGATCGTCTCTCCAAGATGGCACATTTCCTGCCCATGGTGGGCACTCCTTCTGCTTCGGCTACAGCTGATGTCTTTTTCAAAGAAATTGTTAGACTGCATGGCGTTCCTCTCAGTATCACCTCGGACAGAGGGGCCCAGTTCACATCCAAGTTCTGGAAGAAACTTTGCAAAATTTTGGAAATAAAGATCTGCCTCTCCTCTGCATATCACCCACAGAGCATCGGCCAGACGGAGAGGACAAACCAAACTCTGGAGCAGTATCTCCGCTGCTTTTCTGCTTACTCCCAAGATGACTGGTCTCTTCTCTCCTACCATATGCCGAGTTTGCATACAATAATTCTATTCATTCTGCCACTAACCAAACAACCTTCTGGTCAAATTTTGGTTTTCACCCTTCTTTTCTCCCAGATTTTCTTCCAGAAATACCCGTCCCTGCGGTGCAGGACCGTGTAAGCTCCATCCAACTGAATTTCCAGAGGATTCAGGAAGCCATGCAGAAAGTCTAAGATGACTACAGCAAGCATTACAACAAAAGAAGGAAGGAGAATCCAGCTTTCAAGGTGGGTGAAGAAGTGTGGCTGTCAACAGTTAACCTTAGATTACCAATCCCAGCACGGAAATTAGGACCAAAATTCATAGGGCCTTTCAAGATCAAGAGGATGATCAATCCTGTGGCTTTTGAACTGGCTTTACCCAACTCATATAAAATGTATCCTGTATTTCATGCATCTCTTTTGAAACCTAGGATCCCTTGTCCTTTTCCAGGAAGAGAAGAACTACCTCCTCCACCAGTTCTAGTGGACGGCGAGGATGAATTTGAGGTGGAAAAAATTCTGAATTGCAGAAAGAGGGGAAGACAGCTCCAGTACTTGTGCATGCCTCACGTTTGGTTCAAACTTTTCAACAGGAACATCCTGAATTAATGTCCAGTTTGGGTGTCCAGAGGCCACCCATCGGGGGGGGGGGGCACTGTCAGGAAAATAGGACTCTCAGCCGTCAAAATCACGTTCCTGCGCGGCAAAATGGCGCTCCGGCGCATGCACATTCGCGGTCCGGCAATCCGGCGCACGCGCAATAGCGCACGCCCCATGTGATCCTTGAACTGGCCTATAAAAGGGACTCTGGCACACAGATCAATTGCTGGTTTGTCTTCAGCTTCCTGTGATATCTCTGCTTCCTGTTTTTGTGACCTGATTACCCGTTTTTGACCCGGATTGACCTCGACTACTCTGCTTGTCTCCTGAACCTGACCCTTGGCTTGCTACTCGGACTTCCGCTCTTCTCCAGTGTTTGACCCTCTGCCTGTGACCCAAGTTTGCCTACTTCTCCTTGCCCCTGAGCCTCTGCCTGTATCCTGGACTATCCTTGTGCCTTACTGCCTTATACCTCAGCCTGCTGTGATTACTTGTGTGTGTGTGTTTGAACCTCAGCCTGGTTCTGGACTTTCTCTTGTACCCGCTCCATCAGATCATCCATCTGCCAGTTGCTGCACAGCCACCTCCCTCTACCCAGGACTCTACGTCAACAACCTCCTGCTTCCTGAGGTAGCCTGTGCCTCTTGGTGCATCCGCTCCCCTGTCTCACCTCCAGGGGGCGGACTGCGCTTAGTCGCAAGGGTGAACCGCTCTCAGCATTTCAGCCTCGGTAAGTACTTTCCTGATACTGTCACCATGAAATCCATGAAACCTCTAGGATAGGTGAAATCTTGGGTTGTGAAAAGTTTCAAGGCAATTGATTGAGGTTTAGACACATCATGGCACATGATTGGAAAAACAATAGTTACAGCTGAATAACTTTTGGTATGATTTATCAAAGGACCTGACATTTTCAGAATATGTTGGCATATATACAGTCTTCTAATGTGTGACGTTTTGAGGAAATTACGGTAGATAACATCCAAGTTCTTATTTCTACGTTAAGCCATATTAAGCTCCACAAAAAGCAAGCTTAATGTCATTCATGTGCCCTGTGGTATACAACAATCCGTGAAACTTCTAGGATAGGTTTGGGCAGCTGAAAACTTAGCTTGTGCAAAGTTTTAAGGAAATTGGTTGAAGATTAGGCACTTTTTTACATTAAGTTGTTCACATTAAATGTTTAAGGATTGCAATAATATAGTTTAATGTGAATAACTTTTTGTTATGTTTTACCAAACAACCTAACAATTTCAGAATATGTTGGAATAGATAGGGTCTTGTATTGTGTGAAGTTTGGTGAAAATTGGTTAACATCTAAGTTCTTTTTTGTACATTAAGCCACATTAAGCTGTCCAAAAAAACAAGCATATTGTCCCTAATTAGCCTTGTGGGAGACTACAATCCATAAAACTTTCAGTAAAAGTTTGGTAAGGAGAACACGTAGTTTGGGCAAAGTTTCAATGCAATTGATTGAGGTTTAGGTGCTTTATTACACATTAAGCTACATTAAGCCATTTTTGCATTAAATGTTTTAGACTGCCTCCTACACAATTATGTTCATCTCTTCCTATCCTCGTGGGTCACCCAGTACACCCCACATATTACATCTCACATTTCCTACATGAGATTCAATAAACATTTTCCTGCTACAATTCACAAATTGCTGGATTGGGAAAATCTCTTTTGTACCTCCCAGACTTCATATGTTTTCTTGTCCTATGTAACATCTAATATCTGGACTGAAGTCCCATCTAAAAGCCCCATGGATGGGGAGCCATGTAAAGGAAGGTTTGTTAGTCCTATCCTCAGAATAGCCGGGGGATGGTAGAGCTCCAAATGTAAAATCTTATCTACTAAAGAAATGAACAGCACCCTGCAGGAGTGGATACAACTGTCCATCTGTGTATAACATTGTCACCATCCATACCCCTCCATTCATCAATCAGAGTTTTATCCATTCCTCTGCCTGGACAGAGAAGAGCCCACAGGAGGAGGACACAGAGGGGGCACATTGCTGCAGTCGGGGTATCTATGATATGTACTCTATCTGATAATAATGTATTATCACCGCTTTATAATGTTCTTACATACCTTTGTCTAGGCAGAGAAGAGCCCACAGGAGGAAGACACGGAGGGGGCACATTACTGCAGTCAGGTGTGTGGTCTGTATGGGAAGAATGAAAGTTATAAAGAACTCAAAGAGGAAGAAGATTTTGCACCACAAGGTGTGTATTTCCTCTGCATTTTAAGGAGAAAAACAACATGAAATCTGGTGTGGCAATCCAACCACGATCCACATTTTTCTGTCTGGTAGATGGTGAAGAGTGAAACCAGCAGAAAGGGATTCTTATCCCGGGGACCTTCTTGGTGGGATCTGTGTGCTGAGTTCCTGGGTTCTCACACTTCTGAACACCTCAAATCTGCTTGTGATGAAAGGTCCTCCTCTACCCATTCTTCTCCAGGGGTAACCTGCCATCCTACTAACATGCTGCACTCATGGTCTATATAAGATTAAAGTATTTCTCAGCATCATTAGCAAGGATGAGGTTTAGATTTGTGGTTTCTGTATGTTCGCAGAGAATGCTGCAGCTTCTAGATTTGCTGTCCTGGTGAAATTATGCAGAAATGTACCTTACCCAAATTTTCCATAATGCCCTGCCTGACCTTTGAATTCTGATTAGAAGGGTAAGAATGCTCACTAATTGGGACTTATGTATGCACCAGCACCTTCATTATAAAGGTGCATGGATCACGTAGATTTATGGTGTCATATGTTGTCCTGTACACACCGCCTATAGTAAAGTAGATCGCATTCTGATGTCAGAGGTTTCTGTCTGTGTTTAGACATAAGACATGAGACATGGCAAGTTAATGCATGACTTCTGTGACGGGAGGGCCTGTGGAACTCAGAATCCCTTGAAAAGTAGGGGATGCCCTTGTTCCAGCTCCCCATACACCTCTTATGTCTAAGTCACCCTGTGCTATCCTGGCACAGGGTGAGTGAGAAAATATATCTTGGACTACTTAAAATGGGACAGTAATATTTGTCCACAATATCTCCCAGGATGTATGTAGAGACTATTCTTGGTTTGATTGATTCTGAACTCAACCTGTTAATTGAGTGAGCTGATCACATTAGCCTCCAGGACTGGCAAGGAGACGAACAGTCTAATCCTAGTATAGTTGTTGATGACTAGGCTGAGGAGGGAGGAGATTGTTGTTTGTATTGCTAATTGTAATTAGCACCTGCTATTGTGTTTATACTACTGTGTAAAGCTCGGTGCCCACAAGTCTGTGTCCTACAGGTCATGTCTCTGAGTCATCTGGTCTGGGTAAATGATTTAGTAAACTAGCTCATGTTAATTAGGTTAATTAGGTTACAGGTGTATTGTTAGAGTAATATGAGCAGGAGGGGGGAACCTCATCTTCTACTGTATATAAGACTGTATTCTGGTTCTAATAAAGATATAGTCCATGTTAGCAGTGAAGCAAGTGTCGCCTTGTTTTGTGCTTGGAAGCGTTTGGAATATCTGATATCTGTATCCAGACTACAAGGAAGTGGTATACCGATGGAAGCACTCAAGCGGAGTGTGGGACGTTCCGTGACAACTTCTATCTGTAGTGTGAGAACTGACACTTCCTGTTAAGAAACTACATTTCCCACAATCCCGGGTCTCTCAGTCTAGTGCTCTGCAGTTGAGAACTACATAGTAATTAGATCTGACACAGACACAAACAAGCAGAGCAATGAAGAAAAAGATGTGTTTCAACACATTATTACCCTCACATTTGTGATGCACCGCAGAGAAAATGGTGAGGCGTGGACTGGATGTTGTGTGACCTTGAACTGGAAATTGCCTATTTATATGATGCTTAGGGACAAGCTAGGTGAATGAATACATGGACATAGAGTAATTTATTAGCCATGACACTACAAACTGCAGACACAACATGTGATCCATCATTACTAGGTAAGGAAATAAACTGCCAGGACCTGGATCACCTGCTGTAGGTATTGTGCTTCCCAGAGCAGAAGGTTGTAGTTCTGGCATCCACCAGCAGCCAGTAGAAACCAGTGATAAGTTTCCACCTGATTCTGGCTGCTGGGAGGGTATTTAGGTGCTCCTCTACATTTCCCCCTCACTCCAGTGTTTTGCTTGCTGCCAGGGACTGCTTGCTGTTGTTCCTGCTCCTGCTCTTGATCATGCTTTTTTACTTGTACCTATAGTCCGTGCAGTCCGTGCAGTCCGTGGCAGCAAGCAAAACACTGGAGTGAGGGGGAAATGTAGAGGAGCACCTAAATACCCTCCCAGCAGCCAGAATCAGGTGAAAACTTATCACTGGTATCTACTGGCTGCTGGTTGCTGGTCACAAAACTGAGTACACCCCTCACATTTTTGTAAATATGACAACACTGAAGAAATGACACTTTGCTACAATGTAAACTAGTGAGTGTACAGCTTGTATAACAGTGTAAATTTACTGTCCCCGCAAAATAACTCAACAGACAGCCCATTAATGTCTAAACTGCTGGTAACAAAAGTGAGTACACCCCTAAGTAAAAATGTCCAAATTGGGCCCAAAGTGTCAATATTTTGTGTGGCCACCATTATTTTCCAGCACTGCCTTAACCCTCTTGGGCATGGAGTTCACTAGAGCTTCACAGGTTGCCACTGGAGTCCTGTTCCACTCCTCCATGACGACATCACGGTGCTGGTGGATGTTAGAGACCTTGCACTCCTCCACCTTCCCTTTGAGGATGCCCCACAGATGCTCAATAGTGTTTAGGTCTGGAGCCATGCTTGGTCAGTCCATTACCTTTACCCTCAGCGTCTTTAGCAAGGCTGTGGTCATCTTGGAGGTGTGTTTGGGGTCATTATCATGTTGGAATACTGCCCTGCGGCCCAGTCTCCAAAGGGGAGGGATCATGCTCTGCTTTAGTATGTCACAGTACATGTTGGCATTCATGGTTCCCTCAATGAACTGTAGCTCCCTAGTGCCGGCAGCACTCATGCAGCCCCAGACCATGACACTCCCACCACCATGCTTGACTGTAGGCAAGACACACTTGTCTTTGTACTCCTCTCACCTGGTTGCCACCACACATGCTTGACACCATCTGAGCCAAATATGTTTATCTTGGTCTCATCAGACCAGAGGACATGGTTCCAGTAATCCATGTCCTTAGTCTGCTTGTCTTCAGCAAGCTGTTTGCTGACTTTCTTGTGCATCATCTTTAGAAGAGGCTTCCTTCTAGGGCGACAGCCATGCAGACCAATTTGATGCAGTGTGCGGCATAATGTCTGAGCACTGACAGACTGACCCCCCACCCCTTCAACCTCTGCAGCAATGCTGGCAGCACTCATATGTCAATTTCCCAAGGACAGCCTCTGGATATAACACTGAGCACGTGCACCCAACTTCTTTGGTCGACCATGGCGAGGCCTGATCTGAGTGGAACCTGTTCTGTTAAACTTCGGTATGGTCTTGGCCACCATGCTGCAGTTTCAGGGTCTTGGAAATCTTCTTATATCCTAGGCCATCTTTATGTAGAGCAACAATTCTTTTTTTCAGATCCTCAGAGAGTTCTTTGCCATGAGGTGCCATATTCCAGTGACCAATATGAGAGAGTGAGAGCGATAAGACCAAATTTAAAACACCTGCTTCCCATTCACACCTGAGACCTTGTAACACTAATGAGTCACATGACACTGGGGAGGGAAAATGGCTAATTGGGCCCAATTTGGACATTTTTACTTAGGGGTGTACTCACTTTTGTTGCCAGCGGTTTAGACATTATTGGCTGTGTGTTGAGTTATTTTGAGGGGACAGCAAATTTACACTGTTATACAAGCTGTACAATCACTACTTTACATTGTAGCAAAGTGTCATTTCTTCAGTGTTGTCACATGAAAAGATAGAAGAAAAGATTTACAAAAATAAGAGGGGTGTATATCAATCAGAACAACACATGGAGGTACGTCAGGCTGGGCAACAGGCACCTCAGGGCAGACAGCCGGCACATCAGAGCAGACAGCGGGCTCCGGGTCGTCTAGCTGGGCAGCAGGCTCCGGGTCATCGAGCTGGGCAGCAGGCTTCGGGTCGTCGAGCTGGGCAGCAGGCTCCGGGTCGTCGAGCTGGGCAGCAGGCTCCGGGTCGTCGAGCTGGGCAGCAGGCTCCGGGTCGTCGAGGTGGGAAGCAGGCTCCGGGCCGTCGAGCTGGGCAGCAGGCTCCGGGGCTTCGAGCTGGGCAGTAGGCTCCGGGTCTTCAAGCTAGGCAGCAGGCTCTGGAACATTAGGCCAAACAGCGAGCACCGTAAGGGCAGGCTGGATCACAGGCACCGGCTCAGGCACCTCAGGGCAGACAGCCGGCACATCAGACCAGACAGCGGGCTCCGGGTCGTCTAGCTGGGCAGCAGGCTCCGGGTCATCGAGCTGGGCAGCAGGCTTCGGGTCATCAAGCTGGGCAGCAGGCTCCGGGTCGTCGAGCTGGGCAGCAGGCTCCGGGTCGTCGAGCTGGGCAGCAGGCTCTGGGTCGTCGAGCTGGGCAACAGGCTCCGGGGCTTCGAGCTGGGCAGCAGGCTCCGGGTCTTCGAGCTAGGCAGCAGGCTCTGGAACATTAGGCCAAACAGCAAGCACCGTAAGGGCAGGCTGGATCACAGGCACCGGCTCAGCAAGCTGGGTAACGGGCCCTGGCCCAGTGGGCTGGGATAACGGGCCCCGGCTCAGTGAGCTGGACACCAGGCACTGGTCCGGCAAGCCGAATAATTGGTACTGGCTTAACAGGCTGAGTGACGGAATGAGGTTTAGCAGACTGGATAACGGGCACTGGTTCAACAGACCGGGTAACGGGCACCAGTTCAACAGACTGGGTAATGGGCACCGGTTCAACAGACTGGGTAACGGGCACCGGTTCAGCAGGCTGAGACACGGGCACAGAAACTTCAGGCTGAGACACGGGCCCTGAAACTTCAGGCTGAGATACTAATTTCAAGACATCAGGCTGGAAGGCAGGCAATGAGACACCAGGCTGGAAAGCAAGCACCGAGACATCAGGCTGGAAGGTGGGCACATCAGGCTAGGAAGCGGGCACATCAGACTGGGAAGTGGGCACATCAGACTGGAAGGCAGGCTCATCGGACTGGACAGCGGGTACCGAGACATCAGACCAGGCAGCAGGTACTGGAACTTCAGACTGGGCAGCAGACACAGGCTCTGGCACATCAGGCAGAACAGCAGGTGCTGGCACAACAGGCTTAACAACAGGTACATTGGACTGGGCAGTAGTCACTGGAGCGTCAGACTGGAACATGGACACTGGGATGTCAGGCTGAGCAGCAGGCACTGGGACCTTAAACAGAGTAACAGACACTGGCACATCAGGCTGGGCAGCAGACAGGAACACATCAGGCTGGGCAGCAGGCAGGCACACATCAGGCTGGGCAGCAGACAGGGGCACATCAGGCTGGGCAGCAGACAGGGGCGGTGGCACATCAGGCTGGGCAGCAGACAGTGGCAAGTCAGGCTGGGCAGCAGACGGTGGCACATCAGGCTGGGCAGCAAACGGTGGCACATCAGGCTGGGCAGCGGACGGTGGCACATCAGGCTGGGCAGCAGACGGTGGCACATCAGGCTGGGCAGCGGACGGGAACACATCAGGCTTGGCAGCGGACAGGAACACATCAGGCTTGGCAGTGGACAGGAACACATCAGGCTGAGACACTGGCTGGATAGCAGGCAGAGATTTGGTAGAATCAGATGGGTTATCAGGTTCAGCTGGCATGCAAGCAGACTGGAGCAGGTTGGTTGGTGTGGAGGCAGGTTGGGTTACTGTCAGAATTGTGTGGGTTGGAAAGAACTTCTGTTTCTTCTTTGGCTTAACTGCTGGAGATCTGTAGGTGACTGCTGGGCTGTAGGTAGGAATTGAGGCGTACTGAAGAGAAGGGCTGGGATATGGCAAGGAAGAGGGAACAGTGGCCAGAGGAAGTTCTTGTGGGGAAGTTGTAGGTAGCAGAGAAGAGGCAGGCGGGTTAAAGGCAGGATAAATGCAGCGGGTAGAGACAGGGTATTGATATTTGGTGGGAAGCAGGGTATATTGGGCTGAAACGGAGGTTGCCATGGGTGAAAGGGAAGAACACTCTTGGGCAGGCAGGTGTCTAATAGCAGGTCCGGGTTGTGAAGAGCTGACCGAGGATGGAAATAATAAGTCTGACCATGCCTGTAGTACAGGTTGAACAAACGTGGGTTCACATGCTGCCTGTCTAACCAGGGACTGCACCGAATCTATACAATCCACTAGCACCTGTTTAGGACAAGCTGAATAATGCTCCAGAAAGTATACAGCATCATCCTCCAACAGCCATACCAGAGACTCCACCTGATCACTACTGAAGGGGGGAGAAAAATCGTCACTTCCTTTAAGACTGCTAGACAAGTCTAGCTCAGCACACACCTGTATCAGGGGCTGAATGTTTTTAAACAGTACTCTACCCTGATCAACCAGAGAATGGGCCAGACGGATACACTCCAGGAGCTGATCCCTGGCCCACTCTTTCAAAACCAGACAACAGTAACTGTTATCCTCCAACACCATTGAGGCAAGGAGAACAACTGTTTCTGATTGCATTTTAGTAGCAGTAACAGCACTACAATGGTTCCTCTGCGCAGTCACTTCTGGTCAGAGATGGCCTTGGTTTACTGTCATGAACAGGTGTGACCAGAACCGTGTGATCTGCGACAGAGGACACCAAAACATATATAAGTGAAAATATAATAATTTATTAAAGTAAGTGAATAATATAGTACAACCACCTCCAATATCACACAGTGCAAAAAACAACCAATAGACAGAGACCCACAAATAACAACAGACAGATAAGTACAATAAATGGGAAATACCAGGATCATAAACAATAGCCAGGCCAGGGTCATACACAGGGAGATCAGCAGATGGGGTAAGAAACACAGGACAGGGAGAGGATGGATGGATCAGACTGCAGGCAGGGATGCAAGGTAACAGGTGAGACAGGATAGATATCAGGACAGGGAGACAGGATCAGATACACGGGTCACAGGTTCAGGGCACAGGAACAGGTTCAGAATCAGGATCAGATCACAAGCTAGCAGGTCAGGGCGCAGGGAAGAAACCAAGGCAAACATGTGAGTGCTTGCCGGGTATTTATAGGCCTGTGATTGGCCTCAAGTGATTGTAGGAGGTACTGTCTGCTCCACACTGCCAGGATCCATCCGCTGGTGGACGCCAGTACTGCGACCCAAAGATGACATAACATCAGCAGGGAAAAGCTCTCCTGACAGTTCCAAACTGCCAGGAGACACCTGCTGGTGGACCTCAGTACTGCAGTTTCCTGACAGGAAGGTAAAAAGTAAGAAGTGAATCGAGAGAGGAAAAGAAAACACATTAACATTGTGTGACAACAAGACCAAAAACCATCCTAAAAAATAGTAAGTGTGTGCAAGAATAAATCTGCTGTGCAGGTATGGGGCATAACCGGGACCCGACACCTGCATGCCCCCCGCCCCCGTAGGAGCGGGAGCACGCGAGCATGAGGCCCCATGGTGCCCTGTGGGGGAGGGATGTGTAGCCCCGGGCATCAGTACAGCAGGCACCCAAACCTGTGTGAGCGCTGTCTCAGTGCTCTGGTGCTGGCACCATGTCAACAAACAAGAGGAACTATCCCACAAGTAAAACACAACTGTGCATTTAAACCCTTAAAAACAAAGCAGGGCTGGCAACCATTTATCCAGTACTGACGTCAGTCCGGACAGTCAGATTGGAATATGAGTATCTAACTGTAACGAAAAAGGGGATTAACATTACCCAAGGGACAGCATATACTTGCAGTCATGAAGAGCTGGGATGTCCCAGCTCAGTACTCGCTGGATCTCGATTTTGTAGATCACCCCAGCGGAGGTGGGGTGAGGATCAAGGAGAGGAGCCAGGGGTGGTAGACCGGTGTTTGCAGTCTAACTTTTGCCACCTTGGTTTAGATTAATTAGCAGGAGGGGAGATGACATCTTGCCACCCAGGAAGCTTCGGCGGGGAGATGTTGATGTCCAGGTAAAATTTTTCCAGATCTTCCGGGAAGCGAAGTATCGCTGTTTTACCATCTCTGTTAGCAATAAGGGCCAATGGGAAGCCCCAGCAAAGTTGATGGAGGCTGCTCGTAACTTCTCAGTTAGGGAACGCAGAGCCCTGCGACGCTCCAGCATTTCCCCTGCCAGATCCGGGAAGAAAGAGAGGGTTGCGGCATCAAAGTCCAGTGGGGCTGTTTCTCGGGACTTCTTCATTATGAGCTCCTTTTCCTCGTAATAGTGGACCCGGCAAAAAATATCACGTGGGGTTTCCAACAACAGGTAGTGGGGACGCAAGGCCCTATGCGCCCTGTCGATTTTCAAGGGACAGCCCTGTCAGCCGCTCGGCCTAGTAGGCCGTTGAAGATATCTCGGATAGAAGGGAGGAGGTCATTAGCTTCAGGTAGGCCTCTTATCCGATTGTTGTTCCGCCTGTTGCGGTTTTCCTGGTCCTCATTCTTATAGTGAGCCATCCTGTGGGCAATGGTAAGGCTACGAGAGGTAGACTGAAGGCTTCTAATGGCTGCCGCATGGCGGTCAAGTTGCTGCTCCGTCTCCTCCACTCGTTCTAGTACCTGCGATAGGTCTGCACGTACTGCCAAGAGTTCTTTCTTGATGGATCGTTCCAGACCCAAGAACATGGATGCCAGTTCCGATTTAGTGGGTAAATTGCCAACCAAGGTCGCTACTCCAGAATGCCTGGATGTACTGCCTTCTTCTTCTGATCCAGCTAATGAGGCCGGGGAGCGTTGTCTGGGTTCAGGCCTATGGCGGGAGGCGGAGTCTGTGCCACATGGAGAGCGGCCTAGTCCATCTATGTTTAGCATGTTCTCTGGTTCCGTGGCCAGGAACCATTTTATGGAGCCCGAAGAGGTTCCTTTTTTGGGCAAAGACGTGCTTGCTCTTTTACGCATGGTTTGTGAGGTGGCAGCAGTGAATATCTGTCGGATAGATTAGATAAAGTTGGTGTCGGCACCGGAGCTCGAGAGAGACATGTAATCACTGCTGCATGCCCAAACCACGCAGAAGAGTTGGTGAATAACTAAGCCAAAATCATCCTCCTCATTCTCTGTCACCCAGGCTCAGAGTAGTTTGCCTTCCAACGCAGCTGCCAAAGCTTTGGAAGGCAAACTAGTATGGCAGTATTGCACCAGGACAGGCTCAGGGGAGCTTGGTTTCTTTTCACCACACCAGTGGCTACTGATTAAGGATGCATGCACTATCCTGTCACCATTTGAGGAGGCCACAAGGATGGTGAGCAGCAATCTTTAATCATGCCACCTGACGGACCCGAAAAATAGAAAAAAAAAACCTCTGCCTTGATGGGAGGTGTCCCGCCGACTGCTGTCTTTTCGCTGTGACAGCTGTTATATAGGAAAGGGAGGGGCCACCCGGTGACGTAACTGAGTGCCCCTACTCCTTCTGACGTCATGTGCCATCAATGGGGGGCTGGGCCATCCGGTTACGTCAGTGGGAGGCCCCAACCTTGCCTATAAAAGAGCTGTCACAGTGAAAAGACAGCAGTCGGTGGGACGCCTCCCATGGAGGCGGAGTATTTTCTTTTTTTCTTCTATTTTTCAGGTTCTGCCGGGCGGCGTGATTGACAATAAATGTACATCGCAGGACACTTTTTTATTTTTTTAATTAAGGAATTGTCAAAAACTGTGTATTGCGTTGATTGTAAGCTCTAAGGATTATATTTTTACTGTCTACCCTCAAGTTGTAAATCGCTGTGTAAACTGTTGGCGCTATATAAACTCTGTATAATAATATTGTGGTTTGTACTTTTTGACACTTTTTTGGTGAATGGGAAGGGGTACAATGTACCCCACACCCATGCACATAGGGGGTGGGATCTGGGGGCCCCCTAGTTAAAGGGGGCTTACAGATTTCGATAAGCCCCCTGCCCGCAGACCCCCACAACCATTGGCCAGGGTTGTGGGGGCAAGGCCCTTGTCCCTATCAACATGCATGCATGGATAAGGGTCTGGTATGGATTTGTAAAGTGCAGTCCCACCATGTCATGTGCTGTAGGGATGAGCCGAACACCCCCCGGTTCGGTTCGCACCAGAACCCGCGAATGGACCGAAAGTTCGCACGAACGTTAGAACCCCATTGACGTCTATGGGACTCGAACGTTTCGAAATCAAAAGTGCTCATTTTAAAGGCTAATTTGCATGGTATTGTCCTAAAAAGGGTTGGGGACCCGGGTCCTACCCCAGGGGACATGTATCAATGCAAAAAAAACTTTTAAAAACGTCCGTTTTTTCAGGAGCAGTGATTTTAATGATGCTTAAAGTAAAAAAAAAAAAGTGAAATATTCCTTTAAATATCGTACCTGGGGGGTGTCTATAGTATGCCTGTAAAGTGACACGTGTTTCCCGTGTTTAGAACAGTCCCTGCACCAAATGTCATTTTTAAAGGAAAAAATCTCATTTAAAACTGCTTGCGGGTTTAATGTCATGTCGGGTCCTGGCAATATGGATGAAAATCAGTGAGACAAACGGCATGGGTACCCCCCAGTCCATTACCAGGCCCTTTGGGTCTTGTATGGATATTAAGGGGAACCCCGCACCCAAATTAAAATAAGGAAAGGTGTGGGGCCACCAGGCCCTATATACTCTGAACAGCAGTATACAGGCGGTGCAAACAAGACAGGGACTGTAGGTTTGTTGTTAAGTAGAATCTCTTTGTAATTTTGAACATTTTTAACGTGTTTAGCTCCAGCCAAAAAATCTTTTTTAAGCTTTTTGGAAAACATAGGGAAGGGTTATCACCCCTGTGACATTTGTTTTGCTGTCTTTCCTCCTCTTCAGAAGATTTCACCTCACTTTTTTGTCCCAATGAAAAATGTTTTTTGAAAATTTGGGGTTTTTTGTGGAACAAGGATTGGAAAGCATCAGTGGAAAGGAGAAATTGTTTTCCCATATTAACTCTTACAGGAGAGAATTTCCCTTCCTAGGGGTAGATTTCATCTCACTTCCTGTTGTCTCCTTCCGTTTGCAAGTAGGAGTCGTTTGTAAGTTAGATGTTTGAAAGTAGGGTCCTGCCCTATATACTCAGCAGAAATTTGGGCCTTAGGTGTTGCTGTGGCCACAACACTGTAAGCCCTCACAGGGCCCTGCTGTGAAATATTAGATCAAGAATTGTAATTACATGCCCCTGTTGAACAGGAGCTGAAAAATTAGGCCTTAGGCACTGGTGCTGGTGCCACAACACTGCAACCCCTCACAGACACTCTAGTTGGAACGCAGGAACGAGCCCTGCTGCAAAGTATTGCTTCAAAAATTGTAATTACACGCCCCTGTTAGACAGGGGCAGAAAAATTGGGCCTTAGGCACTGGTGCTGGTGCCACAGCACTGCAACCCCTCACAGACACTCTAGTTGGAACGCAGGAACGAGCCCTGCTGCAAAGTATTGCATCAAAAATTGTAATTACACGCCCCTGTTAGACAGGGGCAGAAAAATTGGGCCTTAGGCACTGGTGCTGGTGCCACAACACTGCAACCCCTCACAGACACTCTAGTTGGAATGCAGGAACGAGCCCTGCTGCAAAGTATTACATCAAAAATTGTAATTACATGCCCCTGTTAAATAGGGGCTGAAAAATTGTGCCTTAGGCACTGGTGGTGGCGCCCAGAACCAAAAATGTTCTTACAAGCTATCAGCGTGATGATTGAGGAAGAAGAGGATAATTACTCAGGGATAGTCACTCAGCATCAGCATAGGCAGTCTTTGAAGGGATCTGAGATTTCAAAAAAAATTATTTGGTTACATCAGCATCAGGTGCTTGGTAGCTGGTGGTGATCCAAGACTGATTCATTTTTATGAAGGTCAGCCGATCGACCGAGTCGGTGGACAGACGCAACCTGTGATCGGTTACCACGCCTCCAGCAGCACTGAATGTGCGTTCCGAAAGAACGCTGGATGCAGGACAGGCCAGTAGCTCAATTGCATACTGTGCAAGCTCTGGCCAGTGATCCATCCTCAAGACCCAGTAACCCAGAGGATTTTCGGTGGGAAAGGTGTCCAAGTCTGATCTTGCCCCTAGGTATTCCTGCACCATGTAAAACAGACGCTGGCGATGGTTGCTGGAACCGATCATACCTTGGGGTTGCGGACCAAAAAATTGTCTGAACGCATCGGTCAGACGGCCACCTTCTCTACCGCTCCTTCTTTGACTGACCGAAGCCTCAGCAACACGTTGTCCAGAAACAGGAGTTTGTAACCTCCCAGTCTCTGGGAACGCGTTGCACAGACCTTTCTGCAAGGCCTCCCGAAGATGTTTCATCCTCTGCTCCCTCTGCGATGGCAAGATAAGGTCCACAACCTTACCCTTGTAACGTGGATCAAGGAGGGTTGCCAGCCAGTATTGGTCCTTCTCCTTGATACCACGAATACGAGGATCCTTACGCAGGCTTTGCAGGATCAGGGAGGCCATGCAGCGTAGGTTTGCTGAGGCATTCGGTCCGGAGTCCTCTGGGTCACTAAGGACAACAACGTCCGCAGCCACCTCCTCCCAGCCACGTACAAGTCCATGTGTTCCTTGGGACTGATCCCTTAAAGACTGCTGCTGATGCTGAGTGCCAGGCTCCACCTCCATACTGACACAATCTTCCTCCTCCTCCTCCTCCTCGTCCTCTTCCTGTGTGATCGGCGGGCACGCAGGAACACTGTCTGGATAAAGGGGGCCTTGAGAGCTAAGGAAGTCCTCCTCTTCCTGCCTCTGTTCTGCCTCAAGTGCCCTGTGCATTATTCCACGCAGCGTGTGCTCCAACAGGTGGACAAGGGGGACAGTGTCACTGATGCATGCACTGTCAGTGCTCACCATCCTCGTGGCCTCCTCGAATGGTGACAGGACAGTGCATGCATCCCTGATCATGGCCCACTGGCGTGGGGAAAAAAAAACAAGCTCCCCTGACCCTGTCCTGGTGCCATAGTCGCACAGGTACTCATTGATGGCCCTCTGCTGCGTGTGCAGCCGCTGCAGCATGGCCAACGTTGAGTTCCACCTGGTGGGCATGTCACAGATGAGGCGGTTCTTGGGCAGGTTAAACTCCTTTTGGAGGTCCGTCAGCCGAGCACTGGCATTATATGACCGGCGGAAATGCACACAGACTTTCCTGGCCTGCCTCAGGACATCCTGTAAGCCCGGGTACCTGCCCAAGAACCGCTGCACCACCAAGTTAAGGACGTGAGCCAAACAGGGCACATGGGTCATTTGTCCCTGTCGGAGGGCAGAGAGGAGGTTGGTGCCATTGTCGCAAACCACCATTCCTGCCTTAAGTTGGCGTGGCGTCAACCACCTCTGAACCTGCCCCTGCAGAGCTGACAGAACCTCTGCCCCAGTGTGGCTCCTGTCCCCCAAGCACACCAGCTCAAGCACCGCATGGCATCTTTTGGCCTGCGTACTTGCGTAGCCCCTTGAACGACTACGGAGCACCGCTGGTTCCGAGGAAGAGGCCATGGAGGAAGAAGAAGAGGAGGTGGTGGAGGAGAGAGGTGTGTCACAATCAGCATTTTGGAGGCGTGGTGGTGGAACAACCTCCAACACTACTGCACCTTGTCCTGCATCCTTCCCAGCTGCCAGCAGAGTCACCCAATGCGCCGTGAAACTTAGGTAACGTCCCTGTCCATGCCTGCTGGACCATGAGTCAGCGGTAATATGCACCTTACCGCTGACCGCCCTGTCCAGCGAGGCATGGACATTGCCTTCCACATGCCGGTAGAGAGCCGGAATCGCCTTCCGTGAGAAAAAGTGGCGTTTGGGTACCTGCCACTGAGGAACCGCACATTCCACAAACTCACGGAAGGGGGCAGAGTCTACCAACTGAAAAGGCAGCAGTTGAAGTGCTAGCAATTTTGCCAAGCTAGCATTCAACCGCTGGGCATGTGGATGGCTGGGAGCAAACTTTTTTCGGCGGTGCAGCAGCTGGGGCAGGGAAATTTGCCTGGTACAATCTGACGTCGGTGTACCAAAAGCAGATTGCCCACAAGTACTTGGCTGTGACACACCTAATTCTACACCTTCATTCCTCTCACTGCAGGTCTCAGAGAGGACTGGAGGTCTAGTGGGGTTGGAAATCTCAGCTGAAGAGGAGCAAGGAGAGATCCTCTTTGTTCTTTGGTGTGGGTCTTTTAGATACGCTTGCCAACGAACTGCATGGCAGGTCAACATATGTCTGGTCAAGCATGTGGTACCCAAGCGGGAGATGTTTTGGCCACGCGAGATACGCTTGAGACATATGTTGCAAATAGCAGCGGTGCGATCTGATGCACTCGTCTCAAAAAAGGCCCACACCAAAGAACTTTTTGAATAACGCGCAGAGACTGCAGCGCCCTGCACATGTGGAGCTTTGGGGTGTGATGCAGTCAATGTGCTGCCCTTAGGCTGGCCCCTGGAGGGCATCCTGCCTCGTTGGTGATGTGCCGCCTGCTCTTCCTCCTCCTCCTCCTCCTCTCTCCTATCAGGCACCCACGTTGAGTCAGTGACCTCATCATCCCCTCCCTCCTCATCACTGGAGCAAACCTGGCAGTATGCTGCAGCAGGGGGAGCATGACTGCCAGATTGCTGTCCTTCTTGGGCACCCCCTCTGTCCGTGCTCATGTTACTGCCTTCATCGAGCTCAGTATCATCATCAGAGCCTTCCAAACGCTGGGCATCCTCCTGGAGCATGTACCCAACACTGTGGTCAAACAGTTCGAGGGAATCCTCAGGAGGACATGGTGGAGCTAGGGAAGGAGTCACTGATGACATTGAGCTGAGGGAAGAGGCCGCTGCTTTGCCAGACAAAGCACCCTGGGCATGGGTGAGAGAGGATGAGGAGGATGAGGACGGCTTGGTCATCCACTCGACCAAGTCTTCCGCATGTTGCGGCTCAACACGGCCAGCTGCCGAAAAAAAGGCCAAGCGTGTCCCATGGCCACGTGCTGATGAGGATGCACCGTCTCCACGACCAGCACTAGACACAGAGCCTGCTTGCCCTCTCTTATTGGCTTGTGACTGTCTGCCTCTCCTTCTTGGCCTTCCAGACATACTAATGGCCTGTAGCTGCACTAAGCTGGGATAGAACACCTGTAATTTTCTTCAGGTAGCTTTATATACTGTAACCAGACAAGCCTGCCTGTCAGTAGGAAGAAAACAGGAATGGATCTAGCTGAACACTGTGAGCAGGACGCACTGTACTAAATGTAAATAGTCTAGCTGCCTGACCGTGGTACTAATAGGATCAAATAGAACACCTGTAATTTTCTTCAGGTAGCTTTATATACTGTAACCAGACAAGCCTGCCTGTCAGTAGGAGGATAAAAGGAACGGATCTAGCTGAACACTGTGAGCAGGACGCACTGTACTAAATGTAAATAGTCTAGCTGCCTGACCGTGGTACTAATAGGATCAAATAGAACACCTGTAATTTTCTTCAGGTAGCTTTATATACTGTAACCAGACAAGCCTGCCTGTCAGTAGGAAGATAACAGGAACGGATCTAGCTGAACACTGTGAGCAGGACGCACTGCACTAAATGTAAATAGTCTAGCTGCCTGACCGTGGTACTAATAGGATCAAATAGAACACCTGTAATTTTCTTCAGGTAGCTTTATATACTGTAACCAGACAAGTCTGCCTGTCATTAGGAAGATAACAGGAACGGATCTAGCTGAACACTGTGAGCAGGACGCACTGCACTAAATGTAAATAGTCTAGCTGCCTGACCGTGGTACTAATAGGATCAAATAGAACACCTGTAATTTTCTTCAGGTAGCTTTATATACTGTAACCAGACAAGCCTGCCTGTCAGTAGGAAGATAACAGGAACGGATCTAGCTGAACACTGTGAGCAGGACGCACTGCACTAAATGTAAATAGTCTAGAAGATAACAGGAACGGATCTAGCTGAACACTGTGAGCAGGACGCACTGCACTAAATGTAAATAGTCTAGAAGATAACAGGAACGGATCTAGCTGAACACTGTGAGCAGGACGCACTGCACTAAATGTAAATATAACTATAAGTGGGTAATCTGAATCAATAAACCGCCCTTAACTCAAAACCACCCCCACTGCGCTAATGGATGGAGTGCAAAATAATGAAGAGTAAGATCCAGTGAATGGCCCACTCAGTGTGCAAAAAATTCAATACTTACTAAAAAGTAATGAAAAAAATATAAAATATATAAAAATATCAATATAAATAAACCGAGCTGCCCCTTTAATTGACTTCCAAGACTAAAATATTATCTGATCTCATGTATCAAATACCCACAGGAACCTTCTCCTAGATACACAAGAGCAAATAAGAGGCGCTCATATACTTGATGGTGAAAAACTAAATATGTGTTAACATGCCACCAAATGATGACTACGTTAAAGTGTATACATAAATGGACTGGATAACGTGATGAATCAATACACAAATTAATCCTATGTGACAGTGAATTAAATTGTGCCAAAAAAAATAATACTTATGCAAATCAGGTAAAAAATCACCAATTAATGTGACATACCAAATAAATAAATAAATACAGTGCAATATAAATTAATATGAAACATCAGTCCTTAAATCTTTTGTGACAAAAAATGCGTGATTCAATCTGTGACAAAAAAATCCACATAGATCTTCTAAGGTGCAGTGATCTTGATAGTGTTAAACTCAAAACGTCCTTCACCTCACCAACGTGAAAACGTGAATCCACTCCCAATAGAATCACACTCACCAAATATTTTTGCCAGCACTCTCATGCACGGCAAAACACGCTTATGAATCACACTCCAGAGTGATTGAATATGTAATTATGCCACCATGTTTGGGATCAATCCACATGTAAAAGAATATGAAGAACTCACATAGCGTAAACCAGCACGGCAAATTTATTTTTAAACCACTACAATCTTCCATAAAAGCACTCACATTTTAAAAGATAAATAACAGCAGTAAAACCAGTGTAGTTCACAGCAGCTTCAAATTCAGTGGATACAATCAAAACAGCAAATGGTCACGGCGGACCCGAGATGTGCAAATGCCAGGACTCACGGTCCCTCTCACCCCCTTCGTGGAGCGCCGTACAAACAAATCTCTCCTTCCTCGAGTGCGGCTCTCAGCGTTGCTCGTCACACCTTACAGCCACGCCCCCGACATGTTTCGTCATAGATTTGACTTATTCATGGGATTGGCTGAATAGGCTGCCCGTCATCCCTTAAATCTCCTCCTCACTGACTTCCCATAGGTCAGTGAGTCCGCATGCGCACATCTCGTGTCCCCGATCCGACAATAGAGCAGAGATCACGGCGCGCCGCTACATAGGGATGCAACTTGCCTTTCTTTCGTTAAGGACTACTTACAACTTAAAATCATGCGGATGGTTCAACTCTAATGTATTCTACCTAATATTACACGTGGCCACAACCTTGCGGGTGCGATCACATCTCAACTACATCCTTATTTCAAACCGATGTCTCATAACAGACACATCAGCTTGAAATTCCCTGAACCTAACGTTTGTACTCCCATTGCTGGAATAGCACACTCCTGGATTTTCAATCTAAATAATAAAATCGTATACCAGAGGAATATATATCCATCATGAATCACAAATTGAATAAGGTTTATATTAAATACACTGTAAATGTATTAAAATATTAAAAACTCAATATAAAAATAACAATGTAAAAAACTCAATATAAAAAATCAAATGTATGTCCTCTCATTCCCAGTTACCCGGGGCTTGACAACATGGTAAGAATCTGTTTCATTAAATAACACCCCACTACAACTGCATGCCTCCTCACACACCGGATGCAGAACCATAGCATCTCTGCATTCAAGCATGTACGAAAATGCAAGCAGCAGCATAAATATTAATCTCACATACACCCAGGGGGAGCGACAGCGAATCAGATTCCGATAAGGATGCCGCCTACTGGAATTGTTCAAACCTAAGCCGTCAATCTCCCTCCCCTGTTTAGGACTAATTCCCAATCTATAATAACCAAAAATCAAAACTATATGTGACAGGCCACATTTCTGAATTATATAAAAGTGTCACGAATCTATTGTCCCATGTACTCTGGGTTACCTAAAATGTCAATCAGAAAATCGCAATGCACTAACATATCTTTGAACCCACTAATAAAATATAAACAGCTGAGAAATGGTAACTCCCATTCCCCACCCTCATATACAAAAAATTAGAAATTATTTATAAAGCAATTTAGGTCCAGCTCAATGTTTAACCCCCTAGGGGTTAAACTTTTCAATAAAAAGATCCAGCGAGTTTCCCTCTGCGATAGATCTCTAACCCGGTTGGAACCTCTCCAAGACGAATGGACCACATCAATCCCGCAAAACTGTAAGAGTGATGGATCCTTTTGATGTTTCTCTTTGAAGTGCAGGGAGACACTGTGGTACTTATAACCATTCTTAATGTTGGTTAGGTGTTCCGAGATTCTGACCCTTAGCTTTCTCTTTGTTCTACCTACATAAAATAGGCCACAAGGGCACCACATCAAGTAAACAACGTGAGTAGAGTTACAAGTGCTGAATTCCTTGATCTCGAAGGATTCTCCCTCTCTATTCATTACACTAGTAACCCCCCTGTGATTCACTTTTACAGTTCTGCAGCATATACACCTTCTGCAACTGAAAAAACCTTTCAAGTCTAGTTTCTTTTTTTTTTTTCGAAAAATATTTTTTGGGTTTTATAGCATACAAAAGTATATAAACTTAGTGTAACCAGGGTTACAGAGTAGTATTCGTGACAATCTATGACATACAGTGACTTCTCATAATAATTAAAATACAGGCTTGCCATATCAGTTAGAACAAGGGAGAAGTAGCAAAAAGTATAAAAAGAAAAAGAAAAATTAGGGGAGAGGGAAGACGGGGGAGTTCATGTTTGCCATCTTATCAACACTATGAGGTGTAACTTTGCTTAATATATGAAATCTTAACATTTAAATACCTTCAGGAGTGGAGGCAGCGTTTGAATAAATGTGGGGGGGTGGATGCCAAGGGGCATAATGGATTTGTGGATATCCTACGGTGGGTTAAAAGTAAAGGAATCTGGGGTGGGGGGTATTTTGAGTCGGCCAAGAGAGTTGGTGAGATCTTTTGTCAAGTACCACTTCGTGTAGCGAAATGGGTTCATTATCTCGATCCGTGCCTGCGAAGCGAATGTGGCTTCAATGTATTTCCTCCATCTGTTGAAGAAACGGGAAGTCGATCTGAGATTTAGGGTGATAGTGTCCAGTCTCTCCAGGTGAAAGAGTGATGCCAGGGCCTTTTTAAACAATGTTAGGGTAGGAGGAGTAGCTGATATCCAATGAGCCATAATAGTCCTGCGAGCCACTAGGAGACATAAGTGAGCCCAGTGTGGGATATTTTGTGGGACCGTCGTTGGCGATGAGGATGAAGGGGGTATGCTGAACAGGCACAATAGGCGGTCCTTAGTGCATTGAATTTTGTGAACCTCGTTGATGTAATTGATCACCTTAGTCCAGTAGGCATCGATCTTGTTACATTCCCAAAGCCTGTGCAGTAAGGTGGGGCGAGGTAAGTTACACCAGGAACATTTCGCTTGGGTGGGGTCCTCCTTGTTGAGGCGGAAAGGGAAATAGGCCCTGTGAATGATTTTGAATTGTGTTTCCCTCCAGGATTCAGAAGCTGTAAGGTTGCGGACTGTCTTGTACCCTTCAAGGATTTTTTCAGGCAGAGATTCGTCATCTAATAAATGTGACCATTTTTGAAAAGGTTTGAGGGCATATTTCCGTGCTTGATGTTGTATGAGGCAGGAGTATATATTGGAGATGGAGTAGCTATTGCTTTTGATGAGAGTATCAATGCAAGATGTTTCAAGTGGGTTGGTGCTAGGTCCCGAGCATGATTTGAGATAACTGATGAGTTGGTGGTAGAAGAAGACGTGGGTTGGTGGCAGGGAGTATTCCCTCATCAGGTTTTGGTATGGTTTGAATTTCCCTGGTTTGTTGAGATAAAGAGACGAGACGTCTGTGAGGCCTTTAAGCTTCCATTGGCCAAAGGCTTTATGGGTGGTAGATGGAAGGAACATAGGGTTTCCTTGTATTTTGAGGAATTTGGAGATACTGGATGGCATTTTGAGCAATTTCCTAACTTCTCTCCATGCAATGACCGTGTCCTTAATGATTACACTTGTTTTGAGTTGGAGGGATAATGCATTGGGATTAGAGTGAAGGATGGCCGAGAGGTCATATGGGTGCACCATAGCCTCCTCTAAGGATAGGTTAGAATATTTAGACCCACCAGTGAGCCAGTCCAAGCCCTGTCTAAGTAAACATGCCAGGTTGTAGAAACGCATATTGGGGAGTCCCGCCCCGCCCTCGCCCTTCGGGGAGACATAATTTCTGTAGCGCTATGCGAGGTTTCTTGCGAGACCATATAAAGGCAGTTAGGGCCTTCTGGAGTTTTTGGATGTCTGAATGCTTGATTAGAAGAGGTATGGTCTGCATTGGGTAAAGTAGGCGTGCGAATGACACCATTTTGAAAAGGTGGCATCTCCCAAAGAGCGAGAGAGGTAGGGAACCCCAAGCCTCCAGCTCCTTCACAATTTTGGTTATCAATGGGGGGTAGTTTAAAGAGTACAAAGATGATGGTTCACGTCCTATCTTAATGCCCAGGTATGTAATATGTTGGTTGGCTATGGCCAGGGGGGACAAATGTTTCCATTTACTGGAGAGATGGGGGTGTAATGGCAGGATCTCGCTTTTGTCAAAATTGATTCTAAATCCCGAGCAAAGTCTGAAGTCTGAAAAAAGTTGTTTAAGTCTGTCAAAGTCAGTTATGGGGTCGGTGGAGAACAACAGTATGTCGTCTGCAAATAGCGCCGAACGGAGAGTGTGGCTCTTCAGAGTGATGCCGCTGACTCCATCAGCTGAATTTAGTATTCTGGACAGGGGTTCTATTGCTAAATTGAACAGGAGTGGAGACAGGGGGCAGCCCTGTCTCGTTCCTTTTGTTAATGGAATCGTGTCCGAAATAAAGTCAGGGGTGACCAGACGTGCAGTAGGGGATGTGTACATTTGTAAAAGGAATCTCATAATCGGACCTGAGAATCCAAATTGTGACATCACTCTGAAGAGCCAAGAGAAACTAATGTTGTCAAAGGCCTTTTCCGCGTCTAATGACATGATGGCAATGTCTTGGTTAGGGTGAGTTTTGGCGTATTCCAGAGCCATTAACACTTTGCGAATGTTTAGGGTGGCTGATCTGCCCGAAACAAAGCCAGATTGGGCTGGGTGTAATAATGATGGCAGTAGGGGAGCCAATCGCGACGCAATTATTTTGGATAGGATTTTGACATCGACATTGATTAATGATATCGGTCGGTATGAGCCCGGTAATAGGGGATCTTTCCCTTTCTTGGAGATTAGTTTTATGTGGGCCTGTGTTCCCGTGGGAAGATAGGGCCCTCCGTCCCACATAGCTGCGTATACATGTTTTAAGGTGTCCGGGATAAATTCCCTGGTCATTTTAAAGAATTCGGCGGTGTATCCGTCGGGTCCCGGGGCTTTGGCCGAAGCCATGTCCTTGATCGTGAATCTAATGTCATCAACCGTAATGGGGGCATTAATTGTCTCTAATTGTGTGTGATGGAGTTTGGGTAGATGTATTTTGCTAAGCAGTAAGTCAGTAGTGGGTATGTCAGTTGGGTCAGCTTTGTATAAATTAGTGTAGTATTCCACAAGTAGGTTGCTAATTTCGGCTGGGGAGGTGACCAGAGAGCCTGTCTTAGCTCTAAGAGCAGAGATACGGGTAGGACGTCTGGGGCCTGAGCACATCTTGGCCAGGAGCCTACCAGCCTTGTTTCCAAATCTATGAAAATGCAACTGAGAGTATGACGTTTTGGCCGCTTCATGCTGTTCTGCCCAGAGGTCAAATGTGCTTTTGGCCTGTCTCCATTTTTGTATGTTCTCTATGGTGCGGTTTAATGTGAGCTGTTCATGTGCCAAGCGCAGGGCTTCGCTTGACTCACTATATTGTTGCTTGGCTCTTTTTTTAAACTGTGTTGTGTATGAGATTATCTTACCCCGTAAGAAGGCCTTGCCTGCTTCCCAGAATAGGTTAGGGTTTGTAATGTGAGCTCCGTTGGTGGAGATGTATTCCTCCCAGGCACAGTACAGGGTATGTTGAAAGTCCTCATTGTCAACTAGATAGGAGGGGAAGCGCCAAGTAGGGGAGGGGGAGGAGCGAGCTGTTTTAGTTAGATGAACCACGATTGGGCTGTGGTCTGAGATCACTGCGTCTTGTATGGCTGGTGCGTTGATTAGAGAGCTTAGGGCCGGGGAGGCAAAAAAATAGTCTATACGTGAGAACGTATTGTGTGGAGGCGAGAAAAATGTGTATTCCCGATCCGTTGGGTACATTAAGCGCCAGACATCCACAAAGTGCATGGAGGCGATGGCTTGTGACAGTAGGGTAGATGTAGATGACGTGGGGGTACGGGTGTGTGATCTATGTGTAGGAGAACCTGTGCGATCAGCTAGGGAGGACATGACTGAATTAAAGTCCCCACCTAATAGGTGTAGCGTCTCTGGCGTGGTTAGCACCCATTTTACTAAGTCTTGAAAGAAGGAGGTGTCAGGAGAATTGGGAGCATAAATGTTGGTCAGTGCTACGGGTTTGTCATCTATAGTCAGGTGTAGAGTCAGTTTCCTTCCTTCCGAGTCAACCTTGACGTCCCTGACAGTGTGCTGTAAGTTCTTGTGCAAAAGGATTGCAACACCTGCTTTACGGCCTACTGCTGGTGAACCATACACAGAGCCCACCCACAATTTACGAAGTCGCTGTAGGTCGTCTGCGGCCAGATGTGTCTCCTGAAGCAGAGCCACATCCGCCCGGAGACGACGCAAGTGTCTGAGGATAGACATGCGTTTGTTTGGGGAGCGTAGCCCCTTAACATTCCACGAGACAAACTTTAGGTGACTCCCAATTGCAGATTGTGACATATTTGATATATTTGATAGGTAACAGCGTTTTGGTTGAGGGGTTCATACAAGGACCCCTTTGTAGATGTGTTATCTACCTTTTGAGAGCCACCAAAGCGCCTCAGAGCCCCTGAAGACATATGGACCAAGCTGGCAAACATGAACATAAACATAAACTTCTCTAAGTAGCAACAAGTTATAAACATTGATAAGGCAGTATATCGTATAAGGAAATACATAACGTGGATTGTGGACTTCTCTTTTTTCCACATGAGTTCACACCTATCCAGTTAGCATAGCTCCCATTGATTGCCAGCTCCTCACTTAGGGGCAGGGTGGTGGCATCGGGGGGGGGGGGATAGGAGTGGTAGGGGACAGGAAGGGAGGCTGGGGGGGGCACAGGGTAGGGAAGGAGAGTAGTTTTAGGGGGGGATCCCCTGAGGGGGTAGTTTAAGCTTAAGTTATCAATGGTGAGGTATGCTAAACACAGGGGAGGGCCCCCTCTTAAAATTAAAATTAAGCAGAAACAAACCATAAAATAGAAAATATAGGAAATTATAACATTGTAATTGTCCCTGATAAGGGAAGTTTCCCAGGTATTGGGGGATTAACTTTGTTATTGAGTCACATGACCCTAGCAGTATAGCTGCATAACTTTTAGCTGCATAGTTGCGGCTACATGTTGGGAAGGGTGGTGCTCCACATAGAGCATGTACGGCAGTTTATACATGTCTCGATAGCCTCATCTTGAAAAAAAGAAAAAGTATAAGTATAAGATGGGTTGATACTACCCGTTAGAAGATGGCAGTGTGGAAAAGGTGGTGGTGTGGGGTCCTTGGACGATTCCATCAACGATTCCCAGAGCGGTCTTCCTGGTTGGTGGAGCGGCTGCGTTTGTATGGAGGTTTGGTCGGGGTTCGGGGGTGTTTAGGGGGTCCATATGTATGCTGCGAAGCTGACGATGGAGATCCCTCTGTCGCGGCGCTGTGTTCCATTTCGGAGCTTCTGTTGGATAGGTAATTTTCCGCCTCTTCAGGTGTATGAAAGGTGAGTTGCTCCCCTTCAGATGTTTGAACGCGGAGGACAGCTGGATAGGCTAGGGAGAATCGGGTTTGTGAGTGGTGCAGAGTGGAGCATACCGAGGAGAATGCTTTACGTTGCTTCATTACCTCTATGGAATAGTCCGCGAAAAGCAGCAGTTTCGCGCCGTCTACCACCAGTGAGCGCGTGCGACGAAATTTTTGCATTATGGCGTTTTTGTCGGCGTAGTTTAAGTATTTCACTATCACATGCCGAGGTTTAGCGCGCGTGTCAGAATATTGGCCCATGCGGTGCGCTCGTTCAACAGTGCATGGTATGCGGAGGCCAAGTTGCTCCGGGATGGTTTTCGCGCATATGTTTGTGAGGTGGGAAGCTGGGATCGACTCTGGTAAGCCAATGATGCGCAGATTGTTCCTTCTTGAACGATTTTCCAGATCGTCCAGCTTGTCCCAAATGTCCCTGTAAGATGCATTGATACGTGCAAGTGCTGCAGATGAGACTGTGCAGTCATCTTCAATTATAGAGATCCTTTCCTCCACCTGAGTGATGCGCTGGGCCTGAGCCTGGAGCTCTATGTGTAGTTGTTCCAGCCCTCTGTGTACCGCTGCGTCCACAGTGGCTGTTAGTGTTGGCCCCAGTAGTTGGACTACAGCCTGGGCAATGCTGGCAGGGGATGCGGGGTCAGTTTCTGCCATAGCAGGGGCAGGGGGAGGTTGTGGCTGCTGCTGAGGCCGCTCTGCTGTGTCCGGAGCGGCCGCCATCTTGGCTGTGTCTGCTGCTATGTCTCCCGCCGGCGGAGCTGTGGAGGGGGGCGAGGACAGCGCCCGGGCGTAGGATCGCTCCACGAAGCGATCCATGTCTGCCTGGGATGGAGCGGAGGTGGTGGGGGTTCCCCCCGGTGCTGAGGCTGGCTTAAATGCCGGTTATGTGAGGAGCTGTGCGGGAGCTGGAGCTGCTCACCTCCTCCTCATGTGGCGCCGGAACCGGAAGTCCAAGTCTAGTTTCAAATCATTGCATCCAGGAGGGTCAAGAATTTTTCTTACTACATGATCCCCAAAGCTCGGAGCTCTCCTGTAAATGAATCTCGGTTGATTCGGTAGGATTTGCCCCAAGTGTCTATCCTTGCATAAAATATGCCAATGCTTTCTGAATATCCCCTCTATATCTTTATATTGGTAATGATAACCTGATACGAACCCTATCTGGTGTTGGCCTTCAGGCATTTGGGGGACATTCTTTTTTTCAAAACATTTTTCTCTCGGGGTTAGTGCCACTTCCTGAATAATCTTATTTAAAACATTGGTGTCGTAACCTTTTTGTATGAATTTCTTTTTTAGGATTCCTGCCTGTTCATAAAAATCCTCCAACTGCGTACAGTTACGCCGAACTCGTAAGATCTGTCCCTTTGGAATATTTCTTATCCATGCGGGATGGTGCCCACTTCTTATGGACAGATAGCTGTTACGATCCGTTGGTTTAAAAAATACTTTTGTTCTTAATGTGTCCATATATCTTTCAATTGTCACGTCTAGGAAATTCACCCTATCACTGCTGATCTGGTGTTCCAATCTAATGTTATTGGTGTTATTGTTAAGTTCCTGTAAGAACCCCAATGCCGAATCCTCCGTACCTTCCCAGATAAATAGGAGGTCATCAATGAATCTTCGGTAGTATAAAAGCTGGGGTCTTCTCACACTAAATACTTTCCTGTCCTCCCACTCTGCCATAAACAGGTTGGCGAGGCTGGGTGCAAATTTGGCTCCCATTGCCACGCCAACCTGTTGAGAATAAAAGTCACCATTGCACCAAAAATAGTTATGGGACATACAAAAATCTAATATATGCCCCAAAAAACGCTTTTGTATATCTGGGATGTCATCCCTTTTGCTTAATGCCCAATTAAGGGCCAAGGATGCGTCTTCATGTTGTATAATAGTATACAGGGAGGCTACATCAGCAGTTACCAAGTATACTGCGGATGTAGCCTCCAACCTTACATTTTGGAGCGATGTCAACAGGTCCCCCGTATCTTTCAAGTACGCCCTTGTGGCCCTCACGCTCGGCTGGAGGAATTTATCCAAATACTCCCCCAGTCTAGCTGTGACAGACCCAATACCATTGACGATAGGGCGAGGCGGTGGGCATTGTGTACTTTTATGTATTTTAGGAAGGGTGTAGATCACAGGGATTCTACACGCACTCGGGACTAGATATTTCTTCTCTTTAAGATTTAAGGCATCCATTCTGTACCCCCATTCCACCAAAATCGTCAACTGGGTTTTATATGCCTCCGTAGGGTCAGAAGACAATTTTTTATAGGTGGATCTGTCCCCGACCAGCTCCAAGAGTTGGCTGAGGTAAAAGGATTTATCTAACAACACCACTCCTCCCCCCTTATCCGCGGGTCGCACTATCAGATCCTTCCTCTCTTCCAACGAGCGTATCCCTTCTCTGATATAGTATGGGTTAACTCCTTTACGTGGGATGAGTTCCTCAATGTCATTGAGGACCAAACCCTTGAACACTTCAATAAAGTGATTGCTCGGATTCTGGGGGTTAAAAATGGATTTATTTTTAAGTCCCGTATCCACTTTAGTGTCCGGCCCTTTTGATTTAATAGTGGATTCCACTGGATGGCTCAGAAAATACTTTTTGATGTTCATTGACCTGATAAATTTATGAGTGTCTATAAAGACATCAAATTTGTTCATTTCTTTCTTTGGGGCACATTTCAGACCTAGGTTCAATATGTTGAGCGCTTTATGATTGAGCTCAACACTGCTCAAGTTAAATATCCCAGTATTCATACATCCCTCAGTCGCTTTCTTGGGTTGTTTTGATCGGCCTGCTCTGCATCCCCTTCTTCTCTTCGGGGGGCCGCACGATCGTGGTTGTAACCCTGGGTCGGGGTGGATCTTCCTCCCCCCCTTTGGTAAGAACCCCTGGGGTTCCTCCTCGGGGTTCCCCTCCCTCTCCCCCACTGGCCTAAAAAAGGCACATTGAAAGGGGCATATCTAGATTGGTCCTCATTTTCCAATGGAGCAAATCTGTTATGCAATGAGATCCCAGAGTTGCCCATAGTGTCCTGATGGTATGGGGGATATTGTTGCCAATGCCTGTAGTCTGGCGGGGTCTCATACCCATACGGAGCGTCTCTCCCATAGCCCCTTGGGGAAGAGTACTCATTCTGATACCTTATCAGGTACCCACCTCTTCCTCGCGACATGGGTCTCGGGGACTGGTAATAACCTCGTCCGTGGTGTGCTTCCATTGTGCCTCTTCCTCTATCAACCGGTCCAGGACCAGTCCCCCCTTGTGTTACTTTACCTTTATTCCCTGTTTTTTTATTATTATTTTTGTTACTCCCAGGGTTAGGTAAGGGATTAATGGAACCTCTTGTTCCATCACCTGACGCAACTGTGCCAGAACTAGGGATATCTGGATCATCCATGTTTTTAGTATTTACTGTTTGCCATGCATAAATTTTATTAGTTTTAAAATCATTAGAGTCCCTGTTGAATTTTTTGACTTTTTTCTTCTGCTTTTCTCGATCGACTTTTTCCAATTTCTTTTTAATATTGGCATTAAAATCTTTCATTAGATTGGAATCCTTCATGGGTTCAAGTTTCTCTTGTAAGGTTTTAATTTTTTCATTTAATAAACTCAGCTTAATCTGTTTCCTTTTAAGGACTAGTGCTTGCAATTCCCTTCCTACCTTATTAAAAAATTCCAGCCATTCATTCATGAACGGCAGGTCATTAAGACCATCCTGGGACGGGACATCCCACTTCAGGCTTCTAAAAATCAGATTCTCCCTACGGTAGTGCTCAAACGTGAACACATCCCACCATGTTTTGAGTTGTTTCTCAAGTAAATTCTCTAGCGTTTTCAGTGCTCCTGAGAAATCTTCATCACTGTCAGTCATTTGATGATCACTAGAAAAAACTGTATCAGGGTTGAGTAATCTATTACCCAAGAAATTAAATGCATCCATGGCTGCACTGTATTTATTTATTTATTTGGTATGTCACATTAATTGGTGATTTTTTACCTGATTTGCATAAGTATTATTTTTTTTGGCACAATTTAATTCACTGTCACATAGGATTAATTTGTGTATTGATTCATCACGTTATCCAGTCCATTTATGTATACACTTTAACGTAGTCATCATTTGGTGGCATGTTAACACATATTTAGTTTTTCACCATCAAGTATATGAGCGCCTCTTATTTGCTCTTGTGTATCTAGGAGAAGGTTCCTGTGGGTATTTGATACATGAGATCAGATAATATTTTAGTCTTGGAAGTCAATTAAAGGGGCAGCTCGGTTTATTTATATTGATATTTTTATATATTTTATATTTTTTTCATTACTTTTTAGTAAGTATTGAATTTTTTGCACACTGAGTGGGCCATTCACTGGATCTTACTCTTCATTATTTTGCACTCCATCCATTAGCGCAGTGGGGGTGGTTTTGAGTTAAGGGCGGTTTATTGATTCAGATTACCCACTTATAGTTACATTTATTTACTTTACCACGTGCAGCCATGGATGCATTTAATTTCTTGGGTAATAGATTACTCAACCCTGATACAGTTTTTTCTAGTGATCATCAAATGACTGACAGTGATGAAGATTTCTCAGGAGCACTGAAAACGCTAGAGAATTTACTTGAGAAACAACTCAAAACATGGTGGGATGTGTTCACGTTTGAGCACTACCGTAGGCAGAATCTGATTTTTAGAAGCCTGAGGTGGGATGTCCCGCCCCAGGATGGTCTTAATGACCTGCCGTTCATGAATGAATGGCTGGAATTTTTTAATAAGGTAGGAAGGGAATTGCAAGCACTAGTCCTTAAAAGGAAACAGATTAAGCTGAGTTTATTAAATGAAAAAATTAAAACCTTACAAGAGAAACTTGAACCCATGAAGGATTCCAATCTAATGAAAGATTTTAATGCCAATATTAAAAAGAAATTTGAAAAAGTCGATCGAGAAACGCAGAAGAAAAAAGTCAAAAAATTCAACAGGGACTCTAATGATTTTAAAACTAATAAAATTTATGCATGGCAAACAGTAAATACTAATAACATGGATGATCCAGATATCCCTAGTTCTGGCACAGTTGCGTCAGGTGATGGAACAAGAGGTTCCATTAATCCCTTACCTAACCCTGGGAGTAACAAAAATAATAATAAAAAAACAGGGAATAAAGGTAAAGTAACACAAGGGGGGACTGGTCCTGGACCGGTTGATAGAGGAAGAGGCACAATGGAAGCACACCACGGACGAGGTTATTACCAGTCCCCGAGACCCATGTCGCGAGGAAGAGGTGGGTACCCGATAAGGTATCAGAATGAGTACTCTTCCCCAAGGGGCTATGGGAGGGACGCTCCGTATGGGTATGAGACCCCGCCAGACTACAGGCATTGGCAACAATATCCCCCATACCATCAGGACACTATGGGCAACTCTGGGATCTCATTGCATAACAGATTTGCTCCATTGGAAAATGAGGACCAATCTAGATATGCCCCTTTCAATGTGCCTTTTTTAGGCCAGCGGGGGAGAGGGAGGGGAACCCCGAGGAGGAACCCCAGGGGTTCTTACCAAAGGGGGGGAGGAAGATCCACCCCGGCCCAGGGTTACAACCACGATCGTGCGGCCCCCCGAAGAGAAGAAGGGGATGCAGAGCAGGCCGATCAAAACAACCCAAGAAAGCGACTGAGGGATGTATGAATACTGGGATATTTAACTTGAGCAGTGTTGAGCTCAATCATAAAGAGCTCAACATATTGAACCTAGGTCTGAAATGTGCCCCAAAGAAAGAAATGAACAAATTTGATGTCTTTATAGACACTCATAAATTTATCAGGTCAATGAACATCAAAAAGTATTTTCTGAGCCATCCAGTGGAATCCACTATTAAATCAAAAGGGCCGGACACTAAAGTGGATACGGGACTTAAAAATAAATCCATTTTTAACCCCCAGAATCCGAGCAATCACTTTATTGAAGTGTTCAAGGGTTTGGTCCTCAATGACATTGAGGAACTCATCCCACGTAAAGGAGTTAACCCATACTATATCAGAGAAGGGATACGCTCGTTGGAAGAGAGGAAGGATCTGATAGTGCGACCCGCGGATAAGGGGGGAGGAGTGGTGTTGTTAGATAAATCCTTTTACCTCAGCCAACTCTTGGAGCTGGTCGGGGACAGATCCACCTATAAAAAATTGTCTTCTGACCCTACGGAGGCATATAAAACCCAGTTGACGATTTTGGTGGAATGGGGGTACAGAATGGATGCCTTAAATCTTAAAGAGAAGAAATATCTAGTCCCGAGTGCGTGTAGAATCCCTGTGATCTACACCCTTCCTAAAATACATAAAAGTACACAATGCCCACCGCCTCGCCCTATCGTCAATGGTACTGGGTCTGTCACAGCTAGACTGGGGGAGTATTTGGATAAATTCCTCCAGCCGAGCGTGAGGGCCACAAGGGCGTACTTGAAAGATACGGGGGACCTGTTGACATCGCTCCAAAATGTAAGGTTGGAGGCTACATCCGCAGTATACTTGGTAACTGCTGATGTAGCCTCCCTGTATACTATTATACAACATGAAGACGCATCCTTGGCCCTTAATTGGGCATTAAGCAAAAGGGATGACATCCCAGATATACAAAAGCGTTTTTTTGGGGCATATATTAGATTTTTGTATGTCCCATAACTATTTTTGGTGCAATGGTGACTTTTATTCTCAACAGGTTGGCGTGGCAATGGCAGCCAAATTTGCACCCAGCCTCGCCAACCTGTTTATGGCAGAGTGGGAGGACAGGAAAGTATTTAGTGTGAGAAGACCCCAGCTTTTATACTACCGAAGATTCATTGATGACCTCCTATTTATCTGGGAAGGTACGGAGGATTTGGCATTGGGGTTCTTATAGGAACTTAACAATAACACCAATAACATTAGATTGGAACACCAGATCAGCAGTGATAGGGTGAATTTCCTAGACGTGACAATTGAAAGATATATGGACACATTAAGAACAAAAGTATTTTTTAAACCAACGGATCGTAACAGCTATCTGTCCATAAGAAGTGGGCACCATCCCGCGTGGATAAGAAATATTCCAAAGGGACAGATCTTACGAGTTCGGCGTAACTGTACGCAGTTGGAGGATTTTTATGAACAGGCAGGAATCCTAAAAAAGAAATTCATACAAAAAGGTTACGACACCAATGTTTTAAATAAGATTATTCAGGAAGTGGCACTAACCCCGAGAGAAAAATGTTTTGAAAAAAAGAATGTCCCCCAAATGCCTGAAGGCCAACACCAGATAGGGTTCGTATCAGGTTATCATTACCAATATAAAGATATAGAGGGGATATTCAGAAAGCATTGGCATATTTTATGCAAGGATAGACACTTGGGGCAAATCCTACCGAATCAACCGAGATTCATTTACAGGAGAGCTCCGAGCTTTGGGGATCATGTAGTAAGAAAAATTCTTGACCCTCCTGGATGCAATGATTTGAAACTAGACTTGAAAGGTTTTTTCAGTTGCAGAAGGTGTATATGCTGCAGAACTGTAAAAGTGAATCACAGGGGGGTTACTAGTGTAACGAATAGAGAGGGAGAATCCTTCGAGATCAAGGAATTCAGCACTTGTAACTCTACTCACGTTGTTTACTTGATGTGGTGCCCTTGTGGCCTACTTTATGTAGGTAGAACAAAGAGAAAGCTAAGGGTCAGAATCTCGGAACACCTAACCAACATTAAGAATGGTTATAAGTACCACAGTGTCTCCCTGCACTTCAAAGAGAAACATCAAAAGGATCCATCACTCTTACAGTTTTGCGGGATTGATGTGGTCCATTCGTCTTGGAGAGGTTCCAACCGGGTTAGAGATCTATCGCAGAGGGAAACTCGCTGGATCTTTTTATTGAAAAGTTTAACCCCTAGGGGGTTAAACATTGAGCTGGACCTAAATTGCTTTATAAATAATTTCTAATTTTTTGTATATGAGGGTGGGGAATGGGAGTTACCATTTCTCAGCTGTTTATATTTTATATTTTATTAGTGGGTTCAAAGATATGTTAGTGCATTGCGATTTTCTGATTGACATTTTAGGTAACCCAGAGTACATGGGACAATAGATTCGTGACACTTTTATATAATTCAGAAATGTGGCCTGTCACATATAGTTTTGATTTTTGGTTATTATAGATTGGGAATTAGTCCTAAACAGGGGAGGGAGATTGACGGCTTAGGTTTGAACAATTCCAGTAGGCGGCATCCTTATCGGAATCTAATTCGCTGTCGCTCCCCCTGGGTGTATGTGAGATTAATATTTATGCTGCTGCTTGCATTTTCGTACATGCTTGAATGCAGAGATGCTATGGTTCTGCATCCGGTGTGTGAGGAGGCATGCAGTTGTAGTGGGGTGTTATTTAATGAAACAGATTCTTACCATGTTGTCAAGCCCCGGGTAACTGGGAATGAGAGGACATACATTTGATTTTTTATATTGAGTTTTTTACATTGTTATTTTTATATTGAGTTTTTAATATTTTAATACATTTACAGTGTATTTAATATAAACCTTATTCAATTTGTGATTCATGATGGATATATATTCCTCTGGTATACGATTTAATTATTTAGATTGAAAATCCAGGAGTGTGCTATTCCAGCAATGGGAGTACAAACGTTAGGTTCAGGGAATTTCAAGCTGATGTGTCTGTTATGAGACATCGGTTTGAAATAAGGATGTAGTTGAGATGTGATCGCACCCGCAAGGTTGTGGCCACGTGTAATATTAGGTAGAATACATTAGAGTTGAACCATCCGCATGATTTTAAGTTGTAAGTAGTCCTTAACGAAAGAAAGGCAAGTTGCATCCCTATGTAGCGGCGCGCCGTGATCTCTGCTCTATTGTCGGATCGGGGACACGAGATGTGCGCATGCGGACTCACTGACCTATGGGAAGTCAGTGAGGAGGAGATTTAAGGGATGACGGGCAGCCTATTCAGCCAATCCCATGAATAAGTCAAATCTATGACGAAACATGTCGGGGGCGTGGCTGTAAGGTGTGACGAGCAACGCTGAGAGCCGCACTCGAGGAAGGAGAGATTTGTTTGTACGGCGCTCCACGAAGGGGGTGAGAGGGACCGTGAGTCCTGGCATTTGCACATCTCGGGTCCGCCGTGACCATTTGCTGTTTTGATTGTATCCACTGAATTTGAAGCTGCTGTGAACTACACTGGTTTTACTGCTGTTATTTATCTTTTAAAATGTGAGTGCTTTTATGGAAGATTGTAGTGGTTTAAAAATAAATTTGCCGTGCTGGTTTACGCTATGTGAGTTCTTCATATTCTTTTACATGTGGATTGATCCCAAACATGGTGGCATAATTACATATTCGATCACTCTGGAGTGTGATTCATAAGCATGTTTTGCCGTGCATGAGAGTGCTGGCAAAAATATTTGGTGAGTGTGATTCTATTGGGAGTGGATTCACGTTTTCACGTTGGTGAGGTGAAGGACGTTTTGAGTTTAACACTATCAAGATCACTGCACCTTAGAAGATCTATGTGGATTTTTTTGTCACAGATTGAATCACGCATTTTTTGTCACAAAAGATTTAAGGACTGATGTTTCATATTAATTTATATTGCACTGTATTTATTTATTTATTTGGTATGTCACATTAATTGGTGATTTTTTACCTGATTTGCATAAGTATTATTTTTTTTGGCACAATTTAATTCACTGTCACATAGGATTAATTTGTGTATTGATTTATCACGTTATCCAGTCCATTTATGTATACACTTTAACGTAGTCATCATTTGGTGGCATGTTAACACATATTTAGTTTTTCACCATCAAGTATATGAGCGCCTCTTATTTGCTCTTGTGTATCTAGGAGAAGGTTCCTGTGGGTATTTGATACATGAGATCAGATAATATTTTAGTCTTACTAAATGTAAATAGTCTTGAAGATAACAGGAACGGATCTAGCTGAACACTGTGAGCAGGACGCACTGCACTAACTGTAAATAGTCTAGAAGATAACAGGAACGCATCTAGCTGAACACTGTGAGCAGGACGCACTGCACTAAATGTAAATAGTCTAGAAGATAACATGAACGCATCTAGCTGAACACTGTGAGCAGGACGCACTGCACTAAATGTAAATAGTCTAGAAGATAACAGGAACGGATCTAGCTAAACTGAATACAGTGTATATATATATATATGCAACACCTGGGATGCATATATATACACAATACACTGTAAGTGCAGCTAACTGACTGACTGTTCTGCCTAATCTATCTAACTCAAATCAAATGACACTGTCTCTCTCTCTCTCTATCTCTCAGCACACCGGAACACACACTACACAGGGCCGCCGTGCAGGCGGCCTTATATAGTGTGGGGCGTGTACTAAATCCCCTGAGCCATAATTGGCCAAAGCCACCCTGGCTTTGGCCAATTACAGCTCTCTCTACTGACGGCGCTGTGATTGGCCAAGCATGCGGGTCATAGTGCATGCTTGGCCAATCATCAGCCAGCAATGCACTGCGATGCCGCGGTGAATTATGGGCCGTGACGCGCCACACGAATTTGGCGCGAACGGCCCATATCGTTCGCAATTCGGCGAACGACCGAACAGCCGATGTTCGAGTCGAACATGGGTTCGACTCGAACACGAAGCTCATCCCTAATGTGCTGTACCTTGCAGTGACCTTATGAGGTCCTCACATCTAAAGTGAATAATACTTTGATTTCATTGGAGAATTGTATCTGGCCTCTGGAATCTGTATCTGACCTTACCAAATGTCATTCCCGGTTGGTTGGCGCACTCTCTCCCATTTCCTTTCTCTCCTTTTTTTTCCTTCTTTCTTTTTCAATGTTTCACTTTTATAATGAGTCAGATTTTTTCATTCTTTGTCCTTGCTGTTTGCAGCCCTGAACACCAAGTAGTCTATACTCATCTTACTGGTGTATAGCCAGGGCTCTACCGTTACATCATTGACTATACAGCCTTGGCCCTGTGCACAGAGGACTCTTCTTCAGAAATGATTGCGTCCTCCTATGCCCTCATTTTCCAGCAAACTGTTGAAAATTTCTGAATTACTCAATGTTTTTTTTTCCTTTGTAATACAATTAGCACTGAGTGTTCTTCACACAAGATGCGTTTTATTATCTGTGTTGTTTGTGTCAGGAGTCAACAGCAAGGATGGCCAAATTTGCACAGCTACACTCAGGAAACAGACCAGAGCATTTATTTACAATGAAACCAAAATCCATTCAAACACCAGCAAACATATAGATATTTGTGAACCAAAAACCCAGAGACAAAATATCTAACTAGCAACCTAACATAGTAACTGAAAGCCTAACTAGCATCCTAACTATATACAATATATATAAAATGGGGAACACAAAAAACAGAGTAAAACTGGAGATGCAGGGAACATATAAGAAGGGGGAGCCACAACTGAGATCAGGAACAAGGGGGAGTAGAAACAAAGCAACAGGTTTCAGGTTATAGGTACAAGGCAAAAAGCATGACCAGGAATTGGGATGGGGGCGAATGGTTCGAGCGGAGCATGAGTTCAGGCCGAACACCCGAATTTGCAGGGTGTTCACCGGGTGTTCGGCGGCGAACACCCTGCAATGCACTAAACACTGCACAGTGAATTCTGCACCCTGATTGGTCAAAGCCTTGCCCAATCAGGGCGCAGTATAAGTTGTTAAGGAGCAGGGCTGGGAAGAACAACCGATGAGTCATCAGGTGTCAATGGGTTTCCCCGCTGACAGCTTAATCATTAAAAAAAAGTGTCGGTAAAAAAAATGGCATGGGGTCCCCCCAAAATCTATACCAGACTCTTATCCGAGCATGCAGCCCAGCAGGTCAGGAAAGGGGAGGGGACATGCGAGCGCCCCCCCTCCTGAACCATACCAGGCCACATGCCCTCAACATGGGGTGGTGGGTGCTTTGGGGCAGAGGGGGCACCTTGTCCCTATGTTGATGGGGACAAGGGCCTCTTTCTGACAACCCTGGTTGTGGTTGTCGGGGTCTGCAGATGGGGGGCTTATCGGAATCTGGAAGCCCCCCTTTAACAAGGGGGCCCCCAGATCCCGCCCCCCCCCATGTGAGTGGGTATCAGGAACATGATAACCCTACGCATTCACCAAAAAAGTGTCAAAAAGTAATAACCACAGAAAACAGTTTGACAAGTCCTTTATTAAGAAATAAAAAAATGGTGTCCCTCAATGTCACATGACGTCAGATGCGGGAGCTGGGACCGGGTGATGTAACCCCACCCCCTGCCTATATAAGAACTGTCAAAGCACAGATTGGGCAGTTGCTGGGAGGCCTCTCAGGAGGCGGAGCGTTTTTATTTTTTCTATTTTTCGGGTCTGGCGGCTGTTGTGATTGACGATGGATATACATTGAGGGACACTATTTAAAAAAAAAAAGGAATTGTAAAAAATGATTTCCTGCGGTTATTACATTTTAACACTTTTGGTGAATGTGTAGGGGTACGATGTACTCGATACCCATTCACATGGGGGGGCGGGATCTGGAGGCTTCCAGATTCCAATAAGCCCCCTGCCTGCCGACCCTGAAACCACAGCCCAGGGTAGTCAGGAAGAGGCCCTTGTCCCTATCAACATGGGGACGCACCCACCCCCCCATGTTGAGGGCATGTGGCCTTGTATGGTTCAGGAGGGGCTCCTTTAAAAGGGTATTTGACGTTCCCGCGCTTCTGCTGCCAAGTGCCTCATGTCCATCAAACAGAGTACGAGAACTGTTGCCGACTACGCCATTGAATTTCGTACTCTGGCAGCAGAGGTTTCTTGGAACAATGAGGCCCTCGTGGTTGTTTTTTCTCATGGTCTCTTAGATTCCATAAAGGATGAGATACTGTAGCAGCCCGAGATATACCCACTGAGCTGGAGAGGTTTATTACGTTTGCCATCCTCATTGACTCCAGACTCAGAGAAAGACTCTCTTTTAAGGAGCGCTTGCGGAAGCCTCCTGTACCTTTGCCTCCGAGCTTTGTAGTCCCACCCGTGCCTCCCTCACCTCCCATGCCTCCTGGTACCGAGTCGTGAAGATGAACCCATGCACTTGGGCTTCACGCGTCTCTCTGCGGATGAGAGAGCCTTTAGGAGGAGGGAGAGATTGTGCCTTTATTGTGGCCAGGCAGGTCACTTTTTGAAGTCTTGTCCTACCCGTCCAGGAAATGCCCGAACCTTGAGGTGCTGTCATGGACAGACCTTAGGTGGCTATGTTTCGTCCCCAGTTATCCAGAAGGATAAGCCCCTGGTTTCGGTCACCCTTTCTTGGGCTGAGTCGTCCATCGAGATACAGACTCTAATTGACTCTGGGGCTGCAGGCCTGTTCATTGATGCTGCCTTTGTATCGCAGCACTTGATTCCACTGCAGTTGCGTGACACTCCACTTGCCATTGAGGCTCTTGACTTGAAACCTCTACAACCCGCCCATGTGACTCATGAGACGGTTCCATTGTCCATGGCCATAGGGGCTCTTCACCATGAGATAATCCAATTCCAAGTTATTTCCTCACCTAGGTTTCCGCTGGTTATTGGTTATCCATGGTTACAGAGGCACAACCCCTCTTTTGATTGGCTCAGTGCGGAGGTTCTCTCCTGGTCACCACAATGCAGTGAGACATGCTTCCAGAAGGTAGCCAAGGTCCTGTGCATCTCTTCACTCTCCTCCCTGCCGGAGGAGTACCGCGATTCTAGCGATGTCTTTGACAAAGGTCAAGCCGGTAGTTTGCCTCCACCCTGGCCTTATGATTGCGCAATTGACCTTCAACCTGGTGCCATACCCCCTCGTGGCCGGGTTTACCCTTTGCCGGTCTTGGAGGGTAAGGCCATGGAGGACTATGTTGCAGACACACTTTCTCAAGGTTTCATCCGCAAATCCTCGTCTCCTGCTGGTGCTGGTTTCTTCTTTGTGAAGAAGAAGACTAGTGAACTGAGACCTTGTATTGATTATAGGGGTCTTAATCTTTTCACGATTAAGAATGCCTTCCCGATTCCGTTGATTACAGAGTTATTTTACCGCCTCAAGGGAGCTACGGTTTTCACCAGTCTTACTTCTCCTTTGGGTGACAAAATTCTTGCTGCTCAGGTCCATGCCCATGAGAAACCTTGTGACCACTGCTTTGTCCCAGAGAGTCTCCATACTGCTGTGCTGCAGACTTACCGTTTTCCCAAGGCAGCTGGCCACCCTGGGAAGAATCAACTCGTTTGGGCCATTTCCCAGAAATTCTGGTGGCCTAGTCTATGGGCTGATGTAACTGCCTTCATAGCTGCCTGTTCTGTGTGTGCGTGTGTCTGTGAGTAAGACTCCACGACACCTTCCAGTGGGCCTCCTACAACTCATACCCAATGGAGAGAGGCCCTGGACCCACCTGTCTATGAATTTCATTGTGGAGTTACCCAAGTCCCAAGGCAACACAGTTATCCTTATGGTGGTTGACCGGTTCTCAAAGATGTGTCATTGTATTGCCACTTCTAAGGAACTGGCTTCCATTTTTGCTCAGGAGATATTTCGCCTACATGGGCTACTCAAGGTGATTGTCTCGGATAGGGGTAGTCAGTTTGTCTCCCGGTTCTGGAAAGCCTTTTGTGCACAGTTGGGAATTGAGCTTGCTTTCTCCTCTGCATATCACCCGCAGTCTAATGGGGCCGCAGAACAAGCCAATCAGACCTGGGAGCAATTCTTACGTTGCTTTATTTCTGACCATAGGCAGAGTTTGCTCAAAACAGTGCCTTGAATTCTGCTTCCCGATTGTCCCCATTTATGGAGAATTATGGTTTCCAACCTTCCATGTTGCCTGACTGGTTTATTCCGCAGAGTATTCCTGCGTTAGAGAAGCATCTCCGTGGTCTTCGTTCCACTTAGGCACAAGTACAGGAGGCTTTGCAACATGCTAACGATAGGTACAGACTCCATGCTGACCGCAGACACCTGCCTGCGCCTTACTACGAGGTTGGGGACAGGGTCTGGCTGTCGTCTAGCAACCTCCAACTTTGTGTTCCTTCTTTGAAGTTAGCACCTCGGTTTATTGGGCCTTTCCGTATCCTTCGCAGGACTAACCCAGTGGCTTAGGCCTTGGACCTTCCTCCTAGTATGCGAATCTCAAAAGTTATTCATGTCTCCTTAGTGAAACCTTTGGTCTGCAATCGCTTTACCACCTCTGTGCCACATCATCACCCTATACAGGTTGAGAAGCATGAGGAGTATGAAGTACAATCCATTGTTGACTCCCATAGATTCTGTGGGCGCATACAGTACCTGGTGCATTGATAGGGGTACGGTCCGGAGGAACGCATTTGGGTCTCATCCTCGGATGTACATGCCCCTGTCCTCCTCCGTGATTTCCATAGTTGTTTTTCCCTCAAGCCCGGTGGTCCTCTTAGAGGGAGGGGTCGTTGAGGAGGGGGTACTGTCAGGGTTGAGCTCAGCCCTTTCTTCCCTGAACTGGCCGCTCAGCTGTCGGCTAATTGCCAGCTCCCATCTCTCTCCACAGTTACCCAGCTGTTGTTGATTCTGCTCGTCAGTCCTGCCTACTTAAAGTCGTCCAGCTCACTTGATCTCTGCCTTCGCCCTTGTCAACATCACATCTCCTGCATTTCTGTTGAAGACTTGCTTGGCTGATGTTTCTTCAGGCCCCTGATCCTGATTGCTGTACTACTACATTTATCTCTGGCTCTCTGACATTTGCTTGGCTGACTACCCGACCTGGTTACTGAACTCTGGCTTGTTTTGACTACGCTTACTCTGTTTACCTTATTATTATTAAACAAGTGTGATTTAACTATACTTCTGTCTCAGTCTGATTCATAGTTCCTGATACAAAAAGGTTCTTATGGGAGCGTCCTTCACCAGACTGCTGATTCAAATTCCATCAAAGAAAGAAAGTCGTGGAAACTGTCGTTCCTACTAGGTCACAAACTTGGCTAGAATTAGAGCGGTTAGTATTATTGATTTGAAAACTGTCATTCTCACCACTATCATCCCCCCTTTTCCTCCTCATTACAAACTGGAGGAAGACACACAGGGTTTAGAATGGTGCATAAAGAAACAATGAAACAATGAAACAGTGAAATAGCCTATGATACTTTTACCTTCTTAGGCGTGTGTGTTTATGCATGTGTACAGCTATCTACATACACCTGCTTTCTATGTACATACACTTTCAGAAACTCCTTGGACCTAAAAAGATACTTATAAACAAAAGTTACTACTCTATCCTTCATATTTAACCTGCAAAGAATGGTAAACAATACAACATTTGTGTACATTGGTAAACTGACATTCCTCAAAACCGATAATAACTAAACCCTCTGTAACCCTTACTTTCACGTTCTTACTAAAATACAACACCCGCGACACGTAAGAGGGCTGTTGCGGTAAGTTCAAACATATTCTTGTTACTACATACAAACAATGAGAAGACTAAAACATGAGACAAACATTTAGATACAAATGTGAGGGAGATATTTCATAGTTCCCAAAACAAAAATGAAAAAACAAAGCAACCACATGGAATGCTACCTTCACTCTTTTAGCGATAGAAAAAAGTACAATGGGAAAAGCACGAGAGCATCTCAAAATCTTTGCATTGACCAGCCACACAAAGTTCAAAAATAGGCATGAGAATTTTTAATCACACTACATATCCATCAACTCACTCATCATTACAGATTTCTGAAGCCACAGCTGAACTATTTCCAAGGTATTTTTATTCTGAGGTCTCGTACCTCCAGACATCAAAAATACCTTCCAAAGGAATACACCTTATGCCGCGTACACACGAGCAGACTTTACGGCATACTTTGCCCGGCGGACTTTGACAGACTTTACGACGGATTTTCCGAATGAACAGACTTGCTTACACATGATCAACCAAAGTCCGCCGGATTCGTAAGTGATGACGTGTGACCGGACTAAAACAAGGAAGTTTATAGCCAGTAGCCAATAGCTGCCCTAGCATCGGTTTTTGTCCGTCGGACTAGCATACAGACGAGCTGACTTTTCGACTGGACTCGAGTCCGTCGGATAGATTTGAAACATGTTTCAAATCTAAGTCCGTCAAACTTGTGAGAAAACAAAGTCCGCTGGAGCCCACACACGATCGAATTGTCCGACTAAATCTGGTACGCCGGACCAAGTATGCCGTAAAGTCCGATTGTGTGTATGAGGCATTAGTGTACCCTCTGTCCATATCTGCCAAATTTTAAGGGGTCTAATGGCCTTAGCTCCATAACCAGATTTCATGTATTGTGCAGCTATCTGACTGGGGTGCATAGACGACCCATTGCCCATGATGATTTGAATCGCTTTTTTTGGCGAACTCTGCGTCCAGAGAACCCTGCGCTTTACTTTTGGAGCGGTTATTGTTTGCGCCTTTATCGCTATAACCGGCCCCCGCTTCCAGATTATTATACACGGCCTGAGCGGGGTTGCTAGCGCACTACTCCTCACGTTTATGCTAATACAATCGCACACTGGAATTCCGATTATTATACACGGCCTGACCGGTCTCACGATATACAGCCTTCTAAACGTGTTTGTCCGACAACTACAAAAACACCATGAAATCCTCTGCTATTCAAAACAATATTATGGCTTCTATGTGCACCTAGATATTACAACAATAACTGGGATGCCTTCTGTTTGCTCTCTACCCAAAACTGTATTACAGTATAAAACAACTGGAATTAAATGTAAAAATCAAACATACTTCCAAACACGAGTCAAAAGACCCCAAGCTCCTCCCACCAACTTCCTGTTGCACACCTGCAAAGAACTTCCTGTCTTCATCACATCTTGTAAAGAACTTCCTGTCTTCTCAGCTCTGAAAACCCATCTAATTGGTTTATTTAAATATCAATGAACAGGAAGAGGGAGGGGGAGGAGAAGCCTAATTTCATATTATGTTTATCAAGACATTAAAAAAATCTATGGCACAACAAAAGCCAAAAACTGAAACTCCTGCAAAAAGATGCCTCAAGGAGGTCAACCAAAGTCTTTCTTTTCTACTGCAGGCTATAAACAATTAAAAATAAAAATAACACACACCGCTAAAAGTATAAAAACTCAGTTAAAGCTAGTAAATTCAGTGCAAAGTAGAGATTTCATAAAAAAAACAAAATTCAATACAAAAAAACGCAACAGTTTCACTGAAAAGTATGTAAAAAGTACAAAAACAGCCAATTAAATTCACTCAAAAGGAAATGGTGCCCAGAGACAAGATGCCCAGACCACATGGCTACACACACACACACACACAAAGGTATTGGAGCAGCTTTCACCCCAGGATGACCCACAGGCCAAACAGCACAAAACCCTTAAACTGCACCTCTACAAACCAAAATCACATTTTTAGTTGCAACAAACATCAAGCCACGGCCGCATGGTGAAAATGGGCAATGAAAATGGCCGCATGGCAACAACAAAAGAAAATGGCCGACGAAAGCCAGGCCACGACAAAATGGCGTCATTAACACATGAAATGTAGTTGTTGATCCCGCCAAAATCAAGATTTCTTCAGTAGAAACATAAACGTCTCCCCAGAAAATGACACATTTGAGACACCACATGAGCACTTACAAACATTTTAGGCTATATACTACTAGGGACATTGGCCAACCAAACAACACAGGGTCTCTAATCAAACAACAACGCCACATAAACCACAAAATAACACTGCTCAAACATACACCCCTGTCCCAAACAAAGTTCACACACTTATTCTGGCATCAGCAACCCATAGGAACAGGAACAGTCTAATGGTATAATGCATGTTACTTAACCAATGTCTCCCGCATTTCCCCAGTAAACAGACATAGTCACCTTTCTGATGTTGTTAGCTCCATCGCTCAAACCAACTGCCCTGATTCCTTCCTGGGAGCCACCTTTATTCATATAAACAATAGAGCCTCATGCTTCCACAATCGACTAATCAAGCACAGGTATTCCTTCAAACAGTAGGGGTTATACAAAAACCAATAAATAATGACTAGGGGAGTCTTATGGGCGTGTCTGGGCAGGGGCAGCATGTACAATATCCAGCCCCCTGTCTCTGTAAGCTATCCTCAGCATGATCACAGGAAGTCTGAGATCATGAATGCTTCTCCCGACCACAGCGATTCAAAGAATCCCGTAATTATCGTTTCGTGAATCCTTATTCTGCATTGTTCAGAGAACAACGCATACCCGGACTATACTATCGTTTCCTGCTGATGGGAGATTTTCTGCCGGTGTATGCCATGGCACCCCAAATATGTTGATCAGGCATACAGAGGTGACACGAGTGCACATTCGTTAAACCGATAATGTCTTTGCAGAGCGAACACATCCCCCCAGATGATAGTTCTGTGCATCGCACAGGGGCCCTTCACTGGCGGACATATCCCCATTCCGCAAAAACTTCTTTCCAACCTCAGGAAGTTTTCTACTACCAAACGGATCTCCACCAGCATCAGTCTGCCCCAGTCGGCTCTTTAGAGCGGTTTGCGGGAGAACTAACACTGGGAGACACTATGACAATACATATTAAAATACATCTTCACAAAATTTCCACAACACTCTCCTCACCACACACTCTGTCAGTGTGAGGCGATGAGAGCCAATCACCAGCACTGGTCACCGATCACCGATGACATGGTTTAAAAGGCCGCGTGATCGGCTTTTTACAGAGATTGGGGTTGCACCATATCCTAGCAACGCGGCGCGACTGAGATCGCTGGTTTTGCGCGCCTCCATAGGCTCACGAGAGCGGCCGTTGTGTGCGCCATCATATGACGTCCACCCAGAATGAGAGCTGCACCGTCCCTCTGTCATTTGATGGTGGGCAGGCAGGAAAAGGTTAAAGTAAAGTACAACATACAATTTTTATAAAGTAGAAGTACTCCCATGAGAATTATCAGTGCAAAACTTGCACAATAAGAATATACATAACATAAAAAGGGGGCACAAGGCCTCCAGAGCACATAATATGGAAAAAAATACAAGAAACATTGTTGTTAGTAACCAAAAAAAACAACAACAAAAAATTGGTCAGCACTGGTAGGCAAGAGATAAAATGAATTATAACCTCACTATATCATGTTCCAGTGAATTTAAGCATGTAAATAAGATAGTAATTTAAGAGAAGAAAGAATGAGAAAGAGGAGTTGGGAAACAGAAGGAAGAGAGGAATGCCCTGTACACATGGTAGGATTTTCCGACAACAAAACCATGGATTTCTTTCTGACGGGTGTTGGCTCAAAACTTGTCTTGCATACACATGGTTACACAAATGTTGTCGGAAATTCAGAATGTCAAGAACGCGGTGACGTACAACGAGCCAAGAAAAATGAAGTTCAATAGCCAGTGCAGCTCTTCTGCTTGATTCCGAGCATGCGTGGAATTTTGTGCTTGTCCCAAGCTGTGTCTTGTCTTTTGTACCATTTTGACACTTTTTTGTGAAATGGTAGAGGTATATTTGTACCCCATTACCATTTCACACAGGGGGGAGGCTGGGATCTGGGGGTCCCCTTGTTAAAGGGGGCTTCCAGATTCCCATAAGCCCCCCACCCGCAGACCCCCACAACCACCGGGCAAGGCTTGTGGGGATGAGGCCCTTGTCCCCATCAACATGGGGACAAGGTGCTTTGAGGGGCTACCCCAAAGCACCCTCCCCATGTTGAGGGCATGTGGCCTGGTACGGTTCAGGAGGGGGCGCTCTCTCGTTCCGCTCTCTTTTCCTGCAGCCTGCCAGGTTGCGTGCTCAGATAAGGGTCTGGTATGGATTTTTGGGGGGACCCCCACGCCATTTTTAAAAAAATTTGGCACAGGGTTCCCCTTAATATCCATACCAGACCTGAAGGGCCTGGTATGGAATTTGGGGGACCCCCACGCAATTTTTTTTAAAATTTTGGTTCAGGGTTCCCCTTAATATTCATACCAGACCCAAAGGAACTGGTAATGGACTGGGGGATCCCATGCCATTTTTCTCAATGACTTCTTTTATCTGTATTGCCGGGACCGACAATTCATTATAGCCGCGAGTACTTTTAAATGACTTTTTTCCTTTAGAAATGTAATTTTGCTGTGGTACTGTTCTAAACACGGGAAACATGCGCCCCTTTACAGGCATACTATAGACACCCCCCAGGTACGAAATTTGAAGGAATATTTCACTTTTATTGTTTCACTTTAAGCATTATTAAAATCACTGCTCCCGAAAAAAGGTCAGTTTTTAAAACTTATTTTTGCATTGATACATGTTTCCTGGGGCAGGACCCGGGTCCCCAAACCCTTTTAAGGACAATAACTTGCATATAAGCCTTTAAAATGAACACTTTTGATTTTTCATGTTAATGTCCCATAGACTTTAACGGTGTTACGGTGCCTTTCGAATTTGCCCCGAACACCGCATATTGTTCGTGGTTCTGCAGAACATCCGAACAACCAAAGTTCAGCCCGAACTTATGCTCGGGCTGAACCGTTCGTCCATCCCTAGTGTTAAGCAGGGAAGAGGTCATTCTGAAAATCCTGGCCCAAAATTGTTGCGCAAGGAATTTTTCATTTTTATTGTTGCACTTTAAGCATAATTAAAATCACTGCTCTTGAAAAAACAACAAATTGTTTTGAAAAAAAAAATATTGATACATGTCCCCCAGGTCAGTACCCAGACCCCCATACCCCTTTTATGGCCAATTACTTGGATATAAGCCTTCACAATGGGCATTTTTTGACCACATTTTTCCTGTTTGACTCCCATAGACTTCAACGGGGTTCGCCATTCGGGTTACAACATTTCCCCTGTTCAGGGAGTTCTGCTGTGAATTTATCAGGGGATTGTTTGGCCCATCCCTAAGCAGGAACAGGAGCAGGAACAGGAGAAATGACAATCAGTACCTGGCAGCAACAAAACACTGGAGGGAGGGGGGAAATGTAGAGGAGAAACAAAATACCCTTCCAACAGCCAGCATCAGGTGGAAACTGATTACTGGGATCTACTGCCTGCTGGGAGACACCCACTGGTGGACATCAGAACTACAACTGTACTCTCTGGGAAGCACAGTGCCACCAGCAGGTGATTCAAGTCCTGACAGTTCCCCCCTTAAAGCGGAGTTTCACCCACATTTTTCACTCGCCATGCAGCACAAATGTGCATCCTTAAAATGAATTGGCAATTTATTTATTTTTTTCTGTTCACTTACCTGATTAATGCCTATATCGAATTTCACTTCCTCTTTTAGAGGCCGTGGCACCATATGTCATTTCCGGTTTTGCATTGGCTCCTGGGAGATCTTGGTCAGATTAACATAGTACTGCTCCCATAAAATTTAACATTGGCGTCTATGGAAAATCTTGGTCACCTTGGCATGGCTGTGCCATGTCAAGCTGACCAACATTGCACCATTACACCATTGCACATGCGCGAGGTTACGGAATCCAGGAGGAAGGGCATTGCGGCTTCAGATGCCCACATTGGAGATGGCTGTACTGTGCAGGATCTTCACAAAGTAAGAAAATGATGCTGCACAAATAGAAAACTGGGCATAGTTTACAGCATACCTTTGTTACATTGAATGAGACATGAGTATTCTAGGGGTATTTATATCTTAAAAGTCATATTTCGGCCAGAACTCTGCTTTGAGGAGGGACCTCTGGACGCTCCATCATGCCCCACCGCAGGTGTCTGAAAGAAGACTGGGTTCTCTGCCATTGGAGTCTAAAAGCTGGCTGGGTTCCCTGCTGGTCAGATCCCTCAGGTGGTGCAACACTAGGAGCTTACCATTCCTTAATGTAGCATATGTCCAAACACTGGGATTCTAAAGGCAACCTGGAGGCTTAACACCAGAGTGCTTGGTCCATACAGGTACCCTGATGTCAGGGTGTGCCATCACAACTGGACCTTCCCCATCTAGGTTACTAGAGACTGCTCTGTATTTTAACTGCCACTCAGGTCTACCGAAGGCATAGGGTACCTAACCCAGGTCCCCTAATGTACCTGGGATTGCACTGATACTGCTTAGGTCAAGACAAGGTTCAAATGGAACTCTTACCTTCCATAGAAGACCTCTACTATTGGGACCATAATAGTGGGTGCAACTCCAATATTCAAATTGGGTATCTGGACCTCCAAGTCGCGGTGCAAGAGGAACAAATGGCTGCAAAATGAATTTGGGACAGGCAATAGGGATCTTAAACCAAACAGGTAACCCATACAAGCCACATGACAAAAATGGAAATTGGGAAGCTTCAGACCCATAGTAAACAGGAGCTTATCCCTGTTAAGAGTCCAGTTGAACAGCAGGTAGGGAATCAGCATAGTCCAACTGGGCAGCAACCTGGTAATCGGCAAAGTCTGGCTGGGCAGTGGCCAGCAAATCAGCAAAGGCCAGATGGGCAACTGACAGCAGATAATCACAGGTCGGTTATGCAGCTGGCAACAGATCACAAGCAGGCTTGGCAGAAGACAGAAAATCACCAGAGGAAGGCTTGACAGTGGATCACCAGATGCAAGCTTAGCAGCAGATCATCAGAGGCAGGCTTGGAAGTGGACAGTGGATCACCAGAGGCAGGCTTGGCAGCAGACTAAACCCCATCAGTAGGCATTGAGGTAGAATCAACCCCATTGGCAGGCAGCATTGAGGCAGACTGGACCCCACTGGCAGGCAGCATGGAGGCAGACTGGAACCCAGCGCGTGGAATCAGGAACTGGCTGAATAATGGTTGAGGCAGCAGTGGATGGTGGCAGAATTGAATGGATAGGAAAAAACTTTTATTTCCTTTTGGGTTTAGATGCTGGAGTCCTGCATGTGGTTGCAGGATGCTGACCAGATTGTTCTGCTCATAGAAGGTAGTAACAGTACTGGGGATCATTGAGAAAAGTGTAGCAGAGACAGATGTCTAAGGTGCTGTTATGGGTAACATAACTGTAGGGATAGTCTTTAATTAAATGCAGGGGACGTGTGGTTAATGAAAGCAGAGTACTGGTATACAGGAGGTAAGGAACACTTAGTAGAAGCTGTGGTTGTTAAGGGTACCGAAGGAACGGATTCTTGATGTTTAGAGGCAAATCTCAATTGATGTGAATCAACTGAAACTGGGGATAGTATCTCTGACCAAGCTTGGAGAAGAGGCTTAACAAAGTTACAGTTCCCTTGTTTGACAAGGGAATGAAGGTCTCTTGAGCCCCTTTAAGGAAAGAGAGCCTTGACTGATGGGGGCATGGCCAGGTGCAGGGCAAGGTGACTGAGTGGCCACCAAGGATTGGTTGAACTATGGGGGATGGGCTAGGCTTGAGCTCAGGAAGCATTGCCCCAGGGAATTCTTGGTCTTTTGAGGAACGTGGCTGGAAGAGCTGGGAAGAACCAATGACCCTGTTGTCCGTCTACGATGGACACCGTGCTCCTGTTGGCCAGGGTCCACGAACTGGCACTGCAAGGTCAGGCAGACTGACTGTTTGCCCTCCTCTCCCCAGATATGGATTCCTCTCCGCCCCTCGCCACCTGCGGGGTCCCTGGGAACCCAGGGCCTGGAGGCCGGCCTGTCCGCCATCCCATTTGAGCCCCAGTCCTTCTAGGGCCACTTACATGCCAGCTTGCCCTCCCCACTCCAATGAAGCAACTGCTGAGCCGGGTGCTGGCTCTTCCCCTCTTAGAAGGCCCAGAGCATCTGCCCCTTTTCCCCCCACCAGTGACTGCCACGGCCCAGGTCTCAGCACACTAGCCACACTCCCGGAGCCCTAGAGCCACACTATGGTCCGCCCGGGCTCCTCCAGCTGCCACTTCCCCTGGCTGCCTCCCTGTGCCCAGCAGGGCAGGAGCTGCAGCACTTCCCGCCTCTGTCCCATGCTCGCGGGTGCCCACCGCTGCCATACCTGGGTCCACCCCTGCTCCACCAGCACACGGGGGGTGGGGGCTGGAGGGGTTTCTCGGAGATCCTCCCTTGCATCCTCTTCCAGACCTGTTAGTCCCCTAGCTCACGGTCCGGGAGTCTCTGCAGATACAAATCTAGTCGTATTGACGTTGCGGCACAGGGCGACAAATCAAAACAGCTTCCTCAGACATTCGGGAACTGGCTGCAAGGATTCTGGGCTTACGCCGGAGTGCTTCGTGAGCTATTCTTTTGCTATTTAGATCTTATTTGGGGTGCCTATAAGGTTTACGGGGGCCAGTGTTGGTTTCACTACGACACCCTGTTTCGCCAAAAAATTTGCCCCCACAGGCCTTTGTCCTTTCAGTCCCCCGCCATCGCTCCCTCCAGAGTGTCAACTGCCCCAAAAAAGGTCTATGCTGGCTGTTCAATGAGAGCCACTACAAGTGGTACACTGCGTGCCATTTTAAGCACGAATGCTCACTTTGCGGGGGTGCTCACCCCACCAGCTGGTGTTTCCAGAAGGGAAAACAACCACTTTCCAGGCTGGGAGCCAAGCCTGACCTTTCTAAACCAGAGGACATCAGTGAACGTATTAGAGATGATTCCCTGGCTAGATCGGTACCCCCTTCATAGGGAGGCCTTGATCTTGAGGGACGGTTTGGACTGTGGTTTTTTGATACCCTTCACTCCTTCCGACATGCCTACCATGGCATCTAATTTGAAATCCTCAGTTCAATTTGAGTGATGGCTGAGAAGCTTCAGAAGGAGCTGGATTTGGGGAGTATGACAGGCCCAGGGAAAATTCCGCCTTATCCACCACCTGTCCTACCCTTCTGGCTCCTGGGTCAATGACAGCATCAATAAGGAGGAATCCAGGGTCCACTACACCTCTTTCGACAAGGCGCTTCACTTGATCAGGGCTGCTGGTCAGTCAGCTTTGCTGGCCAAGGCGGACATTGGGTGGAGGTGTCCTGGGATTTAGTGGTGCTGCACTGCTGGCTCGGGTCAGTAGAAGGAGCTGTGAGCCCCGAGCGCTAACATTTAAACTGCAAATAGGACCATCACAGTTGGCGCCTCCACCCCCCCTTCCTCTACTCTCTTCTCCCTGGTCTGCTTGGAAAAAGGGGCCAAAAAATTGCAGTGGAAACAGCTTCAGTTCTTGCTGGGTCACTTGGTCTTTGCCTGTAAAGTCATCCGCATGGGGAGGGCTTTCTGTAGACGCTTGGCGTGGGCCATGAAGGGGGTGGCTGCCCCCCCACCATTTTATCTGTATAACCAAGCCCATGCGAGATGACTTGGAGATATGGCTGTCCTTTCTCCAGTCCTAGAATGGCCAGTCTTGTTAGCTACGGGAGGAGGTATAGAACTCACAGCTGGAGCTATACACTGATGCGGCAGGCTCCTGTGGTTTTGGTGCCTTTTTTCAAGGGGAATGGTCTGCCGAGTGTTGGCCGGCCTCATGGGCCCGCATGGATTTGTTGCGCAACCTCACCCTACTGGAGCTCTTTCCGATTGTTGTCACCATTGAGCTGTGGGGTGAACGGTTGAGCAATAGCCAAGTGGTTTTCTGGTCCGATAACATGAGCGTGGTGCAGGTGTTTAACCAACAGTCATCTAGATCCCCTCCGGTCGTATCGTTACTGCATTTTTTTGGTTTTAAAATGCCTGCAGTTTAACATTTGTTTTAGAGCTAGGCATGTTCCCGGGACTGCTAACGATATCGCTGATGCTCTCTCTCGTTTACAGCTTGATCGCTTTCGCTCCCTGGCCCCGTTGGCTTCCCTGAAGGGCCTCCCCTGTCCGGCCTACTTGTGGAACCTCACTTCCGATGTTTGCTAGACCTCCTCCGGGTGTCGCTGTCCCTGCGGATGCGGGCATCGTACTGTCGAGTGTGGGACGAAAGTGTCGGGCAATGAGTTTTTAATCGTGTCTCAACATGACAGATGCATGGCTTTGTTTTGTTACCTTGTTTATTTGCTACAGAAAGGTTCTTCGGGTTCCACGGTTTCGTCGTCTATGTCTGCATTGTCCTTTTGGTTTCAGCTCGTTGGGTGAGAAGATATTACGAAAGCGTTTCCTGTCCGACGGGTCCTGCGGGGCTGGAGATGCGCTACCTATCCCCCCGATTTCCGGCGCCCGGTTTCCCTTCATATCCTTTCCCTGTTGCCGTCTATGTGCTCCTATACATTTGAGACCCTTTTTTCAAGTGGCCTTCTCTTGGGCGTTTTTTGGTGCCTTTCGAGTTGGCGAATGTGTTTTCAAATTCACATCCTCGGCGGGTGGCGTTCTGACAGAGGATGTATCCTTCTCTGAGCGCTGCGTGTCAGTGTTGTTGCGTACCTCGAAAACCGACAGCTTTGGCAAGGGAAGAAAGGTCATTCTGTACCCTTGTGGGGGCCCCTTTTGCCCTGTTTCACTAGTCTCCCCCTTCATGTCCGCAATGCCCCCCGTCCCCCACCTTCATCTATGCTGATTCCTCCTCCACTGCTGCTTCTAGTATGTGTTTCTCCGATACGGAACTTGTACCTGCTTAAATCCAACACCATCCCATCTCCCCGTGATACATTACTTCCATCCGCAGAAATCCACTGCCTGTCTGCTTTCATATGTACCAGCTTGACTTTGCATCTATTTCGCACTGAGTTTGCTGCCTTCAATGTGATCTTCATTGATATCTGGCTGAGGGCGATTCCTGGACTGTGTTCACTATACTGACAGGTTCACTGTCCTAGTTCCAAACTGAACCAGGGACTGGCTGTTAATTTTTCATCCACCAGCGATATTTCCTTTATTGGATACCTGATGTGTGATAGTGTGTGTGTGAGCATGAAGGATTGAGCAGGGTGGTTGCCAGTCTGTTACTGACAACATTGTCAATTTTTATTATGAAATGGTGAAGGTAATTGTGTTTTTTTGTATGACTATGCAATAAAGCAATTTGTACTTTTTCTTAAACCCGCTTACTCCTCATTGATGAGTCTCTTGAGGAGATCTTCCTCCTTTTATTATAAGATTAATTTGTACCAGAATGACAGGAAGAAAAAAGTGTGGAGAAGGCTTGGAACAACTCATGATCCAAAGCACACAACATTATCTGTGGTCACATGGTGGAGCTTGCAGTGTGATGACATGGGGATGCATGGCTTCCAGTGGCACTGGGTCATTGGTGTTTATTGATGATGTGACAAAAGACAGAAGCAGCCAGATTCATTTTGCAGTGTTTAGAGATATACTGTCAGCCCAGATTCAGGCAAATGCAGCAACGTTGATTGGACGGCGCTTCACAGTACAGATTATCAATGATCCAAAACACACTGCAAAAGCAACCCAGGAGCTTTTGAGGGAAAAGAAGTGGAATATTCTACAATGGCCGAGTCAAACACCTGATCTCAACCCAATTGAGCATTTCACTTGCTGAAGGCAAAGCTAAAGGCAGAAAGAACCACAAACAAAGAACAAATGAAGACAGCTGCGGTTAGAGCCTGGCAAAGCATCAGAAAGGAGGAAAGCCAGTCTTTGGTAATGTCCATGGGTTCTAGACTTCAGACAGTCATTGCCAGTAAAGGATTCTCAACGAAATATTAAAAATTACATTTTATGTAAATGGGGGGGGGGGGTTGCGTATAAAAATGGCTGTAGTTCCTAAAATGTGTACTTGATATTTATGTTCAACCCCTTGAATTAAAGCTGAAAGTCTGCACTTCAAATTAATTTGGGTTGTTTTGTTTTAATTTTATTCTGGTGGCATACAGAGCCAAAAGTATGAAAATTGTGCCTGTGTCCAAATATATATGGACCTAACTGTATGTACATCTTATGAATGACACCATAAAACTACATGATCAATGCACCTTTTATAGTGAAGGCGCTGGTGCATACATAAGTCCCAATTAATGGCCATTCTTACCCTTCTAATCAGAGTTCAGGCAGGGTTTTATGGAAACTTTAAAATTTGGGTCATGTAAATTTCCACATAATTTCACCTGGACCGCAAATCTTGAACCTGCAGCATTCTCTGTGAACATACAGGAGACGTTAATCCACACCTAACCCCTGGACATGAGGCTGAAAAATACTTGAATCTTACATAGACCATGACAGCAGCATGTGAGTAAGACAGCAGATTACCCCTGGAGAAGAATGGGAGAAAGAGGACCTTTCATCACAAGCAGATTTGAGGAGCCAGGAACTCATCAAAAATAGACCACGGGATATAAATCACTTTCTGCTGGTTTCACTGTTCACCATCTACAAGACAGAAAATGTGGATTGTGGTTGGATTGACACACCAGATTACATGACGTTTTTCTCCATAAAATGCAGAGGAAACACATCTTGTGGCGCAAAATCTTCTTCCTCTTTGAGTTCTTTATAACTTTCATTCTTCCCACACAGACCTCAAACCAGATTGCAGTGATGTGGCACCTCTGTGTCCTCCTCTTGTGGGCTCTTCTCTGTCCAGGCACAGGTATGTAAGAACATTATAAAAAGGTGATAATACAGTATTATTATCAGAGTACATGTCATAGATACCCTGACTGCAGCAATGTGTCCCCTCTGTGTCCTCCTTCTGTGGACTCTTCTCTGTCCAGGCAGAGGGATGGATAAAACTCTGATGAATGGAAGATGACAATGTTATCCACAGATGGACAGTTGTATCCGCTCCTGCAGGGTGCTGCTCATTTCTTTAGTAGGAAAGCTCTTATATTTGGAGCTCCTCTATTCCCCGGCTATTCTGAGGATAGGACTAACAAACCTTCCTTTACATGGCTCCCCATCCATGGGGCTTTTAGATGGGACTTCAGTCCATGCAGATATTAAATGTTAAATAGGACAAGAAAACATATGAAGTCTGGAGGTACAAAAGAGATTTCAGCAAATCCAGCAATTTGTGAATTGTAGCAGGAAATGTTTATTGGATCCCATGTAGGAAATGTGAGATGTAATATGTGGGGTGTACTGGGCCACCCATGAGGATAGGAAGAGATGAACAGAATTGTGTAAGACAAAGGGGACATCCTAAAACATTCAATGCAAAAATGGCTTAATGTAGTTTAATGTGTAATAAAGTACTTAAACCTCAATCAATTGCCTTGAAACTTTGCACAAACTAAGTGTTCGCTCTACCAAACACCTTGATAACACCTTGCTCCCCTCCAAATGCGTCTCCTGCAGGAGGACAATATGTGGTTTGGCCACTTTTAGATAAGTAAACATAGCCGCCCTTTTAACTTTGTCATTGAGGCCCCGGACATTCCAGGACAGTACTGTAACTGACATAATAATGAATTAAAAAGCACATTAATAAACCCGGGAGAACAGAGGTAGGCACGCAGCCTAGTCCCAATACTTCAGTGAACCTGCAAAGAAATACATAGTTAGTGTAATGTAGTTGTGGAATATCCCCACACTGTGGTACCTGGAAACCTGAAAAACATACCCTGCTGTAATACCTAATGACAAAAGAAAACAACAACCTGGCATTCAACTTATACCCAAAACCCATAGCAACAGTCATTGGAAAGTAGATTGATTGAATATGCTGTGCTAAAAAATTATATAGATTGTAGTGTACACTAAATGTCAAATAATGACAAATAATGTCCAAATATGTGGTAAATGACCGTGCTGAAAATAAACAAAACTGCAGGGGATATGTGATTCAGGTCATAAAATAAAGTGCTCATGTGCATATAAATCGCATTCAAACCGCATCCGACTGCGTCTCTAGTAACGTAATAAAAGTTTGTGTAATTCAAGAACAATAAAAAATGTGATCCAAGACGTGCTGTGGTGTCTTCACTCAGGTGCCCCCCTTAGGTAGTGAAGGCTCACCTTAGAGCGCGCGACTTTGCGATTAAGCTAAGTCAAAGCACGCATGTGAACCACCTCTGGGCTCTTTAAACTGTCCGGCTCCTGGGTTCCTCAGCATAGTCATCCGGGATATATGAAAGGAAAAACTCGATAGTGCAATGATGTTTTAAACAATTTATTTCACTAAAGCAAAGATTGTTTATTCTGAGGACAAACGAACACCCAATGTTCGATTTGAACTTACGTTCGACTCTAACATCGGGACCATCACTAATCTCCAATTCCCTAATGACAGCGAGTAATACAGATATTTATTCTACAATCCGAGTTGCTATTGCTAATCTGGTGAATGATTACTACTCCTCAATAAAAGTAGTTGGTGGAGGTTTAAAGAGTTCATTGCTTAGTTATCCAAACCCAGCGACAGTCGCTCTCAGTCTGCTGGCACTTGGATTGTGTCCCAAAAGCTGGGAGTGGCGTTGTTGTGTATCGGTGACAGTACGGTGTGAGGAGGACTTGTCATTTGTCACAAGTTGGTGAAGGTGACAATGGTCTGAACCACGTTTGTCACATGTCATTAGTCTTATGGGATTCCAGATGGTTCTACATCAATGTGTGTTATATGAGGGGGGAGGGGAGAGTACACTGTGACCTGACTGGGATCTGTATTCTGTCTGTGCAGGAAATGTCCCGACTTTTATGGAGGAAATATTTACCAGGCCGGAATCTGACCTTCTACTCCCCATCAGACGTCATCTCACCCTCAACCATACAGATAAAGAGAGTTGTGACTGGATTACCTGGTACTATATAAAAAATGCTGAATTCAGGGGAGAAAAAAAAGCTGAACACAGAAATTGTGATCTGTCTAAGAGCGCATATTTCCCCAATATAACGATATCAGAGAATGGAAGTCTGATCATACACAATGTGTCTCTGGAGAATGATGGGAAATACCGTGTAACTATGTACATCTCTAAAGAAGACCGTGTACAGGTCAATGATTACATCGTCCATGTAGAAGGTAAGTCCATCAAATCCCCACCCCCAGTCCTAGAAGTTTCCTTACCGTGTCTTTCTATCCATACAATATATAGTAGAAGATCTGGGAGAGACGTATGTACAATGTTCTCTGATTACTGCCCCATCCTCACCACTCCCTGTGGATTCAGATCTGCAGTGCTCAGCCCTCCTGAAGTTGCTGTGATCTGAACTGTGCTGTGCTTTCTGCTCGGGGTCCCCTTGTGTTAGATGTGACCATTGATGGCGGGGTGACAGATCCCCAATACACACACTGACAATGCAGCAATCTGGAGACCTTGGAGGGGATTTCAGTGACCCCAGTTGGAGCTCTGACCCTCAGGCTGACCCCTGACCTGGACTGAGATGCCTCTCTGCTGTAAGTTGGAGTTCTGTTTACTGGGAAGGAGTGGGTACGGTGTGGAGGGTGTAGTTTCTACCATCAGCAACCAATCAGGTTTCACCACTCAGGAAAAAAGTATTGAACACTCTGATTGGTCACTGTGGGCAGAACCTCCCCTTTTGAGCTCATTTTCCTCTCTCGCTATGAGGACGCCATGCCATGATGGGTGACAATGGCGGATCTCCAGCTGGAAACGCAGACGGTATGTGAAGATCCCATCCTTCACCTGAACAGGGAAATCTTCACTCCTCCCCCCTGTACAGATGTTGGGGGATTTCCAGCATGGAGCATTTACAGCTCCGAAGACTCTTCATTCCAGAGGACTCCACCAAGAACCACTGGGTGGAGGTCTCCTTTATAGGGAACTCCTCACATCCTGGGGGTTCTGTAAATCCCATCTGGATATGTACCTGCAATGGTTTGGAGGGCATTTTGAGTTCTCAGGTATTCCAGAAGGTAGTGGTGAGCATCTCTCCCAACTGTCCTGGGTTCCCCGGGACTGTCCCAGGATTTGATTTAAGTTTTGGCGAATCAAGGCTTTGTTCTTGAGTGGAGCCCAGTGTCGGAAAATAAGTGGCTCCAGTGGCTTGCCTGCAAGCACGCACTAGCTTGGGCGGCATTAGCACCCATGCTGTGGCTTGTGCAGGGTGTCTGGGGGTCCCACACACCGCAAGCATAGCTGTGTATATGTGAGAGGCAGCCAGCGGTGAGAGAAGCCAACTGCCTCACACATACACAGAGCACTGCAGAGCGTCTTGCGGCTCAACCATCCTCCTCCTCCTTGGCTGTAATGCTTTCCTGCACACAGACAAGAGGGGGAGGAATCATGGCTGGATCTAGGGGTGGGGTCGGAGTGATTTCACCTGTGCCACCCCAGGCCTGGCCCCCATGGATAGTGTGCATGGTCGCTCTGCTCCTCTCCCCATCGCCACACTCAGGAGAAGACAGCCTGCATCAGGTCATTTAAGAGTCCGTAGAGAAGTGACAGCGGCTGTGCTCTCCCCCTCCTGTCATTCCAGCGATCCTTCATATGGCAAGTGACACCGGATCCATAGATTGGACTGTACATAGTATGATTAGTGCCCCCTATGTCTTCCAAGGGCTGCTCATCTTCTGGCAGAAGGAAATGTGGATGCGGAGGTGGTAATCATACCGTGTACAGTTTGATCCATGGATCTGATGTCATGTGATGTGTGGAGGAGTGTTGGTATGACAGGAGGGGGAGAGCAAAGCCCACAAACCCTCATTCCACCCTAGCAGTTTTGTACTTGAACTGGGGTGAGAGGTTTGTGGAAGGGGGAAGGGTAGTAATTTGTGCAGGGAAGGTTAATTTAGGAGGAGGAATGGGGGGATTTGTGCTAGGAGGGGGTATTTTGGTTAAGAGGATGAATAGGGGGGGATTTCACCCCCTCCTATTCTGACCTACTGACTCCTGTCCCCCATCCTGCTGACCCTGTACCCTGCCATACTAACTCCCTGTCCTCCGTCCTACTGACCCCTGTAACCTGCCCTACTAACTACCTGTCTTCCATCTTGCTGACCCCTGTACCCTGCCCTACTAACTACCTGTCCTCCATCCTGCTGACCCCTGTAACCTGCCATACTAACTCCCTGTCCTCTGTCTTACTGACCCCTGTACCCTGCCCTACTGTCTCCCTGTCCTCCATCCTGCTGACCCCTGTACCCTGCCCTACTAACTCCCTGTCCTCTGCCCTGCTGACCCCTGTAGATAATTAATAAGTAGTTATTATAATCTTCCACGGCAGCTCAAGTCTTTCATGCACTTTATTGATTTCCAACACAGAACAAATTCTTGCAACAGATGATAAAATCCAACAGAGTAAATATGACAATGCTAGTAAATATACTAGCCTTCAGAGTCCAAAGTTTCCTAGACCTGTGCCTTCATAATCACACAGAGTGAATAGACTGAACGCCAGGTTATATTACCTATACACTGAATGGCTGAGCAATTTGATTGGCCATTTAAATTAGGTCTTTGATCTGCTTCTGTCTTTCAGAGTGACAGACAATGACCCCTCGCCGTAAACAGAACATAGCCCAGAGTCACTATCTGTCCCCTTTGATATGTGGAGTAAATTTTGTTTGGCCACTTCCCCTTTGATCAACAAGTCCCCTTTGATATGTGTAATTGAGTTGGCTCGGACAACTCAATCATTGTCAACTGAAATCTGGCCTGGTCAATCTTGTACTGTATGTGTACATATATATAATAATAATAAAAAATCCCACCTAAATCTACCAACATATTATAACACCCTGTACCCTGCCATACTAACTCCCTGTCCTCCATCCTACTGACCCCTGTAACCTGCCCTACTGACTCCCTGTCCTCTGCCCTGCTGACCCTGTACACTGCTCTACTAACTCCCTGTCCTCCGTCCTGCTGACCCCTGTATCCTGACCTACTGACTCCATGTTCACTGTCCTGCTGACCTTTGTACACTGCCATACTAACTCCCTGTCCTCCATCCTACTGACCCCTGTAACCTGTCCTACTGACTCCCTGTCCTCTGTCCTGCTGACCCCTGTACACTGCTCTACTAACTCCCTGTCCTCCATCCTGCTGACCCCTGTACCCTGCCGTACTAACTCCCTGTCCTTCGTCCTGCTGACCCCTGTATCTTGCCCTACTAACTCCCTGTCCTTCGTCCTGCTGACCCCTGTACCTTGCCCTACTAACTCCCTGTCCTCTGTCCTGCTGACCCCTGTACCTTGCCCTACTAACTCCCTGTCCTTCGTCCTGCTGACCCCTGTATCCCGTCCTACTAACTCCCTGTCCTCCATCCTGCTGACCCCTGTACCCTGCCGTACTAACTCCCTGTCCTTCGTCCTGCTGACCCCTGTACCTTGCCCTACTAACTCCCTGTCCTCCATCCTACTGACCCCTGTAACCTGCCCTACTGACTCCCTGTTCTCTGTCCTGCTGATCTCTATAACCTGCCCTACTAACTCCCTGTCCTCCATCCTGCTGACCCCTATACCCTGCCCTACTAACTCCCTGTTCTCCGTCCTGCTGACCTCTGTAACCTCCCCTACTAACTCCCTGTCCTCTGTCCTGCTGACCCCTGTACCCTGCCCTACTGACTCAATGTTCACTGTCCTGCTGACCCCTATAACCTGCCCTACTAACTGCCTGTCCTCCAATCTACTGACCCCTGTAACCTGCCTGACTAACTCCCTGTCCTCTGTCCTGCTGACCTCTGTAACCTGCCCTACTGACTACCTGTCCTCCATCCTGCTGACCCCTGTACCCTGCCTTATTAACTCCCTATCCAACATCCTGCTGACCCCAGTACCTAGCCCTACTAACTCCCTGTCTTCTGTCCTGCTGACCCCTGTACACTGCCCCACTAACTCCCTGTCCTCCATCCTGCTGACCCCTGTACCCTGCCGTACTAACTCCCTGTCCTTCGTCCTGCTGACCCCTGTATCTTGCCCTACTAACTCCCTGTCCTTCGTCCTGCTGACCCCTGTACCTTGCCCTACTAACTCCCTGTCCTCTGTCCTGCTGACCCCTGTATCCTGCCCTACTAACTCCCTGTCCTCCATCCTGCTGACCCCTGTACACTGCCCTACTAACTCCCTGTTCTCCGTCCTTCTGACCCCTATACCCTGCCCTACTAACTCCCTGTTCTCTGTCCTGCTGACCTCTGTAACCTCCCCTACTAACTCCCTGTCCTCTGTCCTGCTGACCCCTGTACCCTGCCGTATTAACTCCCTATCCAACATCCTGCTGACCCCAGTACCCAGCCCTACTAACTGCCTGTCTTCTGTCCTGCTGACCCCTGTACACTGCCCCACTAACTTCCTGTCCTCCATCCTGCTGACCCCTGTACCCTGCCCTACTAACTCTCTGTCCTGCTGACCCCTGTACCCTACAATACTAACTCCCTGTCCTCCATCCTGCTGAACCCTGTATCCTGCCCTACTAACTCCCTGTCCTCCGTCCTGCTGACCCCTGTACACTGCCCTACTATCTCCATGCCCTCTGTCCTGCTGACCCCTGTACCCTGCCCTACTGACTCCATGTTCACTGTCCTTCTGACACCTGTACCCTGCCTACTAACTCCCTGCCCTCCGTCCTGCTGACCCCTGTATCCTGACCTACTGACTCCATGTTCACTGTCCTGCTGATCCCTGTACCCTGCCCTACTAACTCCGTGTCCTCCATCCTACTGACCCCTGTAACCTGCCCTACTGACTCCCTGTCCTGCTGACCCCTGTACACTGCTCTACTAACTCCCTGTCCTCCGTCCTGCTGACCTCTGTATACTGCCCTACTATCTCCATGCCCTCCGTCCTGCTGACCCCTGTATCCTGACCTACTGACTCCATGTTCACTGTCCTGCTGACACCTGTACCCTGCCTACTAACTCCCTGCCCTCCGTCCTGCTGACCCCTGTAACCTGCCCTACTGACTCCCTGTCCTCTGTCCTGCTGACCCCTGTACACTGCTCTATTAACTTCCTGTCCTCCGTCCTGCTGACCCCTGTGCCCTGCCCTACTAACTCCCTGCCCTCCGCCCTGCTGACCCCTGTACCCTGCCCTACTAACTCCCTGTCCTCCATCCTACTGACGCCTGTAACCTGCCCTACTAACTCCCTGTCCTCTGTCCTGCTGACCCCTGTACACTGCTCTATTAACTTCCTGTCCTCCGTCCTGCTGACCCCTGTGCCCTGCCCTACTAACTCCCTGCCCTCCGCCCTGCTGACCCCTGTACCCTGCCCTACTAACTCCCTGTCCTCCATCCTGCTGACCCCTGTACACTGCCCTACTAACTCCCTGTTCTCCGTCCTTCTGACCCCTATACCCTGCCCTACTAACTCCCTGTTCTCTGTCCTGCTGACCTCTGTAACCTCCCCTACTAACTCCCTGTCCTCTGTCCTGCTGACCCCTGTACCCTGCCGTATTAACTCCCTATCCAACATCCTGCTGACCCCAGTACCCAGCCCTACTAACTGCCTGTCTTCTGTCCTGCTGACCCCTGTACACTGCCCCACTAACTTCCTGTCCTCCATCCTGCTGACCCCTGTACCCTGCCCTACTAACTCTCTGTCCTGCTGACCCCTGTACCCTACAATACTAACTCCCTGTCCTCCATCCTGCTGAACCCTGTATCCTGCCCTACTAACTCCCTGTCCTCCGTCCTGCTGACCCCTGTACACTGCCCTACTATCTCCATGCCCTCTGTCCTGCTGACCCCTGTACCCTGCCCTACTGACTCCATGTTCACTGTCCTTCTGACACCTGTACCCTGCCTACTAACTCCCTGCCCTCCGTCCTGCTGACCCCTGTATCCTGACCTACTGACTCCATGTTCACTGTCCTGCTGATCCCTGTACCCTGCCCTACTAACTCCGTGTCCTCCATCCTACTGACCCCTGTAACCTGCCCTACTGACTCCCTGTCCTGCTGACCCCTGTACACTGCTCTACTAACTTCCTGTCCTCCGTCCTGCTGACCTCTGTATACTGCCCTACTATCTCCATGCCCTCCGTCCTGCTGACCCCTGTATCCTGACCTACTGACTCCATGTTCACTGTCCTGCTGACACCTGTACCCTGCCTACTAACTCCCTGCCCTCCGTCCTGCTGACCCCTGTAACCTGCCCTACTGACTCCCTGTCCTCTGTCCTGCTGACCCCTGTACACTGCTCTATTAACTTCCTGTCCTCCGTCCTGCTGACCCCTGTGCCCTGCCCTACTAACTCCCTGCCCTCCGCCCTGCTGACCCCTGTACCCTGCCCTACTAACTCCCTGTCCTCCATCCTACTGACGCCTGTAACCTGCCCTACTAACTCCCTGTCCTCTGTCCTGCTGACCCCTGTACACTGCTCTACTAACTCCCTGTCCTTCATCCATCTGACCCCTGTACCCTGCTGTAGTAACTCCCTGTCTTCTGTCCTGCTGACCCCTGTACCCTGCCCTACTGACCCCTGTACACTGCCCTACCAACTCCCTGTCCTGCTGACCCCTGTACCCTGCCCTACCAACTCGCTGTCCCCTGTCCTGCTGACCCCAGTCCCCTGTCCTGCTGACCCCTGTACCCTGCCCTACTGACTCCCTGTCATCGGTCTTGCTGACCCCTGTACCGTGCCATACTAACTCCCTGTCCTGCTGACCCCTGTACCCTGCCCTACTAACTCGCTGTCCCCTGTCTTTTTTGAAATGTAACTGCCTTCTCACAAACAAACTGTCCTTTTTGAAGGAAAACACACATAGGCGAGTATAATTGAAACAAAAATTCCTTTATTAAGGTCTCAGAACCAAACAAAGAGGGAGGGAACGCTGGGGAAACATCATAAGTTGGCAAAGCCTTGGACCCCCAGGGCAGACATCAATTCTTTTACTGCAAAATTGGTGGCCTGAGGAGTCCATATCTAAGGGAGTGCAGTCTGGTCCAGAAGTCCCAGAGATCATGAAAGCAGCAGATGACATTTATATTCCCAGGCTGTGGTACTACAAGAGGCTGCATCTTTTGCCAGACCAGACTGAACTCAGGGTCATCACTCTCTGGTCTTCTTTCCACGCTTCCTTCCCAGCTGTGGCTCTGGTGTTGGAGATGTGGCAGGAGGAGCAGTAGGACCTGGAGGAAGAGGGGGAGTAGTAGGACCTGGAGGAGGAGGAGGGGGAGGACTATGTGTGAGGTCACAAATGTGGGTAGCACATGTTATTTGGCCCCTCAACCCCTTATTGAGAGCTTCCAAAATTAAGGACTCACACAGGAGTCATTGGCCCTCCTCCATCTGCATCATTTTGCAGGCAGTTATGCCAGAAAAGTCCTCCTCCACACTGTGGAGGCTTCTCAGGGCCTCTGTAGCCTTCCAAAAGATGCCTATGGCAGCCTCCTCCAGGTTACTCCTCTTCCTGCCACTTTGTCTTTGAAGGTGTAGGGGAGGGACCTGGATATCAGGCAGCCTGCTTGGCCCGGCCACCTCCTGGCTGAGACTTCCCTGTGTATGAAAAAGGGACATGGTTTTAGTTTTTGCATTTAGTTAACATCATTGATTGGACAACCATGAAGATTTAGAGGAATGCTCTACCTGGCTCAAGCTGGGCTCCTCCACATGTCGCTGCCTGGAAGGCCCAGGTTGGGCTTCAGAAGCCTCAGCTGGGGGGGAAGGAAGCGTGGAAGGAAGATTGGAGAGTGCTTGCCTGGGTTCAGTCTGACCTGCCAGAAAATGCAGCCTGTCATAGTACCACAGCCTGGGGACATAAATGTCATCTGCAGCTCCTGATCTCTGGGAATCCTGGACCTTCTTGTGCTCCCTTAGATAAGTGCTCCTCAGGCCACCAATTAGGATCTTCAAATAGGTGATGTCTGCCGTGGGGATCACTGTCTTCACAAATTCCAACAAATTATCCAGCGCTGCCTTCCTCTTTGTTTGGTTCTTATAATGAGGGTGGTTTATCTGCCACAGACAAGGCAGCTCCCTGAACATATCAATGAAGATTGCCATAAAGTCCTTATCTTTCAAGATATCCATTTTCACTGCAAGACACAACACAAGACAAACCCTAATGTCTGCCTAAAGTCTTCTAAACTTGTGCAAATACAGGCCTCAATCTAGAAGCAGTATAGGCCCAATGTTAAATCTTACCTTTGCAATCATGATCGCGCCTCCGTTACTCCTTCCTCCGCTCACAGATCGTACGTACTATGCACGCGTGTTATGCTTTATAGACACTGCGCATGCGTGAAACTCCGCCCACCCCTGACTTTCTTTATAGTCTATTCCCCACCCCTTCTCATTCGTCGCAGTGGGGAAGAGCACATGGCGGAGACACAGCAGGTGTCAGATAATTACACCAACGAGGAGGAGGAAAGCCCGGAGCCTGAAACGTCCCAATCCCGAAGGAGACAATTTAAGGTATCAAATATGTCCTTTGGGGAGATGTTGGAGATGGTGGACATCCTGAAGAAGGCCGACTATGACGGGAAGTATGGACCTTACCCCAACCCCAATGTCCGAAAGGCCAAGATCATGGCGAAAGTGGTCAAAAGTCTACACCGGAATTTCGGTGTACGTCGATCGAAAGATTAGCTCAGGAAGCAGTGGTCGGACCTAAAATTAAGAGAGCACGAGCAGTACAGAAAGATCTGGAGAGTGCTGCAAAAAAAGTAAGCTGTGTTCCAATTCTTTTTATGTTTATTACGTTCATGCTGCTCCATGTGCTTTTCTTAACTGTTATCCAGTTTAAAATGTCAACTTTCATGTTCATGGGCACATTATTCGTTCGTATCAAACATTTTTCTTTCAGCCTATAAAACACCATTGTTTTGGCCATATGCATTTGCCCACATTTTTTAGGGCCTACTTTTGTGAAACTAATTTGGTTGTGTAGATGAGTTTGTAACTAGAATGAAATGCAAACTAGATTGTGTGTAAGGAGAGGACACTCAGCAGCTGTTTACACATCTGGACGCTGGAGCACAAGTGTGGGACCCCAGAACACCCTTTTTATTAGGGGGACCACACAGGTGCTCCAGTGTATACTATAGGGGTGTCTCCATCTGTGAAGCTTGAACAAAACAGGTAAGTATTGAAGCTTCACAAAGGACAAGAAAAATGCAACATCTTGGAACTCTGCCAAAACAGACAATTGTACCCCACTTCCAAGCACCCCACTTCCAAGCAATGTTTCATATTTATAGTTCTGCCATCAAATATCTGTGTGCTAAGTAGACCTATTTTTTTTTACATAGGGGAGAAAAGACTCGGAGGACACCCCTCATCCGAGGAGACCAGAGACCCCCCACCTCTGGAAGAAAGGGAAATCCACCCAGAACAAGCAGAGCAGGAGGAGGAAGATGTTGTGGAAATTGGCACCACAACAGGTGAGTGTCTGCGACCACAGGCTCAGGTAAGAGATGGATGCCGGCATATTTATAATACATGGTGTTTTTTGGTTTCTATCTTTTTAGGTGATCGTGATGTTGTGGATCCAGATCCTTTCACATCGGAAAGTGCACAGATCCTGATCGGGGAGATCATGGGGTGTAATAGGGACTTGGAAAACATCAAGAAAAACATCAATGATGTTCTTCAAAAAATGAAGAACATCATTGATGTTTTAGGGAGAGTTTAAAGCCCCTCAAAATCCCTTTGTTTTTTTGTGTGCTACAAATTTTTGACATTTTTTGACAAATTTGAGAAAAGCCAAATTTTGAAGATGCACACAGTGTCAACATGTGCTATCTGCCATTACGGGAGATCTATGTACGCGTTTTGGGGGTGCAACCCCTTCCTCAATAATAAAGTAGCTGTGTGGAAGATGTTGCACCCCCAAAACACGTCCCTTGATCCCCCGTGATGGCAGGTAGCACATGTTGACATTCAGAAATTTGTGTGCATCTTCAAAATGTGGCTTTTCCTAGGGTGACTTCACCCCATCTGAACGCAATATCAAACACAGTTTGTAAATACTCATGTCTGATATTGCCTTCAAGTTCTACCAAATGTGAACTTTGTAAGTTCAAGATTTGTGTCTTTCTTGTTGGTTTTAAACATGCCTGTTTTATCTTAAATGGACATTTCTACTTTTTCTAATGTGACCCTAAAAATTGTTATACAACAAACATGTTGGTTTGTTTTAAAAACCCTTTCTAAATGCACATGTGATTGTGCTGGTATTAAAAAGATTGATAATCAAGAATGTGTGGATTATTGTTTCAACGCTCCAACACTTTTGTGGTGCTCTAATTGGTGTTTTCTGTGACAATGGGTGTTATATCCTAAGGGCAAGTCCACTTTGCACTACAAGTGCAGTTTCAAGTGCACTTGTAGTACAAAGTGTCTTTGCCTTTAGTAAATAACACCCACCAGTGCTTGGTAAGGTTACGCAATCATGCCATTTTCAGGACTCATCACATTTATGTCAGGGTCAGCGAAAACAAACACAAGCAGTAAATGTCACCAAAGATTTGAGTAGTTATTTGTTTTTTTATTTGAAAAAGGTTTCAGACATTGTCTGGCATATTGATGGCCCCCCTACCCGCAAAGTATTCAAGGTATCTTAGACGGACATCACAGGCACTCAGGGGGGGCAACCTGGGACGGCCACTTTTAAGCGCCGTCAGGGTTGTTTCATTTTGAAGTCCAGCCTCAGGCCCAACTGAGCCAGCATAGTTGGCAGAATGTTGCCATAAAAAGTTGTATAGAACACAGCACGCCAGGATAATATAATTCAGTTTGTACTCCGCCATGTGTACGGGTGTAAGAAATAGGCGGAACCGGCTGGCCATGATTCCAAACGTGTTCTCCACCACTCTTCTGGCTCTGGCCAGTCGGTAATTAAAAACCCTCTGGTCCGGGGTGAGGGTCCTCATCGGGAATGGCCGCATACGATGGTCCCCCAGCGCAAACGCTTCATCCGCAACAAAGACAAATGGGAGTCCTTCCACATTGTTTTCTGGAGGTGGCAAGTCCAAGCTGCCATTCTGGAGATGCCTGTAGAACTCCGTCTGGGCGATGACTCCACCATCTGACATCCGGCCTTTCTTCCCCACGTCCACATACAGGAACTCATAAGTAGCCGACACCACCGCCAACATCACAATACTATTGAACCCCTTATAATTATAGTAGTACGACCCCAAGTTGGGGGTTGGGACGATGTGGACGTGTTTCCCATCAATTGCCCCTCCGCAGTTAGTAAAGTCCCACCGCTGGGCAAAGTGGGAGGCCAGAGTCTGCCATTCCTGTGGCGTGGAAGGAAACTGTGGAGTCAAACAAAAAAAAATTAGTAATTTTGCACATAAACAGGGAAAGCTGATTAGACACAAACATTCTTAGCCAACATCAAGATAACATTTATTTGAGGGAGTTTTTAAAGACCAAAGTACACCTATATAGGTACACCTATCAGATTCCCCCTCCCCCCTCTCATGGGCCATTTCTAACATTATAGGGGGGGACTCTTGGACAGGTAACCCTCTCCACTTCATTGAAAGATGAATGCCTAAATAATGGGTATTACTTTGAACAGCCACTCCTTAGTTACACTATTGACAGCCCACTGGACAGGTAAGAAGTGTAATAATACAAAGATATAAATACACATTGTACACATTTGAGCACATTTGGACATTCTGCTATTTCCTATCAAGATAATAATAGTATACAGAAACTTTAAACAGTACCATTTGAAAGTATACAGGCAGGCCCTTGCACTACATGCTTTGGGGAATTCATCCATAAATCTGACCACAAAAGAGATGGGTATAGTGTGTATGGGTTTGGCAAAGTCAGCAGATAGATGATAGAGGATAGATAGAGAATTGTTATCAGCTGACTTAGCAGTTGGGGGGAGGGAGGGTTGAAAATTATTTCGGGACCCCCAAAAAAAGCCTCTGGCACTCTGCCTGAATTTAAAGCACAAATCACATTTAAAAACATTTTAGGGGGTGTTTGGGGTAAAGCACTACTATGGAGTTGATAAAATACATTGTTAAGTGACTACATGAGGTGAATATAGGGCCAGGAGACCATGCTGGGGAGGTAAGTGAAGGCAAATATGTATGAAGGACAACAAAAATAATTAAATAAAAATCCAGCATGCATGAGAACAAAGGGGACATTTACAGCATATTCCAATTATGGTAATTAGGGAATGAGGAAAGAAATACAATATATTAGCAAACATTAAATACAATAAAATGTGATATTAAAGGATACAGGGCATCACACTTGCAAGCTTGAGCAGTCAAAAAAAAAAGACGTCCTGCCAGATCTTCCCCCATCCTAAATATCTTAGCTGGAGTCTATAGAAATACACATTGATTGTGGTCTCTCCTCCCTGGTAGAATCAATAACTTCAGTGTATTTCATAATTCATTGTGACAGACCTAGCTGGGACAGAGGCTTTTGGAGGGGATGGAATGCTAGCCTCCTGCCTATAGATCATGGGCCCTGGCATTTGGGGGAACAGTGCTCTTTGTGAGCTGTATGCCTGGGAACCCTTGAGGTGGTGTTACTTTGGATTCAGGTCCAAGTCCCCCCCAGACACACAGACTCTGGAACCCCTGTATATGCCATATTAGAAATAGTGACTGATTCATAATGTTGGGAATCATACTGTTAAAAGTTGCTGATGTCATCAACTCCAGCCACCTGTCTGTCTGCTATAGTGTCAATTAGTCTACTATAACTTCTAAGAGTCTTTCACCCATTATTGTTTGTGCTAATTAACCCTGCAATTGTATGAAGGAGTTCTATGTTGATATGTATGATAATGTGTATTGTAGTTAGGGAGTCACATCGGCTGCTTTAAGGGATTAGTTAATTAGCTCATATTAGTTTATGTTTCTGGTTACAAGTGTATTGTTAGAGTAATATGAGCAGGGGGGAACCTCCTCTTTAACTGTATATAAGACTTGTATTTTGGTTCTAATCAAGAGTCCATGTTCAGCAACTAAACAAGTATCGTCTTGTTTTGTGCTTGTGAGCGGTTGGAATATCTGATATCTATATTCAGACTGGGAGGAATCGGTATATGACAAATGCACTCAAGCGGAGTGTGGGACATTTTGTTACATTGGTGGCAAGCAGTGGGACGCTTCCTGCATTTTGGGACAACCAAACCTCCACCTGGATCCAAGGTCCGGATAGCAGGAGAGGAGAGGTACAGATACCAGCTGCCATGGAAGAGGAATTCAGGAGGTTGCGAGAGATGCAGATACAGCACAGAGGGCCAATATCAGAGCAGGTCCTGCTGGGTTGGTTTGATTCTATCCGCTGTGAACCCTCGAAGGCAGTGCTAGCCCGTGAGCAGCGAAACCAGGGAAAAGTTTTCCCCTCCGTCCAGGAAAGTTACTGGTCGCAGTATGGGTTGCGGGTGCTGTTTTTGGGAGAAAAACCGAACAAGGAGCAGACAGCTGAATTAAGCAGGCTGGTCTGGGCAGAGATGCGGCTGGATGAGAGCTACAGAGCCCTCCGGTGGCATGTATCCCAAGCATGCCCTTGGATAGCAGGTGACAGCCCAATGGAAGGCTTTGGCTATGGCGGCCTGGGACTGTTGTATGTGAAGCTGACAGGGGACCCTAACTTTGGGAGTGATTTGGAGTGGTGGTTGGACGACATCATGGATTTCAGAGAAGGGCTACTGAACATCTCGGAAGTGCACTGGGCACTGGAAGATATAGAGTTTCTGGGCATTCAGGAATGGGAGCTGGAGATCGCCTACAGATGGCTGCTAGACTCTGCTCAGCGCTGGGCTCCCTTTGCCTGAGACTACCAGGAAATACCAGTTGACAACTCTGAAATCCTGGCTGAAGAGTCGGCAATGTGGCAGAGTAACAGTGTGCTTTGCCAACTTGCCCCTGCAGCTATGGACACGGAGGTCTTATGGTGGATGCAGCAAGTGCTGACTGACCTTGATTATCCTGTTTCTGCATGGGATTATCTTGGATGGAGGAATGTGCCTGTCCAGCAGTATGCCGAAGAATCAGCAGTGGAAAATCTGGAGATTGCCATCCCCAAAGCTGAAGTGCTGACAAAAGGGCAGAGCTCTGCTAACGTCTGCCCAGCACCAATAGCATCTTCTGGGTTCCACAGACAGGAGATGGTGAACCTCTATCCCCAGACACCAGTTGCAGAGATAGGGGATTTAATAGACTTTTCTGCTGAGGAAGTACAACCAGCAGAAGAGCTGGTATCAGGGCCAAACTTCACTGTGCTCTGCCCAGCACCAACAGCAGTATCTGTGGAGTTGCAAGGAACTTCCCCAGCTGAAGCGCTGGTCACCAGACAGAGGGTCCAAGACCTCTGCCCCACAGGCTCAGGGTGAGAAGGTAGCGATCACTTCCCAGCAGCAGATACAGGGGGAGAAGGGAGAGGAGGTGTTTGTTGTTCCTCCTCAACAGTCGGCCAGGGTGGAGAAAGCAGTCTTTCCTCCCCAGCAAAGATCCGTGCACCTGGGGGACAGTACCATAGACATGTTGTCCCCGCAGCCAGATGAGGGAACATAAAAGGAAGCAGCCAGCTCACCTCCGCAATGGCAGCTACACAGTATGGGAGTGGAGGAATCCAGCCTCCTGCCCCAGCGGTTAGCCGAAGCGGATGATGTGGAGTCCCCAGCAGAAGTGCTGGCAACAGGGCAGAGTGCTACCATCCTCTGCCCAGCACCGGCAACAACTGTGGAGATCCAGGGAGCCGGGGCAGTTGGCCCCTCTTTCCGATGACAAGCTGATGTAGTGGAGCTGCTACTCCCAGCTGAATGGCTGGCAACAGGGCATAGCGCCGCTGGCCTCCGCCTAGCACCTACAGTGTCTCTACAGCTTCAGAGAGCTGGGGGGATTGGCCCCTCTGCCCAGCAGCAGACCAAGCCCCAGAATTTTAAAAACCACCCAGCTGAAGCACTGGCAGCTGGACAGAGAGTCAATGACCTCTGTCCCACACCTACTGAGGTCAACTATTCCTTGCAGCCAAGATTGGAGATCACGCGGACAGACTATGTGAGTTCACTTTGCCAGACTAACGCTTGTCCAGACCAGATGGTGGTCTGGGACCTTGTTAGTCAACTTTTGATGGGGGAAAAATTTGACAGACCTACCCGGGACAGAGGCTTTTGGAGGGGACTGAATGCTCGCCTCTTGCCCACCGATCATGGGCCCTGTCATTTGGAGGAACAGTGCTCTTTGTGAGCTGTATGCCTGAGGACCTTAATTAGTCTACTATAACTTCTAAGAGTCTTTCACCCATTGTTGTTTGTGCTAATTAACCCTGCAATTGTATGAAGGAGTTCTGTGTTGATATGTATGATAATGTGTATTGTAGTTAGGGAGTCACCTCAGCTGCTTAAAGGGATTAGTTAATTAGCTCATGTTAGTTTATGTTTCTGGTTACAAGTGTATTGTTAGAGTAATATGAGCAGGGAGGAACCTCCTCTTTAACTGTATATAAGACTTGTATTTTGGTTCTAATAAAGCGTCCATGTTCAGCAACTAAATAAGTATCGTCTTGTTTTGTGCTTGTGAGCGGTTGGAATATCTGATATCTATATTCAGACTGGGAGGAAGCGGTATATGACGAAAGCACACAAGTGGAGTGTGGAACATTTTGTTAAACTCATGAATTAGGGATGGTCCGAACCCCCCCCCCCCCCCCCCGGTTCAGTTCGCTTCGCACCAAAACACGCGAACAGGCAAAAAGTTCTAGCAAACATGCAAGCCCTATGAAAATCTATGGGACACGAACATTATTAATCAAAAGTGCTAATTTTAAAGGCTTATATGGAAGTTATTGCCATAAAAAGTATTTAGGGGCCTGGGTCCTGCCCCAGGGGACATGTATCAAGCAGTGATTTTAATAATCTTTAAAGTGAAACAATAAAAATGAAATGTTCCTTTAAATATTGTGCCTGGGGGTCCATTTAGTCTGTCTATAAAGTGGTACATCTGTGTGATGTGTAGAACAGTGCCGCAGCAATAATGGCATTGCTAAAGGAAAAAATGTCAATATAGAAAAAATTCAGCGTAGACTGCAATCTAGATAAAAAAATCAAGGAAGAAACTGTGTGCGGGGTATATAGTGCAGTGCAAAGTATATATTACAGTGCATTGAAGTGGTTCAGGGGAACCCTATGACAGAATTAAGGAAAAAAATGGCATGGAGTCCCCCCAAAATCCATACCAGGCCCTTTGGGTTTGGTATAGATTTTAAGGGGAACTCCACGCCAAAATGTAAAAAAGAAAACAGCATCCACCCCAAAATCCATACTAGGCCCTTTGGGTCTTGGATAGATTTTAAAGGGAATTCCATGCCAAAATTGTTTAAAACATTGGTGTGGGGTCCCTCCCAAAATCCATACCAGACCCTTATCCAAGCATGCAGCCTGGAGGTCAGGAGAGCGCCCCCCCAAACCATACCAGGCCACATGCCCTCAACATGGGGAGGGTGCTGTGGGGTCCCCCTCAAAGCACCACATCCCCATGTTGATGGGGACAAGGACCTCTTCCCAACAACCCTGGCCATTGGTTGTCGGGGTCTGCAGGTGGGGGGGATTATTTGAATCTGGAAGCTCCTATAACCCCCCAGATATCGTCCCCCCATGTGAATGGGTAGGAGTACATTGTACCCCTACCCATTCACCAAAAGAAGTATCAAAAAGTAAAAACCACAATAGACAGTATTTTGACAATTCCTTTATTAAAAAAGAAAAAAAAAGTGTCCCATGATGTACATCCATTGTCAATCATGCCGCCTGACAGATGTGAAAAATAGAAATAAAAATGAAAAAACTCCGCCTCCATGGGAGGGCTCCTGCAGACTGCTGTATTTTCCCTTTGACAGCTCTTATATAGAGGCAAGGGGGGGCAACCCGGTGACAAAACCGAGTGACCCCGCCCCATCTGACATCACATGACATCACAGGATGTCAGAAGGGGCGGGGTCACTTGGTTATGTCACCAGGTGGCCCCACCCTTGTCTATATAACAGCTGTCATAGCCAAGAGACAGCAGTCAACGGGAGGCCTCCCATCGAGCGGATCTTTTTTTATAATTTTTTATTTTTTGGGCCCATCGGGCAGCGATTGAAGATGGATGGACATCTAGGGGAAACTTTTTTTTTTTTTAATAAAGGAATTGTCAAAACTGTCTGTTGTGGTTTTTACTTTTTGACACTTTTTTTTTGAATGGCTAGTGGTACATTGTACCCAATACCCATTCACATAGGGGGGGCAGGATCTGGGGGGATAAAGGGGGCTTCCAGATTCCGATAAGCCCCCTGCCCGCAGACCCCGAAAACCAATGGCCTGGGTTTTTTGGAAGAGGCTCTTGTCCCCAAAGCACCCTCCCAATGTTAAGGGTAAGCGGCCTGGTATGGTTCAGGAGGGGAGGAGGCGCTCGCTCACCCCCCCTTTTCCTGGCCTGCCAGGCTGCTTGCTCAGATAAGGGTCTGGTATGGATTTAGGGGGGAACCCACACCAATTTTTTTTTACATTTTGGCATGAAGTTCCCCTTAAAATCTATGCCAGACCCAAAGGGCCTGGTATGGATTTTGGGCCCCACACTGTTTTTGTTTTTTACATTTTGGCGTGGAGTTCCCCTTAAAATTTATACCAAACCCAAAGGGCTTGGTATGGATTTTGGGGGGGGGGACATGCCATTTTTTCTTAATTCTGTCATAGGGTTCCCCTTAACCACTTTAATGCACTGTAATATATACTCTGCACTGCACTATATACCATGCACTGTATTATATATACTACACTGACTGCACTATATACTCTGAACTGCATTATATATACTATACGGACTGCACTATATACTCTGCAGAAAAATTGGGCCTTGGGTGCTGGTGGTGCCAGAACATTGTAACCCCTCACAGTTACTCTTGTTGGGCACAGGAACGGGTCGTGCTGTTAAAAATGAGTTCAATGATTGAAATTACATGCCCCAGTCAAACAGGTGCAGACACATTGGGCCTTGGGTGTTGAAGGTGCCAGAACAATGTAACCCCTCACAATTACTCTTGTTGGGTGCAGAAATGGGCCCTGCTGTTAAAAATGTGTTCAATAATTGAAATTACATGCTCCAGTCAAAAAGGAGCAGAACAATTGGGCGTTGGGTGTTGGTGGTGCCCTAAACCAAAAATATTGTAGCAAGCTAGCATCATCAAGGATCAGGATGGAATAGGATAGGCAGCATAGGCAGTCTTCAAGTTATCCCAGATCCCCAGCAAATTCAATCAGTTACATCAGCATCAGAGGCCTGATAGCTGCTGATCCAGGACTGGATTTATTTTTATGAATGTAAGCCTATTACAGAGTCTGTGGACAGGTGCTGGATGCAGGACAGGCCAGTAGCTTAATTGCATATTGAACAAGCTCTGGACAGTGGTCCGTTGTCTAGACTCAGTAACCCAGTGGATGCTCAGTTGGAAAGGTCTTCAAGTCTACTCTTGCTCCTAGATATTCCTGCACCATATAATGCAGATCCTGGCGATGGTTGCTTGAACCTATCAGCCCTGGGCGCTGAGGCATCGGTCAGCAGTCCACCTTCTCCGCCGCTCTTCCTCTGACCGAACAAAGCCTCAGAAACACATTGCACAGCACCATGAAATGGTAACCTCCCTGGGTCTGGAAAGGCATTATGCAAACTTTTCTTAATGGCATCTTCAAGATCCTCTGCTCCGTCTGCAAAGGCAGAATGAGCTCTGCAACTTTACCCTTGTAACGTGGATCAAGAAAGTTTGCCAGCCAGTAGTGATCCCTCTCCTTGATACCACAAATCCTAGGGTCCTTTCAGCTTTGCAGAATCAGGGAGCCCATGCAGCGTAAGTTTGCAGATGCATGAGATTCTGAGTCCTCTGGGTCACTAAGGATGACATTGTCAAGAACTACCTCCTCCCAGCCACGTACAACTCCTTGGGTTTCTGGGGACTGAAAACCATCCCTTGAAGACTGCTGCTCGTTATTCTCTACATCCATGCTGACACAAGCCTCCTCCTCTTTTTTCTGTGTGTTTGGCGGCCCCGAAGGGATGCTATCTGCATAAAGGGGGCCTTGAGAGGAAAGGAAGTCCTCTTCCTCCCGCTGTTCTGCCTCAAGTGCCCTGTCCATGATTCCACAAAATGTGTGCTCCAGCAGGAAGACTAGAGGGACAGTGTCACTGATGCATGCATTGTCACTGCTCACCATCTTTGTTGCCTCCTCAAATTGTGACAGAACAGTGCATGAATCCTTAATCAGTAGCCACTGGCATGCCGAAAAGAAGCCAAGTCCCCTGAGCCTGTCCTGGTGCCATACTCACACAGGTACTCATTGATGGCCCTCTGCTGTGTTTGCAGCCGCTGCAGCATTGCCAATGTTGAGTTCCAACTGGTGGGCATGTCACAAATGAGGCGGTTGGTGGGCAGCTTGAATTCCCGTTGAATGTCAGCCAGCCGAGCACTGGCATTGTATGACCACCAGAAATAACCACAGACTTTTCTGGCCTGCCTCAGGAAATCTTGGAGGCCTGGGTACCTGGTCAAGAAACCCTGCACTACCAAATTCAGGACAAGTGCCAAGCATGGAACATGTGTCCAGTGTCCCTGTTGGAGGGCGGAGAGAAGGTTGGTGCCATTATCGCATACAACCATTCCTGGCTCAAGCTTTCGTGGCTTCAACCACCTTTGAGCCTGCCCCTGCAGAGCTGACAGAATCTCTGCCCCAGCGTGGCTCCTGTCCCCTAGACAGACCAACTGAAGCACCACATGGCATCTTTTAGCATGACTGCTTGTGTAGCCCCTTGAAAGCTTAGGGAGCACTGCTGGTTCAGAAGACAATTCTGCAGAAGAGGCCATAGAGGAGGAGTGGAGCAGACAGATGTGGCGGCAGAATCACCACCAGCTTTTTGGAAGCGTGGTGGTGGTACAAGCTCCAACACTGAACCCTGTCCTGCATCCTTCCCAGCTGCCAGCAGAGTTACCTAGTGTGCTGTGAAGTAAAGGTAACGTCCCTGAACATGTCTCCTGGACCATGAGTACTAATATGAACCTTGCTGTTGAATGCCGTGTCCAACGTGGCCAAAACATTGCCTTCCACATGACGGTAGAGAGCTGGAATGGCCTTACGTGAAAAGAAATGTCTATTTGGAACCTGCCACTGTGGTACAGCACATTCCACAAATTCATAAAAGGGGGCAGCGTCTACCAGCTGAAAAGGCAGCAGTTGCAGTGCTAGCAATTTGAGCAAGCTAGCATTTAGATGCTAAGCATGTGGATGGCCGGGACAGTATTTTTTTTGCGGTTCAGCAACTGGGGTAGCAAAATTTGCCTGCTGAAATCAACTGGTGTTGTACTGCTAGCAGATTGACTGTAAGTAATTGTGGCACCTATTGCTATATCTTTATTCCTCTCAGTGCAAGTTTTTGAGAGGACTTGAGGTATAGTAGGGGTTGAGATCCCAGATGATGAGCAGGGAGAAGTCCGCTTTTTTTTATAATGTGGGTCTTTCAGGTGCTGTTGCCAAAGGACTGCATGGCAGGTCATCATATGTCTGGTCAAGCATGTGGTGCCCAAGTTGGTGCTGTTCTGGCCACGCTTGATCTGCTTCAGACAGATTGCAAACAGCAACGGTGTGATCTACTGTGTGTGTCGAAAAAAGCCCACACCAAATGAACTTTTGAAAGTCAGCGGGGATTTAGCAGCGCCCTGCACCCGTGGAACTCTGTGGTGAAATGCAATAGGGTGGCTGTCCTTAAGCTGGCTCCTGGAGGACATCCTGCCTCGTTGGAGTTGTGATTCCTCTTCACTTTTCTCCTCTCTTCTCTCAGGCACCCAGGTACAGTCAGTGACCTCATCACCCCCTCCCTCCTCGTCACTGGAGCAAATTTGGTAGTATGTCTTAGCTGGGGGAACATGACTGCTAGTGTCTTGTCCTTCTGTGGTACCCCCTCTCTCTAGGCTCACATTACTCCATTCTTCAACCTGGGAACCAACATAGGATCCTTCAAATTGCTGCGCATCCTCCAGCAGCTTGTAATTGACACTATGGTTGAGAAATTCTGGTGATTGTTCTGTGCATGATGGTGGAACTATGGAAGGAGTAACTGTGGACAAGGAGCCGGTAGAATAGGCCGCTTTGGCAGCTGTGTTGGAAGGAAAACTAATAAGAGCCTGGGCAGGGCTTTAGGCCTGGGCCCCCCCAGCCTGACCACCAACATTCCCCAGGGTCCCGCCCACTGGCTGTCCCACCAAATCTGCACACTAGCCATCCCACCAAGTCCTTTAGTGCTTCAGCCCCCCTCACACCTGTACGCTCTCAGCCCTCCTCACACCTGTATGCTCTCAGCCCCCTCACACCTGTACGCTCTCAGCCCCCTCACACCTGTACGCTCTCAGCCCCCTCACACCTGTACGCTCTCAGCCCCCTCACACCTGTACGCTCTCAGCCCCCCTCACACCTGTACGCTCTCAGCCCCCTCACACCTGTACGCTCTCAGCCCCCTCACACCTGTACGTTCTCAGCCCCCTCACACCTGTACGCTCTCAGCCCCCTCACACCTGTACGCTCTCAGCCCCCTCACTCCTGTACGCTCTCAGCCCCCTCACACCTGTACGCTCTCAGCCCCCCTCACACCTGTACACTCCCAGCACCACTCACATGTGTATATATGACATGCACGTACACACATACAGGCATGTATACACACACAAGACATGTACACATACAGAGACATATACACACATAGGCATGTATACACACAGGCATATGTACACACACAGGTATGTACACACACAGAGACATACGCATACAGGCATGTACACACAAGACATGTACACACACACAAGACATGTACACACAGAGACATGTACACACAGAGACATATACAAACAGAGACATGTACAAACAGAGACATGTACACACAGAGAATTGTACACACAGAGAAATGTACGCAGTCACACACACAGCCCCCCCCTGCACAACAGCCCTTACTTGTAAGGTGGTCCTAGTCCCAGCTCTTGTTTCCACATGCAGAGGGGTGCACATGCAGGAAATTGCCAGAGGTGGCGGCAAAGAGCCTGATGTCAGCTCAATGACAGAGCAGGAGCCTGCTGACACACACACATACAGGAGCATCCACGGAGCTCCTCTGCACCCGCCCCCGCCTTCTCACATACCTGCCAGATGGCCGGGCCCGTCCACATGCTGGGGCCCCTTACAAGTGTATGGGCTGTACCCCCCCTGATGGCGGCCCTGAGCCTGGGTGACAGAGGATGAGGGGGATGAGGATGGCTTTGTTATCCACTTCACCAACTCTTCTGCTAGTTGTGGCTCAATAACACGGCCAGCAGCAGAAAAAACAGACAAGTGTGCCCCACACAGAGGATGCACCATGTCCACGATCACCACTTTTCACTGTAGACACAGAGGCTGTATCCCCTCTTTTAGTGGCCTGTGAGTGTCTGCCTTTCCTTGATGGTGATTTTTTTCACACCACACTACACTGTATTATATACTGCACACCAATTGCACTGTATTATACTCTACACCGATTTCACTTTATTATATACTGTACACACTACAACTTCAAGTTGAAGTGAAACTGAAAAGTAGACAGTTGGATGGGGAAGGTTGGAAGGGGTTTGTGGGCTCTATAAGGAGTCTGTGACTGGAGAGAGAGACCAGAGACATCTATGATTGCTACACAGTGGCAAATACTGTGACTGCCGGCACCCCTGTAGGGGAAAGACAATCTGGTGAGTGAAAGCAGTATCAGAGTATGCAGATAAGGCACTATTAAAGAGCCAGCACCTGGATAAGAAGTTTTCCTACAGAAATTTGTTTCCCAGAGATTGAACATCTTAAAATTACTTCAAAAGAACTTTTTTCACAACCAATGGAACTTTTCCTATCCAATAACACTGGTTACAAACACAATAGTCACTCTTTATGCTTGATTTTTATACAAATTTTTGTATGATTTAGCACCAGTCACTTTATTGTATTCAACAGCACAGTTTTTTTGCACCAATGCACTTTACTGTATTGAACCAAGCCGATGAAATAACTGTGGCACTTTATTATTTTTTAATTTCACATTTACTATAATGAGGTAATTAACACCCAAAGTATTCACGCTATTATCTCTGGTATATATAGGAGTTTTCATTTATGGTTTAAAGTTTACCACTTAGAAGTAAAACTCAAGTTTTCACAGGAATTATACACCATGCAAATATATAGAGGAATTGTTCACTATGGGAACTAAATCCCTCTAACTCCATTAGGGCAGCGCCATCCTGCTTTTTACAAACCCAAAAAAGTGTGCCATAGGCCTGGTGGAGGCCAAATACCTTGGGTATGTTATTGGCTGGGGACTGGTCAAGCCTCAGACCAATAAGATTGAGGCAATTCAAAAATGGCCCCAACCGGTAAACAAAAAACAAGTTGGGGCCTTCCTGGGCATTACGGTGTATTACAGACGGTTTATACCCAACTTTGCCACCATTGCCGCCCCTCTGACTGACCTGACAAAGGGTAGAGGGTCGGTCATGGTCAAATGGAATCCTGAATCCGAGGAGGCGTTTCAGAAATTAAAGCAGGCCCTTTGTATACTACCGGTACTAGTGACCCCGGACTTCACAAAGGATTTTGTGGTACAGACAGACTCCTCTGAGGTGGGCCTAGGGGCTGTACTGTCCCAGAACAGAGATGGTGAGGAACACCTGGATGTATACCATAGTTGCCAACATTGTAAAAAAAATTTCAGGGACACTTTTTTTGGCTGTAGGCAGAGTCACATTATAATTAGGGGGCGGGGCATGCATTTGTAGGCATGGCATAGGACAAACGGGCGTGGTTTCCGCAAAATAGTGGCTGTGGCTTAAGTGGGCATGGCTCAAAGGGGTGTGGTTAGAGTCTGAGATGAATGAGGAATGGAGAAGGAAAGGGGGAAAGGGGGGAGAGGGATGGAGGGACAGCAGCCCCAGATCCTACACCACAATAACAATATATGTATTCCAGAGTTTAACAATCAGCAGATAAAGATACTACAAACACCTGGTGTTAGCGCTTCAATCATCCCGGCACCATGGTTGTCATGGTGTCAGGATGATTGAAGCACATTATTTCTATTATTGCATTGTAATATAAAATGAAATCATTCAACTCACCATAATGCAGAATCAGTGGGAGCCCTGAGCGTGTCACCTGCCACGTCGCCTGCCACCAAATGCCATCAGGTGCCCCCAGCAGAGTCCGTCCTTACATCAGGTGCCCTCAGAGGAGTCCCTCCTTACATCAGGTGCCCCCATCAGTGGAACTTTCCTCACATCTGTGTCCCCATCAGTCCTCCTTACATGTGGTGTCCCCATCAGTCCACTTTACATGTCGTGGTGTCCCCATCAGTCCTCCTTACATGTCGTGGTGTCCCCATCAGTCCTCCTTACATGTCGTGGTGTCCCCATCAGTCCTCCTTACATGTTGTGGTGTCCCCATCAGTCCTCCTTACATCTGGTGTCCCCATCAGTCCTCCTTACATCTGGTGTCCCCATCAGTCCTCCTTACATCTGGTGTCCCCATCAGTCCTCCTTACATCTGGTGTCCCCATCAGTCCTCCTTAAATCTGGTGTCCCCATCAGTCCTCCTTACATCTGGTGTCCCCATCAGTCCTTACACCTGGTGTCCCCATCGGTCCTCCTTACATCTGGTGTCCCCATCAGTCCTCCTTACATCTGGTGTCCCCATCAGTCCTCCTTACATGCCTGTGGTGTCTTCATCAGTGGAGTTCTCCTCACTCAACGTCCGTCCCCAGCAGCGGAGCCGGCCTAACATCAATGTCCCCATCAGCAGAGTCCTCCTGTGTGTCCCCGGCAGCAGAGCCCATCTTCATGCCACATTTGTTGTGTCCCCTTCAGCGGCAGCTAGTTTGTTCCTGGGTTTCTCTGTGTGTTCAGTGGAGAGGGGAGGGGCCTCCCCTCTCCACTGAACACAAGGGGATTAGTCAGCGGTGGCCATCTTCTTGTAGCCCACCGGCTGTTTTTGCTAAAACATTCCCAAGACAAAAAGCAAAATCCCGGGAATTTAATCGGGACGAGCTCCGATCAGGACGAGGGTCCCAAAATCGGGATTGTCCCGGGAAAATCAAAACTGTTGGCAAGTATGATATACCTGAGTCGGAAACTGAACAAGCATGAAAAAGACTATGCTATGTCGAAAAGGAGTGTCTCATTATGAAAGGGGCCTTAGACTCCCTGAAGTATTACTTGTTGGGGAGGTCATTTAAGCTGGTCACCGACTATGCTCCCCTAAATTAGATGTGTAACAACAGGGCGAAAAATGGCCGCGTGACAAGGTGGTTCCTGGCTTTACAGCCCTTAAAGTGTACAGTAGAGCATAGGCCGGGAAAGCTCCAAAACAATGCGGATGCCCTCTCCCGCATGCACTGTATGCTTGGGACAATTGCTCAGCTGCAAGGGCTTGAGCAGAGGGGGAGGATATGTGACGGTATGTGAGGTGAGGTAATGGATAATCGCTATACAGTCAGGTCCATAAATATTGGGACATCAACACAATTCTAATCTTTTTGGCTCTATACACCACCACAATGCATTTAAAATGAAACAAACAAGATGTGCTTTAACTGGAGACTTTCAGCTTTAATTTGAGGGTATTTACATCCAAATCAGGTGAACGGTGTAGGAATTACAACAGTTTGTATATGTGCCTCCCACTTTTTAAGGGACCAAAAGTAATGGGACAATTGGCTGTTCAGCTGTTCCATGGCCAGGTGTGTGTTATTCCCTCATCATCCCATTTACAAGGAGCAGATAAAAGGTCCAGAGTTCATTTGAAGTGTGCTATTTGCATTTGGAATCTGTTGCTGTCAACTCTCAATATGAGATCCAAAGAGCTGTCACTATCAGTGAAGCCATCATTAGGCTGAAAAAACAAAACAAACCCATCAGAGAGATAGCAAAAACATTAGGTGTGGCCAAATCAATTGTTTGGAACATCCTTAAAAAGGAAGAATGCACCGGTGAGCTCAGCAACACCAAAAGACCCGGAAGATCACGGAAAACAACTGTGGTGGATGACCGAAGAATTCTTTCCCTGGTGAAGAAAACTCCCTTCACAACAGTTGGCCAGATCAAGAACACTCTCCAAGAGGTAGGTGTATGTATGTCAAAGTCAACAATAGGGGTGCAACGGATCGTTGCCGATCCGTGATCCGTACGGATCACCCTCTGCGGATCGGCACACCCGCGATCCGCGGAGCACTTTTTGGGCCTCAGCCATAGGAAAGGCCCCGGCTTCGGCCTAGCTCCGGAGCGGCGGCCATCTTGGTACACCCGGAAGTGGCGGCTGTCTCGACAGGAAGTGATGTTTCGTCGCCGCCATCTTGCTACACCCCACACTCCTGCACAGTACAATAATGGTAGAGTGAGAAGGGGGCAAGCGGACATCTTGTTACACCCACCGGAGTTTTAAATTTAATTTTCAACACAAAACTGAGCTTATATGCACAAATACTGTATTTATGCATATAAGCTCGGTTTTGTGTTGAAAATAGCTTTTAAATCTAAAACTCCGGTGGGTGTAACAAGATTTGTGTGGTTTTTTTTTTCTTTTGGTTTTTTTTTTTTTGGTTTTTTTTTTTTTGGTTTTTTATGCTGATCCGAGGATCGATCCGATCTGTGACTCTGATCCGAGGATCGATCCGATCCGTGAGATTTTTGATCCGTTGCACCCCTAGTCAACAATCAAGAGAAGACTTCACCAGAGTGAATACAGAGGGTTCACCACAAGATGTAAACCATTGGTGAGCCTCAAAAACAGGAAGGCCAGATTAGAGTTTGCCAAACAAGATCTAAAAAAACCTTCACAGTTCTGGAACAACATCCTATGGACAGATGACACCGAGATCGACTTGTACCAGAGTGATGGGAAGAGAAGAGTATGGAGAAGGAAAGGAACTGCTCATGATCCAAAGCATACCACCTCATCAGTGAAGCATGGTGGTGGTAGTGTCATGGCGTGGGCATGTATGGCTGCCAATGGAACTGGTTCTCTTGTATTTATTGATGATGTGACTGCTGACAAAAGCAGCAGGATGAATTCTGAAGTGTTTCGGGCAAATATTATCTGCTCATATTCAGCTAAATGCTTCAGAACTCATTGAATGAATGAATGATTTGTATAGCGCTGCAGTTGCAAACTGAATCGCCTCAAGGCGCTGGCATTGGACGGCGCTTCACAGTGCAGATGGACAATGACCCGAAGCATACTGTGAAAGCAACCAAAGAGTTTTTTAAGGGAAAGAAGTGGAATGTTATGCAATGGACAAGTCAATCACCTGACCTGAATCCGATTGAGCATGCATTTCACTTGCTGAAGACAAAACTGAAGGGAAAATGCCCCAAGAACAAGCAGGAACTGAAGACAGTTGCAGTAGAGGCCTGGCAGAGCATCACCAGGGATGAAACCCAGCGTCTGGTGATGTCTATGCGTTCCAGACTTCAGGCTGTAATTGACTGCAAAGGATTTGCAAACAAGTATTAAAAAGTGAAAGTTTGATGGATGATTGTTAATCTGTCCCATTACTTTTGGTCCCTTAAAAAGTGGGAGGCACATATACAAACTATTGTAATTCCTACACCGTTCACCTGATTTGGATGTAAATACCCTCAAATTAAAGCTGAAAGTCTGCAGTCAAAGCACATCTTGTTCATTTCATTTCAAATCCATTGTGGTGGTGTATAGAGCCAAAAAGATTAGAATTGTGTCAATGTCCCAATATTTATGGACCTGACTGTATATATATATATATATATATATATATATATATATATATATAAATATTATAGCCCTCAAACTCCACTCGCATTTTGTGAGGAAGGTCTGCCTGGGGGGGGGGGGCGAGCAGCGCCGGCAGTCTGGGTGAATTGGAGTCCTTCTCCCAGCGATCGCGGAGGGGAAGAGAAAGAGCCGCCCAGATGATCAGAGTGCAGGGAACACAGCAATAACAGCTTTCATTTCACATTTCTGTGTTCCTCGCTGTCACATACAGCCCCTCCTCCTGGTCCTGGGACTTTGATGGACAGATCACCTGTCCAATCCCAGGACAGGACAGGCGATCCGTCAATCAAAGTTCCCCGGCCAAGCTGTATGTGACTTTGAGCGGAAGGAACACAGCAATTGAAATTAAAGCTACTATAGCTGTGTTCTGATCATCCGGACGGCTCTCCTGTTCCTCTCCTCCCCTGCACAGGTAGCCTGCATTGGTGGACAATGGGCTGCATTGGTGGGCACTGATAAAGTTGTTTTTAATAATTTTTTTAACTTAATTCTGCATAAAAAATTTAAGTGTCATTTTATGAAGGCGTGGAGTTCACCAGAGCTTCATAGGTTGCCACTGGAGTCCTCTTCCCCTCCTCCATGACGACATCACGGAGCTGGTGGATGTTAGAGACCTTGCGCTCCTCCACCTTCCCTTTGAGGATGCCCCACAGATGCTCAATAGGGTTTAGGTCTGGAGACATGCTTGGCCAGTCCATCACCTTTATCCTCAGCTTCTTTAGCAAGGCAGTGGTCATCTTGGAGGTGTGTTTGGAGTCGTTATGTCGGAATACTGCCCTGCATATGGTGTATGTGTGTGTGTGTGTGTATATATATATATATAGACAGAGATTATATTATATATATATATTTAAAAATAATCACACACTAACGTGTCTAATCTAGCTCACGTTCTCTCAATCTCCTCCACGTATTCACATATGGCCGCCGTGTAAGCAGCCTTATATAGTGTGGGGCGTGGACTTAGCTTTCTGAGCCATGATTGGCCAAGGGCACCCTGCCTCTGGCCAATCATGGCTCTCACAGCATATCGAGCTGTGATTGGCCAAAGTATGCAGGTCAGGTGCATGCTTTGGCCAATCAGCAGTCGTCAATGCACTGCGATCTCATAGTGCATAATGGGGCAATCCGCGGCGATGCCACAAACGCCCCTTATATTCGTTTGTTCTACGAACACCCGATGTTCGAGGTTGAACTTACATTTGACTCGAACATTGGGACCATCCCTAGAAATAATAGTACAGCCAGAATATGGGCAGCTTTACTGATATCCATTAACAAAGTCCAAACACCCCTATAGTAGATGATATGGGGGGCCAATGGGACACATTACCTCTCTTAGGTCAAGTAGACACTCCACCCCCCACTTATTTATATCCCTTCAAAAGGTAACTCAATGCTGGACAATAATATTCAAGTTAATAGACTGTATCATGTAGCTATTCAGAGATATTAATACCTGTATAAAACTGTATCTGGGACATGGTCATAAACATACATGATTGGTCAAGTCATTTTTGTCACCACCCCCCTGAGGTCCAGAAAAGAGGACTGCAACCACAGATGACGTCTCTCTCCCTTTAACATCAACACATTATGAGATCCATTGTACCATTCTGCCTGCTGATTGCTGAACCAGGACTTGGAAAGTATTGTCATTTCTTCAACCCTTTTTTGTTTTGTGGTTACCTCTTTATTCTCTTGTAATCCCTTTTACTGTAAATATTTTCTACCTTTTCATTATTAAACAATATTAACCTCTTCCGGACCGCCTTCCACACATTTACTGTGGCAAAGTGGCCCGGCTGTGCGAAGCGAGGTACCTGTACATCCATCTGTGCAGCAGCCTCTGTGGGGCGCTTGTGCCAGTTGGATAGAGGGGGAGCCAATCAGCGGGTCCAGCAGATGCGATGTCTGCTGGCCACCTGCGATCGCTTTCCAGAGAGGCAGAACGGCGATCTGCCTACATAAACAAGGCAGATCGCTGTTCTGTCAGGGGAGAGCATGGAGATCTGGAGGAACATGAAGGAACACGGATCTCTGTGTTTCCCAGTCATACCATCCCCCACACAGTTAGCAAGCACCCCTTAGGGACACACTTAACCCTTTCATCGCCCCTGGTGTTAACTCCTTACCAGCCAGTGTAATTTATACAGTGACAGTGCTTTTTTTTTAGCATTGATCACTGTATTAGTGTCACTGGTCCCCAAAAAGTGTTACTTGGTGTCAGATTTGTCCGCCACAATGTCACAGTCCCGCTAAAAATCGTAGATCGTCACCATTACTAGTAAAAATATAAAAAAAATTAAAAAAGGCTGTAAATCTATCCCATAGTTTGTAGATGTGATAACTTTTGTGAAAAATAATCAATTTGCTAATCAGTGCTGTATCGTAAAGAATGGCCTGGTCATGAAGGGGGGTAAAACCTTCTGGAGCTGAAGTGGTTAAGAATAGTGTTTAAAGGAGAAGTCCAGCCTGAGATCGTTTAGTTGGGCTTCTAATGGGTCACAGTAGTGCAATCCCTTTTGCACTACTGTGACCCTGTTCACCGCTCTCTGCTGACATCACTGCCATCAGTCCAGGCACCGCGTCATCCCGACAATGAAGTCGGGATCCACCAGGTGCCTGGACTGATGCTCGTCTCAGCCTCTCAGCACTCCAGTGAGTGTGGAGGAACAGAGGAGAGCTGCTGATTGACATTCAGCATCTCTCCGCTCCGGGAGCTGAAAGAACCGAGCCATCAGCAAAGTTTGATCGCTCAGTTCTCAGTGTAGAGGTGTCGGGGGACAGATACAGCATTCACCTAGGTAAGTATAAAAGGGGAAACCCCCCCATACTTCTCTTTTAAATGATCTCTAATGCCCCAACGTAGAGCTCAGAGTCGCCGTCTCTTGAAGAGCGCTCCTGTGGTGTAAATCTCTGAATATCCCACTTCCCATCCCGCCCATTATTATATGATGTCCGTAGGAGGGATCTCCCATCCTAGGCGGGCATCATATGATGTCCTGGGCTTCCCAGCCATCTGGGGGGCGCGTCACTCTGGAGCCGCGTGCACGGCGGCCGCTATGTCCATCAGGCACCCACGATTGCCCATTAACAGAGCAGGACCTGTCAGGTGAGAGGAGACCGATTGTGTGTTCCCAGTACAGAGGAACACCAATCGGTCTCCTCCCCTTGAGAGTCCCCGCCCCCTAATGTTAGAATCACCCCCTAGGTAACACAATTAACCCCTTGATCTCCCACCAGTGTTAAACCCTTCCCTGCCAGTGACATTTATACAGTAATCAATGCATTTTTAATCGCACTGATCGCTGTATAAATGTGAATGGTTCCAAAATGGTGTCAAAAGTGTCCGATATGTCCACCGCAATGTCGCAGTCACAATAAAAATCGCAGATCATTACTAGTAAAAAAAAAAAATAATAATAAAAATGCCATAAAACTATCCCATATTTTGTAGACACTATAACTTTTGCACAAACCAATCAATATACGCTTATTGCGATTTTTTTTTTTTTTTTTACCAAAAATATGTAGAAGAATACGTATCGGCCTAAACTGTGGAAAAAAATTGGGGTATTTATTACAGCAAGAAAGTAAAAGATATTGTTTTTTTTCAAACTTGTCGCTGTTCTTTTGTTTATAGCATAAAAAATAAAAACCGCAGAGATGATCAAATCACACTAAAAGAAAGCTCTATTTGTGGGGAAAAAAATGATAAAAAATGTCATATGGATACATTGTCGTACGACCGCGCAATTGCCATTCAAATTGCGACAGCGCTGAAATCTGAAAATTGTCCTAGGCAGGAAGGGGGTGAAAATGCCCGGTATTGAAGCGGTTAAAGAGTTCATTGCTTAGTTATCCAAACCCAGCGACAATCACTCTCAGTCTGCTGGCGCTTAGATTGTGTCCCGCAAGCTGGAGAATCTTTGTGGCGGGTGAGGCTGGGAGTGACGTTGTTGTGTATCGGTGACAGCGCGGTGTGAGGAGGACCTGTCATTTGTCACAAGTTGGTGAAGGTGACAGTGGTCTGACCCACGTTTGTCACATGGATATCTTGGATAGTGTTGGATTTTTTTTATTCATTAGTCTCATGGGATTCCAGATGGTTCTACGTCAATGTGTGTTATATGAGGGGGGAGGGGAGAGTACACTGTGACCTGACTGGGATCTGTATTCTGTCTGTACAGGAAATGGCCAGAGTGTTCAGGAGGAAATATTCACCCGGCCGGGATCTGACCTTCTCCTCCACATCAGACGTGATCTCATCCTCAATGATCCAGATACAAAGAAATGTGAGCAGGTTAAATGGTTCTATAAGAAATCTCCTGGAGACTGGAAAGAAATAGCTAAATACACGTTTTGTAAGCTGTCTAATGCCAACCTTTTCTCCAATATGAGGATATCAGAGAATGGAAGTCTGATCATATCCAGTGTGACTCTGGAGAATGACGGGAAATACCGTGTGGATATACGCAACTCTACATCCAGTCTTATACAGAGAGATTACTACATCGTCCATGTAGAAGGTAAGTCCATCCAACCCCCACCCCCAGTCCTAGCAGTGTCCTCCCCGCTCCGTGTCTTTATATACACCGTCCATGTAAAAGGTAAGTCCATCCAACCCCCACCCCCAGTCCTAGCAGTGTCCTCCCCGCTCCGTGTCTTTATATCCATACTAGACATGTGCAGAACCAAAACATTTGTTTGCTTTTGTTTCCATTCTTTATTTACATTTTTACACAATTAAATTTGTTTAGTTAACCGCTTGTTGACCAGCGCACACCGATTTACGTCGGCAGAATAGCACTGGTAGGCAAAAGGACGTACAGGTACGTCCCGTTTAAGAAGCAGTGTCGGGGGAGCGCCGCGGTCTCCGTGGGTCCCCTGGACTCGATGTCCGCCGGGTGCCTGCGATCGTGTCACGGAGAGGAAGAATGGGGCGATGCATTTGTCATCGGGAGCAGTGATCGCTGTCATGTGAGTTGAAGCCCCTCCCCCCCAGAGTTACAATCACTCCCTAGGACACACTTAACCCCTTCATCGCCCCCTAGTGGTTAACCCATTCCCTGCCACTGTCATGTACACAGCAATCAGTGCATTTTTATAGCAATGATCGCTGTATAAATGACAATGGTCCCAAAATAGTGTCTAAAAGTGTCCGATGTGTCCGCCGCAATGTCGCAGTCCCGATAAAAATCACAGATTGCCGCCATTACTAATAAAAAAAAGTAAATAAAAATGCCATAAATCGATCCCCTATTTTGTAGACGCTATAACTTTTGCGCAAACCAATCAATATACGCTTATTGCGTTTTTTTTTTTTTTTTTTACCAAAAATATGTAGAAGAATACATATCGGCCTAAACTGAGGACAAAAAATGTTTTTATATATATTTCTGGGGGACATTTATTATAGCAAAAAGTAAAAAATATTGTGTTTTTTTCAAAATTGTCTTTTTTTTGTTTATAACGCAAAAAATATAAACAGCAGAGGTGATCAAATACCACCAAAAGAAAGCTCTATTTGTGGGAAAAAAAAAGGATGCCAACTTTGTTTGGGTACAACGTCGCACAACCGCGCAATTGTCAGTTAAAGCGACGCAGTGCCGAATCGCAAAAAGTGCTCTGGTCAGGAATGGAATAAAATCTTCCGAGGCTGAAGTGGTTAAATTTATTTTATCCGTTTAATTCATTTTCGGAATTTGTCTTATTTATTCGTATTCAAATCTATTCTAAAATTTTTCAAATCAATTTCAAACAGTTTCAAATTTGAATTGTTTTCGAATTTCCAAAGAGAATAAAATAAAATAGAAAAAAATATATAATAGAGTAAAACAGAACAAAATAGGATAGAAAATAAAAGAACAGAATATAATGGAATAGAATAGAAAGGAATAGAATAGAATTAAATAGATTATAACCATCTTCTGAAAACTGAATAGAAAAAAGAATAAAAACAATAGAAATAATATAACCATTTTCCAAAATTCAAATAGAATCAATTTGAAATTGAATAAAAAATAATATAGTGGAATAGAATAGAAAATAACACACTGGGATGGAGCTGATTCATCAACGTTGTAGGGTGGAGCTTCTTCCGACAGCAGCCAATCAGGTTTCACCTTACAATTAAAAACTGTGATTGGTCACTGTGGGTAGCCCCTCCCCTCTGTGCTCATTTTCCTCTCTCACTATGAGGATTCCATGCAGTTGATCTGGATGGTGGGAATTCTGCTGATGGTGACAATGGCGGATCTCCAGCTGGAAACACAGACGGGGTGTGAGGATCTCATCCTTCACCTGAGCGGGGAAATCTTCACCCCTCCCCCCTGTACAGATGTTGGAGGATTCCCAGCATGGAGCATTTACAGTTCCGAAGACTCTTTATCACCCTCATGTCTTATGTCATCCTGCCCGCCCTCCATGTCACACTGCCTCCCCTCCTGTCATGCTGCTCCCCCTCTTGTCATGCTGCCCCCCTCCTGTCACACTGCCCCCCCTCATGTCACACTGCTCCCCCCTCATGTCACACTTCTCCCCCCACTCATGTCACACTGCTCCCCCCTCATGTCACACTGGCCCCCCCTCATGTCACACTGGCCCCCCTCATGTCACACTGCTCCCCCTCATGTCACACTGCTCCCCCCTCATGTCACACTGCTCCCCCCCTCATGTCACACTGCTCCCCCCTCATGTCACACTGCTCCCCCCCTCATGTCACACTGCTCCCCCCCTCATGTCACACTGCTCCCCCCTCATGTCACACTGGCCCCCCCTCATGTCACACTGGCCCCCCTCATGTCACACTGCTCCCCCTCATGTCACACTGCTCCCCCCTCATGTCACACTGCTCCCCCCCTCATGTCACACTGCTCCCCCCTCATGTCACACTGCTCCCCCCCTCATGTCACACTGCTCCCCCCCTCATGTCACACTGCTCCCCCCCATGTCACACTGCTCCCCCCTCATGTCACACTGCTCCCCCCCTCATGTCACACTGCTCCCCCCCTCATGTCACAGTGCTCCCCCCCTCATGTCACACTGATCCCCCCTCATGTCACACTGATCCCCCCTCATGTCACACTGATCCCCCTTCATGTCACACTGGCCCCCCCTCATGTCACACTGCTCCCCCCTCCATGTCACACTGGCCCCCCTCATGTCACACTGCCTCCCCTCCTGTCATGCTGCTCCCCCCTCATGTCACACTGCCTCCCCCCTCCTGTCACACTGCTCCCCCCTCATGTCACACTGCCTCCCCCCTCCTGTCACACTGCTCCCCCCCTCATGTCACACTGCTCCCCCCTCATGTCACACTGCTCCCCCCCATGTCACACTGCTCCCCCCTCATGTCACACTGATCCCCCTTCATGTCACACTGCTCCCCCCTCATGTCACACTGCCCCCCTCATGTTACACTGCTCCCCCCTCATGTCACACTGCCCCCCCTCATGTCACACTGATCCCCCTTCATGTCACACTGCTCCCCCCTCATGTCACACTGCCCCCCTCATGTCACACTGATCCCCCCTCATGTCACACTGATCCCCCTTCATGTCACACTGGCCCCCCCTCATGTCACACTGCTCCCCCCTCCATGTCACACTGGCCCCCCTCATGTCACACTGCCTCCCCTCCTGTCATGCTGCTCCCCCCTCATGTCACACTGCCTCCCCCCTCCTGTCACACTGCTCCCCCCTCATGTCACACTGCCTCCCCCCTCCTGTCACACTGCTCCCCCCCTCATGTCACACTGCTCCCCCCTCATGTCACACTGCTCCCCCCCATGTCACACTGCTCCCCCCTCATGTCACACTGATCCCCCTTCATGTCACACTGCTCCCCCCTCATGTCACACTGCCCCCCTCATGTTACACTGCTCCCCCCTCATGTCACACTGCCCCCCCTCATGTCACACTGATCCCCCTTCATGTCACACTGCTCCCCCCTCATGTCACACTGCCCCCCTCATGTCACACTGATCCCCCCTCATGTCACACTGATCCCTCCTCATGTCACACTGCCCCCTCTCCTTCTTGTACTATCAACTGCTTTTTTAGGGCTTGTTCGTATGAGCAGCAGGGACTGACAGTCATCTGAAAAGAAATCCATGCTCAGATCACTTTTCAAAAGCATTTGACTGGCAGTGGAGAGGCAATATTTTGCCCTCTCACCACTTGTATTAACCCCCTAAATTCAGCATTACCACATGCCATGAACACAGTTGTGGGGTGTTTGCAGTGCACCCTTATTCACCTGGGGGTATACTCCCAGTCACAGTGTGTACACCCCTGCTGCTGCCTCTATAGCTAAAGGGAGAGCAGTTGGGGTTGGTAAAAACAGTTCAACTGCATGGTTTTATGGCCCCCCAACCTCACATGTGAACAAGCCCTTGGTTCACATCTGTGAGGCTGCGTGTAGGGTAGTCCATTCATTGCAATAGGCTGCCCCACCCACAGAAATGCAGAGAAAGGAGTCCCTGACCCTTTTTTAAAAATTGCACCACAAACTAGGGATGGGCCGAACACCCCCCTGTTCCATTCGCAGCAGAACTCCCAAACAGGGGAAATGTTCTAACCTGAACTGCACATCCAATTGAAGTCTACGGGAGCCGAACAGGAAAAATCAAAAGTGCCCATTTTGAAGGCTTTTATATAAGTAATTGGCCAAAAAATGGGTAAGGGGTCCGGGTAATGCCCTGGAGGACATGTATCAATAATTATTATTTTTTTTTTTTAAACTATCATTTTTTCAGGAACAGTGATTTTAATTATGCTTAAAGTGCAACAATAAAAATTAAAAACTCTTTTAAATGTAGTGCCAGGGGGGGGGGGTCCCTTTAATGTGCCTGTAAAGTGGTGCATCTGTAGCATGTATAAAACATTCTACAGCAAAAATGACATTTCTAAAGAAATAAAAATGAGTCAAATCGCATTTGAAATGAGTTGAAAAAAAATAAAGAAAAAATTGTGTGGGGTCCCCCCAAAATCCATACCAGATGCTTATCCGAGCATGCAGCCCAGCAGATCAGGAAAGGGGGGAATGAGTGAACATCCCCCCCGAACCATACCAGGCCACATGCCCTCAACATAAGGGGGGTGGGTGCCTTTCAGCGGTGGGGGTTCTTCCTCCCACCCCAAAGCACCTTGTCCTCATGTTGATGGGGACAAGGGCTTCTTCCTGACAACCCTGGACTGCAGTTGTCGGGGGGCTGCGGGTGGGGGCTTATGGGACAGGAGGGGGGCAGTGTGACAGGAGGGGGGCAGTATGACAGGAGAAGGATACAGTGTAATAGAAGCCAGAGGCAGTGTAGCAGGGGGTGATGCAGTGTGACAGGAGGGAGAAGCAGTGTGACAGGAGGTGGGAGACAGTGTGACAGGAGGGGGGAGGCAGTATGACAGGAGGGGGGAGGCAGTGTGACAGGAAGGTAGAGGCAGTGTGACAGGAGGGAGAGGCAGTGTGACAGGAGGGGAGAGGCAGTGTGACAGGAGGGGGGAGGCAGTGTGACAGGAGGGGAAAGACAGTGTGACAGGAGGGGAGAGGCAGTGTGACAGGAGGGGAGAGGCAGTGTGACAGGAGGGGAGAGGCAGTGTGACAGGAGGGGAGAGACAGTGTGACAGGAGGGGAGAGGCAGTGTGACAGGAGGGAGAAGCAGTGTGACAGGAGGGAGAGGCAGTGTGACAGGAGGGGGGAGGCAGTGTGACAGGAGGGGGGAGGCAGTGTGACAGGAGGGGAGAAGCAGTGTGACAGGAGGGGAGAGGCAGTGTGACAGGAAGGGGAGAGGCAGTGTGACAGGAGAGAGAAGCAGTGTGACAGGAGGGAGAGGCAGTGTGACAGGAGGGGGGAGGCAGTGTGACAGGAGGGGAGAAGCAGTGTGACAGGAGGGGGAGGCAGCGTGACAGGAGGGGAGAGGCAGTGTGACAGGAAGGTAGAGGCAGTGTGACAGGAAGGTAGAGGCAGTGTGACAGGAGGGGGGAGGCAGTGTGACAGGAGGGGAGAGGCAATGTGACAGGAGGGGAGAGGCAGTGGGACAGGAGGGGGGAGGCAGCATGACAGGAGGGGGAGGCAGCGTGACAGGAGGGGGGAGGCAGCGTGACAGGAGGGGAGAGGCAGTGTGACAGGAAGGTAGAGGCAGTGTGACAGGAGGAGGGGGGACAGTGTGACAGGAGGGGGGAGGCAGTGTGACAGGAGGGGGGAGGCAGTGTGACAGGAGGGGAGAGGCAGTGTGACAGGAGGGGGGAGGCAGTGTGACAGGAGGGGAGAGGCAGTGTAACAGGAGGGGAGAGGCAGTGTGACAGGAGGGGTGAGGCAGTGTTACAGGAGGGAGAGGCAGTGTGACAGGAGGGGAGAAGCAGTGTGACAGGAGGGGGGAGGCAGTGTGACAGGAGGGGAGAGGCAGTGTGACAGGAGGGGAGAGGCAGTGTGACAGGAGGGGGGAGGCAGCATGACAGGATGGGAGAGGCAGTGTGACAGGAAGGTAGAGGCAGTGTGACAGGAGGGGGGAGGCAGTGTGACAGGAGGGGAGAGGCAGTGTGACAGGAGGGGAGAAGCAGTGTGACAGGAGGGGAGAGGCAGTGTGACAGGAAGGGGAGAGGCAGTGTGACAGGAGAGAGAAGCAGTGTGACAGCAGGGAGAGGCAGTGTGACAGGAGGGGGGAGGCAGTGTGACAGGAAGGTAGAGGCAGTGTGACAGGAAGGTAGAGGCAGTGTGACAGGAGGGGGGGAAGCAGTGTGACAGGAGGGGAGAGGCAGTGTGACAGGAGGGGAGAGGCAGTGGGACAGGAGGGGGGAGGCAGCGTGACAGAAGGGGGAGGCAGCGTGACAGGAGGGGGGAGGCAGCGTGACAGGAGGGGAGAGGCAGTGTGACAGGAAGGTAGAGGCAGTGTGACAGGAGGAGGGGGGGGCAGTGTGACAGGAGGGAAGAGGCAGTGTGACAGGAGGCGGGAAGGCAGTGTGACAGGAGGGGAGAGGCAGTGTGACAGGAGGGGGGAGGCAGTGTGACAGGAGGGGAGAGGCAGTGTGACAGGAGGGGAGAGGCAGTGTGACAGGAGGGGTGAGGCAGTGTTACAGGAGGGAGAGGCAGTGTGACAGGAGGGGAGAAGCAGTGTGACAGGAGGGGAGAGGCAGTGTGACAGGAGGGGAGAGGCAGTGTGACAGGAGGGGAGAGGCAGTGTGACAGGAGGGGGGAGGCAGCGTGACAGGAGGGGGAGGCAGCGTGACAGGAGGCGGGAGGCAGCGTGACAGGATGGGAGAGGCAGTGTGACAGGAAGGTAGAGGCAGTGTGACAGGAGGGGAGAGGCAGTGTGACAGGAGGGGAGAGGCAGTGTGACAGGAGGGGAGAGGCAGTGGGACAGGAGGGGGGAGGCAGCGTGACAGGAGGGGGAGGCAGCGTGACAGGAGGGGGGAGGCAGCGTGACAGGAGGGGAGAGGCAGTGTGACAGGAAGGTAGAGGCAGTGTGACAGGAGGAGGGGGGGCAGTGTGACAGGAGGGAAGAGGCAGTGTGACAGGAGGGGGGAGGCAGTGTGACAGGAGGGGAGAGGCAGTGTGACAGGAGGGGGCAGGCAGTGTGACAGGAGGGGAGAGGCAGTGTGACAGGAGGGGAGAGGCAGTGTGACAGGAGGGGTGAGGCAGTGTGACAGGAGGGAGAGGCAGTGTGACAGGAGGGGAGAAGCAGTGTGACAGGAGAGGAGAGGCAGTGTGACAGGAAGGTAGAGGCAGTGTGACAGGAGGGGGGAGGCAGTGTGACAGGAGGGGAGAGGCAGTGTGACAGGAGGGGAGAGGCAGTGGGACAAGAGGGGGGAGGCAGCGTGACAGTAGGGGGAGGCAGCGTGACAGGAGGGGGGAGGCAGCATGACAGGAGGGGAGAGGCAGTGTGACAGGAAGGTAGAGGCAGTGTGACAGGAGGAGGGGGGGCAGTGTGACAGGAGGGGAGAGGCAGTGTGACAGGATGGGGGAGGCAGTGTGACAGGAGGAGAGAGGCAGTGTGACAGGAGTAGAGAGGCAGTGTGACAGGAGGGAGAGGCAGTGTGACAGGGGGGGAGAAGCAGTGTGACAGGAGAGAGAGGCAGTGTGACAGGAGGGGGGAGGCAGTGTGACAGGAGGGGGGAGGCAGTGTGACAGAAGGGGAGAGGCAGTGTGACAGGAGGGGGGAGGCAGTGTGACAGGAGAGAGAGGCAGTGTGACAGGAGGGAGAGGCAGTGTGACAGGAGGGGGCAGTGTGACAGGAGGGGGCAGTGTGACAGGAGGTAGAGGCAGTGTGACAGGAGGTAGAGGCAGTGTGACAGGAGGTAGAGGCAGTTTAGCAGAGGGTAGGGCAATGTGACAGGAGGTAGAGGCACTGGGTAACCCTGCTGGCAGCTGGGAAGGATGCAGGACAGGGTGCAGTAATGTTGGAGCTTGTCCTGCCACCACACCTCCAAAATGCTGGTAGTGGTGATTCTGCCACACCTCTCTCCTCCACCCCCTCCTCTTCTTCTTCCTCTATGGCCTCTTCTTGTACAGATTTGTCCTTGGAACCAGCGGTGCTCCATGGGCATTCTAAGGGCTACGCAAGCACTCAAGCAAAAAGATGCCATGCGGTGCTTGAGTTGGTCTGCTTAGGGCAGTGTTTCTCAACTCCAGTCCTCAAGGCGCCCCAACAGGTCATGTTTTCAGGATTTCCCTCAGACGAAACGGCTGTGGTAATTACTAAGGAAGTGAAACTGATCAAATCACCTGTGCAAAATAATGGAAATCCTGAAAACATGACCTGTTGGGGCGCCTTGAGGACTGGAGTTGAAAAACACTGGCTTAGGGGACAGGAGCCACACTGGGGCAGCGATTCTGGCAGCTCTGCAGGGGCAGGTTTAGAGGTGGTTGACGCCACGCCAGCTTTAGGCAGGAATGGTGGTTTGCGACAATGGCACTAACCTCCTCTCCGCCCTCTGACAGGGACACTTGACCCATGTTCCCTGTTTGGCTCACGTCCTTAATTTGTTGTTTCCTGTGCACGTACCCGGGCTTACAGGATCTCCTGAGGCAGGCCAGGAAAGTCTGTGTGTGTTTCTGCCAGTCATATAATGCCAGTGCTCGGCTGGCTGACCTTCAAAAGGAATGCAACCTGCCCAAGACTCGCCTCATCTGTGACATGCCCACCAAGTGAAACTTAACGTTGGCAATGCTGCAGCGGCTGCACACGCAGCAGAGGGCCATCAATGAGTACCTGTGCGAGTATTGCACCAGGACAGGGTCAGGGGAGATTGGCTTTTTTTTGCCACGCCAGTGACTAATGATCAAGGATGCATGCACTGTCCTGTCACCATTTCAGGAGGCCATGAGGATGGTGAGCAGTGACAGTGCATGCATCAGTGATACTGTGCCTCTTTGTCTTTCTGTTGGAGCACACGCTGCGTGGAATAATGGACAGGGCACTCGAGGCAGAACAGAGGGAGGAAGAGGAGGACTTCCTTACCTCTCAAGGCCCCCTTTATCCAGACAGTATTCCTGTAGGCCCACCTATTACACAGGAAGAGGAGGAGGAGGATTGTGTCAGCATGGAGGTGGAGCCTGGCACTCAGCATCAGCAGCAGTCTTCGAGGGATTGTTTTCAGTCCCCAGAAACCCATGGACTTGTACGTGGCTGGGAGGAGGATCATGTCATCCTTATTGACCCAGAGAACTCCGGACCGAACGCCTCAGCAAACCTACGCTGCATGGCCTCCCCGATCTTGCAAAGCCTGCAAAAAGACCCTTGGATTCGTGATATCAAGGAGAGGGATCAGTACTGGCTGACAACCCTTCTTGATCCACGTTACAAGGGTAAGGTTGCGGAACTTATCCAGCCTTCGCAGAGGGAGCAGAGGATGAAACATATTTGGGAGGCCTTGCAGAAAGGTTTGTGCAATGCGTTTCCAGAGCCTGGAAGGTTGCAATTTCCTGGTCCTCCTGGACAATGTGTTGCTGAGGCTTCGGTCAGTCACAGAAGGAGCGGTGGAGAAGGTGGCCGTCTGACTGATGCGTTAAGACAATTTTTTAGTCTGCAGCCTCAAGGTCTGATCAGTTCCAGCAACCATTGCCAACATCTGATTTACATGGTGCAGGAATACCTTGGGGCAAGATCAGACTTGGAGACCTTTCCAACCGAAAATCCATTGGGTTACTGGGTCTAGAGGATGGATCACTGGCCAGAGGTTGCACAGTATGCAATTGAGCTACTGGCCTGTACTGCATCCAGCGTTCTGAATGCACATTCAGTGCTGCTGGAGGCTTTGTAACTGATCACAGAGTGCGCCAGTCCACAGACTCAGTTGGTTGGCTCACCTTCATAAAAATGAATCAGTCTTGGATCACCAGCCACCAAGCACCTGATGCTGATGTAACCGATTCATTTTTTTATGAATGTGAGATCCCTTGAAGACTGCCTCTGCTGATGTTGAGTGGCTATCCTGTTATGCTGATTGACTATCCTATTCCTCCTCAATGTTCATGTTGATAGCTTCTAAGAACATTTTTGGTTCTGGGCACCAGTGCCTAAGGCCCAATTTTTCTACCCCCTTTTTTTTTCAAATATAAATTTTATTTATTTTTAGAAATGCCCAACATGGGCTTAGACAATACAATACAATACAATACATACATACAATGGGAGTAACTAGGACGGGAAGGGGAGGGACACAGTTGACTTATCATATGAAGGGAAGGAGAGGCAAGTTCATCTACATTTCAAAATTATTAGTGTACATCAGAGAATCTCCATCAGGAGAAGGTAAACAAAGAAAAGCCTCAGTCATCCTTCACCTCCACTAACCTCCAATCGCCTCCCACCCCACCCAGGTGAAACCTCAGTGCCTAAGGGGGGAGGGGCAACAGAAGGACCATAGACACTACATAAGGGGGAGGGAGGGATAGGGAGGGGAGAAAAGGTGAAAGGAAGGGTATGGGGCAGTTGTGGGGGAGGAGGGGATGGGAGGAGCTCTGGTTGATTCAGGACAGCCTCGAATTCTGCATTAACTGGAGAATTGGACTTATCAGGAAGTTCTAAGGGTGATGCCCTCTGAAGACAGAATGAATTGATGCCACAGTGCCCATGTCTTTTTATACTTTTCCTGTTGGTCTCTCGCAGTGAGCACCAGGGCTTCCATTCTATTAATATCCTTCACCCTCCTGACCCAACCTGCCACCGTTGGTGGAATTTGACTTTTCCATTGAAGTGGGATACAGGATTTAGCGGCATTAACCAAGTGGCGTACAATGGACTTTTTATATCTTTTAGTTGATATTGTATTCACATGTAAAAGGAAGAAGGCCGGGTCATCTGGGATGTTATATTCCATGAACCTCTGAATGGTTGCCCTGACAGTGGACCAGAAATATGATAACTTCGAGCAGGACCAAAATATGTGCAACAACGTACCCCTCTCCACCCGACATCTCCAGCAAAGTGCCGAGGTGTTCGGGTAGTAAGTATGCAGGGCTTGGGGGGTTAGATACCCCCTCGTTAGGAGCTTATAATTAGTTTCCTGTACTTTTGTACAGATAAAGGATTTTAGTGCAAATGTTACAATACGTTGAGTCTGGCCCGAAGTGAACGTACAGTTCAGATCCCTCTCCCACTTGCTTAGGAAGGTTAGATGTGCATCATCCGTCGGGGTATTTAGGAGGTTGTACATTACGGACAGCGTTCTCGAGAGTACACCCTCATCAGAGCAGTAGTCTTCAAATACGGTCAAAGGTTTGGCAAACCCTTGCGGGTTAGGTATAGACGCGAGAAAATGACTCAACTGTACGGCTGTCCAGAATGATAGCTTAAAGGGACCCGTTTGGTTGCTTAGTGTCTCTACGGAGGGCCAGGAATCATTTATTAGAAAGTGTCGTGCTTGTGTGCGTTTTATGCTAGTTAAGGCGTTCTTAAACTGGGGGTCTAATCCTGGAGAAAATTGCGGATTTCCTATAATGGGATAGAGCGGAGAATTAGGCGTGAATAATGACTGCAAGAGACAAGTTTGTGACCCCACACGAAGCGTCGTCCCTATCAGTGGGTGTCTTTTTTCATTTACCCAAAGATGTTCATAGCACCAAACAGCTCCCCGTAGGGGTACCTGCACTTGGGCTTGTTCGAGGTGTGTCCATAATTTAAGGTCTTGGTGACGGCACCAGTCTATAATTCTACCGAGATGTACTGCTTGGTAGTACTTTTTCACATCTGGGACAGCCAGACCTCCGGAGACCTTAGGTAGAGAGAGTAGGGTACGAGATAATCTCGGCTTCTTGTTTGCCCATATGAATTTGTTGAATTGGCTGTGTACCTTTCTGAAAAATGATGTGGGGATCGCGATTGGGAGTGCCTGTAGTAGATAGAGGAATTTGGGTAAGTAATTAATCAGATTGCATTTACCGAACCAGGAATGAAGGCCTTTACACCAAGATATCAGTAGATTTCGAGTTTTGGTTAGTAGGGGAGGAAAATTCAAATTAAAGGTATGGTTTAGATTCGCTGGGACCGAGGTACCTAAATATGTCAGAGCTGTAGATGTTCATTTAAAATTGAAACTGGAGCAAAGTGTTTGCATTGTAGGTTGCGGTATCTCTATACCCATGGCTTCCGACTTGTTGTAATTAATTTTGAGATTGGATATATTACCGTATTCCTCAAATTCCCGAAGAAGGTTTGGGAGGGAGATTGCTGGGTTTGAAAGGGAAAACATCATGTCGTCCGCGTATGCGGAGACCTTGCACTGGGCACTCCCAACCGTCAGGCCCTGAATGTCTGGGTTATGTCTGATTTTGCACAAGAATGGTTCCAATGAGAGGGCAAAAAGGAGGGGGGACAGTGGGCAGCCTTGTTTTGTCCCATTTGTAATTTGGAAGGGGTCTGATAGAATTCCGTTCACTTTAACTTGTGCTGTGGGGGTATTGTAAATTTGGGCAATCCATCCCATCATCTTTTCTCCCAATCCTATATGTCTGAGGACTGCAAACATATACTCCCAATTTACCCTATCAAATGCTTTTTCTGCGTCATTATTTATAAAGACTGAGGGCGTATGGGTCTGGATGCCTACATATATCAGATTTAGTACTTTAATTGTACTGTCTCTAGCTTCCCTAGTGGGAATAAAGCCCACCTGATCTAAGTGAACTAGAGACTGCACATGGTGAGCTAAACGGGTCGCTAGAATCTTGGTAAACCGCTTGAGGTCTGTGTTTAACAGGGTGATGGGTCTATAACTGTAGTAAACTAGGGGATCTTTGCCATCTTTTTGGATGACCGTAATATGTGCCCGCGTGGTGTCATTCGAAAAGGCTGCCTTGCGTCCTATTTCGTTAAAGAAGGTTACCATGTGAGGGCGGCTGAGAGACGGGAATAGTGCTTTGTAATATGGAAGGGTGAGACCATCTGGTCCAGGGGCTTTACCAGGTTTGGCCGAATTAAGTGCTAATGTCAGTTCTTCTGGCGTTATCGGAGTCTCCAATTCCGCTATACTTTGTCTCCTGATTCATAAGCTACGAGGCGACATCTTTGTAACACTGCTTTTGCTTTATATCCGAGGAGGTCATTTATTTGACTGCGGATGCAGTTGAGTTCAGCCTCCACTAGGGGGTCGGGTGAGATTTTGTGTTGTGACGCAGTGGTGTGGAGTTTGTTAAGAAGTAACTCCAACTGTTTTCCATTCTCTCTTTTTATTCGTGCACCGTGTTTTATGAATATACCCCTGATAACCGCCTTGTGAACCTCCCACACCGATCCCGGAGCACAGACCGCTGTCGTGTTTGTGCGAAAATAACATTTCAGTTCTCTGTTCACTTCCTCTAGGACTTCCGTTCTTTGCAAGAGGCTTTCATTTAGGCGCCAGAAGGGAGTCCTATTAGTGGGGTTATCTGATAGTGCATAGGTCAATGTTATAGGAGCATGATCTGACCATGTCCTCTGGCCTATAGTGGATTCCCTAACAGCATGTAGTTGGCCATGGGAATAAGGAAATAGTCTATTCTTGTATGTAATTTATGTAGAAGGCAAAGAAAAAGGGGGGACAGACATCCTATAGCCACCCCCATCCACCACATCTCGGGGTCGGTTATCACACTCACCGATCAGAAGGGTGAAGGTTTCCCCCCCAAACCCGACACATCCAAAAGTCACGTGCACCCCCCCTCCCCAGCACTGTCCCCCAAAAAGATCCCCAGTCTTCTGGATCTTCTAGTAGTCAGGTTCTCTGACCATCTAGGGTCTTCTGGCATAAATCTATGGGAAGGGGGAAGTTCCATCAGCATGCACAGCTACCCCAGTGGCAGACCTGATGACCCCAGTCTAGGCATGGTATATCTGGGGCTTGTCACCTCCAGGGGCGGGGGTGGGATAGTGGGGGATCGTTCCCCCCATTCCTTGAAATTCCATGGTAGGGGACAGTTATTCCAGATTTCTAGCAGTGGGGCACATAGGGGGCTCGGAAGAGGGGATTTCAGCAGGACGGAGGTAAACAGTGATATTGGAAGTCTTGTATCAGAGGAAGGGGGTAATTCCTCATGACTAACATGTCCCGTCTGGTGTAGGCGGCCAAGACCTCCGGCGTTGTCTCTGCGGTCTCGGTTGGAGATTCCTCTGTGAAGACTGTGGGCCGGATCGTACCCCCGACTGTGGAAGGAACGTCAGCCAATTCGGAATCTGGAAGGGGGGCGTCTCCAGGAATGTAGAGAGGGCCATTAAGTCTCTTGGAGAGCGGAGCTGAAATGATCGTTGTCCTCTCTTGAATATCACTGAGAGTGGGTATCCCCAGTGGTATGTAGCTCCTTGACGGTAAGCCGTCTCCAGCACCTGGGGGGTGTCTGACCATGCAGAGCACGGCTCTCCTCTGCAAAGTGGCTCGGCAAACATCTGGCAGGATTTTAATTAATGCTCCATCAAAGTCTATATCTTTCGCCTCCCATGCTCGGCGGATGATTGTTTTCTTATGGGAGTAATGATGGAGGCGGCATATAACGTCCCTCGGTCTGTTAGGATCTTGTGGTCTTGGACCCAGTGCTCGATGTATACGATCGAACTCCAGATTCTGAGGGAGCGGGTCACCCGGAAGTTTGAGGAAAATGGCTACTGCAGTGGCGGCTAGATCCTCTGGTCCTGTCGCTTCTGGGAGGCCGCGCAGACGAAGGTTGTTACATCTGCTTCGGTCCTCCATTTCCTCCTGGTGCAGTTGGAGCATCGTAGCAGCGTCCACATGGGCATCTTGGAGATGTTCCAATTCTGAATACATCTGAATAGGAGTCCTAATCCATTGAAGCAGCTGGGGAAGCCGGCCGGCTCCCCTGAGCTTCGTTCGTCTCTCCATGTGGCTCCGCCATCTTAGAGTCCAGGGGGGAGTCAGGGGGAACTATAGACCACTTCTTAACTCAACCCCGGAGTCTCTCGGTCTTGCTTGTTTAGCTCTCGCTTTTGTTCTCCTCATCTTAGAGTACATGCCTCGCTCATAGGGTGGGTTTTAGATCATAATAGGCTCGGCTAGCCGGGATAAAGCCGGGAGCTCAGAGTGAAAGCGTCCTGACCTCGCCATGTCCAGGCCACGCCCCCTTTCTACCCCTTTTTAACAGGGGCGTGTACTTACAATTTTTGCTGTAATATTTTGCAGCAGGGCCCGTTCCTGCACTCAACAAGAGTATCTGTGAGGTTTTACAGTGTTGTGTCACCACCATCACCACCACCACAACCGCCTAAGGCCCAATTTTTCTGCCCCGGTTTAACTGGGGCGTGTAATTACAATATGTGATCTAATATTTCACAGCAGGGCTCGTTTCTGCACTCAACTAGAGTATCTGTGAGGGGTTGCAGTGTCGTAGCACCAGCGTCAGTGCCTAAAGTCCAATTTTTCTGCCCCTGTTTAACAGGGGGGCATAATTACAATTTTTGCTGTAATATTTTGCAGCAGGGCTCGTTCCTGCACTCAACTAGAGTATCTGTGAGGGGTTATAGTGTTGTGGCACCAGCACCAGTGCCTAAGGCCCAATTTTTCTGCCCCTGTTCAATAGGGGCATGTAATTACAATTCTTGATATATTTCACAGCTGGGCCTGGTACAGCGCCCACCAAGAGTAACTGTGAGGGCTTACAGTGTTCTGGTACCACCAACACCCAAGGCCCAAATTTCTGCAGAGTATATAGGGCATGCCATATAGTATATACAGGCGGTCCCTTACTTTCAAACATCCAACTTACAAATGACTCCTACTTACAAATGGAGGGAGACAACAGGAAGTGAGAGGAAATCTACCCCTAGGAAGGGAAATTCTATCCTGTAAGAGTTAATATGGGAAAAATGTGTCTCCACTGATGCTTTATCACCAATCCTTGTTTCCTTAATAACCCCAAATTTTCAAAATCCAATTGTCATTGGGACAGAAAGTGAGGGGAAATCTTCTGAACAGGGGCACAGACAGCAAAACAAATGTTACAGGGGTGATGATAACCCTTCCCCATGTTTTCCAAAAAGCTTAAAAATCAATTTTTTGGCTGGAGCTACACTCAAATGTACCTGTTCCAGATTACAAACAGATTCAACTTAAGAACAAACCTACAGTCCCTGTCTTGTTTTTAACCCGGGGACTGCTTGTATACTGCTGTTCAGAGTATATAGGGCCTGGGAGCCCCACGCCTTTTCTTTTTTTAATTTGGGTGCGGGGTTCCCCTTAATATCCATACAAGACCCAAAGGGCCTGGTAATGGGCTGGGGGGTTACCCATGCCGTTTTTCTCAAAAATTTTCATCCATATTGACGGAACCCGACATTACATTACAGCCGCAAGCAGTTTTAAATGACTTTTATTCCTTTAGAAATGTCATTTTGTGCAGGGACTGTTCTAAACACGGGAAACACGCGACATTTTACAGGCATACTATAGACACCCCCCAGGTACGATATTTAAAGGAATATTTCACTTTTATTTTTTCACGTTAGCATCATTAAAATCACTGCTCCCGAAAAAACGGCCGTTTTTAAAACTTTCTTTTGCATTGATACATGTCCCCTGGGGCCGGACCCGGGTCCCCAAACCCTTTTTAGGACAATAACTTGCATATTAGCCCTTAAAATTCGCACTTTTGATTTCTCACATTCGAGTCCCATAGACTTTAACGGTGTTCGAATGTTCGCACAAACTTTTGGTCCGTTTGCATGTTCTGGATGCAAACCGAACCGGGGGGTGTTCGGCTCATTCCCACCGCTTACCTCCCGCTGTGAGGCCCGGTCATCAATAGGCATCGGACCGCGGCCCCAAGGTTAAGCCCAGCGGCCCCGGGCCCACTGGGCAAATGCCCGGTGTGCCCTATGGCCAGTCCGGGTCTGGATGTCACACCACTTTCTCAAACTCAATCTTTCTAAAACTGAGCTTGTAATATTTCCTCCTTCCCGGTCCCCACCCCAATTACTTTACCATTAAGATCAACAGCACAACCATTGGTCCCTCCACACATGCCAGGGTACTGGGTGTAATCTTTGACTCTGATCATTCCTTCATCCCCCACATCCAATCACTGGCTAAATCCTGCTGCCTTAACCTCCGCAACATCTCCAGAATTCGACCCTTCCTGACTAATGACACCACAAAGCAACTTATTCACTCCTTGATTATTTCCCGCCTTGACTACTGCAACTCTCTCCTTAATGGCCTACCCTTACGCAGGCTCCTCCCCCTTCAGTCTATTATGAATGCTGCTGCTTGACTAATACACCTCACTAATCGATCTGTGACTGCTGCCCCTCTCTGCCAATCCCTTCACTGGCTTCCCCTACCCCACTGTATAAAATTAAAAATGCTAACCACAACATACAAGGCCATCCACAACATCGCCCCCATCTACATCACCACCCTCATCTGTAGATATCACCCAAATCATCCCCTCCACTCCTCCCAGGACCTCCTGCTCTCTAGCTCCCTTGTTACCTTATCTCATGCTCGCCTTCAGGACTTTTCCAGAGCCTCTCCCATCCTCTGGAATTCCTTGCCCCAGTATGTCCGATCAGCCCCTAACCTGTCCACCTTTAGGAGATCCCTGAAAACTCACTTATTCAGGGAAGCCTATCCCACACCCACCTAACAACTGTCCCTGAGCCACCCCCCCCCCGCATCTATTACCTTTTGTACCACCACCCCCTCCCTTTACAATGTAAGATCTACGAGCCGGGCCCTCCTGTCCCTTCTGTATTGAACTGTACTGTAATTGTGCTGCCCCCTCTACATTGTAAAGCGCTGCGTAAACTGTTGGCGCTATAGAAATTGTGTATAATAATAATAAATATATATATAAATATATATACAGTGGGGACGGAAAGTATTCAGACCCCCTTAAATTTTTCACTCTTTTTTATATTGCAGCCATTTGCTAAAATCATTTAAATTCACTTTTTCCTCATTAATGTACACACAGTACCGCATATTGACAGAAAAACACAGAATTGTTGACATTTTTGCACATTTATTAAAAAAGAAAAACTGAAATATCACATGGTCCTAAGTATTCAGACCCTTTGCTGTGACACTCATATATTTAACTCAGGTGCTGTCCATTTCTTCCGATCATCCTTGAGATGGTCCTACACCTTCATTTGAGTCCAGCTGTGTTTGATTATACTGTTTGGACTTGATTAGGAAAGCCACTCACCTGTCTATATAAGACCTTACAGCTCACAGTGCATGTCAGAGCAAATGAGAATCATGAGGTCAAAGGAACTGCCTGAAGAGCTCAGAGACAGAATTGTGGCAAGGCACAGATCTGGCCAAGGTTACAAAACAATTTCTGCTGCACTTAAGGTTCCTAAGAGCACAGTGGCCTCCATAATCCGTAAATGGAAGACTTTTGGGATGACCAGAACCCTTCCTAGAGCTGACCGTCCGACCAAACTGAGCTATCGGGGGAGAAGAGCCTTGGTGAGAGAGGTAAAGAAGAACCCAAGGATCACTGTGGCTGAGCTCCAGAGATGCAGTCGGGAGATAGGAGAAAGTTGTAGAAAGTCAACCATCACTGCAGCCCTTCACCAGTCGGGGCTTTATGGCAGAGTGGCCAGACGGAAGCCTCTCCTCAGTGCAAGACACATGAAAGCCCGCATGGAGTTTGCTAAAAAACACCCAAAGGACTCCAAGATGGTGAGAAATAAGATTCTCTGGTCTGATGAGACCAAGATAGAACTTGGCCTTAATTCTAAGTGGTATGTGTGAAGAAAACCAGGCACTGCTCATCACCTGTCCAATACAGTCCCAAGAATAAAACATGGTGGTGGCAGCATCATGCTGTGGGGGTGTTTTTCAGCTGCAGGGACAGGACGACTGGTTGCAATCAAGGGAAAGATGAATGCGGCCAAGTACAGGGATATCCTGGACGAAAACCTTCTCCAGAGTGCTCAGGACCTCAGGCTGGGCCGAAGGTTTACCTTCCAAGAAGACAATGACCCTAAGCACACAGCTAAAATAGACAAGGAGTGGCTTCACTGTTCTTGAATGGCCCAGCCAGAGCCCTGACTTAAACCCAATTGAGCATCTCTGGAGAGACCTAAAAATGGCTGTCCATCAACGTTTACCATCCAACCTGACAGAACTGGAGAGGATCTGCAAGGAGGAATGGCAGAGGATCCCCAAATCCAGGTGTGAAAAACTTGTTGCATCTTTCCTAAAAAGACTCATGGCTGTATTAGATCAAAAGGATGCTTCTACTAAATACTGAGCAAAGGGTCTGAATACTTAGGACCATGTGATATTTCAGTTTTTCTTTTTTAATAAAACTGCAAAAATATTTCTTCTATCCTTTCATGTGACAACACGGAAGAAATGATACTTTGCTACAATGTAAAGTAGTGAGTGTACAGCTTGTATAACAGTGTAAATTTGCTGTCCCCTCAAAATAACTCAACACACAGCCATTAATGTCTAAACTGCTGGCAACAAAAGTGAGTACACCCCTAAGTGAAAATGTCCAAATTGGGCCCAAAGCGTCAATATTTTGTGTTGCCACCATTATTTTCCAGCACTGCCTTAACCCTCTTGGGCATGGAGATCACCAGAGCTTCACAGGTTGTCACTGGAGTCCTCTTCCCCTCCTCCATGATGACATCACAGAACTGGTGGATGTTGGAGACCTTGCGCTACTCCACCCTCCATTTGAGGATGCCCCACAGATGCTCAATAGGGTTTAGGTCTGGAGACATGCTTGGCCAGTCCATCACCTTTACCCCCAGCTTCTTTAGCAAGGCAGTGGTCATCTTGGAGGTGTGTTTTAGGTCGTTATCATGTTGGAATACTGCCCTGCGTTCCAGTCTCCGAAGGGAGGGGATTATGCTCTGCTTCAGTATGGCACAGTACATGTTGGCATTCATGGTTTCCTCAATGATCTGTAGCTCCCCAGTGCCGGCAGCACTCATGCAGCCCCAGACCATGACACTCCCACCACCATGCTTGTCTGTAGGCAAGACACACTTGTCTTTGTACTCCTCACCTGGTTGCCGGCGCACACGTGTACTTTTGTGAGATACTGTATATATATATATATATATATATATATATATATATATATATATATTGTGGCAGAGCGTTGCCCTGCCAGGGTCTAGAAGCAGGATGTGACCCAGAATTCTCAACCAGATGGGTTGAGGGGCTCCAGGGAGCTTGTAACATGAAGAGGAAACTGGCCTTTCAGTTTCCTCAATGTTTTGTAAAGTCCACTTTGGGACCTGGAGCTCAGGGATTTCTGAGAGACCTGGGTGAGATGAAATCCCTAGTCCTGGGTCCTGATTTTGAGAATAGCCAGCATATTGATTGGTCAGGTGTGTGCTGGGCTTTTAGTAGTAACCTGACCATGGTTCTGAGCTCCAATCCGGCAGATAGGAAGTCTGAGTACCAGGAGTCAGGTGGGCTCCATGGGGGAGCCAGTGCTAGCTATATGCACCAAGGTAGGTGGTTGGTGAAACAGTCTGTACGGGACAGACAAGGGCCTGGCGTGTAAGGCCAGAGTTGCAGTGCTGCAAGTGAGAGCCAACTAGGCCAAATGTCATTTTGTTGATGGAAAAAGGAATGCTGAAAACCCCTGTGAGGGAAACCTATGTTTGTTTGCTTAACTTTCTTTTAAAAAAAATGGGCAAACAAAGCCCTTAAAAAGAAGAACCAACGAGTGGCGGTGTCCTTAACCGCTTAACCCCTGGACCATTTTGCTGCCCAAAGACCAGGGCACTTTTTGAGATTCGGCACTGCGTCACTTTAACTGACAATTGCGCGGTCATGCGACGTTGCTCCCAAACAAAATTGACATATTTTTTTCGCCACAAATAGAGCTTTCTTTTGGTGGTATTTGATCACCTCTGTGGTTTTTAGTTTTTGCGCTACAAACAAAAAAATAAAGACAATTTTGAAAAAAACACATTATTTTTTGCTTTTTGCTATAATAAATATCCCCCAGAAATATATAAAAAAAAAAAATTTCCCCAGTTTAGGCAGATACGTATTCTTCTACATATTTTTGGTAAAAAATCGCAATAAGCTTTATTGATTGGTTTGCGCAAAAGTTATAGCGTCTACAAAATAGGGGATAGTTTTATGGCATTTTATTAATTTTTTTTTACTAGTAATGGCGGCGATCAGCGATTTTTATCATGACTGCAACATTATGGCAGACACTTCGGAAAATTTTGGCGCAATTTTGGGACCATTCACATTTATACAGCGATCAGTGCGATTAAAATTGCATTAATTACTGTGTAAATGTGACTGGCAGTGAAGGGGTTAACCACTAGGTGGCGCTGTAGGGGTTAAGTGTGTCCTAGGGATGTGTTCTAACTGTAGGGAGGATTGGCTAGCTGTGACATGACACTGATCATAGCTCCCGATCACAGGGAGCAGAGATCAGTGACACTGTAACTAGGCAGAACCCTAGAGCTGTCCGGATGATCAGAGCGCAGGGAAAACAGTGGTAACAGCTTTCATTTCACATTGCTATGTTCCTCTCAGATCACCTGTTCAATCCCAGGACAGGACAAGCGATCCGTCAATCAAAGTTCCCCGGCCAGGCTGTATGTGACTTTGAGTGGCGGGAACACAGCAATTGAAATGAAAGCTACTATCGCTGTGTTCTGATCGTCCGGGCGGCTCTCCTGTTCCTATCCTCCCCTGCACAGGTAGCCTGCATTGGTGGACAATGGGCTGCATTGGTGGACACTGATAAAGTTGTTGTTAATAATTTTTTTAACTTAATTCTGCATAAAACATTTAGGTGTAATTTTATGAAGGCGTGTTTAGGGGCGGGGCAGGGTCGGTGTTGAGTGGGGAAACTGATGGCGAGTAACCATTGAGGCCTGGCTAGTAGCTCAGGACTTGAAATTTTGAGCCCTGAACACACACACATTCACTCTATCTCACAAAAGTAATTACACCCCTCACATTTTTGTAAATATTTTCTTCTATCTTTTCATGGGACAACACTGAAGAAATGACACTTTGCTACAATGTAAAGTAGTGAGTGTACAGCTTGTATAACAGTGTAAATTTGCTGTCCCCTCAAAATAACTCAACACACAGCCATTAATGTCTAAACCACTGGCAACAAAAGTGAGTACACCCCTAAGTGAAAATGTCCAAATCGGGCCCTAAGTGTCAATATTTTGTGTGGCCACCATAATTTTCCAGCACTGCCTTAACCCCCATGGGCATGTAGTTCACCAGAGCTTCACAGGTTGTCACTGGAGTCCTCTTCCACTCCTCCATGATGACATCACAGAGCTGGTGGATGTTAGAGACCTTGCGCTCCTCCACCTTCCATATATAGATAGAGATTATATTATATATATATATAATCACACACTAACCTGCCTAATCTAGCTCACGTTCTCTCAATCTCCTCCACGTATCACACTACATATGGCAGCTGTGTAAGCAGCCTTATATAGTGTGGGGCGTGGACTTAGCTTTCTGAGCCATGATTGGCCAAGGGCACCCTGCCTCCAGCCAATCATGGCTCTCACAGCAGATCCCGCAGTGATTGGCCAAAGCATGCAGGTCAGGTGCATGCTTTGGCCAATCAGCAATCGTCAATGCACTGCAATCTCACAGTGCATAATGGGGCGATCCACGGCGCTTGAGTTTGCCGTGAACGCCCCATATATTCGTTTGTTCTACGAACACCCGATGTTGGAGGTCGAACTTACAATTGACTCGAACATCAGGACCATCCCTAGAAATAACAGTACAGCCAGAATAAGGGCAGCTTTACTGATATCCATTAACAAGAAAGTCCAAACACCCCTATAGTAGATGATATGGGGGGCCAATGGGACACATTTACCTCTCTTAGGTCAAGTAGACATTCCACCCCCCCACTTATTTATATCCTTTCAAAAGGTAACTCAATGCTGGACAATAATATTCAAGTTAATAGACTGTACCATGTAGCTATTCAGAGATATTAATACCTGTATAAAACTGTATCTGGGACATGGTTATAAACATACATGATTGGTCAAGTCATTTTTGTCAACACCCCCCGGAAAAGAGGACTGCAACCACAGATGATGTCTCTGTCCCTTTAACATCAACACATTATGAGATCCATTGTACCATTCTGCCTGCTGATTGGACTCTGCTGAACCAGGACTTGGAAAGTATTGTCATTTCTTCAACCCTTGTTTGTTTTGCGGTTACCTCTTTATTCTCTTGTAATCCCGTTTTCTGTAAATATTTTCTACCTTTTCATTATTAAACAATATTAACCTCTTCCGGACCACCTTCCGCACATTTACTGTGGTAAAGTGGCCCAGCTGTGCGAAGTGAGGTACCTGTACATCCATCTGTGCAGCAGCCTCTGTGGCGCGTTTGTGCCAATTGGATAGAGGGGGAGCCAATCAGAGGGTCCAGCAGATGCGATGTCTGCTGGCCACCTGCGATTGCTTCCCAGAGAGGCAGAACGGCGATCTGCCTACATAAACAAGGCAGATCGCCGTTCTGTCAGGAGAGAGCATGGAGATCTTTTGTACCTGCTAAGCAGGAACATGGATCTCTGTGTTTCCCCAGTCATACCATCCCCCACACAGTTAACAAGGACCCCTAAGGGACACACTTAACCCTTTCATCGCCCCTGGTGTTATTCCTTCCCAGCCAGTGTAATTTATACAGTGACAGTGTTTTTTTTTAGCATTGATCACTGTATTAGTGTCACTGGTCCCCAAAAAGTGTTACTTGGTGTCAGATTTGTCCACTGCAATATCACAGTCCCGCTAAAAATCACAGATCGTTGCCATTACTAGTAAAAAACATATAAAAAAATATAAAGTCCCTAAATCTATCCCATAGTTTGTAGATAACTTTTGTGCAAACCAATCAATAAACGCTTATTGGGATTTTTTACCAAAAATATGTAGCAGAATACATATTGGCCTAAATTGATGAAGAAATTAGATTTTTTTTTCAGTTTTTTTTTTATTGGTTATGTATATTAGCAGAAAGTTTAAAAAAAAGTCAAAATTGTCGCTCTTTTTGTTTATAGCACAAAAAATAAAAGCCGCAGAGGTGATCAAATACAACCAAAAGAAAGTTCTATTTGTGGGAAATCAATTTTATTTGTGTACAGAGTTGCATGACCGCGTAATTGTCAAGTAAAGTAATGCAGTGCTGTATCGCAAAGAATGGCCTGGTCATGAAGGGGGGTAAAACCTTCTGGAGCTGAAGTGGTTAAGAAAAGTGTATAAAGGAGAAGTCCAGCCTGAGATCGTTTGGCTGGGCTTCTAATGGGCCACAGGAGTGCAATACCTTTTGCACTCCTGTGACCCGTTTTCAGCATAGAGCGGTCTGAAGTCCGCTTACTGCTGACATCACTGCCATCAGTCCAGGCACCGCGTCATCCCGACAATGAAGTCAGGATCCACCAGGTGCCTGGACTGATGCCTGTCTCAGCCTCTCAGTGAGCCGCTGCCCGCCCCTCCACAGCTCAGCACTCCAGTGAGTGTGGAGGAACAGAGGAGAGCTGCTGATTAACAGGCAGCAGCTCTCCGCTCGGGGAGCCGAGAGAACCGAGTGATCGCTCAGTTCTCAGTGTAGAGGTGTCAGGGGACAGATGCAGCATTCACCTAGGTAAGTATAAAAGGGGAAACCCCCCATACTTCTTTTTTAAATGATCTCTAATGCCCCAACGCAGAGCTCAGAGTCGCTGTCTCTTGAAGAGCGCTCCTGTGGTGTAAATCTCTGAATATTCCTGTCTGGGGTGACAGCGAGTGTTACAGACATTTGTTCTACAATCCGAGTTGCTATTACTAATCTGGTGAATGATTACTACTCCTCAATACAAGTAGTTGGTGGAGGTTTAAAGAGTTCAATGCTTAGTTATCCAAACCCAGCGACAATCGCTCTCAGTCTGCTGGCACTTAGATTGTGTCCTGCAAGCTGGAGAATCTTTGTGGCGGGTGAGGCTGGGAGTGGCGTTGTTGTGTATCGGTGACAGCGCGGTGTGAGGAGGACCTGTCATTTGTCACAAGTTGGTGAAGGTGACAGTGGTCTGACCCACGTTTGTCACATGGACGTCTTGGATAGTGTTGGATTTTTTTATTCATTAGTCTCATGGGATTCCAGATGGTTCTACATCAATGTGTGTTATATGAGGGGGGAGGGGAGCGTACACTGTGACCTGACTGGGATCTGTATTCTGTCTGTGCAGGAAATGTCCCGGATGTTTGGGAAGAAATAGTCACCCGGCCGGGATCTGACCTTCTATTCCCCATCAGACGTCATCTCACCCTCAACCATCCAGATAAAAGGAGATGTGACCGGATTTTCTGGTCCTATAAGAAATATCCTGGAGACTGGGAAGGAATAGCTAAACACTGGTATTGTGTGCTGTCTGAGTCCGGATATTTCCCCAATACAAGGATATCAGAGAATAGAAGTCTGATCATATCCAATGTGACTCTGGAGAATGACGGGATATACTGTGTGAATATATACAATATGTACAACTCTACAATCAGTATTATACAGAGAGATTATTACTTCATCAATGTAGAAGGTAAGTCCATCCAATCCCCACTCCCAGTCCTAGCAGTGTCCTCCCCGCTCCGTGTCTTTATATCCATACTAGACATGTGCAGAACCAAAACATTTGTTTGCTTTTGTTTCCATTCTTTATTTCCATTTTTACACAATTAAATTTGTTTAGTTAAATTCGTTTTATCCGTTTAATTCATTTTCAGAATTTGTCTTGTTTATTCGTATTCAAATCGATTCAAATTCAGATCTATTCGAATAGTTTTCAAATTTGAATTGTTTTCGAATTTACAAAGAGCATGAAATGGAATAGAATATAATAGAGTAAAACAGAACAAAACAGGATTGAAATTAAAAGAACAGAATAGAATGGAAAGGAATAGAATTAAATATATTATAACCATCTTCTGAAAATCAAATAAAATAGAATAAACACAACAATAGAATAGAAATAATTTAACCATTTTCCAAAATTCAAATAGAAGCAGTATGAAATTGAATAAAAAAGAATGGAGTAGAATCGAATAGAAAAAAATACAATAGTATAGGAAAAAAATAGAATAGAGTGAATATAACCATCTTCCTATTCTAATCTTTTTCTTTTCTATTCTATTCAAATTCAAATTGATTCTATTAGAATTTTGGGAAATGGTTATCTTCCTTTTTTTTTTAAATTGTATTCTTTTTCTATTTGTTCTATTATTTGGTATTTCATTCTTTTCTATTCAAATTTATTCTATTCTAAATTCAAATTTCTGAAGATGGTTATAGTCTTTCTATGATATTCTATTCTATTTGTATTATATTCTAGTCTATGCTGTTTTTATTTTCTATTCTATTTTGTTTTACTCTATTATATTATTTTATTTATGTTATATTATTTTCTATTCTATTGCTTTATTTTCAATTCTATTTTATTTTGGAAATTGGAAAACTTTTAGAATTCCAATTCTAAAAAGTTTTCCAATCCTAAACGTTTTCTAAAACTTTTAGCATTTGAAAAGTATTAGAAAACGATTCAAATTCAAATTTTGTCCGAATTGTTTTTTTTGCATTATATCGGATTCGTTTACATTCGGTACTATTGTAATTTGGAAATTCGGATACATCCAAATTTCTGAAGAACAAAAATTCGTCTGAATTTCAATTTAGAACGAACCACAAATCCCTAATCCATACATTATATAGTAGAAGATCTGGGAGAGACGTATGTACAATGTCCTCTGATTACTGCCCCATCCTCACCATTCCCTGTGGATTCACATCTGCAGTGCTCAGCCCTCCTGAAGTTGCTGTGATCTGAACTGTGCTGTGCCTTCTGCTCGGGGTCCCCATGTGTTAAATGTGACCATTGATGGCGGTGTGACAGATCCCCAATGGAGGGCGGAGCTTCTGCCAACTGCAGCCAATCAGGTTTCACCTTACAATTAAAAAGTCTGATTGGTCACTGTGGGTAGCCCCTCCCCTCTGTGCTAATTTTTGTCTCTCACTATGAGGACTCCATGCAGCTGATCTGGATGGTGGGAATTCTGCTGATGGGTGACAATGGCGGATCTCCAGCTGGAAACACAGACAGTGTGTGAAGATCTCATCCTTCACCTGAGCGGTGAAATCTTCACCCCTCCCCCCTGTACAGATGTTGGAGGATTCCCAGCATGGAGCATTTACAGCTCCGGAGACTCTTCATCCCAGAGGAATCCACTAAGAACCACTGGGCGGGGGTCTGCCCCCCTCATGTCACACTGCCCCCCTCATGTCACACTGCTCCCCCCTCATGTCACACTGCTCCCCCCTCATGTCACACTGCCCCCCCTCATGTCACACTGCCCCCCTCATGTCACACTGCTCAACCCCCTGCTGTCACAGTGCTCCCCCCTCATGTCACAGTGCTCCCCCCTCATGTCACACTGCCCTCCCCTCATGTCACACTGCCCTCCCCTCATGTCACACTGCCCTCCCCTCATGTCACACTGCCCCCCCTCATGTCACACTGCCCCCTCATGTCACACTGCTCCTCCTCATGTCACACTGCTCCCCCCTCATGTCACACTGCCCCCCATGTCACACTGCTCCCCCCTCATGTCACTCTGCCCTCCCCTCATGTCACACTGCCCTCCCCTCATGTCACACTGTCCCCCCTCATGTAACACTCCCCCCTCATGTCACACTGCTCCCCCCTCATGTCAAACTGCCCCCCCCCTCATGTCACACTGCCCCCCCCTCATGTCATACTGGCCCCCTCTCCTTCTTGTACTATCAGAATTGCTTTTTTAGGGCTTGTTCATATGAGCAGCAAGGACTGAAAGTATTCTGAAAAGCAATCCATGCCCAGATCACTTTTCAGAAGCATTTGACAGGCAGTAGAGAGGCAATATGTTGCCCTCTCACCAGTTGTATTAAGCCCCTAAATGCAGCATTACCACATGCCAGGCACACAGTTGTGGGGTGTTTGCAGTGCACCCTTATTTACCCGGGAGTATACTCCCAGCCACAGTGTGTACATCCCTGCTGTTGCCTGTATAGCTAAAGGGAGAGCAGTTGGGTTTGGTAAAAACACTTCAACCGCATGGTTTTATGGCCCCCCAACCTCACATGTGAACAAGCCCTTGGTTCACATCTGTGAGGCTTTGTGTAGGGTAGTCCATTCATTGCAATAGGCTGTTCCACCAACAGAAATGCAGGGAAAGGAGTCCCTGACCCTTTTTTAAAAAATGCACCACAAACTAGGGATGGGCCGAACACCCCCCTGTTCAGTTTGCAGCAGAACTCCCAAACAGGGGAAATGTTCTAACCTGAACTGCAAACCCCATTGAAATCTATGGGAGCCGAACAGGAAAAATCAAAAGTGCCCATTTTGAAAGCTTATATGCAGGTAATTGGCCAAAAATGGGTATGGGGGTCCGGGTACTGCCCTGGAGAACATGTATCAATCAGTGTCTAACCGCCTTACAGACCATTTGCAGCCTCCCCCTAGTCTGGGGGGAGATATCCCTGAGGAGAGCCCCCCATCCCATCCTACCTGGAGCCGGCCGGAGGAGCTTGTGCAGCGTCGAACACTTGAGACAGACATTAGCATGAGAAGGTTTGTGCTCTTGGCAGCCCCCGGTGGTCACAATAGGCATAGCATGCATTTACCTTAAAGGAGAAAACCTACTAGAATTAAAAAATTCTGTGGAATCTCCTCTAACCTTATCCAGCTGCAGGGTTCTGTTACACAGACCCAATCTTCACCTCTCACGGTGGGCTCCGTTTTAAAAAAAGTCAGAGACTGGGGCCCCCTACGAATAGGGGGATCCACAGTTCTGGCCCTGTAAAGCACCCGGCTAGAAATTAGGCTAGAAAAACCATTTTCTAATATGCGGGGTCCAGGTCTCTAAAAAGAGAAGCGTTGCAGGTAAAACCTTGTTTCTTCGGACACGAGGCCCGGGTACCATCCAATTCGGCCTATAAAAGACACTTTGGAATGGATTTGGTTTGCCTGGCCTGCACCAGTATAGGATATAGGATAATCCCTTTGGAGCTCAGGACAGGACATCTTTACACGTCCATCACCTAAGACACTAGCGTAAAAACTGAGGTATTCCTGCAAGGGGAGGGATTATATAGGGGGTTGAACTTCCTGGTTAGGGTGTGCCAGTGTCCGATCATCAGTGATACCTATATAACCCATCAGTAATTACTGAGGCTTTGTGTCCCGTGATGTTCGAGAAAGAAATACTCATTTCAACTTGTAAACAACAAATGTCAGAAAAAGGCCTGGACTTTAAAGTCATTGTAAAGCTTTGTTTTTTTTTGGTTTTTTTTAAACAACAAACCTGTCATACTTACCTCCACTGTGCAGCTCGTTGTGCACCAAGTGGCCCCGATCCTTGACTTCTGGGGTCCCCCGGCGGCGCTTGTAGCTCCTCCCCGCCTTGTATAACCCCCCTAGGAGAAGCGCTCACCCCCGGAGGGTTACCTTGCGGTCGTGCTCCCGAGTCCAGCATTTGCGTCCATAGACAGAAATGCCGGACTTGGCCCCACCCCCCAGTGCCCGCGTCATTTGATTTGATTGACAGCAGCAGGAGCCAATGGCTGCGCTGCTATCATTCTATCCAATCAAGAGCCGAGACAACGGGTAAAGGGGAAGAGCGCGTCTCCGGCATGGAAATTACAGGGCTCAGGTGAGTAAAACGGGGGGGGGGGCTGGTCAGTGACAGAAGTTTTCACCCTAATGCATAGGATGCATTAAGGTGAAAAAACACAAGGGTTTACAATCCCTTTAACTGGTTAATCTTCAAATCTGTATTTGCTTATGCATTATCTCCTTTAGCCACTGGTTGTCACTCTCAGATAAGGCATGACTATTCTAAATGAAACTTATAAAATAATCTGTTATAGGATCAATGAATTTCCCACTATAACAAGTGTGACCATGTGATATTATCTAAAATATATATAGAATGTTTAAAAGATCTGGTAACTGCCAAATGTATGAACATTATCTTTCTGGTGTAGTGATATTTTAAGTATAAAAAATCTTAACTATAAAGAGGTGGAGTTTCATATATAACGATCAATATTAGTTATACACAGAGAGGAAAGAAAATAAATATACTGTATATATAAACAATAATTTCCCTACTTAAACTACTTAATACATATACAAAATTTCTAATAATAATGATAAAAATCCAACACACTAAGTATATAATGGAATTACCAATAAATAAGAATATTATAATATTGTGACTGAACCCATTCTAGATAATATGATATTTTAGATCATAATCGTGTCTTTTCATATACTATTATGTCTATGGAAAAAGTGAGGTTCCTTTCGGTACATTTTCATCAACACTAAATAATCTGCAATGTTGTCAATAGTTTCGTCTTGGAATAAGAGAAAATCAGCCGCACACCACCAGGAACTCAAATGCAAAAAGGTTCTTAATTCACATGTGCCAGAAAAATGCCCGAGGTGAACAGGGTACAGGTACCGTCTTAGCAGATGAACTGTAGAGGTTGCACTCGTATATAAACATACTAATATTCATATTTGAGTTCTGTGTGCATCAATATACATTATAAAGTGTCCACATTTTTAGAGTTAGCACATTGTATTAGTTTCCTCGGTGTCTTGACTTATTTTTTATTCTTTTCTCATCACTTGGAATGTAGAGAGAACTTTTTTCAGTGTAGAGAGAACTTTTTTCTTGCTGTCCGTCATTTGGTAAAATAGTAGATGCTGCCATTGTCTGAACTGTCCAAGAATATTGACTTTTCTTCACCTGGGCAAATAGGCATCCATACACATGTGTGTGAGTTCAGAAGTCTCGTAAACATAGACCAGGGGTTATATTTACTTTCTGTCTTGACACTCGTGTGTTAGGGGCATTGCTAGTTCTGCAAAATATCTGGGGCTAGAGCCCATAGCAGTGGTCACCAACCTTTTTGCAGGCCGGGGGGGGGCACGCCGGTGGTAAGCAATTTTTTGCAGGCAAAGGCTGGTGTTGGCGTTTCAATCATCATGGTTGATATGGTGTCGGGGTGATCGAAGCGCATTGTTTCTATTGTTAGATTCTAATATATAATGAAGCGGTTCAACTCACCCTAATGCAGAATCAGTGGGAGCCCTGGGCGTGTCACTTGTCACATCTCCTGCCACCAGATGCAGCGTGTCACCTGCGCCCGTCACCTGTCACCAGATGCAGCTTTTTAATTTGCCACCGTCACCTGCCACTAGATGTGGATTGTCACTTGCCACATCACCTGCCACTATTAGCAGATTGTCACTTGCCATGTCCATGCAGATTGTCACTTACCATGCCAGCCAGTGCCACCAAATGTGCATTGTCGCTGCATTGATGGCAGGCTGGCAGCACTGGTCCATTTAGTGAGGGCAGGAGAGCGGAGATTCGGGGGGGGCAGTGAGGGATTATGTAATCTCTCTGCTCCCCGCCGCACCTCCGACATTGAAGAGGCCCTTTTTCTGACAAATGAGCACCCGCGCTGTGAGGGCAGAAGAGCGCTGATGTGTGGCGGACAGTGAGAGATGATGTCATCTCTCTACTCCCTGCCGCACATCGCTCCCACATTGAAGAGGCCCGGCTGTGAGGGCGGAAGAGTGGTGACATGGAGCGGTCGGAGAGAGATTATGTCATCTCTGCTCGTCCATCCGATCGTCTCTCTCCTCTTATCCACCTCTAATGCAGCCCGCCCGCCGCAGCCGTGACCCGCTGGTTAGGCAGGGACCCTGCGGCAAGCGACTTGGGGTTATGGTCTTCAAATTCGGGGCTACAGCCTCATTAGCCAACCCCTGGCAATGCCTATGCTCGTGTGTATCTTGCTATAGGATGTTGGTCTGTACAGTGCCTTGAAAAAGTGTTCATACCCTTTGAAATTTTCCACATTTTGTCATGTTATAACCAAAAAACATAAATGTATTTTATTGGGATTTTATGTGATAGACCAACACAAAGTGGCACATAATTGTGAAGTGGAAGGAAAATGATAAATGGTTTTCAAAGTTTTTTTGCAACTAAATATGTGAAAAGTGTGGGGGGGAGGGGCATTTGTATGGCGCCCCCCTGAGTCAATACTTTGTAGAACCCCCTTTCTCTAAAATTACAGCTGCAAGTCTTTTGGGGGATGTCTATACCAGCTTTGCACATCTAGAGAGGGACATTTTTGCCCATTCTTCTTTGTAAAATATCTCAAGCTCTGTCAGATTGTATGGAGAGCGTCTGTGAACAGCAATTTTCAAGTCTTGCCACAGATTCTTAATGTGATTTAGGTCTGGACTGTGACTGGGCCATTCTAACACATGAATATGCTTTGATCTAAACCATTCCATTGTAGCTCTGGCTGTACGTTTGGGGTCGTTGTCCTGCTGAAAGGTGAACCTCCGCCCCAGTCTCAAGTCTTTTGCAGACTCTAACAGGTTTTCTTCTAAGATTGCCCTGTATTTGTCTTTATCCATCTTCTGTTGTGGAAAATGTTATATTAATGTATTGTCATAAGAGTTCCTTTAGTGTCTGTTCTCTTGCAGCCCGCTCTAAAGAGCCGACTGGGGCAGACTGACACTGGTTGAGACCTGTTAGGTAGTGGAAAACTTCCTTGTGTTTGGAGAGAGGTGTTTGCGGAGAGAAGACATGTCCGCCAGAAAAGGGCCCCTGTGCAATGCACAGAAAGATCGTCTGGTGGGGATGCGTTTGCTCTCCAAAGACATTATCGGTTTAGCGGTGGTTTGCTCTTGTCACCCCTGGTATGCCTGATCAACATGTTTGGGGTGCCATGACATACACCTGCAGATAATATCCCATGCACAAGGAACTTTAGTCATCGTCATTTAGTTATTGTATATTGTATCATGTCCTGTAGTTGGTGGTTGTTTTGTGTTCTGTTGTTAAATCCTTATATGGTCATTCACATCCTGTGTTCATTTCTTGTGAGGTCACAAGCTTTGTAAGAGGTTTTCGGCTGTTGGAAGCCCAACCCTCAAGCTTTGGGACTTCCTATTGATATGCTAATAAAGTGGCTCACTCAGACAGCTGAAGCAGGGTGGCTGGCTGGCAGAAGAAGGTTGGAGCTAGTACCGTAAGCATGTGTTTTGTCTAGTTGGATGGATGGGGCATACACCAGAGGATGGATACGATCAAAAGGTGAGATGCATTTATATCATTAGACGAAATTGTTATTATTATGAGAAACAGGAGATTTGGCTGTGTGCTCTGCGTACAACCAAATTTCCATAACACTTCCCATCAACTCTGACCAGCTTCCCTGTCCCTGCTGAAGAAAAACATCCCCACAACATGATGCTGCCACCACCATGTTTCACGGTGGGGATGGTGTGTTCAGGGTGATGGGCAGTGTTAGTTTTCCGTCAAAAATAGCGTTTTGCTTTTAGGCCAAAAACTTTAAATTTGGTCTCATGTTCTTCCACATGTTTTCTGTGTCCCCCACATGGTTTCTCACAAACTGCAAACAGGACTTCTTGTGGCTTTCTTTCACCAATGTCTTTCTTCTTGTCACTTTCCATAAAGGGCAGATTTGTGGAGAACACAACTAATAGTTGTCCTGTGGACAGATTCTCCCACCTGAGCTGTGGATCTCTGCAGCTCCTCCAGAGTTACCATGGACCTCTTGGCTCTTCTCTGATGAATGCTCTTCTTGCCCGGTCGGTCAGTTTAGGTGGATGGCCATATCTTGGTAGGTTTGCAGTTGTGCCATACTCTTTCCATTTTCAGATGATGGATTGAACAGAGCTCTGTGAGATGTTCAAAGCTTGTGAGATTTTTTTATAACCTAACCCTGCTTTATACTTCTCCACAACTTTATCCCTGACCTGTCTGGTGTGTTCCTTGGCCTTCATTATGCTGTTTGTTCACTAAGGCTCTCTAACACACCTCTGAGTTCTTCACAGAACAGCTGTATTTATATTGAGATTAAATTACACGCAGGTGGACTATATTTACTAATTAGGTGACTTCTGAAGGCAATTGGTTCCACTAGATTTTAGTTATCAGAGTATCAGAGTAAAGGGGGCTGAATACAAATACATGCCACACTTTTCACATATTTATTTGTATAATTTATCATTTTCCTTCCACTTTACAATTATGTGCCACTTTGTGTTGGTCTATCACATAAAACCCTAATAAAATACATTTATGTTTTTGGTTGTAACATGACAAAATGTGGAAAATATCAAGGGGAATGAATACTTTTTCAAGGACTGTATTTATTAGGTTTGTCAAGCAGAAACTCTTTGGAGACAATAATAAAAGTCTCTTCTAGGCTTTAGGTGGGGGAAGTAACAGAAACTCATGAGTTCCATAAGCAAGTTTGTTTACAGACCCCCAGCAGTTCCAGTTGAGAAAAACAGAATGCCTTATGGTGGAGACTTAAATTAAAATATTGGTCTCTGCTTATTTGGAATCTGTCTCCTATCCAAAAATTGAAATGATAAAATATACCTATTTTCTTCATAAAAGTTCTGACATAGTAAGGCTTCTATGGTTGGTGGATCTGGCTGGAAAAGGCGGGCATAATCCAGATATTTTGATGAGAGCCTGTGACAGCCCCTGAGCTGTATTATTACGGCAGTGAGTGTGGTGTTCAGGATGGAGGAGAATTACTAACGACAGAAAAAGAATCAGCACAAGGGACACAGTCTACTTACTGTAAGTTTTGTCCCTTGTGCTGATTTTTCTGTTTGTGTTTTTGGCTGTGTTTAGGTTTTAATGTGTTCCATCTTTCCCTCCATGTGTAGTTTCAGGCTTGTTATCCTTTTATCTCAGGTTCAGCCCACCTTATAAAGTCAATTGGATAAGATGGAGGACGATAGATATAGAAAAAGGAGGATTGCTGGCCTTTCACACTTGTCTACTGTCACACTTTGAATGACAATTGGGAGGTCATGCAACACTGTACCCATATGGAAATTTTATCTTTTTTTTTTAAGACAGATAGAAGGTTTTTTTTGGTGGTATTTAATCTCCACTGTTTGTTTTTTATTACTTGCTAAATAAACGAAAAAAGACAGAAAAGTTTAAAAGAAATGCATTTTTTCTTAGTTTCTAAAAATTGCAAAAAGAATGCCGGCAACTTGATTGCTTCTTCTTAATTCTTTATTGAGCACAAACAGCAGTGCGACATCAAAACGCTAACATTTTTCGGCAAAAGCCTTTCTCATAGCATACAGATTTACAATAAAACCACGTTTATATAGGAAAAGGTGTCCATTCCTCCAGAAAAGGGGGCGGTACAATCCAATTTAAAATCAATTAACAATTAAAATCATGGGAGGTTGGTAGAACCAGAGAAGTTAGTTTCTGTTCTAAAATTTTGAAAATAAGTACATTTTCTTCTTCACTGATGTGAAGCTGCACTGAGGGGCACTGATAGGCTGCACTGATGAGGCGGCACTGATGGGGCACTGATGACACTTCCATGATGGGCACTGATGAGATGGCACTGATGGCACTGATAAGCTGCCCTGATGGGCACTCACTGACGGGCACTTATAAGGTGGCACTGATGGGCACTGATAAGGTGGCACTGATGGGCACTGGTATGCTGCACTAATATGCTGCACTGATGGACACCGATTGTCATTGATGGAGCTGCTCTGATAATCAGTGACAGTGCTGAGGAAAGGAAATGCCGGTATTTATTTACATGGGATCAGCTGTGATTGGACACAGCTGATCACATGGTAAAGAGCCAATGACATTTACCCTGATCAGTGATGCTCTGTGTCTAAGGGACGCAGCTCACCACTAATCACCGTGCTGTGTGCTCCCAAGGGTGCGCATGAGTGGTGTGACCGGGAGGACATCATATAACATCCACTCGAAAAGAGGAGAGTCCCACCCGGCCGTCAATCTGCTATAGGCCGAAAATAATAATATAACCAACAAACATATAAAAGCCAACACAAATGCCTGAATACCTGCACAAACCACCGAATGCATACCCCCAGAGTGTGGTCATGTGACCCAATGCCTAGTCTGAAGAGGAGTAGATTTTCATTGGCTGATGATCCCCTTCTGCAGAGATCCCCCAACCAAAACCTAGGCATCCTGATCACATGACTGGCCCCTGTGGGATCTTGCAGTTGAGGTTTCTGCAGTAAAGCTATTTCAGGATTTCGGTGACTCTTTATGACTATAATAGATTGGGGTGGACGGGATATTACAGGTGATTATATACCATTATAGTGCCATGTTACAGATCTCCCCATCTTTGTCTCTCAGTTCCGGTATCGGATCCAGTCCTGGATGTGAAGTGTCTCCAGAATGGCAGTGCTGAGATCTCCTGTGGGGTGGAGAATGGGACTGACCCCTCCATCTACCTGACTGTGAGAGGAGGATTGGAGGTATATAATGTCACCAGCTCAGAGCGGACAGTCTGTGTCACTGTGCCTCCTGTGTCACCACTCGATTCCTGGAATATCAGATGTTCAGCAAAGAACCCCTTCAGTGAGAGATCCACCAATCAGATGCAAGGCGCTTGTCCAGGTGAGCGACGTGTGTCCTGTTCCTGCTGAGTCCCTTCTATTAACTCTGTATATACCAGAGCAGTGTTCATCCTCCTTATTATACTGTGTACCTCTATTATAGAGCAGACATCGGTCAGATCTATACCAGACCTTTATGCTAGATGAAAAATTGGCAGGGGGTTCCCCCATAATTCATACCAGGCCCTATGGTTCCGGTATGGATTTTAAGTGGGAACCTCATGCAAAAAGCGATAATGCTGAAAGATGCAAAACTCCATTTAATAAAATGTCTGGGGATGCCCTGACCAGTGGGGGGAACTACCAGGGCCGCAAAGGTCGCACTTGCAACCAGGCCTTGGCATACCACCACTGTGGGGGGCTCCAAGATGTGCACCTTTTGTGTTGTGATCATGCAATAAAATAAACCGTTTGGACGCCACTGTATGCTGATCCTTGGTGTGCTGGCAAATATCTACATTGTGACTTGAACCAGTATCCAGCTGGTTGTTGCTGCAGCACCCGATCTTTAAGAGCTTATACCAGGAACATGTGCGATGGGAATATAAAACACCACCTGGTGGGCATGTCACAGATTAGGCGGTTCTTGAGCACTTTAAATTCCTTTTGGAGATCTGCCAGCCGAGCACTGGCATTATATGACCGGCGGAAATGCACACAGACTTTCCTGGCCTGCCTCAGGACATCCTGTAAGCCCGGGTACTTGCCCAAGAACCGCTGCACCACCAAGTTAAGGACATGAGCAAAACAGGGCACATGGGTCAGTAGTCCCTGTCGGAGAGTGGAGAGGAGGTTGGTGCCTTAAGTTGGCGTGGCGTCAACCACCTCTGAACCTGCCCCTGCAGAACTGAATGAACCTCTGCCCCAGTGTGGCTCCTGTCCCCCAAGCACACCAGCTCAAGCACCGCATGGCATCTTTTGGCCTGCATACTTGTGTAGCCCCTTGAACGCCTACAGAGCACCGCTGGTTCCGAGGACAAAGCACAGGAAGAGGCCATGAAGGAAGAAGAAGAGGAGGGGGTGGAGGAGAGAGGTGTGTCAGAATCATTAGTAGTGGCAATTTGGTAGCGTGGTGGCGGAACAACTTCCAACACTACTGCACCTTGTCCTGCATCCTTCCCAGCTGCCAGCAGAGTCACCCAATGCGCCGTGAAACTTAGGTAACGTCCCTGTCCATGCCTGCTGGACCATGAGTCAGTGGTAATATGCACCTTACCGCTGACCGTCTTGTCCACCGAGGCATGGACATTGCCTTCCACATGACAGTAGAGAGCCGGAATCGCCTTCCGTGAGAAAAAGTTCCATTTGGGTACCTGCCACTGAGGAACCGCACATTCCACAAACTCACGGAAGGGGGCAGAGTCTACCAACTGAAAAGCAGTTGAAGTGCTAGCAATTTTGCCAAGCTAGCATTCAACCGCTGGGCATGTAGATGGCTGGGAGCGAACTTCTTTTGGCGGTGCCGCAGCTGGGGCAGGGAAATTTTCCTGGTACAATCTGACGTCGGTGTATCGAAAGCAGATTACCCACAAGTACTTGGCTGTGACACACCTAATTCTACACCTTCATTCCTCTCAGTGTAGGTCTCAGAGAGGACTGAAGGTATAGTGGGGTTGGAGATCTCAGCTGATGAGGAGCAAGGAGAGGTCCTCTTTGTTCTTTGGTGTGGGTCTTTTAGGTACGCTTGCCAATGAACTGCATGGCAGGTCAACATATGTCTGGTCAAGCATGTGGTGCCCAAGCGAGAGATGTTTTGGCCACACGAGATACGCTTGAGACATATGTTGCAAATAGCAGCAGTGCGATCTAATGCACTCGTCTCAAAAAAGGCCCACACCAAAGAACTTTTGTAATAACGCACAGAGACAGCAGCGCCCTGCACATGCGGAGCTTTGCGGTGTGATGCAGTCCGTGTGCTGCCCTTAGGCTGGCCCCTGGAGGGCATCCTGCCTCATTGGTGATGTGCCTCCTCCTCCTCCTCTCTCCTATCAGGCACCCATGTTGAGTCAGTGACCTCATCATCCCCTCCCTCCTCATCACTGGAGCAAACCTGGCAGTATGCTGCAGCAGGGGGAGCATGACTGCCAGGTTGTTGTCCTTCTTGGGCACCCCCTCTGTCCATGCTCACGTTACTGCCTTCATCTAGCTCAGTATCATCATCAGAGCCTTCTAAACGCTGGGCATCCTTCTGGAGCATGTACCCAACACTGTGGTCAAACAGTTCGAGGGACTCCTCAGGAGGACATGGTGGGGCTAGGGAAGGAGTCACTGATGCCATTGAGCCGAGGGAAGAGGCCGCGTTGGCAGCTGCTTTGCCAGACAAAGTACCCTGAGCATGGGTGAGAGAGGATGTGGAGGATGAGGAGGATGAGGACGGCTTGGTCATCCACTCGACCAAGTCTTCCGCATGTTGCGGCTCAACATGGCCAGCTGCTGAAAAAAAGGCTAAGCGTGTCTCACGGCCATGTGCTGATGAGGATGCACCGTGTCCATGACCAGCACTGTTGCCTCTAGACACAGAGCCTGCTTGCCCTCTTTTATTGGCTCGTGATTGTCTGTCTCTCCTTGTTGGCCTTCCAGACATTCTAATGGCCTGCAGTGAGATGTAGCTGCATTAAGCTGGGATATATATATATATATATATATATATATATATATATATATATATATATATATCCTGATACTGCAGCTAGCAAAATCAACTGCCTGCCTGTAGTATGAGAACACCACCAATCTTCTACAGGTAGCTTTAGATGAACACTGTGCAGAGGTCGCACTACACTAACTTGTAGCTTTAGCTGAACACTGTGCAAAGGACGCACTACACCAATGTTAAAATAATGTAGCTGTCTGCGGTAGTGATAGGATCAGGAAAACACCAACAACCTTCTACAGGTAGCTTTAGCTGAACACTGTGCAGAGGACGCACTATACTAACGTTAAAATAATGTAGCTGCCTGCGGTAGTGATAGGATCAGGAAAACACCACCGACCTTCTACAGATAGCTTTAGCTGAACACTGTGCAGAGGTCGCACTACACTAACGTGTAAATAATGTAGCTGCCTGCGGTAGTGATAGGATCAGGAAAACACCACCAACCTTCTACAGATAGCTTTAGCTGAACATTGTGCAGAGGTCGCACTACACTAACTTGTAGCTTTAGCTGAACACTGTGAGGAGCACACACAATACACTAACTTGTAGCTTTAGCTGAACACTGTGCACTACACTATCTGGTAGCTTTAGCTGAACACTGTTCAGAGGACGCACTACACTAACTTGTAGCTTTAGCTGAACATTGTGAGGAGGACGCACTACACTAACTTGTAGCTTTAGCTGAACACTGTGAGGAGGATGCACTACACTAACTTGTAGCTTTAGCTGAACACTGTGCACTACACTAACTTGTAGCTTTAGCTGAACACTGTTCAGAGGACACACTACACTAACTTGTAGCTTTAGCTGAACACTGTGCAGAGGTCGAACTACACTAACTTGTAGCTTTAGCTGAACACTGTGAGGAGGACGCACTACACTAACTTGTAGCTTTAGCTGAACACTGTGCACTACACTAACTTGTAGCTTTAGCTGAACACTGTTCAGAGGACGCACTAATTAAATTAAGTGGGGGTCCCCCTAAATTCCATACCAGACCCTTCAGGTTCTGGCAGGCTGCAGGAAAAGAGGGGGGATGAGAGAGCGCCCCCCCTCCTGAACCATACTAGGCCACATGCCCTCAACATTGGGAGGGCGCTTTGGGGTAGCCCCCCAAAACACCTTGTCCCCATGTTGATGAGGACAAGGGCCTCATCCCCACAACCCTGGCCGGTGGTTGTGGGGGTCTGCGGGCGGGGGGCTTATCAGAATCTGGAAGCCCCCTTTAACAAGGGGACCCCCAGATCCCGGCCCCCCCTGTGTGAAATGGTAAGGAGGTACAAAAGTACCCCTACCATTTCACTAAAAAACTGTCAAAAATGTTAAAAATGACAAGAGACAGTTTTTGACAATTCCTTTATTTAAATGCTTCTTCTTTCTTCTATCTTCCTTCATCTTCTTCTTCTCGCTCTTCTGGTTCTTCCTCCGGCTTTCTCGTCCAGCATCTCCTCCATGGCGTCTTCTATCTTCTTCTCCTTGGGCCGCTCTGCACCCATGGCATGGGGGGAGGCTCCCTCTCTTCTCTTCATCTTCTTCTTCATCTTCTTCTTTTCTTCTCTTCTCTTCTTCTCTTCTTCATTTTCTTCTCCGGGCCGCTCCGCATCCATGCTGGCATGGAGGGAGGCTCCCGCTGTGTGACGGCGTCTCCTCGTCTGACGGTTCTTAAATAATGGGGGCGGGGCCACCCGGTGACCCCGCCCCCTCTGACGCACGGGACATGACGGGACTTCCCTGTGGCATTCTCCGCGACGTCACAGGGAAGTCCTGTCAAGTCACCGTGCATCAGAGGGGGCCCCGCCCCCGTTATTTAAGAACCGTCAGACGAGGAGACGCCGTCACACAGCAGGAGCCTCCCTCCATGCCAGCATGGATGCGGAGTGGCCCGGAGAAGAAAATGAAGAAGAGAAGAAAAGAAGAAGATGAAGAAGAAGATGAAGAAGAGAAGAAGATGAAGAGAAGAGCGTGAGCCTCCCCCCATGTCCCCTTGTTAAACGGGGCTTCCAAATTCCGATAAGCCCCCTGCCCGCAGACCCCCACAACCACCGGCCAGGGTTGTGGGGATAAGGCCCTTGTCCTCATCAACATGGGGACAAGGTGTTTTGGGGGGCTACCCCAAAGCACCCTCCCAATGTTGAGGGCATGTGGCCTGGTACGGTTCAGGAGGGGGGGCGCTCTCTCGTCCCCCCCTCTTTTCCTGCGGCCTGCCAGGTTGCGTGCTCAGATAAGGGTCTGGTATGGATTTTTGGGGAGACCCCACGCCGTTTTTTTTTTTTGGCGCGGAGTTCCCCTTAAAATCCGTACCAGACCTGAAGGGTCTGGTACGGAATTTAGGGGGACCCCACATCATTTTTTTTTTACATTTTGGTTCGGGTTTCCCCTGTGGGGAATTCCCATGCCGTTTTTATCAATGAACTTCTATGTGTATTGTCGGACCGGCAATGCAATAGCCGCGAGTAGTTTTAAATGGTTTTTTTCCTTCGAAATATCATTTTGCTGTCAGACTGTTCTAAACACAGGAAACATGCGCCCTTTTACAGGCATACTATAGACACCCACCAGCTACGAAATTTAAAGGGATATTACACTTTTATTGTTTGACTTTAAGCATTATTAAAATCACTGCTCCTGAAAAAACGGCCGTTTTAAAAACTTTTTTTTGCATTGATCCATGTCCCCTGGGGCAGGACCCAGGTCCCCAAACACTTTTTATGACAATAACTTGCATATAAGCCTTTAAAATTAGCACTTTTGATTATTCATGTTCGTGTCCCATAGACTTTAACGGCGTCCGCGTGTTTGAACAAACTTTTTTCCTGTTCGCATGTTCTGGTGCGAACCGAACAGGGGGGTGTTCGGCTCATCCCTGCTGAAGACTGTGAGTAGGACGCACTACACTAACTTGTACCTTTAGCTGAAAACTGTGCACTACACTAACTTGTAGCTTTAGCTAAACACTGTTCAGAGGACGCACTACACTAACTTGTAGCTTTAGCTGAACACTGTGCAGAGGTCGCACTACACTAACTTGTAGCTTTAGCTGAACACTGTGAGGAGGACACACTACACTAACTTGTAGCTTTAGCTGAACACTGTGAGGAGGATGCACTACACTAACTTGTAGCTTTAGTTGAACACTGTGCACTACACTAACTTGTAGCTTTAGCTGAACACTGTGAGGAGGACACACTACACTAACTTGTAGCATTAGCTGAACACTATGAGGAGGACGCACTACACTAACTTGTAGCTTTAGCTGAACACTGTGGAGAGGATGCACTACACTAACTTTTAGCTTTAGTTGAACATAGTGTAGTGCACAAACTTGTAGCTTTAGCTGAACACTGTGAGGAGGACACACTACAGTAACTTGTAGCTTTAGCTGAACACTGTGGAGAGGATGCACTACACTAACTTTTAGCTTTAGCTGAACATTGTGCACTACACTAACTTGTAGCTTTAGCTGAACACTGTGAGGAAGACACACTACACTAACTTGTAGCTTTAGCTGAACACTGTGAGGAGGACGCTCTACACTAACTTGTAGCTTTAGCTGAACACTGTGAGGAGGACGCTCTACACTAACTTGTAGCTTTAGCTAAACACTGTGCACTACACTAACTTGTATCTTTAGCTGAACACTGTGCAGAGGTCGCACTACACTAACTTGTAACTTTAGCTGAACACTGTGAGGAGGACGCACTACACTAACTTGTAGCTTTAGCTGAACACTGTGCACTACACTAACTTGTAGCTTTAGCTGAACACTTTTTTCAGATGACGCACTATACTAACTTGAAGCTTTAGCTGAACACTGTGCAGAGGTCGCACTACACTAACTTGTAGCTTTAGCTGAACACTGTGAGGAGGACGCACTACACTAACTTGTAGCTTTAGCTGAACACTGTGCACTACACTAACTTGTAGCTTTAGCTGAACACTGTTCAGAGGATGCACTACACTAACTTGTAGCTTTAGCTGAACACTGTGCAGAGGTCGCACTACACTAACTTGTAGCTTTAGCTAAACACTGTGCAGAGGTCACACTAAACTAACTTGTAGCTTTAGCTGAACACTTTGAGAAGGACGCACTACACTAACTGTAAATAGTCTAGCTGCCTGACTGTGGTACTAATAGGATCAGAAAAACACCAGCAATTTTCTTCAGGTAGCTGTAAATACTGTAACAACACAAGCCTGCCTGTCAGTAGGAAGATAATAACAGGAACGGATCTAGCTAAACTGAATACAGTGTGTGTATATATATATATATATATATATATATAAAACACCTGGGATGCATATATGTACACAATACACTGTAAGTGTTGCTAACTGACTGACTGTCCTGCCTAATCTATCTAACTTAAATCAAATGACACTGTCTCTCTGTCTCTGTTTCTCAACGCCGGAACACACTACACAGGGCCGCCGTGCAGGCGGCCTTATATAGTGTGGGGCGTTTACAAAACCCCCTGAGCCATAATTGACCAAAGCCACCCTGGACTTGGCCAATTACAGCTCTCTGTTCAGACGGCGCTGTGATTGGCCAAGCATGTGGGTCATAGTGCATGCTTGGCCAATCATCAGCCAGCAATGCACTGCGATGCCGCAGTGAATTATGGGCCGTGACGCGTCACTCGAATTTGGCGCGAACGGCCCATATCGTTTGCAATTTGGCGAACAAGTGAACGGCCGATATTCGAGTCGAACATGGCTTCGACTCGAACACGAAGCTCATCCCTACTGGTAACCTGTAAAAAAAATTAAAGCGTCACCTATGGAGATTTTTAAGTATCGTAGTTTGTCGCCAGTCCACAAGCATTCACAATTTTGAAGCGTGACATGTTAGGTATCTATTTACTCAGTGTAACATCATCTTTCACAATATACAAAAAAATTGGGCTAACTTTACTGTTTTGTTCTTTTTAATTCATGAAAGTGTATTCTTTCCCAAAAAATTGCGTTTGAAATACCGCTGCGCAAATACAGTGTGACATAAAATATTGTAATGACTGACTCTAGGGTCTCTGCTAAAAAAATATATTATAATGTTTGGGGTTCTAAGTAATTTTCTAGCAAAAAAATACAAATTTAAACTTATAAACAACAAATGTCAGAAAAAGGCCTGGACTTTAAAATGATTGAAAAGTTGTTTTTTTTTTTTTCTTTAAATAACAAACATGTCATACTTGCCTCTGCTGTGCAGCTCATTTTGCAAAGAGTTGCCCTGATCCTCAACTTCTGGGTAGGGATGAGCCGAACACCCCCTGGTTTGGTTGGCACCAGAACATACCAAACAGGCAAAAAATTTGGCAGAACAAACAAACACTGTTACAAACACCGTTTAGGTCTATGGGACACGAACATGAAAAATCAAAAGTGCTCATTTTAAAGGCTTTTATGCAAGTTATTTTCATAAAAAGTGTTTGGGGACCCGGGTCCTGCCCCAAGGGACATGTATCAATGCAAAAAATGTTTTTAAAAACGTCCGTTTTTCGGGAGCAGTGATTTTTTTATTGCTTAAAGTGAAACAATAAAAGTGAAATATTCCTTTAATAATTGTGCCTGGTGTGTTTCTATAGTATGCCTGTAAAGTGGTGCATTTTTCCCGTGTTTAGAACAGTCCCTGCACAAAATGACATTTCTAAAGGAAAAAAACGGGAGACGTTGCCCCCCTCTGATGCCACAGGGAAGCCATATGGAAGTCCTTGTGGCGTCAGAGGGGACGGGGTCACCCGGTTAAATCACTGGGTGGCCCCACTCTCAGTTATAGAAGAACTGCCACAAGCCAAGACGCCTCAGACGGCGGGAGCCTCCCATGGAGGCGGGTCGGTTATGGATTTTTTTTCTTTTTCAGTCCGTCGTCGGCATGATAGAAGAGGATGAATGGACATCATGGGACATTTTTATTTATTTATTTTTTAATAAAGGACTTGTCTCCAAGCTGTGTCTTTTCATTTTTAACCTTTTTTACACTTTTTGGTGAAATGTTAGGGGTACATTTGTACCCCATTACCATTTCACACAGGGGGGAGTCTGGGATCTGGGGGTCCCCTTGTTAAAGAGGGCTTCCAGATTCCGATAAGCCCCCCGCCCGCAGACCCCCACAATCATTGGGCAAGGGTTGTGGGGATGAGGCCCTTGTCCGAATCAACATGGGGACAAGGTGCTTTGGGGGGGCTACCCAAAAGCACCCTCCCCATGTTGAGGTCATGTGTCCTGGTTCAGTTCAGGAGGGGGGGCGCTCTCTCGTCCCCCCTCTTTTCCTGCGGCCTGCCAGGTTGCGTGCATGGTTAACGGTCTGGTATGGATTTTTGGGGGGGACCCCTATGCCATTTTTTTTTAATTTGGCACAGGGTTCCCCTTAATTTCCATATCAAACCCAAAGAGCCTGGTATGGATTTTAGGGGGACCCCCATGCAATTTGTTTTGTAAATTTTGGTTTAGGGTTCCCCTTAATATTCATACCAGACCCAAAGGCCTGGTAATGGACTGGGGGGATCCCATGCTCTTTTACTTTTATCTATATTGCCGAAACCCGACAATTCATTACAGCCGCAATCAGTTTTAAATGACAAGTTTTCCTTTAGAAATGTCATTTTGCTGTGGTACTGTTCTAAACACGGGAAAATTACAGGCATACTATAGACACCCCCCAGGCACAATATTTAAAGGAATATTTCATTTTTATTGTTTCACTTTAAGCATAAAAAAAACACTGCTCCAGAAAAAATGGCAGTTTAAAAAAAAAAAAAATTTCATTGATACATGTACCCTGGGGCAGGACCCGGGTCCCCAAACACTTTTTATGACAATAACTTGCATATAAGCCTTTAAAATGAGCACTTTAGATTTTTTTATGTTAGTGTACCATAGACTTTAACGGTCTTCTGGCAGCTTTCAAATTCCCCCCCCCGAACACCGCATATTGTTCGGTGTTCGCAGAACATTCGAACAACCAAAGTTTGGCCCAAACTTTGCCCTGGCTGAACCATTCGCCCATCCCTACTTCTGGGGTCTCCAGACGGCGCTTGTAGCTCCTCCCCACATCGTATAACCCCCTAGGAGAAGCGCTCTCCCGGGGGGTTACCTTGCGGTCACGCTCCCAAGTCCAGCATTTGCGTCCATAGACACGAATTCCAGACTCGGCCCCGCCTCCCCAGCGCCCACGTCATTGGATTTGATTGACAGTGGTGGGAGCCAATAGCTGTGCTGCTATCAATCTATCCAATCAAGAGCTGAGACAACAGACAAAGGGAAAGAGCATAGGATGCATTAAGGTGAAAAAAACAAGGCTTTACAATCCCTTTACCTGGTTAATCATCAAATCTGTATTTGCTTATGCATTACCTATTTTGGCCACTGGTTGTCACTCTCAGATAAGGCATGACTATTCTATATGAAACTTATAAAATAATCTGTTATAGCAGTGGTCATCAACTCCTGTCCTCAGGGCCCACTAACAGGCCAGGTTTGCAAGATAACTGAAATACATCACAGGTGATATCATTTGCTGCTCAGTGATTGCAGTATTCTAGTCTGCATCTCCCCAAAGTAAAACTTAAAACCTGGCCTGTTAGTGGGCCCTGAGGACAGGGTTGATGACCACTGTGTTATAGGATCAATGAATTTCCCACTATAACAAGTGTGACCATGTGATATTATCTAAAATATATAGAATGTTTTAAGAACTGGTAACTGTCAAATGTATGAGCATTATCTTTCTGGTGTAGTGATATTTTAAGTATAAGACCTTAACTATAAAGACGTGTAGTTTCATATATAACGATCAATATTAGTTATACACAGAGAGGAAAGAAAATAAATATACTGTATACAGTGGGGACGGAAAGTATTCAGACCCCCTTAAATTTTTTCACTCTTTGTTATATTGCAGCCATTTGCTAAAATCATTTAAGTTCATTTTTTCCCCATTAATGTACACACAGCACCCCATATTGTACACACAGCCCCCCATATTGACAGAAAAACACAGGATTGTTGACATTTTTGCAGATTTATTAACCACTTGCCGACCGGGCCATAGCCGAAAGACGGCTACAGCACGGTCGTGTTTTCCTGGGTGGGCGTCCATGGGCGTCCTCCCAGAAAGTTGCTCCCGCGTGCCCCCTGGGGAGTGCACCCGGGAACATCCATGACCGCCGGGTCCAGAGAACCCAGCGCATCACGGATCACGGTAAATAGCCGCTGATCGTGGCCGTTTACCACGTGATCATTCCGTCAAATGACGGAGCGATCACTTGTAAACAAACCGGCGTCACGTCATGACGCCGGTTCCTCCCTCCTCTCTCTGTACTGATTGGTACAGTGCGAGGGGAGAGGGGGAGAGATTGCAGCAGCGCTGTGGGCACTAACATCCACCCCACAGCGCTGCAATCAGTGCCAATAATTGCAATACTCTGCAACACTGTGCTATACTCTGCAACACTATGCAATACTCTGCAAATACTCTGCAACACTATGCAATACTCTGCAAATACTCTGCAACACTGTGCAATACTCTGCAAATACTCTGCAACACTGTGCAATACTATGCAACACTGCAATACTCTGCAACAATCTGCCAATACTTGCCAATACTCCGCCAATACCCGCCAATACTTGCCAATACTCTGCAATAAATTTTAACAGAAACAAAGAATTTTTTTTTAACCAAATTTTCAGTCTTTTTTGATTTATAACGCAAAAAATAAAAAACCCAGCAGTGATTAAATACCACCAAAAGAAAGCTCCATTTGTGGGGAAAAAAGGACAAAAATTTCATATGGGTACAGTGTTGCATGACTAAGTAATTGTCATTCAAATTGTGAGAGCACCGAAAGCTGAAAATTGGTCTGGTTAGAAAGGGGGTTTAAGTGCCCAGTGGGTAAGTGGTTAAAAAAGAAAAACTGAAATATCACATGGTCCTAAGTATTCATGCCCTTTGCTCAGTATTTAGTAGAAACCCCTTTTGATCTAATACAGCCATGAGTCTTTTTGGGAAAGATGCAACAAGTTTTTCACACCTGAATTTGGGGATCCTCTGCCATTCCTCCTTGCAGATCCTCTCCAGTTCTGTCAGGTTGGATGGTAAACGTTAGTGGACAGCCATTTTTAGGTCTCTCCAGAGATGCTCAATTGGGTTTAAGTCAGGGCTCTGGCTGGGCCATTCATGAAAAGTCACGGAGTTATTGTGAAGCCACTTCTTCATTATTTTAGCTGTGTGCTTAGGGTCATTGTCTTGTTGGAGAGTAAACCTTCGGCCCAGACTGAGGTCCTGAGCACTCTGGAGTAGGTTTTCGTCCAGGATATCCCTGTACTTGGCCGCATTCATTGTTCCCTCGATTGCAACCAGTCGTCCTGTCCCTGCAGCTGAAAAACACCCCACAGCATGATGCTGCCATCACCATGCTTCACTATTGAGACTGTATTGGACAGGTGATGAGCAGTGCCTGGTTTTCTCCACACATACCGCTCAGAATTAAGGCCAAAAAGTTCTATCTTGGTCTCATCAGACCAAAGAATCTTATTTCTCACCATCTTGGAGTCCTTCAGGTGTTTTTTAGCAAACTCCATGCGGGCTTTCATGTGTCTTGCACTGAGGAGAGGCTTCCGTCGGGCCACTCTGCCATAAAGCCCCGACTGGTGGAGGGCTGCAGTGATGGTTGACTTTTTACAACTTTCTCCCATCTCCTGACTGCATCTCTGGAGCTCAGCCACAGTGATCTTTGGGTTCTTCTTTACCTCTCTCACCAAGGCTCTTCTCCCCCGATAGCTCAGTTTGGCCGGACGGCCAGCTCTAGGAAGGGTTCTGGTTGTCCAAAATGTCTTTCATTTAAGGATTATGGAGGCCACTGTGCTCTTAGGAACCTTAAGTGCAGCAGAAATTTTTTTGTAACCTTGGCCAAATCTGTGCCTTGCCACAATTCTGTCTCTGAGCTCTTCAGGTAGTTCCTTTGACCTCATGATTCTTATTTGCTCTGACATGCACTGTGAGCTGTAAGGTCTTATATAGACAGGTGTGTGGCTTTCCTAATTAAGTCCAATCAGTATAATCAAACACAGCTGGACTCAAATGAAGGTGTAGAACCATCTCAAGGATGATCAGAAGAAATCAACAGCACCTGAGTTAAATATATGAGTGTCATAGCAAAGGGTCTGAATATTTAGGACCATGTGATATTTCAGTTTTTCTTTTTTAATAAATCTGCAAAAATGTCAACAATTCTGTGTTTTTCTGTCAATGTGGGGTGCTGTGTGTACATTAATGAGGGGAAAAATGAACTTAAATGATTTTAGCAAATGGCTGCAATATAACAAAAAGTGAAAAATTAAAGGGGGTCTGAATACTTTCCGTCCCCACTGTATATAAACAATAATTTACCTACTTAAACTACTTAATACATATACAATATTTCTAATAATAATGATATAAATACAACACTAAGTATATAATGGAATTACCAATAAATAAGAATATGATAATATTGTGACTGAGCCCATTTTAGATAATATGATATTTTAGGTCATAATCGTGTCTTTTCATATACTATTATGTCTATGGAAACAGTGAGGTTCCTTTCGGTACATTTTTATCAACACTAAATAAACTGCAATGTTGTCAATAGTTCCGCCTTGGAATAGGAGAAAATCAGCCGCACACCACCAGGAACTCAAACAGAGGCAGCTCTAGACTTTGTGAGGCCTTAGGCAAAACTTAGACATGAGGCCCCACTCACACCCATAATGGGAAAATATAGGTGATCAAAATTAACTGTATAAATGCATATATTGACAGCCTTAAATCCTATGAACTATGAATTCACAGTTTCTATACATTTCTCTGACCAATTATTCTTTAATTAAATATCATTAAACATAGGATATATACCGTATATACTCGAGTATAAGTCGAATTTTTCAGCACATTTTTTTGTGCTGAAAGTGCCCCTCTCGACTTATACTCGAGTCAAGCACTTTTCTGCAGCAAAAAATTTCATTTTCCGAACCGATTTTGGGGCCCAGTATCTCAGGGCCCCAAAATCATTCTCTGCTTCAGAAAAGTGCTTGACATTTTCTGAACCGATTTTGGGGCCCCATATCTCAGGGCCACTTGGTGCTAGGAACCACAAATTTGGTGTGCAAACCCAGTGGAACCTATACCATAACATATCCAAAGCTGGGGTTCCTAGCACCAAGTGGCCCTTAGATACGGGGCCCCAAAACCGGTTCGGAAAATGTCATTCTCTGCTGCAGAAAAGTGCTTGACATTTTCTGAACTGATTTTTGGGGCCCTGTATCTCGGGGCCACTTGGTGCTAGAAACCCCAGCTTAGGAAATATTATGGTGCTTGTTCCACTGGGTTTGCACACCAAATTTGGGGTTCCTAGCACTAAGTGGCCCCGAGATACGGGGCCCCAAATTCGGTCAACTGTGTCCATCTGCAGCAATGTCATTTCGGGACCCTTTGGGTTCAGAGACCCCAAATTTTGGCTGCAGCTAGGGGGCATCTAGGAACCCTTAACTACCGAGTTTGAAGTTCAGGGGACCTATGACTGCAAATGGGCACAGTGATGCTGCAAATGGGCATTGTTGACCCTCTTTTCCACTTACAGTAGCTGTGCATTTCTCACCCTCGTCTTATACTCGGGTCAATAAGTTTTTCCCATTTTTTTTGTGGTAAATTAGGGCCTCGACTTATACTCGGAACGACTTATACTCGAGTATATACGGTATATATCTATCTCTATTACAGTGAGACTGTGTGCGGACAATGATTAGGGATGAGCCGAACACCCCCCTGTTCCAGAACTTGCGAACAGGCAAAAAATTAGTTTGATCCACGCAAACACCGTTAAAGTATATGGGACACGAACATGAATAATCAAAAGTGCTAATTTTAAAGGCTTATATGCAAGTTATTGTCATTAAAAGTGTTTGGGGACCTGGGTCCTGCCCCAGGGGACATGGATCAATGCAAAAAAAAGTTTTAAAAACGGACGTTTTTTCGGGAGCAGTGATTTTAATAATGCTTAAAGTGAAACAATAAAAGTGTAATATCCCTTTAAATTTCGTACCTGGGGGGTGTTTATAGTATGCCTGTAAAGGGGCGCATGTTTCCCGTTTTTAGAACAGTCTGACAGCAAAATGACATTTCAAAGGAAAAAAAGTCATTTAAAACTACCCGCGGCTATTAATGAATTGCCGGTCCGACAATTCACATAAAAGTTCATTGATAAAAACAGCATGGGAATTCCCCACAGGGGAACCCTGAACCAAAATTATAAAAAAAAAATGACGTGGGGGTCCCCCTAAATTCCATACCAGGCCCTTCAGGTCTGGTATGGATATTAAGGGGAACCCCGGCCAAGATTAAAAAAAAAAAATGGCGTGGGGCCTGCCTCAAAATCTATACCAGACCCTTCAGGTCTGGTATGGATTTTAAGGGGAACCCCGCACCAAAATTTTAAAAAAAATGGCGTGGGGTCCCCCTAAAAATCCATACCAGACCCTTATCCGAGCACGCAACCTGGCAGGCTGCAGGAAAAGAGGGGGGACGAGAGAGCGCCCCCCCCTCCTGAACTGTACCAGGCCACATGCCCTCAACATTGGGAGGGTGCTTTGGGGTAGCCCCCAAAAACACCTTGCCCCCATTTTGATGAGGACAAGGGCCTCATCCCCACAACCCTTGGCCGGTGGTTGTGGGGGTCTGCGGGCGGGGGGCTTATCGGAATCTGGAAGCCCCCTTTAACAAGGGGACCCCCAGATCCCGGCCCTCCCCCCTGTGTGAAATGGTAAGGGGGTACAAAAGTACACCTACCATTTCACAAAAAACTGTCAAAAATGTTAAAAATGACAAGAGACAGTTTTTGACAATTCCTTTATTTAAATGCTTCTTCTTTCTTCTATCTCCTTTCTTCTTTCTTCTATCTTCTATCTTCCTTCGGTTTCTTCCTCCATCTTCTTCTTCTTCTGGTTCTTCTGGTTCTTCCTCCAGTGTTCTTGTCCGGTATCTTCCTCCGCGGCGTCTGTGTCTTCTTCCCTTCTTCTCCTCGGGCCGCACCGCATCCATGCTGGCATGGAGGGAGGCTACCGCTGTGTGACGCTTCTCTCTTCATCTTCTTCTCTTCATCTTCTTGTCTTCATCTTTTTTTCAGGCCGCTCCGCATCCATGATGGCATGGAGAGAGGCTCCTGCTGTGTGACGCTTCTCCTCTTCAGACAGTTCTTAAATAACGGGGGGCGGGGCCACGGGGACTTGACGGGACTTCCCTGTGGCATTCCCCGTGATGTCAGAGGGGGGTGGGTCACCCGTTACAAAACCCCGCCCCTTCTGACGTCACGGGGAATGCCACAGGGAAGTCCCCGTCAAGTCCCTGTGCGTCAGAGGGGCGGGGTCACCGGGTGGCTCCGCCCCCCATTATTTAAGAACTGTCAGAAGAGGAGGAGTGTCACACAGTGGGAGCCTCCCTCGATGCCATCATGGATGCGGAGCAGCCCAAAAAGAAGATGAAGACAAGAAGATGAAGACAAGAAGATGAAGAGAGAAGCGTCACACAGCGGGAGCCTCCCTCCATGCCATCATGGATGCGGAGCGGACCGAGGAGAAGAAGGGAAGAAGACGCCGACACCACGGAGGAAGATGCCGGACGAGAACACCGGAGAAAGAACCAGAAGAACCAGAAGAAGAAGATGATGGAGGAAGAAACCGAAGGAAGATAGAAGATAGAAGAAAGAAAAAAGAAGAAAGAAGAAGCATTTAAATAAAGGAATTGTCAAAAACTGTCTCTTGTCATTTTTAACATTTTTGACACTTTTTTAGTGAAATGGTAGGGGTACAAAGTACCCCCTTACCATTTCACCCAGGGGGGAGGGCCGGGATTTGGGGGTCCCCTTGTTAAATTCCGATTCCGATAAGCTCCCTGCCCGCAGACCCCCACAACCACCGGCCAAGGGTTGTGGGGATGAGGCCCTTGTCCCCATCAACATGGGGACAAGGTGTTTTGGGGGCTACCCCAAAGCACTTTCCCAATGTTGAGGGCATGTGGCCTGGTACGGTTCAGGAGGGGGGACGCTCTCTCGTCCCCCCTCTTTTCCTGCGGCCTGCCAGGTTGCGTGTTCGGATAAGGGTCTGGTATTGATTTTTGGGGGGGCCCATGCCGTTTTTTTTTGTTTTTTTTGGCGCGGGATTCCCCTTAAAATCCATACCAGACCTGAAGGGCCTGGTATGGAATTTAGGGGGACCCCCACGTCATTTTTTTTAAAATTTTGGTTCAGGGTTCCCCTGTGGGGAATTCCCATGCCGTTTTTATCAATGAACTTTTATGTGTATTGTCGGACCGGCAATTCATTAATAGCTGCGAGTAGTTTAAATGACTTTTTTTCCTTTGAAATGTCATTTTGCTGTCAGACTGTTCTAAACACGGGAAACATGCGCCCCTTTACAGACATACTATAGACACCCCCCAGGTACGAAATTTAAAGGGATATTACACTTTTATTGTTTCACTTTAAGCATTATTAAAATCACTGCTCCCAAAAAAACGGCCGTTTTTAAAACTTTTTTTGCATTGATTCATGTCCCCTGGGGCAGGACCCAGGTCCCCAAACACTTTTTATGACAATACCATGAATAAAAGCCTTTAAAATTCCCAATGTTGAGGGCATGTGGCCTGGTACGGTTCAGGAGGGGGGACGCTCTCTCGTCCCCCCTCTTTTCCTGCGGCCTGCCAGGTTGCGTGTTCGGATAAGGGTCTGGTATTGATTTTTGGGGGGACCCATGCCGTTTTTTTTTTTTTTTTTTGGCGCGGGATTCCCCTTAAAATCCATACCAGACCTGAAGGGCCTGGTATGGAATTTAGGGGGACCCCCACGTCATTTTTTTTTAAATTTTGGTTCAGGATTCCCCTGTGGGGAATTCCCATGCCGTTTTTATCAATGAACTTTTATGTGTATTGTCGGACCGGCAATTCATTAATAGCTGCGAGTAGTTTAAATGACTTTTTTTCCTTTGAAATGTCATTTTGCTGTCAGACTGTTCTAAACACGGGAAACATGCGCCCCTTTACAGGCATACTATAGACACCCCCCAGGTACGAAATTTAAAGGGATATTACACTTTTATTGTTTCACTTTAAGCATTATTAAAATCACTGCTCCCAAAAAAACGGCCGTTTTTAAAACTTTTTTTGCATTGATTCATGTCCCCTGGGGCAGGACCCAGGTCCCCAAACACTTTTTATGACAATACCATGAATAAAAGCCTTTAAAATTAGCACTTTTGATTTCTCCCATAGACTTTTAAAGGGTGTTCCGCGGCATTCGAATTTGCCACGAACACCCCAAATTGTTCGCTGTTCAGCGAACTGGCAAACAGCCGATGTTCGAGTCAAACATGAGTTTGACTCAAACTCGAAGCTCATCCCTAACAATGTGATGACTGTTCCTTAGCTATGAGTAAGCATCCATTGATGTGAAACGCAGTAGCTGCTTTTTGTCCTATATATCCACTTTGATGTGACCTGCAACATTTTAATGAAATAAAGGTGCTTTTTTCACGGCAGTGCGGCCATCCAGAGCTCTTTGATTCATTATCTACTCATCCCTAACAATGATACAGGAGATGATTTTTTTCTGGTAATGACAAGCAAACTCTTACCTGGCTAACACGGTAACAAACATCAATCATGCCACAAAGATTCAGGAGATGGTCAGAGACTGTGTGCGGACAATGATACAGGAGACGGTCAGAGACTGTGTGCAGACAATGATACAGGCGATGGTCAGAGACTGTGTGCAGACAATGATACTGGCGATGGTCAGAGACTGTGTGCAGACAATGATACAGGAGACGGTCAGAGACTATGTGCAGACAATGATACAGGCAATGGTCAGAGACTGTGTGCAGACAATGATACAGGCGATGGTCAGAGGCTGAGTGTGGACAATGATACAGGAAATGGTCAGACTGTGTGCGGACAATGATACAGGAAATGGTCAGAGACTGTGTGCAGATAATGATACAGGCGATGGTCAGAGACTGTGTGTGGACAATGATACAGGCAATGGTCAGAGACTGTGTGTGGACAATGACACAGGAAATGGTCAGAGACTGTATGCAGACAATGATACAGGAAATGGTCAGAGACTGTGTGCAGACAATGATACAGGCGATGGTCAAAGACTGTGTGTGGACAATGATACAGGAAATGGTCAGAGACTGTGTGCAGACAATGATACAGGAAATGGTCAGAGACTGTGTGCAGATAATGATACAGGCGATGGTCAGAGACTGTGTGTGGACAATGATACAGGCGATGGTCAGAGACTGTGTGCAGACAATGATATAGGCGATGGTCAGAGACTGTGTGCAGACAATGATACAGGATATGGTCAGAGACTGTGTGTAGACAATGATACAGGCGATGGTCAGAGACTGTGTGCAGACAATGATAGAGGCGATTGTCAGAGACTGTGTGTGGACAATGATACAGGAAATGGTCAGAGACTGTGTGCAGACAATTATAGAGGCGATGGTCAGAGATTGTGTGTGGACAATGATACAGGCGATGGTCAGAGACTGTGTGCAGACAATGATACAGGAAATGGTCAGAGACTGTATGCAGACAATGATACAGGAAATGGTCAGAGATTGTGTGCAGACAATGGTACAGGCGATGGTCAGAGACTGTGTGCGGACAATGATACAGGCGATGGTCAGAGACTGTGTGTTGACAATGATACAGGAAATGGTCAGAGACTGTGTGCAGACAATGATACAGGCAATGGTCAGAGACTGTGTGCAGACAATGATACAGGGAATGATCAGACACTCTGCAGACAATGATGCAGGAAATGGTCAGAGACTGTGTGCAGACAATGATACAGGCGATGTCAGAGACTGTGTGCGGACAATGATACAGGCGATGGTCAAAGACTGTGTGTGGACAATGATACAGGAAATGGTCAGAGACTGTGTGCAGACAATGATACAGGAAATGGTCAGAGACTGTGTGCAGATAATGATACAGGCGATGGTCAGAGACTGTGTGTGGACAATGATACAGGCGATGGTCAGAGACTGTGTGCAGACAATGATATAGGCGATGGTCAGAGACTGTGTGCAGACAATGATACAGGATATGGTCAGAGACTGTGTGTAGACAATGATACAGGCGATGGTCAGAGACTGTGTGCAGACAATGATAGAGGCGATTGTCAGAGACTGTGTGTGGACAATGATACAGGAAATGGTCAGAGACTGTGTGCAGACAATTATAGAGGCGATGGTCAGAGATTGTGTGTGGACAATGATACAGGCGATGGTCAGAGACTGTGTGCAGACAATGATACAGGAAATGGTCAGAGACTGTATGCAGACAATGATACAGGAAATGGTCAGAGATTGTGTGCAGACAATGGTACAGGCGATGGTCAGAGACTGTGTGCGGACAATGATACAGGCGATGGTCAGAGACTGTGTGTTGACAATGATACAGGAAATGGTCAGAGACTGTGTGCAGACAATGATACAGGCAATGGTCAGAGACTGTGTGCAGACAATGATACAGGGAATGATCAGACACTCTGCAGACAATGATGCAGGAAATGGTCAGAGACTGTGTGCAGACAATGATACAGGCGATGTCAGAGACTGTGTGCGGACAATGATACAGGCGATGGTCAGAGACTGTGTGCAGACAATGATACAGGCGATGGTCAGAGACTGTGTGCAGACAATGATACAGGAAATGGTCAGACACTGTGTAGACAATGATGCAGGAAATGGTCAGAGACTGTGTGCAGACAATGATACAGGCGATGGTCAGAGACTGTGTACGGACAATGATACAGGCAATAGTCAGAGACTGTGTGCAGACAATGATACAGGCAATGGTCAGAGACTGTGCGCAGACAATGATAAAGGAAATGGTCAGAGACTGTGTGCGGACAATGATACAGGCAATAGTCAGAGACTGTGTGCAGATAATGATACAGGAAATGGTCAGACACTGTGTGCGGACAGTGATACAGGTGATGGTCAGAAACTGTGTGCGGACAATGATACAGGCGATAGTCAGAGACTGTGTGCGGACAATGATACAGGCGATGGTCAGAGACTGCGCGGTCAATGATACAGGCGATGGTCAGGGACTGTGTGCGGACAATGATACAGGCAATGGTCAGAGACTGCGCGGTCAATGATACAGGCGATGGTCAGAGACTGTGTGCGGACAATGATACAGGATGCTGATAGGGAAAAAACAACAGAATGAGCATAAATGATAACTTATCAGTGCAATGCTTCTTCATTATCAGCAGGTTTAGGGAGAGGGTAAATAGCACTGCTGTATTAGTTAACTGTAATAGAGATGGTGGTGCACCATTATGGCTGTACTGTCTGGCAGAGGAATATGAATCACAAAAATGGGTGCACAGAAATAAATCTTTTGATAGATGAAAAATTTCACATATGTGTTGTGAATAGCTGTTTGCCTGACGTTCATTTTGAAAGCAGAACTGCAGCAAGATAAATAAAAAAAGCCCATTAAAAATAAAATAAGCCCTCCAGTTTGAACGACAGCCAGCCTCATTCAAAGGCCTTCCTCAAAGCCCACACTGGAATGTACATGCGCTCAACCTGTCATTCAACAAGTAAGGAAAAGCGGCACAATGTTGATCCCATCCAGTGGCGGCTGGTGTTCAAAATTTTTGGAGGGGTGCAAAAAGACTGAAAAAACCCATTAATTGCAGTCTCACTGTACCATCAAATGCAGCCACTGTGCCCATCAAACACAGCCATTGAGCCCACCAAATGCCACCACTGCACCCAGCAAATGCCGCCACTGTGCCCAGCAAACGCTGCCACTGTGCCACATCAAATGCAGCCTCACTGTGCCCAGCAAATGCCACCACTGCGCCCAGCAAATGCCACCACTGCACCTAGCAAACACCACCACTGCATCCATCAAACGCAGCCTCACTGTGCCCATCAAAAACTGCCACTGTGCCCATCAAATGCAGCCACTGCGCCCATCAAATGTAGCCACTGCGCCCATCAAATGCAGCCACTGTGCCCCATCAGAAGCCATCACTGTGTCCCATCAAAAGCCGCCACTGTGCCCCATCAAATGTTGCCAAGGTGCAGCCAGTCTGGAGAGTCACTGGCCGCTTATGGTGGCACCAGTCCCCCCCGGCCAAGCACGCCCATAATATTTACAAGTGCGGCGCTACATACAGCAAGCCCCTGCAAAGTGCCACCCTAGGCCTGGGCCTTGTCGGCCTAGGCCAAGACAAAGCACTAAGACAGCCAGCCTCATTCAAAGGCCTTCCTCAAAGCCCACACTGGAATGTACATGCGCTCAACCTGTCATTCAACAAGTAAGGAAAAGCGGCACAATGTTGATCCCATCCAGTGGCGGCTGGTGTTCAAAATTTTTGGAGGGGTGCAAAAAGACTGAAAAAAACCCATTAATTGCAGTCTCACTGTACCATCAAATGCAGCCACTGTGCCCATCAAACACAGCCATTGAGCCCACCAAATGCCACCACTGCACCCAGCAAATGCCGCCACTGTGCCCAGCAAACGCTGCCACTGTGCCACATCAAATGCAGCCTCACTGTGCCCAGCAAATGCCACCACTGCGCCCAGCAAATGCCACCACTGCACCTAGCAAACACCACCACTGCGTCCATCAAACGCAGCCTCACTGTGCCCATAAAAAACTGCCACTGTGCCCATCAAATGCAGCCACTGCGCCCATCAAATGTAGCCACTGCGCCCATCAAATGCAGCCACTGTGCCCCATCAAAAGCCATCACTGTGTCCCATCAAAAGCCGCCACTGTGCCCCATCAAATGTTGCCAAGGTGCAGCCAGTCTGGAGAGTCACTGGCCGCTTATGGTGGCACCAGTCCCCCCCGGCCAAGCACGCCCATAATATTTACAAGTGCGGCGCTACATACAGCAAGCCCCTGCAAAGTGCCACCCTAGGCCTGGGCCTTGTCGGCCTAGGCCAAGACACAGCACTAAGACAGGGTACAGTACAGACCATAAGACCATAGACAGACAGGGTACAGACCATGAGACCATAGACAGACAGGGAACTTGGGACAGACAGGGTAAAGACCATGAGACCATAGACAGACAGGGAACTGGGTACAGACCACGAGACAGACAGGGTACTGGGTACAGACCATAGACAGACAGGGTACTGGGTACAGACCATAGACAGACAGGGTACTGGGTACAGACCATAGACAGACAGGGTACTGGGTACAGACCATGAGACAGACAGGGTACTGGGTACAGACCATGAGACAGACAGGGTACTGGGTACAGACCATGAGACAGACAGGGTACTGGGTACAGACCATGAGACAGACAGGGTACTGGGTACAGACCATGAGACAGACAGGTTACTGGGGACAGACAGGGTAAAGACCATAGAAAGACAGGGTACTGTACAGAGAGCATGTAGTAAGATGTTTGTACCTGCTCCTCGGTCCCCTACTAAAGGCAGCAGGAGAAGCAAGCGACAAGTAATGTTCTCTTTGAGCTCCCTGCAGTGCATTCTGGGAGTTGTAGTCTCTGCAGAGCACAGGCACCAGAGGGCCAAGTCTGTGTGTCTGTGCTGTGAACTACAACTCCCGCCATGCACTGGGGCCATCGACTTTGGGGGAAAGGCTAGGAGGTGGAGCCTGCTATTGGATGCAGCCGAGAGCTGACTCGTACACCGAGCCCAAGATGATGTCATCTACCTCGTCCGTGGACCGCGGTGGCTCATCAGCGCAGACAGGCAGCATCAGTCTGTGTGCAGCGCCCGCTCACCCTACCGACTTGCTTGGGCACACTGCCTCGGGGGATATTTCCTTCCTTCCACTCGCGAGTCCCACTGTCCTGTCAGGCAAATTAGGCGGCTGCCCGCAAGTCCCTTGTGAGGGCGAGGACTAAGGCGACCACCTAATTAAAGAGCTGCCTCTGAACTCAAATGTGAAAAGGTTCTTTATTCACATGTGCCAGAAAAATGCCCGAGGTGAACAGGGTACAGATACCGTCTTAGCAGATGATGAACTGTAGAGGTTGCACTCTTATATAAACATACTAAAATTCATATTTGAGTTCTGTGTGCATTAGGGATGAGCCGAACACCCCCCGGTTCGGTTCGCACCAGAACCCGCGAACGGACCGCAAGTTCGCACGAACGTTAGAACCCCATTGACGTCTATGGGACTCGAACGTTCGAAATCAAAAGTGCTCATTTTAAAGGCTAATTTGCATGGTATTGTCCTAAAAAGGGTGTGGGGACCCGGGTCCTACCCCAGGGGACATGTATCAATGCAAAAAAAACTTTTAAAAACGGCCGTTTTTTCGGGAGCAGTGATTTTAATGATGCTTAAAGTAAAAAAAAAAAAAAGTGAAATATTCCTTTAAATATCGTACCTGGGGGGTGTCTATAGTATGCCTGTAAAGTGACGCGTGTTTCCCATGTTTAGAACAGTCCCTGCACCAAATGTCATTTTTAAAGGAAAAAATCTCATTTAAAACTGCTTGCGGGTTTAATGTCATGTCGGGTCCTGGCAATATGGATGAAAATCAGTGAGACAAACGGCATGGGTACCCCCCAGTCCATTACCAGGCCCTTTGGGTCTTGTATGGATATTAAGGGGAACCCCGCACCCAAATTAAAATAAGGAAAGGTCCCTATATACTCTGAACAGCAGTATACAGGCGGTGCAAACAAGACAGGGACTGTAGGTTTGTTGTTAAGTAGAATCTGTTTGTAATTTTGAACATTTTTAACGTGTTTAGCTCCAGCCAAAAAATCTTTTCTAAGCTTTTTGGAAAACATAGGGAAGGGTTATCACCCCTGTGACATTTGTTTTGCGTCTTTCCTCCTCTTCAGAAGATTTCACCTCACTTTTTTGTCCCAATGAAAAATGTTTTTTGAAAATTTGGGTTTTTTGTGGAACAAGGATTGGAAAGCATCAGTGGAAAGGAGAAATTGTTTTCCCATATTAACTCTTACATGAGAGAATTTCCCTTCCTAGGGGTAGATTTCATCTCACTTCCTGTTGTCTCCTTCCGTTTGCAAGTAGGAGTCGTTTGTAAGTTAGATGTTTGAAAGTAGGGTCCTGCCCTATATACTCAGCAGAAATTTGGGCCTTAGGTGTTGCTGTGGCCAAAACACTGTAAGCCCTCACAGGGCCCTGCTGTGAAATATTAGATCAAGAATTGTAATTACATGCCCCTGTTGAACAGGAGCTGAAAAATTAGGCCTTAGGCACTGGTGCTGGTGCCACAACACTGCAACCCCTCACAGACACTCTAGTTGGAACGCAGGAACGAGCCCTGCTGCAAAGTATTGCATCAAAAATTGTAATTACACGCCCCTGTTAGACAGGGGCAGAAAAATTGGGCCTTAGGCACTGGTGCTGGTGCCACAACACTGCAACCCCTCACAGACACTCTAGTTGGAATGCAGGAACGAGCCCTGCTGCAAAGTATTACATCAAAAATTGTAATTACACGCCCCTGTTAGACAGGGGCAGAAAAATTGGGCCTTAGGCACTGGTGCTGGTGCCACAACACTGCAACCCCTCACAGACACTCTAGTTGGAACGCAGGAACGAGCCCTGCTGCAAAGTATTGCATCAAAAATTGTAATTACACGCCCATGTTAGACAGGGGCAGAAAAATTGGGCCTTAGGCACTGGTGCTGGTGCCACAACACTGCAACCCCTCACAGACACTCTAGTTGGAACGCAGGAACGAGCCCTGCTGCAAAGTATTGCATCAAAAATTGTAATTACACGCCCATGTTAGACAGGGGCAGAAAAATTGGGCCTTAGGCACTGGTGCTGGTGCCACAACACTGCAACCCCTCACAGACACTCTAGTTGGAACGCAGGAACGAGCCCTGCTGCAAAGTATTGCATCAAAAATTGTAATTACACGCCCCTGTTAGACAGGGGCAGAAAAATTGGGCCTTAGGCACTGGTGCTGGTGCCACAACACTGCAACCCCTCACAGACACTCTAGTTGGAATGCAGGAACGAGCCCTGCTGCAAAGTATTACATCAAAAATTGTAATTACACGCCCCTGTTATACAGGGGCTGAAAAATTGTGCCTTAGGCACTGGTGGTGGCGCCCAGAACCAAAAATGTTCTTACAAGCTATCAGCGTGATGATTGAGGAGGAAGAGGATAATTACTCAGGGATAGTCACTCAGCATCAGCATAGGCAGTCTTTGAAGGGATCTGAAAAAAATTATTCAGTTACATCAGCATCAGGTGCTTGGTAGCTGGTGGTGATCCAAGACTGATTCATTTTTATGAAGGTCAGCCGATCGACCGAGTCAGTGGACAGACGCACCCTGTGATCGGTTACCACGCCTCCAGCAGCACTGAATGTGCGTTCCGAAAGAACGCTGGATGCAGGACAGGCCAGTAGCTCAATTGCATACTGTGCAAGCTCTGGCCAGTGATCCATCCTCAAGACCCAGTAACCCAGAGGATTTTCGGTGGGAAAGGTGTCCAAGTCTGATCTTGCCCCTAGGTATTCCTGCACCATGTAAAACAGACGCTGGCGATGGTTGCTGGAACCGATCATACCTTGGGGCTGCGGACCAAAAAATTGTCTGAACGCATCGGTCAGACGGCCACCTTCTCCACCGCTCCTTCTTTGACTGACCGAAGCCTCAGCAACACGTTGTCCAGAAACAGGAGTTTGTAACCTCCCAGTCTCTGGGAACGCGTTGCACAGACCTTTCTGCAAGGCCTCCCGAAGATGTTTCATCCTCTGCTCCCTCTGCGATGGCAAGATAAGGTCCGCAACCTTACCCTTGTAACGTGGATCAAGGAGGGTTGCCAGCCAGTATTGGTCCTTCTCCTTGATACCACGAATACGAGGATCCTTACGCAGGCTTTGCAGGATCAGGGAGGCCATGCAGCGTAGGTTTGCTGAGGCATTCGGTCCGGAGTCCTCTGGGTCACTAAGGACAACAACGTCCGCAGCCACCTCCTCCCAGCCACGTACAAGTCCATGTGTTCCTTGGGACTGATCCCTTAAAGACTGCTGATGCTGAGTGCCAGGCTCCACCTCCATACTGACACAATCTTCCTCCTCCTCCTCCTCCTCCTCCTCCTCCTCGTCCTCTTCCTGTGTGATCGGCGGGCACGCAGGAACACTGTCTGGATAAAGGGGGCCTTGAGAGCTAAGGAAGTCCTCCTCTTCCTGCCTCTGTTCTGCCTCAAGTGCCCTGTCCATTATTCCACGCAGCGTGTGCTCCAACAGGTGGACAAGGGGGACAGTGTCACTGATGCATGCACTGTCAGTGCTCACCATCCTCGTGGCCTCCTCGAATGGTGACAGGACAGTGCATGCATCCCTGATCATGGCCCACTGGCGTGGGGAAAAAAAACCAAGGTCCCCTGACCCTGTCCTGGTGCCATAGTCGCACAGGTACTCATTGATGGCCCTCTGCTGCGTGTGCAGCCGCTGCAGCATGGCCAATGTCGAGTTCCACCTGGTGGGCATGTCACAGATTAGGCGGTTCTTGGGCAGGTTAAACTCGTTTTGGAGGTCCGTCAGCCGAGCACTGGCATTATATGACCGGCGGAAATGCACACAGACTTTCCTGGCCTGCCTCAGGACATCCTGTAAGCCCGGGTACCTGCCCAAGAACCGCTGCACCACCAAGTTAAGGACGTGAGCCAAACAGGGCACATGGGTCAGTTGTCCCTGTCGGAGGGCAGAGAGGAGGTTGGTGCCATTGTCGCAAACCACCATTCCTGCCTTAAGTTGGCGTGGCGTCAACCACCTCTGAACCTGCCCCTGCAGAGCTGACAGAACCTCTACCCCAGTGTGGCTCCTGTCCCCCAAGCACACCAGCTCAAGCACCGCATGGCATCTTTTGGCCTGCGTACTTGCGTAGCCCCTTGAACGCCTACGGAGCACCGCTGGTTCCGAGGAAGAGGCCATGGAGGAAGAAGAAGAGGAGGGGGTGGAGGAGAGAGGTGTGTCACAATCAGCATTTTGGAGGCGTGGTGGCGGAACAACCTCCAACACTACTGCACCTTGTCCTGCATCCTTCCCAGCTGCCAGCAGAGTCACCCAATGCGCCGTGAAACTTAAGTAACGTCCCTGTCCATGCCTGCTGGACCATGAGTCAGCGGTAATATGCACCTTACCGCTGACCGCCCTGTCCAGCGAGGCATGGACATTGCCTTCCACATGCCGGTAGAGAGCTTTAATCGCCTTCCGTGAGAAAAAGTGACGTTTGGGTACCTGCCACTGAGGAACCGCACATTCCACAAACTCACGGAAGGGGGCAGAGTCTACCAACTGAAAAGGCAGCAGTTGAAGTGCTAGCAATTTTGCCAAGCTAGCATTCAACCGCTGGGCATGTGGATGGCTGGGAGCAAACTTCTTTCGGCAGTGCAGCAGCTGGGGCAGGGAAATTTGCCTGGTACAATCTGGCGTCGGTGTACCAAAAGCAGATTGCCCACAAGTACTTGGCTGTGACACACCTAATTCTACACCTTCATTCCTCTCACTGCAGGTCTCAGAGAGGACTGAAGGTCTAGTGGGGTTGGAAATCTCAGCTGATGAGGAGCAAGGAGAGATCCTCTTTGTTCTTTGGTGTGGGTCTTTTAGATATGCTTGCCAACGAACTGCATGGCAGGTCAACATATGTCTGGTCAAGCATGTGGTACCCAAGCGGGAGATGTTTTGGCCACGCGAGATACGCTTGAGACATATGTTGCAAATAGCAGCGGTGCGATCTGATGCACTCGTCTCAAAAAAGGCCCACACCAAAGAACTTTTTGAATAACGCGCAGAGACTGCAGCGCCCTGCACATGTGGAGCTTTGGGGTGTGATGCAGTCAATGTGCTGCCCTTAGGCTGGCCCCTGGAGGGCATCCTGCCTCGTTGGTGATGTGCCACCTCCTCCTCCTCCTCCTCCTCTCTCCTATCAGGCACCCACGTTGAGTCAGTGACCTCATCATCCCCTCCCTCCTCATCACTGGAGCAAACCTGGCAGTATGCTGCAGCAGGGGGAGCATGACTGCCAGATTGCTGTCCTTCTTGGGCACCCCCTCTGTCCGTGCTCATGTTACTGCCTTCATCGAGCTCAGTATCATCATCAGAGCCTTCCAAACGCTGGGCATCCTCCTGGAGCATGTACCCAACACTGTGGTCAAACAGTTCGAGGGAATCCTCATGAGGACATGGTGGAGCTAGGGAAGGAGTCACTGATGACATTGAGCTGAGGGAAGAGGCCGCTGCTTTGCCAGACAAAGCACCCTGGGCATGGGTGAGAGAGGATGAGGAGGATGAGGACGGCTTGGTCATCCACTCGACCAAGTTTTCTGCATGTTGCGGCTCAACACGGCCAGCTGCCGAAAAAAAGGCCAAGCGTGTCCCATGGCCACGGGCTGATGAGGATGCACCGTCTCCACGACCAGCACTAGACACAGAGCCTGCTTGCCCTCTCTTATTGGCTTGTGACTGTCTGCCTCTCCTTCTTGGCCTTCCAGACATACTAATGGCCTGTAGCTGCACTAAGCTGGGTTAGAACACCTGTAATTTTCTTCAGGTAGCTTTATATACTGTAACCAGACAAGCCTGCCTGTCAGTAGGAAGATAACAGGAACGGATCTAGCTGAACACTGTGAGCAGGACGCACTGCACTAAATGTAAATAGCAGGAACGGATCTAGCTGAACACTGTGAGCAGGACGCACTGACTGCACTAAATGTAAATAGCAGGAACAGATCTAGCTGAACACTGTGAGCAGGACGCACTGCACTAAATGTAAATAGCAGGAACAGATCTAGCTGAACACTGTGAGCAGGACGCACTGCACTAAATGTAAATAGCAGGAACGGATCTAGCTGAACACTGTGAGCAGGACGCACTGACTGCACTAAATGTAAATAGCAGGAACAGATCTAGCTGAACACTGTGAGCAGGACGCACTGCACTAAATGTAAATAGCAGGAACAGATCTAGCTGAACACTGTGAGCAGGACGCACTGACTGCACTAAATGTAAATAGCAGGAACAGATCTAGCTGAACACTGTGAGCAGGACGCACTGACTGCACTAAATGTAAATAGCAGGAACGGATCTAGCTGAACACTGTGAGCAGGACGCACTGACTGCACTAAATGTAAATAGCAGGAACGGATCTAGCTGAACACTGTGAGCAGGACGCACTGCACTAAATGTAAATAGCAGGAACAGATCTAGCTGAACACTGTGAGCAGGACGCACTGCACTAAATGTAAATAGCAGGAACAGATCTAGCTGAACACTGTGAGCAGGACGCACTGCACTAAATGTAAATAGCAGGAACGGATCTAGCTGAACACTGTGAGCAGGACGCACTGCACTAAATGTAAATAGCAGGAACAGATCTAGCTGAACACTGTGAGCAGGACGCACTGCACTAAATGTAAATAGCAGGAACGGATCTAGCTGAACACTGTGAGCAGGACGCACTGACTGCACTAAATGTAAATAGCAGGAACAGATCTAGCTGAACACTGTGAGCAGGACGCACTGCACTAAATGTAAATAGCAGGAACGGATCTAGCTGAACACTGTGAGCAGGACGCACTGACTGCACTAAATGTAAATAGCAGGAACAGATCTAGCTGAACACTGTGAGCAGGACGCACTGCACTAAATGTAAATAGCAGGAACAGATCTAGCTGAACACTGTGAGCAGGACGCACTGCACTAAATGTAAATAGCAGGAACGGATCTAGCTGAACACTGTGAGCAGGACGCACTGCACTAAATGTAAATAGCAGGAACGGATCTAGCTGAACACTGTGAGCAGGACGCACTGCACTAAATGTAAATAGCAGGAACGGATCTAGCTGAACACTGTGAGCAGGACGCACTGCACTAAATGTAAATAGCAGGAACAGATCTAGCCTAATCTAGCTCTCAAATCAAATGACACTGTCTGTCTCTCTCTCTATCAGCACACCGGAACACACTACACAGGGCCGCCGTGCAGGCGGCCTTATATAGTGTGGGGCGTGTACTAAATCCCCTGAGCCATAATTGGCCAAAGCCACCCTGGCTTTGGCCAATTACAGCTCTCTCTACTGACGGCGCTGTGATTGGCCAAGCATGCGGGTCATAGTGCATGCTTGGCCAATCATCAGCCAGCAATGCACTGCGATGCCGCAGTGAATTATGGGCCGTGACGCGCCACACGAATTTGGCGCGAACGGCCCATAACGTTCGCAATTCGACGGACGGTCGAACAGCCGATGTTCGAGTCGAACATGGGTTTGACTCGAACACGAAGCTCATCCCTAGTGTGCATCAATATACATTATAAATAGGAAAGAGCTTTGAGTTCAAGTTGAACCCATGTTCGATTTGAACATCGCCTGTTCGACCGTTTGTCGAATTGTGAACGATATGGGCCGTTTGCACCAAACTCGAGTGGCGTGTCACGGCCCATAATTCACTGCAGCATCGCAGTGCATTGCTGGCTTATGATTGGCCAAGCATGCACTATGACCCGCATGCTTGGCCAATCACAGCGCCGTGTGTACAGAGAGCCGTAATTGGCCAAAGCCAGGGTGGCTTTGGCCAATTATGGCTCGGGGGGTTTAGTACACGCCACACACTATATAAGGCCACCTGCATGGCGGCCTTGTGTAGTGTGTTACGGCAGCGGAGAGAGATAGATAGACAGAGAGACAGTGTCATTTGATTTAAGATAGATAGAGTAGGCAGGTCGAGTCAGTTAGCTGCACTTACAGTGTATTGTGTGTATATATATATATATGCATCCAGGCGTTGTGTATATATATATATATATATATATATATATATATACACTGTATTCAGTTTAGCTAGATCCATTCCTGTTATTCTCTTCCTAATATACTGACAGGCAGGCAGGTGTTTTTACAGTATTTACAGTTAGTGTACTATGTATCCTGCACAGTTGCACCTAGAGTATAGCTACCTGAAGACAAGTGCTTGTGTGCTTCTTCTGATCCTATTAATAGCACAGACAGGCTCTTCAAGTATTTACAGTTAGTGTACTGTGTACCCTGCACATTTACACCTATAGCTACCTGAAGACAAGTGCTTGTGTGCTTCTTCTGATCCTATTAATAGCACAGGCAGGCTCTTGAAGTATTTACAGTTAGTGTACTGTGTACCCTGCACAGTTGCACCTATAGCTACCTGAAGACAAGTGCTCGTATGCTTCTTCTGATCCTATTAATAGCACAGGCAGGCTCTTGAAGTATTTACAGTTAGTGTACTGTGTACCCTGCACAGTTGCACCTATAGCTGCCTGAAGACAAGTGCTGGTGTTCTTCTTCTGATCCTATTAATACCACAGGCAGGCAGCTTGAAGTATTTACAGTTAGTGTACTGTGTACCCCTGCACAGTTGCACCTACAGTATAGCTACCTGAAGACAAGTGCTGGTGTGCTTCTTCTGATCCTATTAATACCACAGGCAGGCATTATTTTAGCTGCTGTATAATCAGTGTATATATATATATATCCCAGTTTTGTGCAGCTACATCTCACTGCAGTGCAGGCCATTAGTATGTTTGGAAGGCCAACAAGGAGAGGCAGACAGTCACAAGCCAATAAAAGAGGGCAAGCAGGCTCTGTGTCTAGAGGCAACAGTGCTAGTCGTGGACACGGTGCATCCTCATCAGCATGTGGCCGTGGGACGCGCTTGTCCTTTTTTTCGGGAGCTGGCCGTGTTGAGCCTCAACATGCGAAGACTTGGTAGAGTGGATGGCCAATTTGTCCTCCTCATCCTCTCTCACCCAGGGTCAGGGTACGTTGTCTGGCAAAGCAGATCCCAACGTGGCCTCTTCCCTCGGCTCAATGGCATCGGTCACTCCTTCCCTAGCCCCACCATGTCCTCCTGAGGAGTCCTCCGAACTGTTTGAAGACAGTGTTGGGTACATGCTCCAGGAGGATGCCCAGCATTTTGAAGGCTCTGATGATGGTACTCAGCCAGAGGAAGGCAGTAACATGAGCCCAGAGGGGGTTCCCAAGAAGGACAGCAATCTGGCAGTCATGTTCCCCCAGCTGCAGCATGCTGACAGCTTTGCTCTAGTGATGAGGAGGGAGGGGATGATGAGGTCACTGACTCCACGTGGGTGCCTGATAGGAGTGAGGAGGAGGAGGCACATCACCAACAAGGCAGGATGCCCTGCAGGGGCCAACTTAAGGGCAGCACACCGACTGCAGCACACCGCAGAGCTCCGCATGTGCAGGGCGCTGCTGTCTCTGCACGTTATTCCTAAAGTTCTTTGGTGTGGGCCTTGTTTGAGACGAGTGCATCAGATCCCACCACTGCTATTTGCAACATATGTCTCAAGTGTATCTTGTGTGGCCAAAACATCACCCGCTTGGGCACCACATGCTTGACCAGAGATATGTTGACCTGCCCTGCAGTTCGTTGGCAAGCTTACCTAAAAGACCCACACCAAAGAACAAAGAGGACCTCTCCTTGCTCCTTATCAACTGGGATCTCCAACCCCACCATACCTTCAGTCCTCTCTGAGACCTGCACTGAGAGGAATGAAGGTGTAGAATTAGGTGTGTCATAGCCAAGTACTTTCGGGCAATCTGCTATCGGTACACCGACATCAGATTGTACCAGACAAATTTCCCTGCCCCAGCTGCTGCACCACCGAAAGAAGTTCGCTCCCAGCCATCCACATGCCCAGCAGTTGAATGCTAGCTTGGCTAAATTGCTAGCACTTCAACTGCTGCCTTTTCAGTTGGTAGACTCTGCCCTCTTCCGTGAGTTTGTGGAATGTGCAGTTCCTCAGTGGCAGGTTCCCAAACGCCACTTTTTCTCATGGAAGGCGATTCCGGCTCTCTACCGGCATGTGGATGGCAATGTCTTGGCCTCGCTGGACAGGGCGGTCAGCGGTAAGGTGCATATTACCGATGACTCATGGTCCAGCAGGCATGGACAGGGATGTTACCTATCTCTCACGGCGCATTGGGTGACTCTTCTGGCAGCTGGGAAGGATGCAGGACAAGGTGCAGTAGTGTTGGAGGTTGTTCCGCCACCACGCCTCCAAAATGCTACTACTGGTGATTCTGACACACCTCTCTCCTCCACTCCCTCCTCTTCTTCTTCCTCCATGGCCTTTTCCTGTGCTTTTTCCTCGGAAACCAGCAGTGCTCCGTAGGCGTTCCAGGGGGCTACTCAAGTACGCAGGCCAAACGATGCCATGCGGTGCTTGAGCTGGTGTGCTTGGGGGACAGGAGCCACACTGGGGCAGAGATTTTGTCAGCTCTGCAGGGGCAGGCTCAGAGGTGGTTGACGCCACACCAGCTTCAGCCAGTGATGGTGGTTTGCGACAATGGCACCAATCTCCTCTCCGCCCTCCGACAGGGAAAACTGACCCATGTGCCCTGTTTGGCTCACATCCTTAACTTGGTGGTGCAGCGGTTCTTGGGCAGGTACCCGGGCTTACAGGATGTCCTGAGGCAGGCCAGGAAAGTCTGTGTGCATTTCCGCCGGTCATATAATGCCAGTGCTTGGCTGGCTGACCTCCAAAAGGAATTTAACCTGCCCAAGAACAGCCTAATCTGTGACATGCCCACCAGGTGGAACTCAACGTTGGCCATGCTGCAGCAGCTGCACACACAGCAGAGGGCCATCAATGAGTACCTGTACGACTATGGCACCAGGACAGGGTCAGGGGAGCTTGTTTTTTTTCCCCACGCCAGTGGGCCATGATCAGGGATACATGCACTGTCCTGTCACCATTTGAGGAGGCCATGAGGATGGTGAGCAGTGACAGTGCATGCATCAGTGACACTGTCCCCCTTGTCCACCTGTTGGAGCACACGCTGGATGGAATAATGGACAGGGCACTTGAGGCAGAACAGGAGGAATTCCTTACCTCTCAAGGCCCCCTTTATCCAGACAGTGTTCCTACGTGCCCGCCGATCACACAGGAAGAGGACGAGGAGGAGGTGGAGGAGGATTGTGTCAGCATGGAGGTGGAGCCTGGCACTGAGCATCAGCAGCAGTCTTCAATCGATCATTTACAGTCCCAAGAAACCCATGGACGTGGCTGGGAGGAGGTGGCTGTGGATCATGTCGTCTTTAGTAACCCAGAGGACTCCAGACCGAATGCCTCAGCAAACCTACGCTGCATGGCCTCCCTAAACCTGCAAAGCCTGCGGAAGTATCCTCGTATTTGTGGTATCAAAGAGAGGGATCGTTACTGGCTGGCTGGCCTCCTTGATCCACGTTACAAGGGTAAGGTTGTGGACCTTATCTTTCAGTCGCAGAGGGAGCAGAGCATAAAACATCTTCAGGAGGCCTTGCAGAAAGGTCTGTGCAACGCGTTTCCAGAGACTGGGAGGTTACAAACTCCTGTTCCTGGACAACGTGTTGCTGAGGCTTCGGTCAGTCAAAGAAGGAGCGGTGGAGAAGGTGGCCGTCTGAACGATGCGTTCAGACAATTTTTTAGTCCACAGCCCCAAGGTATGATCGGTTCCAGCAACCATCGCCAGCGTCTGTTTTACATGGTGCAGGAATACCTAGGGGCAAGATCAGACTTGGACACCTTTCCCACCAAAAATCTTCTGGGTTACTGGGTCTTGAGGATGGATCACTGGCCAGAGCATGCACAGTATGCAATTGAGCTACTGGCCTGTCCTGCATCCAGCGTTCTTTCGGAATGCACATTCAGTGCTGCTGGAGGCTTTGTAACCGATCACAGGGTGCGCCTTTCCACTGACTCGGTCGATCGACTGACGTTCATAAAAATGAATCGGTCTTGGATCACCACCAGCTACCAAGCACCTGATGCTGATGTAACCGAATAATTTTTTTTTAAATGTCAGATCCCTTCAAGACTGCCTATGCGGATGCTGAGTGACTATCCTGTATGCTGAGTGACTATCCTCTTCCTCCTCAATGATCATTTGTGAGGGTTTGCAGTGTTGTGGCACCAGCACCAGTGCCTAAGGCCCAATTTTTCAGCTCCTGTTTAACAGGGGCTTGTAATTACAATTTTTGATGCAATACTTTGCAGCAGGGCTCGTTCCTGAGCTCCAACTAGAGTATCGGTGAGGGGTTGCAGTGTTGTGGCACCAGCACCAGTGCCTAAGGCCCAATTTTTCTGCCCCAACGGGGACATGTAATTACAATTTTAGTAATTTTCAACAGGGACACGTAATTACAATTCTTGATCTAATATTTCACAGCAGGGCATGTTTTTGCGCCCACCAAGAGTAACTGTGAGGACTTACAGTGTTGTGGCAACACCACCACCACCAAAGGCCCAATTTTTCTCACACTGTTCAACAGGGGCCTGTAATTACAATTCTTGATCTAATATTTCACAGCAGGGCCCTGTGAAGGCTTACAGTGTTGTGGCAACACCAACACCTAAGGCCCCAAGTTCTGCAGAGTATATAGGGCAGGCCCCTATTTTCAAACATTCAACTTACAAACGACTCCTACTTGCAAATTGAAGGAGACAACAGGAAGTGAGATGAAATCTACCCCTAGGAAGGGAAATTCTCTCCTGTAAGAGTTAATATGGGAAAAACGTGTCTCCTCTCCACTAAAGCTTTATCACCAATCCTTGTTTCACTAAAAATCCCAAATTGTCAAAGAACGTTTGTCATTGGGACAGAAAGTGAGGTGAAATCTTCTGAAGAGGAGCACAGACAGCAAAACAAATGTTACAGGGGTGATAACCCTTCCCTATGTTTTCCAAAAAGCTTAAATTTGATTTTTAAGGAGCTACACTTTAAAAATGTACCAGTTCAAAATTACAAACAGATTCTACTTAACAACAAATCTACAGTCCCTGTCTTGTTTGCACCGCCTGTATACTGCTGTTCAGAGTATATAGGGACCTTTCCACGCCTTTCCCTTCCTTAATGTGGGTGCGGGGTTCCCCTTAATATCCATAAAAGACCCAAAGGGCTTGTAATGGACCGGGGGTGGGGGGTACCCATGCCGTTTGTCTCACTGATTTTCATCCATATTGCCAAGACCCGACATTACATTAAAGCCGTAAGTAGTTTTAAATGACTTTTTTTCCTTTAAAAATGACATTTTGTGCAGGGACTGTTCTAAGCACGGGAAACACACGCCACTTTACAGGCATACTATAGACACCCCCCAGGTACGATATTTAAAGGAATATTTCACTTTTTTTTCACTTTAGGCATCATTAAAATCACTGCTCCCGAAAAAACGTCCATTTTTAAAACTTTTTTTTGCATTGATCCATGTCCCCTGGGGCATGACCCGGGTCCCCAAACCCTTTTTAGGACAATACCATGCAAATTAGCCTTTTAAATTAGCATTTTTGATTTTGAACTTTCGAGTCCCATAGAGTTCAATGGGGTTCTAAAGTTACCGCAAGTTTTCGGTCCGTTCGCAGGTTCTGGTGCGAACCGAACAGGGGGGTGTTCGGCTCATGCCTAATTATAAAGTGTCCACATATTTTTGGAGTTAGCACATTGTATTCATTTCCTCGGTGTCTTGACTTCTTTTTAATTCTTTTATCATCACTTGGAGCATAGAGAGAACTTTTTCTTTTCATACATCAGGGCACACAGAGCCATAGTAATCACTATGTGGGTTATAGGCCACCTTTAGGTGATGGACACTGGCACGCCCTAAATTAAGAAGTGCACTCCCCTATATAACCCCTCCCAATACTGGAAATATTCAATTTTTTCACCAGTGTCTAAGGTGTTGGTCACGAGTAAAGATGTGCTGGGGCTTGCTGGGGCTAGCCATGCTGACGGATCCATTCAGAGTGTCTTTCTAGGCCAGGTTGAATGCTACCTGGGCCTCGTATCCGAAGAAACGAGGTGTTTGCTTGTGAATGCTTCTCTTTCTAGAGAGCTGGACCCTGGGATCTAGTACTTTTTGGTTGTAAGGCCATAAAGTTTTACTGGCAGGGTGCTGTTGCAGGTCCAGGATTGTGGGATAGCTCGAGGTTCCCCTGTTCCTGAAGGTTTTACGGAGCCCACCGTGAAGGGTGAAGCTTGGGTGAAGATTGGGTCTGATGGTTTACCACAGAAAACCCTGCGGCGGGAAAAGGTAAGTGGAGATTCTGAAATTTTTATGAAAAGTCTCCTTTAAGTGAATAATGTTGTCATGCCTATGTGTCACCACTGGGGGCTGTATTGAGCACTCACCGTCTCACGCTGGAAACAGCACGGTGTCAGGAGAGAACACTTCCTCCTTCTCCTCCTTTTACCCCCCCCCCCCTGGACTGGCTCTGGATTCAGGTGAACCTATAGCCCGCGGGAAAAACCAATTCTTTTGAAAAGGAGGGTGGAGCCATAAACAGAGTGCGGGGGGGGGTTAACGGCATTGGCGTTCTCCGATGCCAGGAACACATTGAGGACGTTTTTAAAAGCACACTGTGTGCTGCTGCAGTCTGTGGAGGGACACAAAAGCAGAGGTGGCTTTTCTCAGGTTGGTGACACAGGCATTTCCTTTAACACATTGTTTTCAGGCTGGGCATTAATACCAGCATTTTATTGCTGGACTATAGCCTAGCAGTGTATGCATTCTTTTGCTAGTGCCTCTGCTTTGTGCATTAGGCTATGAGTGGTAGTGGTTTGATTATTTTACAAACAACCTAAATCCATGTCCAAAAGAATGTCATCCTCTTCTGAGAGTGATGCAGTCGGTCAGAATAAACCATCAGGGGAGACTGGTGTTGCAGCAGCGCTGGACACTTCAGCCCCTATATTTATATATATCACACAGGAGGTTTTTTTCTTCTACCATTTCTAGTGGAAAAGAAGATTGATGCTATCATCACTTTCCATAGTGGGTTCAATCATAGCAGATGCCCATCCAGTGATCAGGACCCTCATTTTGAGGTATAAGGGGCAGGGGATCAGGAAGGTCTACCAAAGAGACCTGGAAGATACTAATATATCCTCTTCTGAGGATCCTAGTATGGAGGGAGTAATCTCACAATACGGTTTGCTGGTACACTTCCTCACTAAATTGGTTTGTTTAACCATTTTGCTGCCTGTAGTGCAGTTTAGTGATGAGCCCCATCTCTGGTTTGGGATCACTAAAACCTTCCCCGTCTGGGGACACTTTTCCTATCCATTCATGGCTAAAAAAGCTGATATATTCAGAATGGGAACACCTGGATGAGCTGTTTTTTCCTCCAAAAAAGTGTATCTATGGAGGAAGATTTATATAAGAAGTGGGAGGTTCCAGCAATTATTGCTGCAATCACCTCGGTGAATAAAAATCTCACTTGTCCGATAGACAATGCGCAAATGATAAAGGATTCAACAGATAAAAATTTTGAACTTCTGTTTAAGAACAACATGTCTCTGACAGGTTCAGTAGCGCAGCCGATTCTTACGACAATTGGGGTATCTCAGTCCATAAAGGATCAGTTTGTAGAGATACTTAAGGTTCTTCCTGATCAGCAGGCCCAGCAATGGGCTGGCGTATCAGATGCACTATGTTTTACGGTGGAGCAGTGAAAAATTGTATCATTCAAGTCTCACGACTTATGCTTGGACTAGTACATACACACAGAGTTCTGTGGCTGGTAAATCGGTCAGCCGAAGCACCATGTAAAAAGCTCCTAGCCAGTTTCCCTTTTCATGATGAACGGTTATTGGAGACGATCTGGATAAATATATACAAAGGATTTCTAATGGCAAAAGTTCACTTTTGCCGGTAAAAGAAGAAGTTCAAACATTTCTCCTTTTAGCGTGCTTCCTCTCCAGTACCAGGAGCATCTGCCCCTGGGCAGTCTCGACGGCCTCCACCGTCAAGCTAAAGAGGTAGACCTCAGGGGCAGTCCCAGGCCCAGAAGAGGTCTTGGGGCAGAAAGCCTGACAAAGCAAAATTCTAAGGCCTCCTTATGAAGGAGCACCCCCGCTTGCTCGGTTGGGGGGAAGGCTTCTGCAATTTTCAAATCTGGCAGTAACAATGTCAGGACAGATGGGCTTCCTCAGTTTCTCTAGGTTACAAACTAGAATTCCGAGAGTTCCCGTTTCCTCGTTTTCTAAAGTCCAATGTTTCCAGAAATCCAGAGGAAAGGAAGTCTCTCTTTTTAGCTCTGGATCATCTTTTATCTCAAGAGGTGATATCAGAGGTTCCCTTAGAGGAACAGAGTTTAGGGTTTTGTTCAAACCTTTTTTACGGTTCCAAAACCAAACAGGGAGGTAAGACCCATTTTAGATCTCAAAGATCTGAAGCGGCACTTAAATATCTGGTCCTTTTGCATGGAGTCAATCCGATCGGTGGTCTCCATTTTGCAAGGAGGAGTTCTGGCATCAATCGATATCAAAGATGCATATCTCCACGTACCGATATTTCCCGTTCATCAGAAATTTGTACACTTCGAAGTAGAAAATCGCCATTTTCAGTTTGTGGCTCTGCCATTTGGTCTAGCCACTGCACCACGGGTATTCACAAAAATCCTGACACCTCCCTTAGTCAGGTTAACGGCCCAGGGCATAATGGTCCTAGCCTATTTAGACGATCTGCTTTTAGTAGATCAATCAGTCTCTGGCCTAAACCAAAGTTTAATCTCTGCTGTAAGCTATCTGGAATACCTAGGTTGGATACTCAACCTAGAAAAATCCTCCTTAAAACCATCAAGGAGATTACAGTACTTGGGGCTAGTCATAGATACCGTACAAAGAAGGTATTCCTACCCCAGGCAAGAATCGGTTCCATTAAAGAACTGATTCAACTTGTCAAAGCAAAGAGAAATCTTTCTATTCAGATGTGCATGAAATTGTTAAGGAAAATGGTGGCCTCCTTCGAGGCCGATCCTTATGCGCAGTTTCATTCAAGACTGCTACAAATGCTATTCTGTCAGTATGGAACAAGAAGGTTCAGGCTTTGGTTTTTCCAATGCTCTTAACCCCCCAGGTGCGTCTGAGCCTTAATTGGTGGTTAATGTCAGCAACCTCCAAAAGGGGAAATTCTTTTTTTACCAGTATCTTGGAAAATGGTAACAACTGATGCCAGCCTTCTAGGTTGGCAAACAGTCCTGGAAGAAGCTTCTGTCCAGGGGAAACGGTCCAAGGACCAGAAAGGACCCTGTCCATCAACGTTCTAGAAATTAGGGCAGTACATCTGGCCTTGGTTCGTCCTAATTCAGCTTGAGCGTCCTAATTCTGGACGCTCATGCTGCGGAATTGTCCTGTCAGGATTCAATCCGACAATGCCTTGGCTGTAGCTTACATCAATCACCAAGGGGGCACGAGAAGTCATGCAGTCCAAAAAGAAGTGAATCCTATTCTAGCTTGGGCAGAAAGCAACATACCTTGTCTATCAGCAATGTCCATTCCAGGGATAGAGAATTGGCAGGCGGACTATTGAGTAGCCAACTATTGTTTCCGGGAGAATGGTCCCTTCACCCCGACATCTTCCTCTCGATATGTCAAGAATGGGGTATTCCGGACATAGATCTGTTTGCGTCCAGATTCAACAACAAAGTGGACAACTTTGTGTCTAGGATGAAGGATCCGCTAGCGTGCGGAACAGATGCCTTGGTCTTCCCAATAGGATCAGTTTTTTCACTGATCTATGCGTTCCTACAGTTCTGCTACTTCCACGCCTTCTCCGCAGAATCAAACAGGAAGGGAAAGAAGCAATTCTGGTGGTCCTAGCGTGGCCCAGAAGATCTTGGTTTTCCGAGATCATAAAGATGGCAGTAGAAGTCCCTTGGACCCTGCCATTATGGCCAGACCTTCTAGCTCAAGGTCCATCCTACCTTACAAACGCTAAATTTAGTGGTTTTGCTATTGAAACCCACATTCTAAAGGATTGTGGGTTATCTCCTTCAGTAGTGTCTACTTTGATTAATGCTAGGAAGCCTCCAGAGTCATTTACTTTAGAATCTGGAAGATACATATTTTCTGGTATGGATCCAGGGGTTGGCACCCCAGGAAGTATGTCATAGGTAGGTTACTAGAATTCCTGCATATGGGATTAGAAATGAACCTGGCCCTGAGTACGATCAAGGGCCAGGTCTCGGCCTTATCAGTATTTTTTCAATGGCCTCTTGCTTCTCTGGTGCGTACTTTTATTCAGGGGGTAACAAGAATTAATCCCCCTGTCAGGGCACCTCTAAATCCTTGGGATTTGAATTTTAGTCTTGTTGGATTTACAGAATCAGCCTTTTGAACCTATATGGGAAATTCCCTTAGCCCTTTTAAAGAAAAATAGTCTTTTTGGTTGCCAAATCTTCTGCCAGAAGAATATCAGAATTGGCAGCTCTGTCTTGTAAAGAGCCATATTTTTATTAATGCATAAGGATAAGGTGGTATTGTGGCCTCATCCTAAATTTCTACCGAAAGTGATGACAGGTTTTCATTTGAATCAGGAGATTATTCTGCCTTTTTTCCCAGAGTCTCATTCTAAGGAAAAGAAGGCACTATATTCCCTGGATGTAGTAAGAGCGGTTAAGGCTTATTTTTAGGAAACCGCTCAGATTTGCAAAAACAGATATTTTGTTTGTACTGCCAGAAGGTCCTAAAAGAGGACAAGCAGCATCGAAATCTACAATCACCAAATGGATTAGTCAAGTGATTGTTCAAATTTATGGTCTGAGGAAGAAAGTTCCTCCTTTTCATGTTAAAACGCATTCCACCAGGGCTGTTAGTGCCTCATGGGCGGTGCGTCACCAGGCCTCTATGGCTCAGATCTGCAAGGCCGCAACTTGGTCTTCAGTCCATACATTTACCAGATTCTATCAAATCAATGTAAAAGGTCATGAGGATATTGCCTTTGGGCGTAGTGTACTGCAGGCTGCAGTATAAGTCCTCTGGCCTCTTAATACCCTTTTATTGTTGTGTCTCCCTCCCTTCAGTTGCCATTGCTATGGGACATGCCACATAGTGATTACTATGGCTCCGTGTCCCCTGATGTATGAAAAGAAAACAGGATTTTTAAAACAGCATACCTGTCAAATCCTTTAATTTGAAGTACATCAGGGGACACAGAGGTCCCACCCTTCGTGGTATAAACATGTATTGCTTGGCTACAAAACTGAATACTCCCAGTAGTGGGAGGGGTTATATAGGGGAGTGCACTTCTTAATTTAGGGCATGCCAGTGTCCATCACCTAAAGGTGGCCTATAACCCACATAGTGAATACTATGGCTCTGTGTCACCTGATGTACTTCAAAGAAAAGGATTTTACAGGTAAGCTGTTTTAAAAATCCTGTTTTTCCTGCTGTCCATCATTTGGTGAAATAGTAGATGCTGCCATTGTCTGAACTGTCCAAGAATATTGACTTTTCTTACCTGGGCAGATAGGCATCCATACACATGTGTGTGAGTTCATAAGTCTCGTAAACATAGACCAGGGGTTATATTTCTTTCTGTCTTGACACTCGTGTGCTAGGGGTGTTGCTAGTTCTGCAAAAGATCTGGGGCTAGAGCCCATAGCAGTGGTCACCAACCCTTTTGCAGGCCCGGGGGGGGGGGGGGGGCAGGCTGGTGGTAAGCAATTTTTTGCGGGCAAAGGCTGGTGTGGGCCTTTCAATCATTATGGCAACATGGTTGATATGGTGTCGGGGTGATCGAAGCGCATTGTTTCTATTGTTACATTCTAATATATAATGAAGTGGTTCAACTCACTATAACACAGAATCAGTGGGAGCCCTGGGCGTGTCACTTGCCACATCTCCTGCCACCAGATGCATCATGTCACTTGCCACCGTCGCCTGTCACCACATGCAGCTTTTTAACTTGCCACCGTCACCTGCCACTAGATGTGGATTGTCACTTGCCACATCACCTGCCACTATTAGCAGATTGTCACTTGCCACTTCCATGAAGATTGTCAGTTACCATGCCAGCCAGTGCCACCAAATGTGCATTGGTGGCAGGCTGGCAGCACTGGTTTATTTAGTAAGGGCAGGAGAGCGGAGATGCGGGGCGGGCAGTGAGAGAGTGGGCACTGCTCCCCTCCAACATTGAAGAGGCCCGTGTTCTGACAAAATGAGCACCCGCGCTGTGAGAACGGAAGAACGCTGATTTGTGGCAGGCAGTGAGAGATGATGTCATCTCTGCTCGTCCACCCGCTCGTCTCTCTCCTCGCCTCCACCTCTAATGCAGCCGTGACCCGCTGGTTAGGCAGGGACCCTGCGGCAAAAGACTCGGGGCTATGGGCTCCAGATTCACGGCTACAGCCTCAATAGCCACCCCCTGGCAATGCCTATGCTCGGGTGTATCTTGCTATAGAATGTTGGCATGTACAGTGCCTTGAAAAAGTATTCATACCCTTTGAAATGTTCCACATTTTTTCATTTTACAACCAAAAAACGTAAATGTATTTTTTTGGGATTTTATATGATAGACCAACAAAAAGTGGCACATAATTGTGAAGTGGAAGGAAAATGATAAATGGTTTTCAACATTTTTGCAACTAAATATGTGAAAAGTGTGGGGGGGGCATTTGTATTCAGCCCCCCCCCCCCCCAAGTCAATACTTTGTAGAACCGCCTTTCTCTGCAATTACAGCTGCAAGTCTTTTTGGGGATGTCCATGGGCGTCTGCAGAACTTTTTTCAGGGGGACATCATTTTAAGGTCACCCATGCAGTATAAAAAGATGTACATTCTTTAGGCTATATTTATATGAGCATGGTATGCCTGGCCTGAGTATTTTCCAATACAAAGTGACCCTGAATTATCTCTTATATAACACGTATATCTTTCCAGTGGAAAGATAAATGTGTTATATAAGAGATAATTCAGCTTCACTTTGTATTGGAAGTTACTCAGGGCAGGTGTACCCCCAGTCCACGCCCATATACATATAGCCTAGAAAATGTACATCTTTTTATATTGCAATGTATTGCAATACATCTGTTGTGACCATATTTTGATATTGATGAAAACAATCTGTACAAAGTGAAGAAGATGAATTACCTCTTAACATACATAGACATATCTTTCCAGTGATGGCTGTCCAACTTTCCAGCAATATATAAATCAAAATGCTCCTCCTAACTGCTGTTACCTGTGGTTCTTCTTCTTTTGCTTGCAACTGTATATGCCACTCACTTCAGGTTACCATTTCTTGTGATGTGATGATGAATAGGCACTGGCAGCATATCACTCAGCGGCTCGGCCACTGACTGCACTGAGTGGGCGGCACAAGCTGGATCTACACAACACGTAAACAGGCAGGCAGCCAATCACTGAAGTGGAGGTTGGAGTTGGGGTAGACACGCACGCATGGACTGCGCATGCGCGGACTTTCTGTATACATCGGAGCTGTTTTTAAACTCCTTGCAAGGAACTTTTATGGATGCCTGTATGGCAATTTAAATAAAAAGAAGCTGAAACTTTTTTACACTATTGGAGTGTTTTCTCTTCCTTTTTTTGGATACTTATCATCGTTGAGAGGGGATTCCCCCCCCCCCCCCTCTATTACTGAGAATCAATCTGCAAACCACCTTTCCAGCGCTCTCAATTAGGATCCATCCACAGGGAGGACAACATCCAAAGTGGAGGATATTTCATGCTGTCTTTCAATGGCTATCTGATAAGCCTTTAATCTTTCTGTGGTGACGGTTTTTATCAGCGGTGGAAGTCACGGATTTACCCAGCAGAATTTTCACTCATGCATCTGTGGACACTATAATATAATTAAGCACATATATAAAATTTGAATTGACGTTTGCCATTTTTCACCTATGGATAATATCCATTAATCCTTATTAGGTCATTCATTAGTTAAATCATGTGCACGATTTGTCAGTTTTTCATGGTTTCATTTGCTTTCTAGTATAGTTTATTGTCTACTGTATAGTAGTTATCCAGCGCTGCACTTTTTTGTATATATATTTGGTTTGTGCCCCCTACCAGGGTTACAGTGTTCAGCTGCAGGACACTTCATTTTTACAGATTTTGGAATTCACAGTTTCCAGTCACATATTTTTTTGTACATCTAGCGCAAATTTTTCTTTTAAATAATCACTGAAGTGGAGCAGCGGAACGGCCGAGGGAGGGACTTCAGATGTGTCAGAACAGAGAGCAGCCAGCTGACTCAGAAAAAGTCAGCGGCGGCCACTGCAGCTGGCAACTGCAACACCTTCTTGACGATTCTGGGGGGGCGGCAGTTGCCCCGCCTTGCCCCTACCTATGCCCATGAGGATGTCTCTATCAGCTTTGCACATCTAGAGAGGGACATTTTTGCCTATTCTTCTTTGCAAAATATCTCAAGCTCTGTCAGATTGGATGGAGAGCGTCTGTGAACAGCAATTTTCAAGTCTTGCTACAGATTCTCAATTGGATCTAGGTCTGGACTGTGCCTGGACCATTCTAACACATGAATACTTGTCTACACATGATCACACCAAAGTTCGACGGATTTGTATGTGATGACGTACGACCGGACTAAAATAAGGAAGTAGTAGGGATGAGCTTCGAGTTCGAGTTGAACTCATGTTCGACTCGAACATCGGCTGTTCGCAAGTTCGCTGAACAGCGAACAATTTGGGGTGTTAGCGGCAAATTCGAAAGTCACAGAACACCCTTTAAAAGTTTTTTGGGAGAAATCAAAAGTGCTAATTTTAAAGGCTTATATGCAAGTTATTGTCATAAAAAGTGTTTGGGGACCCGGGTCCTGCCCCAGGGGACATGGATCAATGCAAAAACTAGTTTTAAAAATGGCCGTTTTTTCGGGAGCAGTGATTTTAATAATGCTTAAAGTCAAACAATAAAAGTGTAATAGTCCTTTAAATTTCATACCTGGGGGGTGTCTATTGTATGCCTGTAAAGGGGCGCATGTTTCCCATGTTTAGAACAGTCTGACAGCAAAATGACATTTCAAAGGAAAAAAAGTCATTACACATAAAAGTTCATTGAAAAAAATGGCATGGGATTTCCCCACAGGGGAACCCCGAACCAAAATTAAAAAAAAAATGGCTTGGGGGTCCCCCTAAATTCCATACCAGAAGGGCCTGATATGGATATTAAGGAGAACCCCGGCCCAATTTTTTTTTAAAAAAAGGCGTGGGGGTCCCCCTCAAAATCCATACCAGACCCTTCATGTCTGGTATGGATTTTAACCACTTGCTTACAGGGCACTTAAACCCCCCTCCTATCCAGACCAATTTTCAGCTTTCAGCGCTGACGCACTTTGAATGACAATTGCGCGGTCATACAACACTGTACCCAAATGAAATTTTTATCATTTTTTCACCACAAATAGAGCTTTCTTTTGGTGGTATTTTATCACCTCTGCAGTTTTTACTTTTTTAAAAAATGTTTTTATATTTTTATATTTTGTTATAAAAAATTTAAAACAGGTCATTTTTCTCCTTCATTGATGTACGCTGATGAGGCGGCAGTGATGGGCACTGATGGGTGGCAGGGATGGGCAGCACTGCCAGGTGGCACTGATTGGCACGTGTGAGCACTGTTAGGTGGCACTGTGGGCACTGTTAGCTGGCACTGTGGGCACTGTTAGCTGGCACTATTAGGTGGCACTGATGAGGCAGATGTGCCTCTTCCTCTTGGGGACCGATGTCCCTCACATCCCAGCCGGTGATCGGCTTTTTTTTCTACTCACACTGTCAGCGTGAGTAAAAAAAAATGATTACCAATCTTTTGTTCACATCATGTGATCAGCTGTCATTGGCTGACAGCTGATCACATGGAGAGGGACCGGAACCGGCCCCTTACTCGGATCAGTGATCAGTCGAGTCTCAGTGACTCGGTGATCACATCGCGCTCGGCGCTCGCCCTGCAGGGCGCGCGCAGGGAGCGTGCACAGGGGAGGCTGTCATATGACAGCCTCCCGGGAATTCAGGTCCACGCTGTGGCCATCATTCGGCCATAGCGCGGATGCGTAGTGGTTAAGGGGAACCTTGTGCCAAAATTTTTAAAAAAATGGTGTGGGGTCCCCCCAAAAATCCATACCAGACCCTTATGGGGCGTACACACAGTTGGACTTTTCGACCAGACTGGTCTGATGGACGCCGACAGACCAAATCCGGCAGACAATCCGATCGTGTGTGGGCTTCAGCTGAATTTTCCAGTCGCAAATCTGACAGACTTTAGATTTGGAACAGGCTTCAAATCTTTACATCGTAACTCCACCGGACCCAGAAATCCGCTCGTCTGTATGCTAGTCCGATGGACAAAAACCGACGCTAGGGCAGCTATTGGCTACCGGCTATCAACTTCCTTATTTTAGTCCGGTGTACGTCACCACGTACAAATCCATTGGACTTTGGTGTGATCGTGTGTAGGCAAGTCCGTTCGTTACAAAGTCCGTCGGAAGTCCGTCGAAAGTCCGCTGGAAAGTCTGTCAGACCAGTCCAGTCAAAAAGTTTGACCGTGTATACGCCCCATTATCCGAGCACACAACCTGGCAGGCCGCAGAAAAAGAGGGGGGACAAGAGAGCGCCCCCCCTGAACCGTACCAGGTCACATGCCCTCAACATTGGGAGGGTGCTTTGGGGTCCCCCCAAAGCACCTTGTCCCCATGTTGATGGGGACAAGGGCCTCATCCCCACAACCCTTGCCCGGTGGTTGTAGGGGTCTGCGGGCAGGGGGCTTATCGGAATCTGGAAGCCCCCTTTAACAAGGGGCCCCCAGATCCCGCCCCCCCTTGTGAAATGGTAAGGGGGTACAAAAGTACCCTTACCATTTCACAAAAAAAGTGTCAAAAATTTTAAAAATGACAAGAGACAGTTTTCGACACTACCTTTATTTAAATGCTTCTTCTTTCCATCTTCTATCTTCTTTCTTCTATCTTCCTTCGGTTTCTTCCTCTATTTCTTCTTCCTCTGGTTCTTCCTCTGATCCTCTGCGGGGCCACCCGGTGACCCAGCCCCCCTCTGACGCACGGGGACTTGACGGGGACTTCCCTGAGGCTTTCCCCGTGATGTCAGAGAGGGGCGGGGTTACCCGTTACGTAATGGGTGACCCCGCAAGGTAAAAGGCTGTTTTTTATTTTCCTTGCATGTCCCCCTCGGATTTACAGTGACTTTACTTCCAAGTGCACTTGCAGTGCAAAGTAGATTTTCCTTTAGTAAATAACCCCCATAATGTTTTGCTTTTAGGCCAAAAAGTTCAATTTTGTTCTCATCTGACCAGAACACCTTCTTCCACATGTTTGCTGTGTCCCCCACATGACTTCTCACAAACAGGACTTCTCATTGCTTTCCTTCACCAATGTCTTTCTTCTCGTCACTCTTCCATAAAGGGCAGATTTGTGGAGAACACGACTAATAGTTGTCCTGTGGACAGATTCTCCCACCTGAGTTGTGGATCTCTGCAGCTCCTCTAGAGTTACCATGGACCTCTTGGCTGCTTCTCTGATGAATGCTCTCCTTGCTCGGCCAGTCAGTTTAGGTGGACGGCCATGTCTTTGTAGGTTTTCAGTTGTGCCATACTCTTTCTATTTTCGGATGATGGATTGAACAGAGCTCCGTGAGATGTTCAAAGCTTGAGATATTTTTTTTATAACCTAACCCTGCTTTATACTTCTCCACAACTTTATCCCTGACCTGTCTGGTGTGTTCCTTTGCCTTCATGATGCTGTTTGTTCACTAAGGTTCTCTAACACACCTCTGAGGGCTTCGCAGAACAGCTGTATTTATATTTAGATTGAATTACACACAGGTGGACTCTATTTACTAATTAGGTGACTTCTGAAGGCAATTGGTTCCACTAGATTTTAGTTAGGGGTATCTGAGTAAAGTGGGCTGAATACAAATACACGCCACACTTTTCAGATATTTATTTGTATCATTTATCATTTTCCTTCCACTTCACAATTATGTGCCACTTTGTGTTGGTCTATCACATAAAATCCCAATAAAATATATTTACGTTTTTGGTTGTAAGGTTACAAAATGAGGAAAATATCAAGGGGTATAAATACTTTTTCAAGGACTGTATTTATTAGGTCCAAGGTTTGTCAAGCAGAAACTCTTTGGAGACAATAAGAAAAGTCTCTTCTGGGCTTTAGGTGGGGGAAGTAACATAAACTCATGAGTTCCATAAGCAAGTTTGTTTACAGACCACCAGCAGTTCCAGTTGAGAAAAACAGAATGCCTTATGGTGGAGACTTCAATTCAAATATTGGTCTCTGCTTATTTGGAATCTGTCCCCTATCCAAAAATTGAAATGATAAAATATACCTACATAGTATTGCTGTGTACACACGGCCAGACTTTTCGACCAGAATTGTCCGTCGGAATGAATCCGTCGGACAATTCGACCATGTGTGGGCTTCATCAGACCTGCAGCATACCTTTTCTGTCGAAAATGTGACGGACTTTAGATTTAGAACATGTTTCAAATCTTTCCAATGGATTCAAGTCCGGTCAAAAAATCCATTTGTTTGTATGCTAGTTTGACGGACGAAAACCGACGATAGGGCAGCTATTGGCTACTGGCTATTAACTTCCTTATTCTAGTTCGGTCGTACATCATCACGGTCGAATCCGTCGGACTTTGGTGTGATTGTGTGTAGACAAGTCCGATTTGAGAGAAGTCCGTCAACGTCCGATGTGATTCAGTCTGTCGAAAGTCCGGTCGTGTGTACACGGCATAAGGCTTCTATGGTTGGTGGATCTAGCAGGAGAGGGCGGGCATAGTCCACATATTTTGATGAGAGCCTGTGACAGCCCCTGAGCTGTATTATTACGGCAGTGAGCGTGGTGTTCAGGATGGAGGAGAATTACTAACGACAGAAGAAGAATCAGCACAAGGGACACATTCTACTTACTGTAAGATTTGTCCCTTGTGCTGATTTTTCTGTTTGTGCAACAGGGTCATGCAACACTGTACCCATATGGCAATTTTATCATTTTTTAAGACAGATAGAACTTTCTTTTGGTGGTATTTAATCGCCACTGGGTTTTTGTATTATTTGTTAAATAAACAGAAAAAGACACTGATAAGGTGGCACTGATAGGCGGCACTGATATCCTGCAATAATGGGCACTGGTATGCTGCACTAATATGCTGCACTGATGGACACCGATTGTCATTGATAGGGCTGCACTGATAATCTGTGACAGTGCTGAGTAAAGGAAATGCCGGTATTTGTTTACATGGGATCAGCTGTGATTGGACACAGCTGATCACATGGTAAAGAGCCAATGACATTTACCCTGATCGGTGATGCGCTGTGACTAAGGGATATGGCTCACCACCAATCATTGTGCTGTGCGCTCCTGGGGGTGAGCATGAGTGGTATGACTGGGAGGACGTCATATGACATCCACTCGAAAAGGGGAGAGTCCCACCCGGCCGTCAATCTGCTATATGCCGACAATAATAATAATAATACCAACAAACATATAAAAGCCAACACAAATACCTGAATACCTGCACAAACCACTGAATACAATCCCCCAGTGTGGTCATGTGACCCAATGCCTAGTCTGAAGAGGAGTAGATTTTCATTGGCTGATGGTCCCCGTCTGCAGAGATCCCCCAACCAAAACCTAGGCATCCTGATCACATGCATGGGCGTCCGCAGAACTTTTTTTTGGGGGGGGGACACCCATGCTCCGCCCCTTTTCGACTGTCATTATCACAACCAAAGACTGCAGACATAGTCCAGATACATTACACCTCTCATACACACAGATTACACACAGATACATTACACCCCCATACACAGATACAATACACTACCATACACCCAGATACATTACACCCGCATACATTAAACACACAATTTCTATATTGCAAGCTTCAGATGATATAGAGAATTAAATGGATTACTAACCCCAGAAAAGGCAGACGGAAGGCTCCAACAACAGCTGCACATGCCAAGCAGCTCAGATGAGACTGGGGCCCCATGCGGTGGGTGTTCTTGGGGCCCCTATCTAGAAGGGAGCGCTGGGCCTGTCACACATGTACAGGCAGAGCACACACAGCCGGCAGTCCGAGCCGAAGAGGAGGAGAGAAGATAAATCATTAGTGATCTGGTCAGGCTGAGCATTAGCAGATGCTGTCCAGGCAGCAGGTGAAAGTTAACAGGCAAGCTGCAGGAGAGATTTGTATTCCCTGCCTCTGGCCAGGCTGCCTCCTCAGCTCAGGGGCTGCAAACACCATCACTCCCTGACACTCCATGTTGTGTATGTGACTCCTGGCCCTGGGACATACAGCGAGGTGCCCCCGACTGATTGTGCGCACTTGTCTATAGGTAGCAATACCCCTGCCAGGGGAGGCACTTGACCCCCCTTGTCCCTACCTGCGGATGCCCATGATCACATGACTGGCCCCTGTGGGATCTTGCAGTGGAGGTTTCTGCAGTAAAACTGTTTATTATTATATTTCATTATAGTGCCATGTTACAGATCACCCCATCTCTGTGTCTCTCAGTTCCGGTATCGGATCCAGTCCTGGATGTGAAGTGTCTCCAGAATGGCAGTGCTGAGATCTCCTGCGGGGTGGAGAAGGGGACTGACCCCTCCATCTACCTGACTGTGAGAGGAGGATTGGAGGTATATAATGTCACCAGCTCAGAGCGGACAGTCCGTGTCACTGTGCCTCCTGTGTCACCACCCAATTCCTGGAATATCAGCTGTTCAGCAAAGAACGTCATCAATAAGAGATCCACCAATCAGACGCATGAGGCTTGTCCAGGTGAGTGAAGTGTGTCATGTCCCTGCTGAGTCCCTTCTATTAACTCTGTATATACCAGAGCAGTGTTCATCCTCCTTATTATACTGTGTACCTCTATTATAGAGCAGACATCGGTCAGATCTATACCAGACCTTTATGCTAGATGAAAAAATGGCAGGGGGTTCCCCCATAATTCATACAAGGCCCTATGGTTCCGGTATGGATTTTAAGTCGGAACCTCATGCATAAAGCGATAATGCTGAAAGATGCAAAACTCCATTTAATAACATGTCTGGGGATGCTCTGACCAGTGGCAAAACTACCAGGGTCGCAAAGGTCGCACTTGCAACCAGGCCCTGGCATTCCACCACTGTGGGGGGCCCCAAGATGGCCAAATGGTGCTCGGGTTTGGGCGGGCTCAAGGGCCAGGGTGGGCACAGTAACATTTGTATAAAGGAGGAGGTTAGATCAGCACACAGAAAATACTAAATTGCAGAAAATCGAAGCAACGTCTGCAGTGCCGCACTCCGGACACCGGCCTGGACGGTACATCTCTCCTTCAGCTCACCATCACCAGGAGCTTGAAACCCCCCCTCTCCCGCCAAGTTGATGTCTTCATTCCTGGCACCATTTTTTTGAAGTCTGCCCACATACACAGAGCAAAGTTGGTCTTCAACAATATGGCAGTATATTGGGGCAAATGTTACTTGTGCTAGAGATGACCAACTACACTGAACGGGTGGGTGATATGAAGAGGAGGAGTGGGAACGCCGGGAGAAGAGAGGAACAAAGCCAAGGTCTGCCTGACTGAGCCTGCCCTGTACCCAAATAATGGAGGTGAGGTCAGTGTGACAGCTCCAGCTGGGCCACACAGAGTCTATAGGGGGTTAATGTGGTCACTAGAGCCCCCCTCCACATCATCCCCTTTATATTAAAGTCTGCAGGATTCCCCCTTACAGTGCAAGGGAGAGCTCTGCGGACCCTGATGAAAAGGGGAACTCTGATGTAAAGGGGAGTGCTGCGCACCATAATGTAAAGGGAAACACTGTAGACTCTGATGTAAGGGGAGGCTCCGTTGACCAGAGCCCACCTTACATCAAAGTTTCCCTTTACACCATAGTCTGCAGAATTCCCCCTTACATCATGGTCCATAGCATTCCCCTTTACATCAGAGTTCTCCTTTTCATAACTGTAGGTGGGAACCCTGCAGATTCAGATGTAAAAGGGAACTCTGATGTAAGGTGGACTCTGGTCACCAGAGCCTCCTCCCCCTTACATCAGAGTCTGCAGCATTCCCCTTTACATCATGGTCCACCGCATTCCTCTTTACATCAGAGTTCCCCTTTTCATCAGGGAACACCGTAAGGGGGAACGCTGCAGACTCTAATGTAAAGGGGAACTCTGTGGACTCTGATGTAAGGGAGAACTTTGTGGACTGTGATGTAAAGGGGAACTCTGATGAAAAGTGGAACTCTGCAGACCCTGATGTCAAGGGGAACTCTAAAGTAAAGGGAAATGCTACAGACCATGATGTAAGGGAAAACTCTGATGTAAAGGGGAATGCTACAGACCATGATGTAAGGGAAAACTCTGATGTAAAGGGGAATGCTGCAGACTGTGATGTAAAGGGGAGCGCTGTGGACCGTGATGTAATGGTTGGGGGGGCCCTTCATGATTTGCCTGTCCTGCTAATCTGCATGATGTATACAACCTAATACAGCAACACTGATATTTATAAAGAAAATATTTTACATTGCCAGTAAATGACAGCTCCTGGCCTATTCATTCTGTCTGTAAACAAAGAGGCCGGGCATTCCCTTCATCTATACCAAACCCTTCTCCTAGATGATGGTCTTCTCTAGATGTTAATGGTGGACACCCACACAAACAAAAAGCATGGATTTCCTTGGTTTGATACGATCTCTTATTCATCACTAGGGATGAGCCGAACACCCCCCGGTTCGGTTCGCAGCAGAACATGTGAACAGGCAAAAAATGTGTTTGAACACGCGAACACTGTTAAAGTCTATGAGGCACGAACATGAATAATCAAAAGTGCTCATTTTAAAGGCTTATGTGCAAGTTATTATCATAAAAAGTGTTTGGGGACCCGGGTCCTGCCCCAGGGGACATGTATCAATGCAAAAAGAATTTTTAAAAGCAGACGTTTTTTCGGGCGCAGTGATTTTAATAATGCCTAAAGTGAAACAATAAAAGTGTAATATTCCTTTAAATGTTGTACCTGGGGGGTGTCTATAGTATGCCTGTAAAGGGGCACATGTTTCCTGTGTTTAGAACAGTCTGACAGCAAAATGACATTTCAAGGAAAAAAAGTCATTTAAAACTACTCGCGGCTATTAATGAATTGCCGGTCCGACAATACACAAAAAAGTTCATTGATAAAAAATGCATTTCCCCACAGGTCTGGTATGGATTTTAAGGGGAACCCCGTGCCAAAATGAAAAAAAAATGGCTTGGGGTCCCCTCAAAAATCCATACCAGACCCTTATCCGAGTGCGCAACTTGGCAGGCCGCAGGAAAAGAGGGGGGATGAGAGAGCGCCCCCACCTTCTGAACCGTACCAGGCCACATGCCCTCAACATTGGGAGGGTGCTTTGAGGTAGCCCCCAAAGCACCTTGTCCCCATGTTGCCCAGAACCCTTGGCCGGTGGTTGTGGGGGTCTGCGGGCAGGGGGCTTATCAGAATCTGGAAGCCCCCTTTAACAAGGGGACCCCCAGATCCCAGCCCCCCCCCGTGTGAATTGGTAATGAGGTACAAATGTACCCCTACCATTTTACAAAAAAAGTGTCAAAAAGTTTAAAAAACACAAGAGATGGTTTTTGACAAGTCCTTTATTAATTTTTTCTTCTTTCGGCTTCTTCTTCCATCTTCTTTCTTCTGGTGTTCTTTCGGTGTTCTTCTTCCTCCATCTTCTTCTTCATCTTCTTCTTCTCCACCTTCTTCTTCCTCTGCTCTTCTCGTCCCGCATCTTCCTCCAGGCTTCTTCTCCGCTACATCCGCACGATCCGCCTCAGTGGGAGTCTTCAGCTGTGTGACGCTTAGCTTCTTCTGACATTTCTTATATAATGGAGGGCGGGGCCACCCGGTGACCCCACCCTCCTCTGACGCATAGGGAATTCGCGGGACTTCCCTGTGGCTTTCCCGTTTTAAAAATGGCCGTTTTTTTGGGAGCAGTGATTTTAATGATGCCTAAAATGAAAAAATAAAAGTGAAAAATTCCTTTAAATATTGTACCTGGGGGTGTCTATAGTATGCCTGTAAAGTGGCGCATGTTTCCCATGCTTAGAACAGTCCCTGCACAAAATGACATTTGTAAACGAATAAAAGTCATTTAAAACTTGCGGCTTTAATGTAATGTCGGGTCCTGGCAATGTGGATGAAAATCAGTGAGACAAACGGCATGGGTACCCCCTCCAGTCCATTACCAGGTCCTTTGGGTCTTGTATGGATATTAAGGGGAACCCCCGCACCCAAATTAAAAAAGGAAAGGCGTGGGGCCCCCAGGCCCTATATACTCTGAACAACAGTATACAGGCGGTGAAAACAAGACAGGGACTGTAGGTTTGTTCTTAAGTAGAATCTGTTTGTAATTTTGAACTAGTACATTTTTAAACTTTTTGGAAAACATAGGGGAGGGTTATCACCCCTGTGACATTTGTTTTGCTGTCTGTGCTCCTCTTCAGAAGATTTCACCTCACTTTCTGTCCCAATGACAAATGTTTTTTGACAATTTGGAGTTTTTAGTGAAACAAGGATTGTTGATAAAGCATCAGTGGAGAGGAGACACTTTTTCCCATGTTAACTCTTACAGGAGATAATTTCCCTTCGTAGGGGTAGATTTCATCTTACTTCTTGTTGTCTCCTTCCGTTTGCAAGTAGGAGTCGTTTGTAAGTTGGAAGTTTGAAAGTAGGGGCCTGCCCTATATACTCTGCAGAAATTTTGGTCTTAGGTGTTGGTGTTGCCACAACACTGTAAGCCCTCACAGTTACTCTTGGTGGGCGCAGGAACGGGCCCTGCTGTGAAATATTAGATCAAGAATTGTAATTACATGCACCTGTTGAACAGGGGCAGAAAAATTGGGCCTTTGGTGGTGGTGGTGTTGCCACAACACTGTAAGTCCTCACAGTTACTCTTGGTGGGCGCAGAAACGGGCCCTGCTGTGAAATATTAGATCAAGAATTGTAATTACATGCACCTGTTGAACAGGGGCAGAAAAATTGGGCCTTTGGTGGTGGTGCTGTTGCCACAACACTGTAAGTCCTCACAGTTACTCTTGGTGGATGCTGGAACGGGCCCTGCTGTGAAATATTAGATCAAGAATTGTAATTACATGTCCCTGTTGAACAAGGTCAGAAAAATTGGGCCTTTGGTGGTGGTGGTGGTGCTGGTGCCACAAGACTGTAAGTCCTCACAGTTACTCTTGGTGGGTGCAGAAACGGGCCCTGCTGTGAAATATTAGATCAAGAATTGTAATTACATGCACCTGTTGAACAGGGGCAGAAAAATTGGGCCTTTGGTGGTGGTGGTGTTGCCACAACACTGTAAGTCCTCACAGTTACTCTTGGTGGGCGCAGAAACGGGCCCTGCTGTGAAATATTAGATCAAGAATTGTAATTACATGCACCTGTTGAACAGGGGCAGAAAAATTGGGCCTTTGGTGGTGGTGGTGTTGCCACAACACTGTAAGTCCTCACAGTTACTCTTGGTGGACGCTGGAACGGGCCCTGCTGTGAAATATTAGATCAAGAATTGTAATTACATGTCCCTGCTGAACAGGGCAGAAAAATTGGGCCTTAGGCACTGGTGCCACAACACTGCAACCCCTCACAGATACTCTAATTGGAGCGGAGGAACGAGCCCTGCTGCAAAGTATTGCATCAAAAATTGTAATTACACGCCCCTGTTAAACAGGGGCTGAAAAATTGGGCCTTAGGCACTGGTGCCACAACACTGCAACCCCTCACAAATACTCTATTTGAGCGCAGCAACGAACACTCCTTGCAAAATATTGCATCAAAAATTGTAATTACACACCCCTGTTAAACAGGGGCTGAAAAATTGGGCCTTAGCCACTGGTGGAAGCGCCCAGAACCAAAAATATTCTTACAAGCTATCAGCATGATCATTGAGGAGGAAGAGGATAGTCACTCAGCATAACAGGATAGTCACTCAGCATCAGCATAGGCAGTCTTGAAGGGATCTGACATTTCAAAAAAAATTATTCGGTTACATCAGCATCAGGTGCTTGGTAGCTGGCGGTGATCCAAGACTGATTCATTTTAATGAAGGTCAGTTGATCGACTGAGTCGGTGGACAGGCGCACCCTGTGATCGGTACAAAGCCTCCAGCAGCACTGAATATGCATTCCAAAAGAACGCTGGATGAAGGACAGGCCAGTAGCTCAATTGCATACTGTGCAAGCTCTGGCCAGTGATCAATCCTCAAGACCCAGTAACCCAGAGGATTTTCGGTGGGAAAGGTGTCCAAGTCAGATCTTGCCCCTAGGTATTCCTGCACCATGTAAAACAGACGCTGGCGATGGTTGCTGGAACCGATCATACCTTGGGGCTGCGGACTAAAAAATTGTCTGAACGCATCGGTCAGACGGCCACCTTCTCCACCACTCCTTCTTTGACTGACTGAAGCCTCAGCAACACGTTGTCCAGGAACAGGAGTTTGTAACCTCCCAGTCTCTGGGAACGCGTTGCACAGATCTTTCTGCAAGGCCTCCCGAAGATGTTTCATCCTCTGCTTCCTCTGCAAGGGCAAGATAAGGTCCGCAACCTTACCCTTGTAATGTGGATCAAGGAGAGTTGCCAGCCAGTAATGATCCCTCTTCTTGATACCATGAATACAAGGATCCTTCTGCAGGCTTTGCAGGATCAGGGAGGCCATGCAGCGTAGGTTTGCTGAGGCATTCGGTCCGGAGTCCTCTGAATCACTAAGGATGACATGATCCGCAGCCACCTCCTCCCAGCCACGTACAAGTCCATGTGTTTCTTGGGACTATAAATTATCCCTTGAACACTGCTACTGATGCTGAGTGCCAGGCTCAACCTGACACAATCCTCCTCCTTCTCTTCCTGTGTGATCGGCGGGCACGCAGGTACACTGTCTGGATAAAGGGGGCCTTGAGAGGTAAGGAAGTCCTCCTCTTCCTGCCTCTGTTCTGCCTCAAGTGCCCTGTCCATCATTCCATGCAGCGTGTGCTCCAACAGATAGACAAGAGGGACAGTGTCGCTGATGCATGCACTGTCACTGCTCATCATCCTTGTGGCCTCCTCTAATGGTGACAGGACAGTGCATGCATCCCTGATCATGGCCAACTGGCGTGGGGAAAAAAAAACAAGCTCCCCTGACCCTGTCCTGGTGCCATAGTCGCACAGGTACTCATTGATGGCCCTCTGCTGCCTGTGCAGCCGCTGCAGCATGGCCAACGTTGAGTTCCACCTGGTGGGCATGTCACAGATTGGGCGGTTCTTGGGCAGGTTAAATTCCTTTTGGAGGTCAGCCAGCTGAGCACTGGCATTATATGGCATTATATGGCGGAAATGCACACAGACTTTCCTGGTCTGCCTCAGGACATCCTGTAAGCCTGGGTACCTGCCCAAGAACCGCTGCACCACCAAGTTAAGGATGTGAGCAAAACAGGGCACATGGGTCAGTTGTCCCTGTCGGAGGGCGGAGGTTTCATTGTTGCAAACCACCGTTCCTGGCTGAAGCTGGCATGGCGTCAACCACCTCTGAGCCTGCCCCTGCAGAGCTGACAGAATCTCTGCCCCAGTGTGGCTCCTGTCCCCCAAGCACACCAGCTCAAGCACCGCATGGCCTCTTTTGGCCTGCGTACTTGCGTAGCCCCTTGAACGCCTACAGAGCACCACTGGTTCCGAGGACAAAGTACAGGAAGAGGCCATGGAGGAAGAAGAAGAGAAGAGGGGGGAAAAGAGAGAGATGTGTCAGAATCACCAGTAGTAGTATTTTGGAGGCGTGGTGGTGGAACAACCTCCAACACTACTGCACCTTGTCCTTCCCAGCTGCCAGAAGAGTCACCCAATGAGCCGTGAAAGATAGGTAACGTCCCTGTCCATGCCTGCTGGACCATGAGTCATCAGTAATATGCACCTTACCACTGACCGCCCTGTCCAGCAAGGCCAAGACATTGCCTTCCACATGCCGGTAGAGAGCCGGAATCGCCTTCCGTGAGAAAAAGTGGTGTTTGGGAACCTGCCACCGAGGAACTGCACATTCCACAAACTCACGGAAGGGGGCAGAGTCTACCAACTGAAAAGGCAGCAGTTGAAGTGCTAGCAATTTAGCCAAGCTAGCATTCAACTGCTGGGCATGTGGATGGCTGGGAGCGAACTTCTTTCAGCGGTGCAGAAGCTGGGGCAGGGAAATTTGCCTGGTACAATCTGACGTCGGTGTACTGATAGCAGATTGCCCGCAAGTACTTGGCTGTGACACACCTAATTCTACACCTTCATTCCTCTCAGTGCAGGTCTCAGAGAGGACTGAAGGTATAGTGGGTTTGGAGATCCCAGCTGATGAGGAGCAAGGAGAGGTGCTTTTTGTTCTTTTGTGTGGGTCTTTTAGGTAAGCTTGCCAACGAACTGCATGGTCAACATATGTCTGGTCAAGCATGTGGTGCCCAAGCGGGTGATGTTTTGGCCACGTGAGATACACTTGAGACATATGTTGCAAATAGCAGTGGTGGGATCTGATGCACTTGTCTCCAAAAAGGCCCACACCAAAGAACTTTTGGAATAACGCGCAGAGACAGCAGCGCCCTGCACATGCAGAGCTCTGCGGTGTGATGCAGTCGGTGTGCTGACCTTAAGCTGGCCCCTGGTGGGCATCATGCCTCGTTAGTGATGTGCCTCCTCCTCCTCCTTTCTTCTATCAGGCACCCACGTGGAGTCAGTGACCTCATCATTCCCTCCCTCCTCATCACTGGAGCAAAGCTGACAGTATGCTGCAGCTGGGGGAACATAAGTGCCAGATTGCTGTCCTTCTTGGGCACCCTCTGTCTGGGCTCACGTTACTGCCTTCCTCTAGCTGAGTACCATCAACGGAGCCTTCAAAACGCTGGGCATCCTCCTTGAGCATGTACCCAACACTGTGGTCAAACAGTTCGGGGGACTCCTCAGGAGGACATGATGAGGCTAGGGAAGGAGTGACTGATGCCATTGAGCCGAGGGAATAGGCCGCGTTGGCAGCTGCTTTGCCAGACAACGTACCCTGGGCCTGGGTGAGAGAGGATGGGGAGGATGAGGGCGGCTTGGTCATCCACTCTATCAAGTCTTCCGCATGTTGCGGCTCAACGCAGCCAGCTGCTGAAAAAAAGGACAAGCGTGTCCAATGGCCATGTGCTGATGAGGATGCACCATGTCCATGACCAGCACTGTTGCCTCTAGACACAGAGCCTGCTTGCCCTTTTTTATTGACTTGTGACTGTCTGCCTCTCCTTGTTGGCCTTCCAGACATACTAATGGCCTGCACTGCAGTGAGATGTAGCTACACAAAACTGGGATGTATATATATATATATATATACTGATTATACAGCAGCTAGCAGAATGCCTGCCTGTGGTATTAACAGGATCAGAAGAAGCACATAAGCACTTGTCTTCAGGTAGCTATAGGTGCAACTGTGCAGGGTACACAGTACACTAACTGTAAATACTTCAAGCTGTCTGCCTGTGCTATTAATAGGATCAGAAGAAGAACACAAGCTCTTGTCTTCATGTAGCTATAGGTGCAACTGTGCAGGGTACACAGTACACTAACTGTAAATACTTCAAGAGCCTGCCTATTAATAGGATCAGAAGAAGAACACAAGCACACAAGCACACAACACCTGGGATGCATATATATATATACACAATACACTGTAAGTGCAAGTTAACTGACTAAACCTGCCTACTCTATCTAACAAGTCAAATGACACTGTCTCTCTGTCTATCTATCTCTCTCCGCCGCCGCAACACACTACACAAGGCCGTCACGCAAGCGGCCTTATATAGTGTGGGGTGTGTACTAAACCCCTTGAGCTATAATTGGACAAAGCCACCCTGGCTTTGGCCAATTACAGCTCTCTGTACACACGGCGCTGTGATTGGCCAAGCATGTGGGTCATAGTGCATGCTTGGCCAATCATCAGCCAGCAATGTACTGCAATGCCGCAATGAATTATGGGCCATGACGCGCCACTCGAATGTGATGCGAACGGCCCATATCTTTCGCAATTCGACGAACGGACGAACAGGCGATGTTCGAGTCGAACATGGGTTCGACTCGAACTCAAAGCTCATCCCTAGAGAACACCCGATGTTCAAGTGGAACTAATGTTCGACTCAAACATCGAGCTCATCCCTAGTACTGATGATCTCATTTCTTGAGACACTAACAAGCCAGGACAGTACAAATACCCCCCAAATCACCCTTTTTTCGAAAGTAGACAATCCAAGGTATTTAGTAAGAGGCATTGTGAGTTTTTTGAAGTTGTAATTTTTACCACAATTCTTTGCAAAATGAAGATTTCTTTTTCTTTTTTTTAATCCACAGAATTGTCATATTAACAGGTTATTTCTTTCACACAGCATATGCATACCACAAATTACACCCCAAAACACATTCTACTACTCCTCCTGAGTATGGCAATACCACATGTTTGAGACTTTTACACAGCCTGGCCACATACAGAGGCCCAACATGCAGGGAGCACCGTCAGGCGTTCTTGGAACATAAATTACACATTTAATTTTTTTACTACCTCTAATGCCCCGTACACACGGTTGGATTTTCCGATGGAAAATGTCCGATCGGAGCGTGTTGTCGGAAATTCCGACCGTGTGTGGGCTCCATCGGACATTTTCCATCGGATTTTCCGACACACAAAGTTGGACAGCAGGAGATAAAATTTTCCGACAACAAAATCCGTTGTCGGAAATTCCGATCGTGTGTACACAAATCCGACGGACAAAGTGCCACGCATGCTCAGAATAAATAAAGAGATGAAAGCTATTGGCCACTTCCCCATTTATAGTCCCAACGTACGTGTTTTACGTCACCGCGTTTAGAACGATCGGATTTTCCGACAACTTTGTGTGACCGTGTGTATGCAAGACAAGTTTGAGCCAACATCCGACGGAAAAAATCCTAGGATTTTGTTGTCGGAATGTCCGAACAAAGTCCGACCGTGTGTACGGGGCATTACTCTTTTGAAGGCTCTGGAGCACCAGGACAATGGAAACATCCACAAAATGACCCAATTTTGGAAAGTAAACACCCCAACGTATATTCTATAAGGCATAATGAGTATTTTGAACATATCATTTTTTTTCACAAGTTTTTGTAAAACTTGGAAAGAAAATGAAAACACTTTTTTTTTTACAGAAAGTTGTCCATTTATAAGATATTTCGAACACATAGCATGTACGTAGCAAATGACACCCCAAAATATATTCTGCTACTCCTCCTGAGAATAGCAATACCACATGTGGGTGACTTTTCTGCAGCCTGGCAACTTACAGAGGCCCAACATGCAGGGAACACCATCAGGGACATACATTTCAAATCTAATTTGACTACCTATTACACTTTTGTGAGACACTGATGGGCACTGTAGTGGCAAGGATGCGGCATAGATGAGCACTGATGTGGCATGGATGTGGCACGGATGTGGCACGGATGAGCACTGATGTGGCATGGATGTGGCACGGATGTGGCACGGATGAGCACTGATGTGGCATGGATGTGGCAAGGATGAGCACTGCTGTGGCATGGATGAGCACGGATGGAGCATGGATAAGCATTGATGAGCCAGGGATAGATGGAGCATGGATGAGCACCGATGGAGCATGGATTGAGCATGGATGAGCCAGGGATGGATGGAGCATGGATAAGCACAGATGAGCCAGGGATGGATGGAGCATGGATGAGCATGGATTGATGGAGCACAGATGAGCCAGGGATGGATGGAGCACGGATGAGCCAGGGATGGATGGAGCATGGATGAGCCAGGGATGGAGCACGGATTGAGCGTGGATGAGCACGGATGGAGCACGGATTGAGCATGGATGAGCATGGATGGAGCATGGATGAGCCAGGGATTAATAGAGAATGGATGAGCCACGGATGAGCCAGAAATGGATGGAGCACGGGTGAGCCAGGGGTGGATAGAGCACAGATGAGCCAGGGATGAATGAAGTATAGATGGGCACATATGAGGCATGGATGGGCACATATGAGGCATGGATGAGCACATATGAAGCATGGATGAGCCAGGGATGGATGAATGGATGTAGCATGGATGGGCACAGATCAGCACTGTGGGCACTCCAGAGACAGCCCACAGCGCTGCTGCACCCGGCTCCCTCCTCTCCTCGCACACTGTATTGATCAGTGCGAGGAGAGGGGAGGAGCTGCACCAGACAAGCTCCGGTTTGTTGACAAGTGATTGCTCCGTCATTGGACGGATCGATCACGTGGTAAAAGGCCGCTGTCATTGGCCCTTTACCCCGTTCCGTTACACACCGGGTCCACCCTGGGAGGACGTACATGGACGCCCTCCCAGAATAAGCCGACCATGCTGTAGCTGTCTTTCGGCTATGGCCCAGTCGGCATGTGGTTAAAATGTTTTTATTGAGAATATTTTATAGCAGAAAGTAAAAAATATTGTTTTTTTTTTTTAATTATGGGTCTTTTTTGTTTATAGCGCAAAAAATAAAAACTGCAGAGGTGCTTAAATACTACCAAAAGAAAGCTCTATTTGTGGGAAAAAAAAGGACATAAATTTTATTTGTGTACAGCGTTGCATGACCACACAATTGTCAATTAAAACAACGCAGTGCCATATCGCAAAAAATGGACTGGTCAGGAAGGAGGTAAAACCTTCCGGAGCTGAAGTGGTTAAGAAATACCTTGGTTAATAGTGCTCTGGCTTATCGCTGAAAACATCAGTTTATTAACGCTGTAAGACATGTTCATTAATGTCTGTGGAGATGCGTCCTGAGGTTATATGGTTTGGGAGGGGAGGGGGTCATTGGCTGGCTATTTGGATGTAAATCTGCTCTGTGTCTTCACTAAAAACTCTCACTGTTATCTTGTGAATTTTACACCAACAAGAAGGCCATCCTGAGTTTGCCTATACGGTTTTTGGTGAGGTGATGTGATGACTGGTGACTCTCTCACGTGGTCATGTCCTCACCCGGCCCGCTTTCATTGTGAGATGATAATCTGATATTCTATTCTCCATGTTTACTGGATAAGTTATTAAATGGCCGGCTGCGTCCTTATCAAGACAACCAGAATCTCTGCCCTGTTACCGGTGTGACTGTCCTCATATTATGACACGGCTGTACTGAAGATCTGACTGGGCTTGATATATAATATTACTATTCTGTACAACTCTCTCATTGTACCCCATTATCTCCATTTAGGAACACGTTGGAGTCACTTCCTGTCCTCCGGAGCGGTCTTTGTCCTCTACACCGGGCTCCTCATCTTTATGGTCAATGACTTGAGGAAGATGAAGAATGATAAGAATCGGCGTGAGAAGAGGACAATGAGAAGGGATCAGGTGGAGATGGAAATGGAACCAACTTACTATAATGATGGCTACTGAAACATCTACTGTGCTGAATTTGTAGATTTGCAAGGCTTTGCCCTCATATTGTGAGAGACATTTATCTGCCATTTTGTATATATTTTATATAGTTTCCAGCTGCTTAGCCTTCTCTCAGCACACATTGATTGTTATTATTATTATTATTATTATTATTATTATTATTATTATACAGGACTTATATAGCGCCAACAGTTTATGCAGCCCTTTACAACATTAGGGCAGACAGTACAATTACAATACAATTAAATACAGGGGGAATCAGAGAGCCCTGTTCGTTAGAGCTTACAATCTAGGAGGGAGGGTCAAGTTATACAAAGGTTAATAGCTGTGAGGGATGAGCTAATGGAGAAAATAATCCAGTTGTTAGATGGAGGCAGGATAGGCTTCTCTGAAGAGGAAAGTTTTCAGGGATCGCCTAAAAGTGGATACATTTGGAGAAAGTCTGACAGATTGGGGTAGCAAATTCCAGAGGATAGGCGAGGCTCAGGAGAAGTCCTGGAGGCGGATATTCGAGGAGGTGGGTCTTGGGAGGAATGAAGAGGGTGATTAGGTTGGTATTTTGAGACTAGGCTAGTGATGTAAGCTGGGGGCAGATTTGTGGATGGCTTTGTAACTTATTGTTAGTATTTTGAATTTAATTCGTTGGGCAAGTGGCAGCCAATGGAGGGATTGTCAGAGAGGGGTAGCAGTTATAAAACTCATTACAACTGTGTGACCTGGCAGTAACTTATGAAACTAATGAACCTTTTACCTTCTTTGGATATTAGTGAAAGCCACAAAATAATATCTACCTATGCTAATGTTCCTGGAAAGAAATGGTTAACTGCTTAGCTTTTGGACTGAAAATCTCCCTCCATCCTTCCCCGCCGGCTCTGACACTGAGAACCGAGCGATCTAATACTGCAGATCACTCGGTTCTCACAGCTCCCCAAGCATGTAGCCTGGCTATTCAGGATGGGGGAATACGAGAGTCCCTCCTGCTTCACCATACCAGGCCACATGCCATCAACATTGTGGGGTGTCTTGCCAGACGGGACCACCTCCCCGGCAAAGCATTTGGTCCCCATGTACGAGGTGGTATCAAAAAGTTTGGAGACTAGCTCTGTTTAAGTACTTTATTTATCTATGTTTACACACTATCACCTTCAAAATAGTGTGTAAACATAGATAAATAAAGTACTTAAACAGAGCTCCCCTCCCAGCGTTCCTTCCACTTCTGGAATGTGTCCTGGAAGTCTTCTTTTCAAAGTGCCAAGCACCTTCTGCAATTTGCGCTGGATCTCTCCACAATGGTGTTAAAACTGCAACCTTTGAGCTGGATCTTCAACTTCTTGCAGCATCACTGTAAACTTACCGAATCATGCCAAACATCTCTGTGGAAAATTTTCCCAGTTTCACACAGAATTTCACATTTGCTTTTTGTTCTAACTTGTTGTTCATAATAAAATAGCAGAAGTAGTAACGCATGTCAGAATAGCACCAGCTGCACAGGATCATGTCTTTTGGCACACTGACTTATGAAGTTTGCTGTTTCCAGCCTTGTGCACACTCTAATGCTAGAGGTGTACATAGTTTGTTAGAGTAGGTAAATTTGGCTTGGCTGACAGCCAAGCCTGGGTTGAATCCGCATCGGTTTTGAGTAACTCAGAAAGGCTGGATGACTCATCAAGCAGAACCTCTGGCAACTCCCCCTGCTCTCTGGAACCTTGGAGAAGCTTCCGGAAGTAGAGGGTGGAGTTTGGAGGAGCTGCTTGGAGTATTGATGAGGGCCCCAGCTAATCCCCAGTAAGTGGGCTGGCAGGGGGCGGGTATCTCCATAAATACTCTTGGGTCAGTCAAGCAAGGGCTAGTTGTTGTCAGGTGGAAGATGGAGAATGAGTGATGAGGAGGCTGTCTGTGGCCCATGTGGGTGACCTCTAGTCTGGAGGGTGACCTCGGGCCTCAGGCATGGGTGCTGGAGAGATCCTCTACAACACACAGAGGAATCCTCACCTGGATGCACAAAAGAAAGTGTGAGGAGAGTAGGAGATAGTCAGCATGTCCAGATATTCTCCAGAAGTCAGTCGAGTGGGCTGGTAAATATGCAGTCTGTGGAAAGTAGCCAGGAGGGCTAGTGAAGGGGGCAGCTGCAGCCAGTTGTGGGCTGGCAGTGCCTGAAGAGCTGCTTCTGGAATTAGTAGCCACAAGAATGTAGCTGGACACTGAACTTTCTCCACACACCAAAGGGGCCTGGGGTCCTTGCCTGTAAAGGGCCTTTACTAAATCTGACTAAGTGATTTTTGTCAGACCCTCAAACATCTGAGTCTGTGATCTGCAAGCAAGTTTGTGCAGGAGAGAGGAAAGGAGTGTATATACAGTAGACTGTATATAGGAGAAATTGTCCCTGAATAATTTCTGAAGTCAAGTGGGCATCCCGTAATACCCCTATCCCCACCCAAGTTTTATCCCCCCAATAAAACATAAAAGAAAAAAAAAAAACGAGCACTGGACTGTTCCTTGACTCTGGGATACTGTGGTATCACGTACCTGGTAGCAGAACCTGATAGGATGAGGAAGGCCTCTCTTACACCTTTGACTCGGGGCCTCTGATAGTGTAGACGAAAAGGCGCAGGAGTGCAGAGTCGCATGAGTGCCAGGAAGTCTTGCAAGCAGTGGGTCTGATGTCCTTTCTGGGCTGGTGAAGTCATCAGATGGCTTTAGCAGGTAGACAGGTAGGTAGGCAGCTGGTGCAGGTGACAGCAGACAGGATGGCAGGGTCAGGCAGGCTGGGTCATACACAGGCTTGGAGAATCGGGTACAGGACACAGTCAGGAAGCAAACCAGTCTGGAACCGAATCAGTGGAACAGGAGCCAAAGGAGCGGATAGAAGAATGGTCACTGGATAAGTTGAGGTCGGTGCAGGTGGAGGTCAGGGAATGGTCAAGACAAGCCGGGTAGATAACTGGAAGCAGGATACAGGTTCACAGAATGGCAGATACACAGAAGGCTGAAGACAAGGCAGCTCTGGATCTGAGCACTGCCTGAGTTTAAGTAGTCTGTTTGGTGCCAGCATCAGCCACAGGTGTGCGCAGGCGTTGGCTTGTGTTTGCGCACGAGTTCAAGCACGCGTATATCTATTAGCCAGTAGCCAATTCTTACGAGCACAAAAGGGAATCAGTTTTAGCTTGTGCCCAGGAGTTCTTCTAGATGGATTATTCTGTCTGCTGGCATATGTATCCTGACAGATACGTCTTATTTACAATCTATCTGTGCAAAGATTATAAGACTTTCTGTTTGGATTGTAAACGATTTTTGTGAAGCATATTACATGTAATAGTTCCAACTCATTTCCTTACCTTTGGTGACATTGCTGCTCCTCCATAGATACAGTGCAGCAAGTGGGTGTTGTCAACTCAGCACCAAAAGTGTGGAAAAGAAAAACAAATGTTGCCATCATATCTATGTATTGGTATGTTACATGCAATAAGAATGTTTGGGTAGAACATCCACCTCAACAGAAGAGTTCTGTTTACAATCATATAAAACATATTAAAGGAATATAATTTATTCAATATTCAAGTATTACTTCATTTAAATTATGAAAGTCATTGGCAGAGATGAGTGCTTAGGTTCTGTTCATGGAAATGACTAAACCCATAATACATTTTAAAATTTGGAAGCTTATTCATCCAAACAACATGACTAGGGAGTCCCTGCTGGGGACCTCCTCATTTGACACATTTTGTGCACAGGTTGAGATTACTCAGAGGCCTTTTTAAGCATAATGAATACACTCCAATGTTGATAAAAATCTGTCTGGTGTGTGGCCTTGTCACGGTCTGGAGTTAGGCCCCAGTAGCTATAGAGTTCAGTGGTGGCTGGTGCTGCATATTTGGGGGGGCACAGCAAACAAGACATCCCAATGCCACCCCCCAGTCAGTCGATCGCTCGTCCCCCCACCTGCCCCGCACTTACCCCGTCTCCTCCTCCTCAGCGGTGGCTTCCTCCTTGGCGACTTCACCCCTGAGTCTCTGGTTTCATGGGGGCTTCCTCCTCAGCGGCCAATGCGATCGCTTCTCCTCTCAGCCAATTGGGTCTTAAGACTTGCTTCCTGATTGGTCCAGACTCAGGAGGGGAAGTAGGAAAACAATGGTGAATATTATTTCACTATTGTCACACAACTGGTTGGGCTCAGGGTGCAGTCCTTGGTTCCCCCAAGCCCACCCTTTTTTGAAGCCAATTAGAGCCTCAGGCATGCATTTGTCACCCTACATGTAGATTAGGGGCTGGGCGCATGGATTAGGGGGCAGCGCCCCTGCGCCTCGTATGGATGGGCCTGCCACTAATAGCATTAGAGAGTCAACCACTTACCAGCAGGATAAGTACATAGGCAGGCAACCCTGGCGGATGACATGGGCTCGCCAAAGGTGCGGGATCTAAGCACTAACCGGTGTTGACCAGAGCTCCTGATGGTGGAGATGGATTTAGCAGCATGTTAATAACAGGTCACAGTTCTCAGGTTACCCCACCAGGAGGTGTGAGAGCCGGGGTCCAGTAGTACATATAGCAGAGTGGGATCAAGCAGAAGCATAGTCAGTAAACAAGCAAAAGGTCAGTAACAAGTGGTTATAGGATGGGAAGAAGTGGAAGCGTAGTCTAGGAAAAAGCCAAAAGTCAGCAATGAGTGGTAGCGAAGATACGGATGGCAGCAGCAGTGACAAGAGCAAGATATCGGCTGGGGAGAGCACAATAATCTGGCAAGCAGTACATGCAAAGGCATGGCTTAAATCAGGAAGTTCAGGGAAGGAGCAAAGAGTTCAAGGTTCAAGAAAGGGGTTGCAGGTTCAAACCCTGGTCCTGACAGTCATGTCAAAAACGCATCCTTGGTAAAGTGTTTAACCACCTCAATACCAGGCACTTTTCCTGCCCAGGCAGATTTTTAGCGCTCTCACACTTTGAATGACAATTGCACGGTCATGCAACACTGTACCCATATAATATTTCTATTGTTTTTTTCACCACACAAATAAAGCTTTCTTTTGGTGGTATTTCTGAGTGACTCATACCGGACACCTTTATAATTCCCACATGAGATCTAAGAAACACAGATTGATACTAGGGATGAGCCCGATTCAATCGAGTCAAACGTAAGTGTTCGCCTGTATACAATATGTGGTATGAGACACTAACACGAAAAAACTAAAGTGCTAATTTTAAAGGCTTATATGCAAGTTATTGTCATAAAAAGTGTTTGGGGACCCGGGTCCTGCCCCAGGGGACATGTATCAATGCAAATTTTTTTTTAAAAACGGCAGTTTTTTCGGGAGCAGTGATTTTTTTAATGCTTAAAGTGAAACAATAAAAATGAAATATTCCTTTAAATATTGTGCCTGGGGGGTGTCTATAGTATGCCTGTAAAGAGGCACATTTTCCCGTGTTTAGAACAGTACCACAGCAAAATGACATTTCTAGAAGGAAAAATTGTCATTTAAAACTGATCGCGGCTGTAATAAATTGTCGGGTCGCGGCAATTGATAAAACTCATTGAAAAAAAGAGCATGGGATCCCCCCCAGTCCATTACCAGGCCCTTTGGGTCTGGTATGAATATGAAGGGGAACCCCGAATCAAAATTTAAAAAAAATTAATTATGCCATGGGGAAGCCCCCATGCATCAGAGGGGGGCGGGGTCACCCGGTTACATCACCGGGTGGCCGCGCCCTCAGTTATATAAGAGCTGTCACAGCAAAGACTCGTCAGAGGGTAGGAGCCTCCCATGGAGGCGGGTCAGGTGCGGCCTTTTTTTTTTTCGGTTCATCAGGCAAGATGAACTTACACCATGGGACATTTTTATTTTTAAATTTTTAAATAAAGGACTTGTCTCTTGTCTTTTTTACAATTTTTACACTTTTTTTGTGAAATGGTAGGGGTACATTTGTACCCATTACCAATTCACACAAGGGGGGAGGCCGGGATCTGGGGTCCCCTTGTTAAAGGGGGCTTCCAGATTTCGATATGCCCCCCACCCGCAGACCTCCAAAACTACCGGGCAAGGGTTGTGGGGATGAGGCCCTTGTCCCCATCAATGAGGGGACAAGGTGCTTTGGGGGGCTACCCCAAAGCACCCTCCCCATGTTGAGGGCATGTGGCCTGGTATGGTTTAGGAGTGGGGGGGCACTCTCTCGTCCCCCCCTCTTTTCCTGCGGCCTGCCAGGTTGCGTGCTCAGATAAGAGTCTGGTATGAATTTTGGGGGGGACCCCTACGCCATTTTTAAAAAAATTTGGTGCAGGTTTCCCCTTAAAATCCATACCAGGGGGCGTGGCCTAACTCCAGGCCAGAATGGACGCCTAATCCGCTCTCTCCAGCACACAGGAGCAGTTAATAAGGATTACAGGGACAAATCCACCAGCCCCAAGCATGGGAAAAGGAGATCGGAGCTCCTCATCAGCCCGTGAACCCCCTGAGCTAACCCAGCATCAGCAAAATAACATCCCCGTGATGTTCCGGACATCGCAGGGAGAAGGCCTCAAAGCCGCGGCCTCGCCTAAGCCATCCCTCCCGCCCGGCGGTTCCGGCCTTATATTGGACAGCGCGATCGGCGCCCACAGCTCCACTCCACAGGCTGTACCCCCTTTACTCCACAACCCTCCAGCATCACAAGCACTTTGCTTGTCAGATCTACAGGCAGTGGCCCTGGACATCAAAGCCACACTGTCCGCAGCCATCACAGACCTCAAGTCAGACATCCAGAGTATTGCAGCAAGGATGGGATCAGTGGAGCAGACTACAGCGCGCCATGCAGAGGCCATAAAACAGGTACAAAAATCCTCTGATATGCACTTAAACCATTTAATTGAAATACATCGCCACTTAGAAGACCTCGATAATAGAGGAAGAAGGCATAATATAAGAATAAGAGGGGTCCCAGAATCAGCAGACCAAAACCCCGTAGAACACACTGCTACAACCATATTTAATGACTTACTGGACAGACCCCCAGACTCCCCCATTGACTTCGAAAGGATTCACAGAGCCCTCAGAGCGAGAGGAAGGGATACTGATCCTCCCAGGGACATAATATGCTGTTTGGTAAACTTCCCTTTGAAAGAAGCCATTTTAAAAAAAGCAAGAGAGAAAAAAAGAGTGCTGTTTAATGGAAGCGAGATAAAACTATACCAAGACTTATCAAACATCACATTACAGCAACGCAGGGCTCTGCGTCCGATTCTTGACCAATTGCGCACCAGAGGTATCCCTTACAGGTGGAAGTTTCCTTTCTGTCTCTCAGCCAAGTGGAGAGGTCACACAGCACTGCTACGCACGCCAGAGGACTTGCAATCTTTCTGCGAAACATTAAACATTCCCCCAACTGAAGTACCAGATTGGTATAATTCATTCATGCTGAACGACACATGGATCGAAGTAACAAGCAACTACACGCCCAGAGCCCAGAGAAACAGAGATAGACGCCGCAGATCACCTTCATCTCAACAGAATAGAAGAGGAGCAAACCAAGGAAGCCCAGGACTCTCCCCTCCTAGACGCAGAGATCGCATGGATAGACAAGACCAAATGGACACCTGAAATTCAAACATCCACAACAAACACAGTTGTCGTTCTGTGTACGCATATCTGCAATCAACGATCAAACATCAATACATCCTTTATTTTTTCTGATGAAACTTTTTCAAACCATCCATTAAGGAAATGAATAACCACAAGATAAAAGTTTGAGCTTAAAAGCAAACTGTCTACTTGTTTTTACCCCTCCCCCATGTTTCCTTTTTCTTTCTTTTCTTTTTTTTTTTTTTATACAGCTGATGAAAAATAAGAACATATAATTCAATATACCCAAGTTCAACTGCTTATATACAGCTTCCCTGAACAGATCTATCAACGTAAGGGTATGATGGTTATGTCTTAAGATAAAAAACGTCCGATTGTAAGTAAGCTTTCTAAAACATTTTTTTCCTGTTATTCAGAGGTAAATCAAGACATAGCTATAATGTCTCATACTTTAACTACAGATCATTAGCCATACTGAAATGTTTAGGGGTTACAACATCTTCAGTGCACACATATTTTTTGGGATAATTTTCTCCAAAATATGTGGTACATATAATGAACATACAGAAATCATCATAGGGAAATTTAGGGGAGAGGGGGGAGGGTAAAAAAAGGGAGAAAAAAAAACATATGTATTACTGAGCATACCACAAGTAGTAATATAATTGTACTTCAACATACCAGAAGTTGCAAAAATCTTTATGGTTATGAATATTTTACATTCATCAAGGTTTAAACTGTTTCAATAACACCCTGATATAATTAAAAAGTGCTATATAACAGCAATTTCTTATCACAGTTATTATAGAGGATGTTAATTTTCAACATAAGAAATAGGCATTATGGTGAATCACATTGGAATTACCTTAGTTCAACATACTTAAGGTAAATCTCCTTTACAGAAATACAATCCCTTCTCCAAAATTAACTAAACAGGAGGTAATTAGCACTGCTAAATAACATCCTCAACTATAGTCGGGCTCCGACAAAACATGATTACTTAAAAAAAAAAAAAAAAAAAAGAAAAAGAAAAAAAAAAGGAAAAAAAAAAGAAAAAAAAACAATACATTTATGACACTTTGATCACTATAATGCCTTATACTTATATTACCTACCGTATAAAAGAGTTCTGATGCAAGAGTTTTTTTTTTTTTTTGCTTTTTTTTATTACTTTATGCAAGTTTGTTTGTTACATTTAAATTTTGCAGACTACATAAACAATATGGTACTCCCTAATTTACACTTTAAATATCCATAGGATATGCAGAACAATCTCCTAACTTACTAGAAGCTATAATTCCCTAAGATAAGAGCTCCCCCCCAGTGGCCAATAAGTATAATTACTTGAGTTGTTGTTTTTTGCTTACACCTGTTAAACTCAACACAATTTAGAGATTAAGATGTGTCTATATAAGACAGGGTTCAGCATAAAAACACTTTTATATACAGGCACTCACAATCCCCAAATCTACATCTCTCACATAAATTGCAACTAATATTTTAAAATCTCCCATGATCAAGGTCTTTACTTATACCCTGTAACATCTGATTAATATAATTAGCTAGCTGCTCCAGAGTGCTAAGAGTTTAGTAAACAAAAGAAAAAAGAAGAGAAGAGAACAGAAATAATCCATTTGCAATCCATCTGATCCTACTTAGACCTAGTTCCCACACAAGGAGTGGAATAATTTTTCACTCTTTGAACCTACCGGACCTCCTCATTAGGGTAGACTAGCTGGTCTAAACCTACTTCCGGAACACTACCTTATCCCACTCTTAGGAAGGGGAAAAAAAACCCTCCCCCTCTTTCCTTTTTTTTTTTTTTTTCCGCTACCCTTGAATTCCCGGGCACTTTTATCAATCCTAGAACAAGACATACACATAAGTTAAATCTTACCATACTCCTGTACCCGAATACCTACTATTTCAGATACAGGAATATTTCCAAAATACCTATTCATAAACAGCAGACCAGTTCAACATCAATAAAGCTAGTCTCAGTAAATGCTAAAGGACTTAACATCCCTGAAAAAAGAACCAAATTCCTCAATGAATTTCATAAACTTAAAGCAAATATCATTTGCATACAAGAAACTCACTTTAAAGCTAATAAAGTTCCCAAAATGCAAGATAAAAGATTTCCAACGGTATTCCACGCCACCAATCCTGGAGGGAAAACCAAAGGAGTCTCAATTCTGATATCCAAACAGACTCCTCTTCAATTTCATGACACAATGCTTGACCCAGGGGGAAGATACATATTCTTAAAAGGAAAGTTAGTACCTCATCCTATCACAATTGCTAACATATACACCCCTAATTCAAAGCAGGTAACTTTTTTCCGTAAAATTAAGGACCTATTAACAAATTTCGCGGCGGGCATACTTATCTTAGGAGGAGACTTTAACGCTCCTTTAAATCCTCTCATAGATACCTCGAATGGCTCATCGAGCCTTCCTTATAAAGCATTAAAACAAATTAAACTCCAACTACAGGAACTAATGCTACATGACACCTGGAGAACCCTAAACCCTCAAACTAAAGACTTTACATATTTCTCTACAGTACACCAAAAATACTCAAGAATTGACTACTTTTTCATCTCGCAACCAGACCTAGAATTACTGAAAGACTCGACAATAGAAACGACGACTATATCCGATCATCATCCAATTACCTTAACATTAACTGTCCCAGAAAAAACTACCATAACTAAAACGTGGAGACTTAACACTTCTGTTTTGAAAGACCCTATAGATGTGATACATTTCAATGACAAACTAAACGAATACTTCTTACTAAATGAAAATGACGAGACATCTTTGATTACACAGTGGGAAGCGCACAAATGCGTAATGAGAGGTGAATTCATAAACAAACTAGCCAAACTAAAGAAAGAACAACAATCCAAAATTAGATCGTTACTAGATCAAATTCATAAACTAGAAACAACCCACAAAAGAACTGTTGCACTCTCTACATTTGAAGAATTAACTTAAGCAAGAACTCTACTATCAGAAGAGTTGAACATGAAAACTAAAAGACAATATATCTTAAGACATAAGATATATTATGAACAAGGCAACAAAAGCGGAAGGTTGCTCGCAAAAGCAGTCCAAAGCAAGAAGGTTGCCTCAACAATTCATCAAATAAGAGACAAGCAAGGCACACCATACTCTTCGAATGAGGAGATTGCCAAACAGTTTGAACTCTACTACCATTCCTTATATAACATCCCATCTAACCCTAAGTGCCCACATAACTCAGATAAAAGAACAAAGCTTATTCAAAATTTCCTAGAGAAATATTGCCCAACTCAAATATCAAAAAACACAGCCCAAGAACTAGAGACTCCTATATCTGGCCTGGAATTCGATAAAGCCTTAAAAGATATGAAAATAGGCAAGGCACCAGGTCCAGATGGATTACCTCTTCAATATTACAAAACGTTTACCAACATACTGAGACCAAGATTTCTGAAAACCTTTCAATCACTATATTCTGAACAACATCCCCCTAAACAATTGTTGGAAGCACATATAACGGTTATACCAAAAGAAGGAAAAGATATGACTCAGGTAACTAACTATAGACCAATTTCCCTAATTAATGTCGACATCAAGATATATGCCAAAATACTAGCAAATAGACTCCTACCCCTGCTATCTTCCCTTATTTCCTTAGACCAAGTAGGATTTATCCCGGGAAGAGAAGGACGTGACAACACAATTAAAGCAATAAACATAAATCACTGGTTAACATCCCAAAAGAAACAGGGATTCTTCCTATCTCTAGATGCCGAAAAGGTGTTTGACAGAGTGGCCTCGGACTTCATTGATGCAGTGTTAAAACATATAGGGATATTGCCCCAAATGAGATCATATATCAAAGTATTATATTCCAACCCAATAGCTAGAGAACGAGTCAATGGCCACCTGTCAAACGCCTTCAATCTTCGCAATGGCACAAGACAGGGATGCCCCCTATCACCATTGTTGTTCGTCCTCACATTAGAGCCACTATTGAATAAAATTAGATCCAACCCAGACATTAAGGGTGTAGAAATTCACAAACACACATATAAAGTAGCAGCTTTTGCTGACGACATGCTTCTTTTCCTCTCAGAACCCCATATTTCCCTACCCAATGTCATGCAAGATCTAGAACACTTCCAACTTCTGTCAAACTTAAAAATTAATCACTCAAAATCTAGCGCCCTGAATATCACACTACCCCCAAACTCAGTAGAACTATGTAAAAAAAACTTCCCCTTCCCATGGGCCAAAGAAAGTATAACATATCTAGGAACCGAATTACCTACAAATTTAAGTGATCTCTTTAAACTCAACTTTTTACCCATCCTAAAAGACACACAGGACGACTTAAAAAGATGGAATTCTCTCAATATATCTTGGTTTGGTAGAGCTTCTCTGATTAAGATGACAATCCTACCTAGATTTTTATACGTCATGCAAACAATTCCCATTAGACTGCCATCATCATTCTTTAACTCCTTTCGCAAAGCATGCTCTTCCTTTATCTGGAGGAGCAAACCTCCCAGAATCAAATTTACCAGACTTAACTTACCCAAAAATAAAGGGGGTATAGCTCTTCCAGACCTTCAAAAATACCACCAAGCTGCTCTTCTGACACGAATAGTAGACTGGAACATCCTCCATACAGTAAAAGACTGGGTGACACTAGAGCAAACACTTTTTTCCCATCAAATAAACTATCTTCCGTGGATTTGTCCGACGGCCACTCAAAAAACATTAAAGCTCACCCCCTCATAGGTCCCACACTAGAAATATTTCTTAGCACCTATAAAAAAAATAACCCATTTCCTTGGATGAGCCCTCTAACACCACTGAGGAACAATCCAGATTTTATCCCAGGTACAGAAAAAAAATTTCTTACTAATTCATGGCCACATAATGAAATTCTGGTCAAACACTTTTTTAAAAATGGAAAACTTTTATCAAGAGATGAAATAAACAAAGATAGTGACCCTCCCCAGATCTCACAATGGAAATACCTACAAATTAGACATTACCTAACCAGCAACGAGACAACCCAACACTGGACTAGACCTCTTACAACACTAGAAGACCTATGTTCAAGAACAACCCCACAGAGACATATCATATCTATTCTCTACAACTCACTTTTTGTGAATAATTCTGAATTCTCCAGTTCATCATGCCAAGCTTGGGAACAAGACCTCAACTTAAACCTGTCAGAGGAGAACTGGGGAAAAAATTTTCATGTACGCACATAAAGGTTCACTAAATGTCGCCACTCAAGAATGCGGCTTTAAAATCATCTCCAGATGGTATAGAACCCCTACCCTATTGCACAAGTTCTCCCCCCAGACCTCTGACAGGTGTTGGAGATGCAAAATTGAGGAAGGCTCGATGATACACATCTGGTGGACTTGCCCGCTTATCCAAAACTTTTGGAAAATGGTTCACGAAACCGTTACATCAATCACCTCAGAAAACTTAAGTTTCAACCCAGCACAGTACCTGCTACACTATAATTCAATACCCAAAAGACAATACCTAAAGTCTCTAACTATGTTTATGATAAACGCTGCAAGACATTGCATCCCCTGCCACTGGCGCTCCAATTCTATTCCAACAAAAAAAGAATGGTTTCGCAGAATAAACAATATAGAAAGTATAGAAGAACTCATAAGCATATCTCAGGAGAAAATAACTAACTTTGCTTCAACATGGTATGAATGGATAGAATTTAAAAACTCTCAGTCCTACAAAGCAATTAATATTTAATGACATAAATCACTGTCCAGTAACAAGATTTATTAGAAGGTTCAAGAAAACTATACGGAAAATATAAGATATGTGCCCACTCACATATCCCCCCCCTTTTTTTTTTCTTTTCTTTCTCCCTCTTCCTTCCCCCCCTCCCCATCTCTTCTTTCTCCATTACAACTCATTCACGCTAGTTAGCGCTTACTACTTCAATACAAGAATACCTTGATGCTACTTGAGTATATGTATTAGCATACAATTATTGATACTGTATATATTCATACTGTCTCTTTATAATGTCCTAAAATGTACTTAATCCAAATGTCATATGTACTACTTTTTCTGCAAATGTACCTTTATAACGATGTTATGTGATTACTTGTTCAATCAATAAAAACCTTTGTGAAACAAAAAAAAATCCATACCAGACCCATCAGGTCTGGTATGGATTTTGGGGGGGGACCCCTACACCATTTTTTTTTTTTTAATTTTGATTTGGGGTTCCCCTTAATATTCATACCAGATCCAAAAACTTGATTACAAAGCAATAGAATAACAATTTTTATCAAAAAGTGTGTTTTTCCCCATATAATGTGCAATTTTATCATATTTTGTGTGAGATGGGCAAACATTGAAATGGTATAGAATGGGAAATTACTGTGCTAAACCCCAAACAAATAAAAGAGAACAAAAAGCAGCTACATAAAAATGTGACAAACATGTGAATACAGAGAAATACAGAATGTAGCGCTGACAAATATACACAAATGATGAACACCGTGTGTAAGAAAAAATGAGTGGTGTGTGCAAACGTCCATCTGCAAACAAAACAATGTATGTGATAAACCTCAAATGAGAAAATAATCAAATTAATAGTGTCCAAAGGTGAAAATAAAAAGTCCAATGAACTAGTGTTGGTGCAGTAAATCAGGGACACAACTCTATCCGTGGAAGAGACATCCAATGGGAGGATCATCAAACACTGAATGAGATGTGGGTGGACTCTAAAAGGTGGACTCTAATGCCGGCGGCATAGAGTCAAATAGGCAATGTGCCACATCGGGCAAGTGTGTAGATAGCCAGGTGGTTGAAGCCTCCAGAGAGGGATCCAAGGGGACAAAGGATGACTTCCGGATAGCTGGGTAGCAACTGCTAAAAGTTTCTGGTGGGAACACAATAGCAGTTGCTTTCAGTCTGAAGGTTATGTGTTTGTGTCATGGCAGATCTAGCCCTGACGGTCCTGAGATCGGGCCGACCCAGAAGTCATCCTTTGTCCCCTTGGATCCTTCTCTGTCCCTGATTTACTGCACCAAAACTAGTTCATTGGACTTTTTATTTCACCTTTGGACACTATTTATTTGATTATTTTCTCATTTGAGGTTTATCACATACATTGTTTTGTTTGCAGATGGACGTTTGCACACACCACTCATTTTTTCTTACACACAGTGTTCATCATTTGTGTATATTTGTCAGCGCTACATTCTGTATTTCTCTGTACAAACATTGAAATGTCATACGTTGTTTACACAAATGTTCCCAAAACAATATAGCAATGACAGACATTCTAATCTTTTGATCTAAACGTATCTCGCAATAAAACACATTCTAAGTTAAATTCAGATATTAGAAATATAATAGGAAATAACATGGAATTTTACAGAATAGACAATAGAAATATAATTTAACCCTTCAATCCCCTCTTTTATCATGAATATGATCATTTTCTTCATATTATTTTGGAAATAAGCTTGCCCAGGCTTTATTATCAGCCTTATTGATCATTCTGTTAATTTTCCTCTTTATAGTACAAACCAAATAGCGATTGTACATGCATAACCAGAATAATGACACAGGCGGCGAGTGGGTAGAAGAAAGTTATCACCTCCTCACTCCCCGCCGGTGACCACCCTGTAAACTTACTGTACCATGAGTGATGGGCGTCCTGTGACAACTGAGTAGTGGCTGCTTCAAGTTTACCTCTCATGATGGTAGTTTTCATGATTGCCTGATGTACTGTCAAAGTATATGTCTTAAGATATTGCAAAGATTTCTTCTGTTGTTTGAGTATTTCTACAATTGGGCCTATGGGCAGTGAGAAATCACCCACTGGGAGTGCATCTGGTCTCCAGTAAATTCAGTGACTCCTAACACATCATTTTTTCCATGCCAATACAAAAATGAAACATTATATATGCAGCCTAAAAAGGGTAAATCAGTATCCACTTCAATAATGTTTACTCCTACATCCATTGCCAAGCATACCTGCTGTGGGCCTACTTCTATAAACGCATTATAACCCTGTGGATAAAAAGTCCAAATACACATGTTAACATCTGGCCTACTTAATAGACAGGGTTCAAACACAGGAGACCTATGTGTACAAAAGAGACCCTTGTCAGCTTTCTAACAGTCATCCAAGCTATCAGTGTTGTTTGAACCCACATCTATGTTAGATCCATCATACTTCGGTTCCCACCATGTAACAGTATCAGTGATTACATCTGGCATAGGGATAGGGAGAGTAAAGAATTTACACATAGTGATTCCATAATCTTTAGGGACGAATACCTTATAATGTCCCATACAATAAAAAATGAAATATGTTGCTAAATATCTTTTGACACACTAGAGGTCATTTACTATAGCACCGCGGCACTAATTAGTGCTAATCGCAGTAATTAGCACTAAAACGTTATTCACTATAGTGCTGGTGAGAAAATACTCCTAAAATCAAATTTACTATAGTTCCCTGAAACCAAATAGCGCCCAGACCCTTACTTTGCTAAAGCCTGGAGTAGTGCGCATACAAATAATGTTTAGAGCATGATATAATTGTCTAAATGAAATGTGTGGTATATTATTTAAAAATAATCTGCTTTTAAACTCTGTGAAAAATCTACAGTGAAATATCTTTAAAAGTCTGAGAAGAGATAAATTCCCCGTTTTTGTACAACTAGGTGCCAACACAACTGAGCATGCTCAGACCTGCAAATAGCTCTCATTTTAGCTCCAGTGTCTTTTTTACAAGGCGCTATAGTAAATACCAAAATGAGCGCTGAGTTAAAGAACATTCCTTGGAAGTGAAAATATTCTAGTCCAATGCATGTTTTAGCCATTGATTCTAATGGAACAATTGTAACTTCCCCAAATAAATCCTTTTAATGTTTTGATGAAATGTATCTTTCTCTGAAATAAATTTTCCTTTGCAACATTGTTGCTTCTACTTCAAATAGGTTGTTTTTAAGAATACTAGAGTGTGGAATGTTTTGATGTTTTGGTAAAATATATTTTTCTCTGTCACTTTCACTAGTTACTCTCCATCTCACAACAATCTTTGCCCCAAACTCACACAGGTGTCTTTACAATCCACAAACAATACCATTGCTGATGCAAATTTAAAATGAGTGACAATTTTTTGTGCTTTTTATTATTTCAAAATAATCATAATGTGAGCCCAAAAAATGTGATATGTGTACCAACATCAGAAATCAAAATGTAATTCCCAAAAATTTGAGGGTAATATCACTATTCTACACTCACCCACAAAGAACCAGCAAATATCACAGAATAAATCAAGAAGAATAACTCTTGAGTAATGTAATTCCAGCACCTGTATGTCCAAAGAAATGCAGTATTTATATGTATTTATGTGTAGGAGGTCTTCACATGTGGTGGCTCCATGGCTTAGGGGTTAGAACTTCTGCTTAGCATCCCTGAGTGTCTTGGTTCAAATCCCAAACATGCTGCTTCATGTAGAGAAGTTGTCTCATCTCCCAGGTCTTAAAACGATATCTAAATGTAGTATTTATGTGTAGGAGGGTTCCACCACCATTGTAAATCTTGCCGGATACACTATTGAGTCAAAAGTTTTGGGACACCTGCCTTTACACACACATGAACTTTAATGGCAGCCCAGCCTTAGTCCATAGGGTTAAAAATTGATTTGGCCCACCCTTTGGAGCTAGAACAGCTTTTGGGAAGGCTAGGAAGGCTGTCCATAAGATTTAGTGTGTCTATGGGAATGTTTAACCATTCTTAGAGAAGTTACATAGTTACATATATAGTTACATAGTAGGTGAGGTTGAAAAAAGACACAAGTCCATCAAGTCCAACCTATGTGTGTGATTATGTGTCAGTATTACATTATATATCCCTGTATGTTGCGGTCATTCAGGTGCTTATCTAATAGTTTCTTGAAGCTATCAATGCTCCCCGCTGAGACCACCGCCTGTGGAAGGGAATTCCACATCCTTGCCGCTCTTACAGTAAAGAACCGTCTACATAGTTTAAGGTTAAACCTCTTTTCTTCTAATTTTAATGAGTGGCCACGAGTCTTGTTAAACTCTCTTTTGCGAAAAAGTTTTATCCCTATTGTGGGGTCACCAGTATGGTATTTGTAAATTGAAATCATATCCCTTCTCAAGCGTCTCTTCTCCAGAGAGAATAAGTTCAGTGCTCGCAACCTTTCCTCATAACTAATATCCTCCAGACCCTTTATTAGCTTTGTTGCCCTTCTTTGTACTCGCTCCATTTCCAGTACAACCTTCCTGAGGACTGGTGCCCAGAACTGGACAGCATACTCCAGGTGTGGCCGGACCAGAGTCTTGTAGAGTGGGAGAATTATTGTTTTATCTCTGGAGTTGATCCCCCTTTTAATGCATGCCAATATTCTGTTTGCTTTGTTAGCAGCAGCTTGGCATTGCATGTTATTGCTGAGACTATCATCTACTAGGACCCCCAGGTCCTTTTCCATCCTAGATTCCCCCAGAGGTTCTCCCCCAGTGTATAGATTGCATTCATATTTTTGCCACCCAAATGCATTATTTTACATTTTTCTACATTGAACCTCATTTGCCATGTAGTCGCCCACCCCATTAATTTGGTCAGGTCTTTTTGCAAGGTTTCCACTTCCTGCGGAGAAGTTATTGCCCTGCTTAGCTTAGTATCGTCTGCAAATACAGAGATTGAACTAGTTATCCCATCCTCCAGATCGTTTATGAACAAATTAAATAGGATTGGTCCCAGCACAGAACCCTGGGGAACCCCACTACCCACCCCTGACCATTCTGAGTACTCCCCATTTATGACCACCCTCTGAACTCGCCCTTGTGGCCAGTTTTCAATCCATGTACTCACCCTATGGTCCATGCCAACGCACCTTATTTTGTACAGTAAACGTTTATGGGGAACTGTGTCAAATGCTTTTGCAAAATCCAGATACACCACGTCTACGGACCTTCCTTTATCTAGATGGCAACTCACCTCCTCATAGAAGGTTAATAGATTGGATTGGCAAGAACGATTCTTCATGAATCCATGCTGATTACTGCTAATGATACCGTTCTTATTACTAAAATCTTGTATATAGTCCCTTATCATCCCCTCCAAGAGTTTACATACTATTGATGTTAGGCTAACTGGTCTGTAATTCCCAGGGATGTATTTTGGGCCCTTTTTAAATATTGGTGCTACATTGGCTTTTCTCCAATCAGCTGGTACCATTCCAGTCAGTAGACTATCTGTAAAAATTAGGAACAACGGTCTGGCAATCACTTGACTGAGTTCCCTAAGTACCCTCGGATGCAAGCCATCTGGTCCCGGTGATTTATTAATATTAAGTTTCTCAAGTCTAATTTTAATTCTGTCCTCTGTTAACCATGGAGGTGCTTCCTGTGTTGTGTCATGAGGATAAACACTGCAGTTTTGGTTACTGAAGCCCCTCGATTCACTCGTGAAGACTGAGGAGAAGAATAAATTCAATACCTTCGCCATCTCCCCATCCTTTGTAACCAGATGTCCTTCCGCATTCTTTATGTGGCCAATATGGTCTGTCCTGCCTTTTTTACATACTGTATATTCGCATTTATATCTAATGTGTAGATATGTATGCATTTCCATTCATCTGTCATTCCAGGTACTGCAACCATGTAGTTTATTTATCTAATTCATTTTATTTTATTTTATTCCATTTCATTTTCATTTTTATTGTATTTATTTCATTTCATTTTATTGTATTTTATTCTATTTCATTTTGTAATTGCTATTTATTGTGTCGCATCATTTCATCACCAATTCCCAGTAGATCTCAACATACTGGTATCTTCTTCAATACTACTGCTATTACTTAAACAAAAATATGAGCAATTATTTAGTATTATATTATTTTGATTCTATTGATCTATTACACACTTCCAGTCTGCTCTGCACAAACCCACACCCACCACGCGCTCTGCATTATGCAATCATGACTTTCATATACTTACTTTCCATTTAGAGCACTCAGATGTGGACCTACATGGAGTTAAGGAGAAGCAACCTTTCTACACGTGTTAAATCTCCTCACTAGCCACTCCTTCCCATGTGCATATGTGTGGGTCCATGTATCTGCACAGACTGGTTTTCACCTTTCAAGGCTCTAATGAAGAGTTTTTATTCCTCGAAATGCGTCAGGCAATATTTTAGTATGTGCCCCTGTTCGGGCATGTTCCTCTTGTAACACTACAAGCGTGTGTATATATATATATATATATATATATATATATATATATATATATATATATATATATATATATATATATATTTATATATTGTGTAACCCCTTTTTTTACAAAACGTAGTATGTTTATATTCCCTACATGTATGCATTTTATCACCTATGAATAAACTGTAGAATTTGATGCTAGTGTTTGATCATGCACCTTCCACCCTTTCCTCCCACACTAGCTGCCAATCAGTGCCCATTAATAATTTCTGCCAGTGGCAGTGCCATCAGTGATGGCTATCAGTGCAATCAGTGCCACCCATCAGTGTCCATCAGTACTGCCTATCAGTGCCCAGCAGTGCCGCCTCTCAGTGCCCAGCAGTGCTGCCTATCAGTGCCACCCATAAGTACCCATCAGTGCAGCCTTTCAGTGCCCATCAGTGTCGCCCATCAGTACCCATTAGTGCCCACCAGTGCCACCTATGAGTGCCACCTATCAATGCCCATCAGTGCTGAATATCAGTGCCACCCATCAGTGCCTTTCGTCAGTGCCCATCAGTGCCATCTCATTGGTGCTGCCTTATCAGTGCCTATCAGTGGAGAAAAATGATTTTTTTTTTTTACAAAAAGTTATAACAAAGCAAAACCTTTTTTTTTTCAAAATTTTCGGTCTATTTTTATTTGTTTAGCAAAAAATAAAAACTGCAGAGGTGATCAAATATCACCACTGTTTGGGTACAGTGTAGCATGACCACGCAATTGTCATTTCAAAGTGACAGTGCTGAAAGCTGAAAATTGGCTTGGGCAGGAAGGGTGGTAAGTGCTTGGTATTGAAGTAGTTAATGTCACTTTAAGCCTTTTGGATAGTGCACAGTTTCTTAAGAACAGGTAGATTGCATCTATACATAATTATTTTTTGTAGCCATTTTACATTTTATGCAAACTAATTTTGCAGAATTGCATTCCTTGTTTTAAACCTTTTTGGGTAGGCCACAATTTCTAATGGAGAGAACAGGCAGATTTCATTAATAGATATAAAATTAGACTTTTTTTTGCAGAGACAGAACATAACAACAATACTGATTTGCTGCCAAGAATCTGATCCTTATTAATAGGAGGCAAATTTGTAGACAATCAGAAGGCCTATTACAGCTAAAAATATTAAGTTAAACTATATTTTTAAGACACAAATTTTAAAAAGATTTTCTGAATAAAGTATCATTCTTTTTATTAAGAGGTAAATTTGGAGGCAGAGAGACAGCTTTTCTGTAGCCAGAAATATTAAATTAAACTATATTTTTTTCAAAGACATTATAAAAAAAATTAAGATTTGTTGAACAGAATCTCATCCTTTTTGAGGTAAAGCAATTGTGGAGGCAGAGAGAAGAATAATATCTGACTGAATTATTTTTTCAAATCATATTTTATTGAAATGATTTTCACATATAAACATTGTCATAGTTCAAGAGAAAAAAAGATGTAATCAGGCTCACATAGACAAAATAAAATAGAGGTGGTGAAAAAACATTCACCAGTGTTCACTATACATGGATTCTAATAGCAGAGTGTTTGTAAACACATTTTGAAAACACAGAAAGTTTGTTGTTTTAAAGCTCTTAGAGAAGGGAGGATTTGGAGACATGACAAGCTGGTTTATTAACATCTTGGTAAGGTAAAGAGAAAGGCAAAGTAAGCTGTAACGACAATAAGGCATGAATGCCATATCAAGTCATTTAATAAAACTGAATGCTGGTGACATTGAAAAATGTAATATAAAGATAGTCCATAGAGAAAATGGAAGTAAGTACCTTAAGGACTGTCTAAGGAAGTGCCCTGGGAGGCTTTAAACGGGTAGCGTCCCAATGGTATCAATTTTTAAGATAATTTCCTTCAAAAGTTTAACAAATGGATATGTCATCCATATCTTGGCCACTGAACCATTGATGATTTGAAAAGGACGAGGATCCTGTTCCTGCTCTTGGGAGTCTCGACATTTAGGAAAGAAATGGGAAGTTGTAGAATGAAAGTTTAATTCAGCATCAAGTTTTTTATTTAGGTGTACATATTGAATAGCCTAAAATACTAAATGAAAATGTATTTGTGCTAGGACGCTATATACAAAATTGAACAGGTTTAAAAAAGATAAATGTTTTTTTACTAGAAGGCAATATGAGAAGTAGGGAGAAGTCATATCTCAGCCACTAAGAATCATTGAGACTTATGTTTGTCTCAGACACTATATTAAAATGATACTACTTTGCTACACAGAAGCTCATCTGTTTTAATAGGAGGCAATTTTAGAGGCAGAGGTTGGGTATGTTTCAGCCAGAAAAATATATACTGTGTCATTTTTCAGAGAGATAATATAAAAGCATAAAACGGCTTGATACACATAATCTCATCCTTTCAAATAGGATTTAACTGTAGAAGCAGAGAGAAGTTATATTTCAACCATCACACAAAGGATGCACAACATTGAATTCCTTTATATAGGAGGCAATTCAAGAGGGAGAGAGCAGGCAGACTCGTTTTTTTTGTGACAAAAGGCGTACACAACGTATCAGCACAGATTTTTCATAGGCCATAACTTTTACAGGTATAGAGTGAAATCAGGCAATTTCTATTTAAGAAATCAATGTTAGTCCACACTACATCTGTATCCCAAACAATTCAGGATGCCAGTGCACTCAAGTAGGACCAACAGAAAATATTAACATCATGATGTAACTTGTATCAAAGCAAAAAAAAGATTGTCAACTCAGAAGCAGCATGAGGAAACAACAAGTGTTGTCCAATTTTAATAACAATTCACTGTAATAAGCAACACAAACATGAATAGTCCATGCAGTATTTACCCAGCAAAACAAATAGACCCATTCTTAACACTGTGAAACAGCAACAGAAAAATTAGGCTTGGAGTATTTTTTGTGCAAGAACACCATAACTCAGCACAGAAATCATGCAGAGTGAGGATGAGCTCAGGGTTCGGTTTGAACACAAGTTTGGAACAAAATTTGGCTGTTTGGCTATTAGCCCGTTTGGTGAGAGATGAACATCCTATATAGTAGTTGTATTTCTACCACTAATATATATGAAAACTTCCTATCTGTCAGTTGTGACTGAGGAAGTGGTAGGTGTTGGCACCTGCCATGTCCTCAGCAACCAATGACGCTACCCTGTATTCTCCAGCCATGTAAAGAAAGATGTGAATGACATCACTGACCAAATATGGGCAAATGGCAATGTCCCTGTCTGTGGTTTATGGTCCCCCTGCAGCTGACCACATGGTCCAGCAATATGAAAAAATTACCTTCCACATAATGGTGGAGGATATCGATGGCCTTATGGGTTGGGCTTACCTGGCCCTGGCCTGCAAAAGCCACAAATTGATAGAAGAGAGCGATATCCACCAGCTGAAATGGCAGAAGCTGTAAAGCCAGCATTTTTACTAAGCTGATATTGAGCTAGTGGGCATAAGGGTGGCTGGAGGTGCACTTTTTCTTTTGTTCCAGTAGCTGGGACAGAGAAACCTGCCTGCTCAGAGCTAAAGCTGGAGATGGCAGCACATGGTTGGCCGAATCAGATCATGGTTGCAGCCTATGTCTGAGTTTCTTTACATACTCCATGTTATTGTTCTTATACAATTTTCGGGCTGACAATCTGGGGAAATGTTTCACTTTAATAGCTGTAAGTGGGTTCCATTTTCATCTCCGTATGATCCCAACTCTCACTCCGATTCTTCTCGTTCTTCATCTTCCTCAGGTCAGTGACTATATAGATGAGGAGTGCAGTGTTGAGGACGCACATCACACCATGGGACAGGAGGTGACCCCAACCTGGCCACATTCCAGACCGACTTTCTTCTAAATAGAGAGAAAATATGGGAAAACAATGAGAGTTGTACAGAATAGTAATATTATATATCATTCCCAGTCAGATCTTCGGTACAGCAGTGTCAGTATAACAGGACAGCCACACTGGTAACAGGGCAGAGATTCTGGTTGTCTTGATAAGGACATAGCCGGCCATTTAATAACTCGTCTAGTAAACATGAAGAATAGAAGAAGGTCAGATTATTATCACACAATAAAAGCAGGCCTGGAGAGGACATGACCATGTGAGACAGTCACCAGTAGGGATGTGCCGAACACCCCCCTGTTCGGTTCGCACCAGAACATGCGAACAGGCAAAAAATTTGTTCGAACAAGCAAACACCTTTAAAGTCTATGGGACTCGAACATGAATAATCAAAAGTGCTAATTTTAAAGGCTAATATGTAAGTTATTGTCATAAAAAGTGTTTGGGGACCTGGGTTCTGCCCCAGGGGACATGGATCGATGCAAAAAAAGTTTTAAAAACAGCCATTTTTTCGGGAGCAGTGATTTTAATAATGCTTAAAGTGAAACAATAAAAGTGTAATATTCCTTTAAATTTCGTACCTGGGGGTGTCTATAGTATGTGAAGAGGCACATGTTCCCCGTGTTTAGAACATTCTGACAGCAAAATGACATTTCAAAGGAAAAAAAAGTCATTTAAAAGTACTCGCGGCTATATGAAATTGTCGGTCCGACAATACACATAAAAGTTCATTGAAAAAAACGGCATGGGATTTCCCCACAGGGGAACCCCGAACCAAAATTAAAAAAAAAAAAATGGCATGGGGGTCCCCCTAAATTCCATACCAGGCCCTTCAGGTCTGGTATGGATATTAAGGGGAACCCCACGCCAAAATTAAAAAAAAAAAAAGGCGTGGGGTCCCCCTCAAAATCCATACCAGACCCTACCAGACCCTTCAGGTCTGGTATGGATTTTAAGGGGAACCCCGTGCCAAAATTTAAAAAAAATGGCGTGGGGCCCCCCAAAAATCCATACCAGACCCTTATCCAAGCACGCAACCTGGCAAGCCGCAGGAAAAGAGGGGGGGGAGCGCCCTCCCCCTCCTGAACCGTACCAGGCCACATGCCCTCAACATTGGGAGGGTGCTTTGGGGTCCCCCCAAAGCACCTTGTCCCCATGTTGATGAGGACAAGGGCCTCATCCTCACAACCCTTGCCCGGTGGTTGTGGGGGTCTGTGGGCGGGGGGCTTATCGGAATCTGGAAGCCCCCTTTAACAAGGGGACCCCCAGATCCCGCCCCCCCTGTGTGAAATGGTAAGGGTACAAAAGTACGCCTATCATTTCACAAAAAAAGTGTCAAAAATGTTAAAAATGACAAGAGACAGTTTTTGACAATTCCTTTATTTAAATGCTTCTTCTTTCCATCTTCTTTCTTCTATCTTCTTTCTTCTATCTTCCTTCGGTTTCTTCCTCCATCTTCTTCTTCTGGTTCTTCGTCCGATCCTCTGCTTCTTGCCTTGGTGTTCTCGTCTGGCATCTTCCTCCGCGGCATCTTCCCTTCTTCGTTCTTGGGCCGCTCCGCATCCATGATGTGAGGCTCCCGCTGTGTGACGCTTCTTGTCTTCTGACGGTTCTTCAATAAAGGAGGGCGGGGCCACCCAGTGACCCCGCCCCCCTCTGACTCACAGGGACTTCCCTGAGGCTTTCCCCGTGACATCAGAGTGGACGGGATCAGTGAGCGGGACTTCCCTTAGGCTTTCCCTGTGACGTCAGAGCGGGCGGGATCAGTGGGTGGGGATCCGTAACGGGTGACCCAGCCTCCCTCTGACGTCACAGGGAAAGCCTCAGGGAAGTCCATGTCAAGTCCCTGTGCATCAGAGGGGGCAGGGTTACCGGGTGGCCCCACCCTCCATTATTTATGAACCGTCAGGAGACGAGAAGCATCACACAGCAGGAGCCTCCCATCATGGATGCGGAGCGGCCCGAGAACGAAGAAGGGAGGAAGATGCCGGATGAGAACACCAGAGCAAGAAGCAGAGGATCGGAGGAAGAACCAGAGGAAGAAGAAGATGGAGGAAGAAACCGAAGGAAGATAGAAGAAAGAAGATAGAAGAAAGAAGATGGAAAGAAGAAGCATATAAATAAAGGAATTGTCAAAAACTGTCTCTTGTCATTTTTAACATTTTTGACACTTTTTTTGTGAAATGTACCCCCTTACCATTTCACACAGAGGGGCGGGATCTGGGGGTCCCCTTGTTAAATGGGGCTTCCAGATTCCGATAAGCCCCCCGCCCGCAGACCCCCACAACTACCGAGCAAGGGTTGTGGGGATAAGGCCCTTGTCCTCATCAAACCCTCCCAATGTTGAGGGAATGTGGCCTGGTATGGTTCAGGAGGGGAGGGGCCGCTCTCTCGTCCCCCCTCTTTTTTTGCGGCCTACCAGGTTGTGTGCTCGGATAAAGGTCTGGTTTGGATTTTGAGGGGGACCCCACGCCATTTTTTTAAAATTTTGGTTCGGGGTTCCCCTGTGGGGAAATCCCATGCCGTTTTTATCAATGAACAATTATGTGTATTGTCGGACCGGCAATTCATTAATAGCCACGAGTACTTTTAAATGACTTTTTTTACTTTGAAATGTCATTTTGCTGTCAGACTGTTCTAAACATGGGAAACATGTTCCCCTTTACAGGCATACTATAGATACCCCCCAGGTACGAAATTTAAAGGAATATTACACTTTTATTGTTTCACTTTAAGCATTACTAAAATCACTGCTCCCGATAAAACGGCCGTTTTTAAAACTTTTTTTTGCATTGATCTATGTCCCCTGGGGCAGGACCCAGGTCCCCAACCACTTTTTTGACAATACCATGCATATAAGCCTTTAAAATTAGCACTTTTGATTTCTCCTATAGACTTTTAAAGGGTGTTCCACGGCTTTCGAATTTGCCGCAAACACCCCAAATTGTTCGCTATTCGGCGAACTTGCGAACAGCCGACGTTTGAGTCGAACATGAGTTTGACTCGAACTCGAAGCTCATCCCTAGTCACCAGACTTCACCTCATCAAATGCTGCCAATAGTATACTATATGTTTTATGTTTAAACCTTATAAGCTATAGCCGGGTCCCATATACAGCATGGTGGGTTATGTTTTATTGGGTTTGCTGATACCATGGTTTTATATATATATATATATATATATATATATATATATATATATATATATATATATATATATAATGTGTTCTTTCCTTTAGTTCACTATGTAAGGGTTTTTTTTTCTATATGGCTGTGTGTTAATTGTATAGAATAATTTTTGGATAAGTGATATGTTGTAATGGATTCTCTGGGGCAGTCTCTACAGCTGTTTTCATATTTCTTTTGGATTACACACTTTGTACATACAGCAGACTCCGGAGTGAAAAGGGTAATCAGTGGGCTCTTTATTTTCAGTTAGGTGAGCTAAAGATGAAGAGAATCCCTAGCCATGTAAACAAGGCAGATTACCGTTTTGTCTGTAGGGAAGGTATTGATCCTGTGTTTCTGCAAAGAAGGAACACATGACCAATGCCTTCCCATAGTAAAGGCACCTTCCCCACAGTCAGAAAGCACAGGCTAGGTACACAATTAACCCTTTAATCACCCCTGGTTTCAACCCCTTCCCAGCCAGTGCCATTAGTACAGTGACAGAGCATATTTTTAGCACTGATCACTGTATTAGTGTCACTGGTCCCCAAGATGTGTCAGTGTCCGATTTGCCCACTGCAATATCGCAGCCCCACTATAAGTCACTGATTGTTGCCCCTTATAGTAAAAATTATTAAATAAAATTATCCCCTAGTTTGTAGATCTTACTTTTGCGCAAACCAATCAATATACGCTTATTGGTATTTTTTTTTACCAAAAACATGTAGCAGAATACATATTGGCCTAAATTTATGAAGAAATTTGATGTTTTCAATGTTTTTATTCGATATGTTTTATAGTAGAAAGTAAAAAATATAGGTTTTTTATAGGGTATTTTTTTTTCAAAATTGTTGGTCCCTTTTTTTTACTTATAGTACAAAAGATAAAAACCGCAGACGTGATCAAATACCACCAAAAGAAAGCTCCGTTTGTGGGAAAAAAAACTACATCGATTTTATTTGTGTACAGCGTTGCACGACCGCGCAATTGTCAGTTAAAACAAAGCAGTGCCGTATCACCAAAAATGTCCTGGTCATGAAGGGGGTCAAATCTTCCAGAGGCCACGTGGTTAACTGGCAATTAGGTGGTCATGCAATGCTTTATTCAAATGAAATTTATATAATTTTTTCACACAAATAGAGCTTTCTTTATGTGGTATTTGGTCACCTGGGTTATTTATTTTTTTATTATATAAACGAAAAAAGACCAAAAAATGTGTAGAAAAACAAAAAACAAGGTTTTCTGCTTTCTGTTATAAAACGTACCCAATAAAAAAAAAACAAAAAAATGAATTTCTTCATAGTATTCTGCTACATGTCTTTGGTTAAAAAAAATCTCAATAAGCGTATATTGATTGGTCTATGGGAAAGTTTTAACATCTACAAACTATGGGATATACATTGGAATTTACACAGCTATAGGCACTATTCTGTAATGGTGGGGATAAGTGACTTAAAGTGTGACTGTGATAGGGTGGTGGACAATCTGGCGCTAACTGACACTATCTGGGAGGGTCACTGACTGACACTGATATTGTTAGATAAACGAATACAGGGATCAGTGATAATACTATACGCTATCACTGTACTAATGACACTGGCTGGGAAGGAGTTGACGTCTAGGGGCAATCAAGGGGTTAACTGTGTGTCTAAAAATGTGTAATGTGTGCTGCTTTAACTTTCTGATCTGGCTGTTTTTTCTCCCTACTTTTCAGGCAGAAGAAACAGCCAGATCGCTGTTCCTTGTACACCAAGTTCTGTGTGTTTGTAAACACAGAACTCTGTGTGTGATCGAAACCAACCAATCAGCCAGTTTTAGCTAAAATCATTGGCTGAAATCTGCTGCCAAGCTCATGCTGTGTTCAATTACAGTATAGTACAGTATTAACGCAAAAAAAAAAATCAATGTAAATCCTTCATCAATCATGGCCTCCAGTGATGAAAATCCATGATAAATGGTGTCTGCTGACTCACTGAAAGAAGAACCCTGCTGAGAGGGGACAAAATCCACTCTCAATGATTGCTCACCACAAATGACAGCTCCCTGTCCCCACCACAGAACTTGCTAGGGGGAGTATAGTATACTTGCAGTTTGTGTATACCTCTATCAATATTGGTTTCGCCAATGCTGTAAAAATATATCTTCTTTCAGAAATTCTCCTCTGCTGATGTCTTCCTTATTACCCATTGGGGAGATTTCCCCTCATTTCCTATCATGATAACCACACAGGAAGTGAAAGGAAATCTTCCCAATATGGAGCAAGATAGCAATAAAAAACTGACAGAAGGTCTAACTCTTCTTATCTCTGTTATAATATTTTATACAAAGTCTTAGCTGGAATTGGGCTTCATCTACAAATGTCCTTATCGGCAAAGAGAAGATCCCATAATTATAAATGATAAGATTATGAAGCAGCTCACTCAGGTGTCCTCCTCACATTATCTTTTACTGAATGTTGGGTCTCTGTTTAGGTTTTTTATTTTTGTCCCTCTGCATTTTATATGAAGACCCATCCGGTGGTGTGATCAGTGGTGTATTGTGGGTTGACAGTAGCTGTGTTGCCATCCTGGGTAGGGATGAGCTCAGGCAAGTTCAGATATGAGTCCAAATTCCACCCAAGCTGACAGCGAATCATAGGTGGCGAATGCATTCACCACCCCTCAGCTGCATGTATGCAAGAGAAGTGATCTGGGGCAGGGCATATTTCTACTGACCATGATTGGCTGTCAGCTTAAACAGTTTCCTAGTGCCCCCTAAACATTTTTCACCCAGTAAAATCAAAACCTGTGACCCCACTAATGCTACACCACTGGGTGTGATCCATAGCGAAAGGTAAAAGGCTCTGATGGAAGCTGAGCATGCTGTTACACGTGTAGCACCCTCTAGCTAGGCACTAGGGTAAATAGGTTATTCTGCTAGTGTAGGTAAATTTGGCTTGGCTGGCAGCCAAGCCTGTGTTGAATCTGGGTCAGGGTTGAGTGACTCAGGGAGGCTGGATGACTCATCAGGCAGCACCTCTGGTTCCTCCCCCTACTTGCTGGAACCTTGGAAAAGCTTCAAGAAGAATGTGAGGGAGGTTAGAAGGAGCTGCCTGAAGTATTGAGGAGGGCCCTAGCCAATCCCAAGCAAATGTGCTGGCAGGGGGAGGGCACTCCATAAATGCTCAGTCTTGCCAGCAGGAGGCAGTCGGGTGGAAGCTGGAGATGGAGTGCTGAGGAGGTTGTCGGTGGCCCTTGAGGGTGCCCCGCAGGCCTGGGGCTCAGATGCTGGAGGGATCATCTTACAACACACAGAGAAGTCCGATCCTGGATGTATGGGAGCAAGAGTGAGGACAGCAGGAGAGAGCCAGCACATCCAGGAGATCTCCAGGGAGAAGACAGCCAGGTAGACTGGTGAGTGTGCAGCCTGGGAGGACTGTGGAGAAGTATCCAGGTGGGCTAATGAAAGAGGCAGCTGCAGCTAGGCGGCCTGACAGTGCCTAAAGAGCTGGTGCTGTGATCAGTAGCCACAGGGAAGCAAGCTGGACACTGTATTTGCTACACAACCCAAGGGGCCCGGGGTCCCTGCCTGTAAAGGGCTTTTTGCTACAAGATCTGACTGTTGCTATTTTAGCCAGGATCATTAAAGTGTCCAGCTGAGTCTGGAAGAAGAGGGGTGTATATAGAGACTGTATATTGAAGATTTGCCCCTGAAGCGTTTTTTAAAGTCAAGTGTGCATCCCATAATAACCCTGTTACCTAAATAAGTTTTATCCCCTTAATAAAAACGCAAAAACAAGCACAGGACTGTTTTCAGACTCTGGGAGCCTGTGAAAATTTGGTGTGCCTGGCTGTGCAGGGTGGGGAATCCCTATTTATCAACGGCTCTTATGTGGGATGCACTACACACATTTTTCCTGGATTGTAATCTTTGTACCTTAAATATTTTATCTCTCAGGAAAAACTTTAGTGGTACATTCAGCCTGGAGACATTTCTCTCACTCACCTGCACAGGAGATGTTGATAGATCTACTTAGATTATTGATCTGATTGGTGACATCACAGTGGAGGGTTCCGGAGACCGGAGGAGGAAGAGTAATCCAGCTATCTGAGGAGATGTGTCTTCCATCCAAACTCCAGGAATAATGCGGAACTGAACCTTTCACCAAACAGACCGCCACTGCGCTGCCATCCGGGAGACAGAAGGAGCTCACAGCGATGTCAGAGAGGGGGACTGGAGGAGGAGAAATCACATTATGGGAAGATTAGAAAGGCAGAAATTAATGAAGTGTATGTATAAATAATAATCAATGTATTGGCCCATTTTGCTCAAATCCAAAGGGGCTAAGTTTTACGGGGATGAAGCAAGTTAATGAAATTGGCTCCATCATGTCTCTTTCAGGGTGTCTCCTCAACCATGTTTATTCGACCGTATCTCCTCCACTGTGTTCCCTCCAAAGTGTCCCCCTCTTTGTCTCCTCCACTGTGTCCTTTCATGTCAGATGTCAGGCACATGTTGCCAGCCATCAGGCTAAGACCTGCTGTTATTTTCTGACAGAGACCATCCACAGACAAGGCCCTCCTTTCAGGCTCCATTTTGATGAATGGTACTGTCACGTACCTGTATGCAGACCCCGAGATGAGGAAGGTCTCTTGCATAGTTCCTATCTGAGCACCCCTGGACGTTGAGACAGGGTCTACAGGAGTGAAGGAAAGGCACAAGTGTCAAGGTGTAGACAATGTGAGCGGGAACTTGGGAGTGCTGATATCTGATGAATCAGACGCATAGTTGACAATGCGCTGTGGAGATGCCAAGTTCATCTGAAGGTGGAGCCGGGTCAAAAGCCTGGTCAGGTTATAGCCGAGTAGAAAGACACCAGGACATGAGCAGAATCAGAGTCAAGAAGAGGCATAAATTGGCAACAGTGACAGGTGGAGGGAACATGGTAGAGGAGAAGCAGTGTAGGGGCACAGTGAAGGAGACAAGGTGGAGGAGACACTGTAGAGAAGACACAATGGAAGGAAAATTGTAGAGAAGACATGATAAAGTAAACACGGTGTAGGAGACATAGTTGAGGAGACACAATGGAGGAACGTGGTGGAAGAGACAAACTGAAGAAGAACTGAAGGAGCAGAGATAGTGGAGAAGATGTGGCAGAGGAAATACTTTGGAGGGACATGGTGGAGGTGATAAGGTGGAGTGGGCATGGTGAAGGAGATTTGATGGATGAAACATGATGGAGGGAACATTGCGGAGGAGATATCGTGAGGGAAACATGGTGGAGGGGACACGGTAAAGGAGACATGGTTTATTTAGCAAAGATTATGCAATCATGTGCAAGGAAAAAAAAAACAGTATATTTGCTCACACTCATTCACTAAGGTAATTGGAAATAACTGTGCAAAGTGAACATGTTCACCTTCTTTAGTAAATCTACCCCATGGGTGATTTTCTTCAATATAATGAACCCAACGGATTAATATATTGAGATGGATCTCTACTGCTTTATTTCAGACGATTAAAAAAAAATGTCCTTTAAGGATGGAGATGAAGAGTCAGATGATTATGTAACCACCTGCCTACCGGGCACTTTCACCCCCTTCCTGCCCAGGACAATTTTCAGCTTTCAGCGCTGTCACACTTTGACAATTTCGTGGTCATGCAATGCTCTACCCAAACTAAATTTTTATAAATTTTTGAGACAGTAGAGATTTTTTTGGGGCGGTATTTAATTACCACTGGGTTTTTTGGGTTTTTTTTGCTAAGAGAATTAAAAGCGAATGCCAAAAATTTAGAAAAAAAAAAGGTTTTCTTAGTTTCTGTTAATAAATTTAGTAAATAAGTAATTCTTCTCCTTTGCTGATGTGACCTGATGAGGTTGCACTGAGGGGAATTGATAGGCTGCACTGATGTGGAGGCACTAATATGCAGCACTGATGAGCACTTATTGGCGGCACTTATGTGCACTGATAGGCAGCACTGACTGGCAGCACTGATTGGCATTGCTGATGATTACTGATTGGCATCACTGATGGGCACTAATTGGTGGCACTAATGGGCACCGAAAGGCAGCATTGCTTGGCATCACTGATGGGCACTTATTGGCATCACTGTTGGGCACTGTTGGGGCTGCACTGATGATCAGTGCCCTGATTATCTGTACAGTCTTCCCTGTGAGGAAATGCCATTGATCGGCTCTCCTCTCCTCACACGCTGTCAGTGTGAGGAGAGGAATGCCAATGACCAGCATTTCCTTGTTTACATGTGATCAGATGTGATTGGACACAGTTGATCACATGGGAAAAGAGCCTCATCATTGGCTCTTTACTGGGATTGGTAATGCGCTGTGTCCCAGGGACAGAGCGTACCACTGATTGCCGTGCCGTGCACCCTTGTGGGCGCGCATGCGTGGCAAGAGTGGTGGGAGGATGTCATATGACTTCTTCCTAGAACGAGAAGGCCGCTGGGTGGGAGGAAGTTAAACATTCCCAACTTTGCTGCAGAGTCCTACCTTTTGTTATTCTGAAGAATTTGCTGTGTGTTTGTCTGTGTCCATGTGGCAAGTGAGTCTAATGGGAGTGTTTTCATTATCAACCACCTGCTTCGTCTGCAGGATTTTAATGAGGATAGTGGCAGGGTTTGCATCCCTATAGAGGTGATTTCCCTTTGGGAGTATATCACAAAAAATGACATTTTTGTTGCAAGGGATGCCTGATATCTGACTTGTATCTTAGTGCAGACTTCTGGGAAAATCAGTAAGCCAATCACACAAGCAGGAAATGACATTGAACACCTCCAGGCGGCCATATTGCAATTTACAGAAAATTAGAGAGCTGCAAATTGAAAAGGAAAGGTCATTTTTTTTTTAACATTCATTTACAATATTATTTGTGTCACAATTAAATACGCTATATTATTATTATTATTTTTTATTTGCTATTTTTGTTTGCCCACGAAAGTGGAGTTACCCTTTAAAAATGTACTTTGTCTACAGATAACCTGATGACCTGAAATTTAGGTGTAAACTTAAAAAAACAGAATTTCAATGAAGAGTGGAGATGGGGGGGGGGGGGGGTAATTCTATTTCCCAGAGACAAAGGAGCTTTTTATTGATATAAATCTCATTTACTGGATTGCAGACAAATATATATTGTGAGGACTCAGGACTTTTATTCAGGGGGAACGCAGTTCCAGAACCTCCAGCACTGAATGCGTGTAATGTCCAGCGGTGGTGGCGTGTGCTGGAGGGTCTATTGTTGCGGGCAGGTCTATGTTTGCTCGGTGGTGTATTGTTGCTAATGGGGATCTATTGTTGCTGTGGGGTCTTATGTTGCTGTGAGGCATCTTTTGTTGAGGGGGAGGTCTACTGTTGCTGGCTGCTGGGAAATCAGTTGTTACTGGAGAAGATCTATTGTTGCTGGGAGGGGTCTTTTTTTGCTGGGGGATCTATTGTTCCTGGGAGGGATCTATTGCTGCTGGGGAATCTATTGTTAATGAGATACAAATTATAATTCATACAAATTACATGGCATCCCAAAATGAATGGTTCTGTATTCTCTAAAAGAGGGAGTACTGGGAGGTGGGTAGGGGGTGGAGACAAGGAGTAATTTGGAAGGGGGGTATCTACACCTATTCTCTGGGAAGAAAATCCCTTTATATTGTCATCTACAGACATTTCTCAATCCACTTCTGATGTCTCCTCACCTGGACAGGTGGCCCCGGCTCTGCTCTCCTCCGACCGGCTGACCTCATTCTCCACAGTACAGGTGATGTTCCAGGGCCCCGGTGACTCCATTGATCATATATATATATATATATATATACACAGTATGCCCCTCCCCCATCCTTACCTATAATCAGGTGTGCAGACTTCCTGGAGACTGGAGGAGATAGATTGTGTCTGTGTGCACCCCTCCCCCAAACACTAAATCCCCCCACTAATATTACACCCATTTTCTTCAGTCATGTGACCCCCATCAGGGTTGTCACCCCACACAACTTTTATTTACTGACAAAACATTTAGAATCTACTGAAGAAGCTCATTATATTACTGACAACCTGAAATATGACAGAAACTCCTATTAGAAACTTCTCTTTCCTAAGAGGTGATACCTGATTGGTTGCTGTTGGCAGAAGCTCCGCCCACCATTGGGGATCTGTCACCCCGCCATCAATGGTCACATCTACCACATGGGGACCCCGAGCAGAAGGCACAGCACAGTTCAGATCACAGCAACTTCAGGAGGGCTGAGCACTGCAGATGTGAATCCACAGGGAATGGTGAGGATGGGGCAGTAATCAGAGGACATTGTACATACGTCTCTCCCAGATCTTCTACTATATAATGTATGGATAGAAAGACACGGGGAGGACACTGCTAGGACTGGGGGTGGGGGTTGGATGAACTTACCTTCTACATGGACGGCGTAATAATCTCTCTGTCTATAGACTCCTCTACTGTACATATCCACATGGTATATCCCGTCATTCTCTGGAGTCACATTGGATATGATCAGACTTCCATTCTCTGATATCCTTGTGTTGGGGGAGAGTTTGTTCTCAGATTTCCTCAGTGTACATCTCGAGTGTAGAAATATTCTGGTGTAATCATGTCTGGTTGGGTCTTTATATTTCCATTCAATCTGGTCACATCTCCCTCTATCTGTATGGTTGAGGGTGAGATGGAGTCTGATGGGGAGGAGAAGGTCAGATCCTGGCCGGGTGAATATTTCCTCCTGAACATTTGGGACTTTTCCTGCACAGACAGAATACAGATCCCAGTCAGGTCACAGTGTACACTCCCCTCCCCCCTCATATAACAGACATTGATGTAGAACCACCTGGAATCCCATGAGACTAATGGATTAAAATATCCAACATCTGGATCAGTGGGAGGGGCTTGTTGTCAAGTACCCGGGAGCTGCAATGGGCACCAGGCCACGCCCCCTATACCTCCTTGTCCACCCTGGGGCGGGCTGGCGTCCTCATGCACATCGGCACCGCACATGAGGGCGCACGTGTGATGTCATTCTTCTGCATCACTGTGCTGGCGTGCTTTCTGCCATCTTGGCTGATTCATGTGTGTGGGGGGCAGTTTTTGGCTCCAATTTCTTGGCGGCGGACGCCTCCCACTATTTATCATGCCAGCGTGACGCTGGGAGAGGCCCGGGGGGTAGACCTGTGAAGACCGAAAAAATTTGTTTCGTTTCGATTCGTTATTTACATAAATTAGTTTAGTTATTTTTGTTTAATTCATTTTAGGAACTCGCTTAATTCGCATTTGAATCGATTTGAATCTACAAATTGATTCAAAAAGTTTTCAAATCAATTTTCGAATTAAAATCGTTTTCCAAAGAATAAAATAGAATAGAAAAGGGATAGAATAGAAAATATAACAGAAAATAAAATAGAATATAATAGAGTAAAACAGAATATACGATAAAAAATAGAATAGATGTAAATAGAAAGATTATAACCATCTTCTGAAATTCGAATAGCATAGAATTATAATCATTTTCTAAAATTCAAATAGAATCAATTTGAATAGAAGATAACACAATAGTATAGAAAAAAACAGAACAGAATAGAATGAATATAACCATCTTCCTATTCTAATCTATTCAAATTGATTCTAATTGAATTTTGGGAAATGGCTATATTCTTTGTATTCTATTGTTTTTTTCTATTTGTTCGTTATTTTCTATTTTAATCTATTCTATTATATTCAAATTTGAATTGATTCTATTTGAGTTTTGGGAAATGGTTATATTCTATTCTATTATAGTCTATGCTATTCTTTTTCTATTCTCTTATGTATTCAAATTTATTCTATTTGGAATTCGAATTTCAGAAGATGGTTATATTCTATGTTATTCTATTCTAGTCTATTCTGTTTTTATTTTCTATTCTAATTTGTTCTGTTTTACTCTATTATATTTTATTCTATTTTTTTCTATTCTGTTTTATACTGTTGGGAAACTTGAAAACTATTTGAATTTGAAAATTATCAATGTGTGATTTTATCTTTGTAGTTTTGGATCAAAGTCCAATATATCTTCTGTGTAAAATGATACTATGATAATCTTCTCATTCATAAAATAAAATTTGCTCCTCCGTTATCACCCATCATTCACAGCTGTGTTAGTTCTCTATTTGTGAGCTGCTGATCTTAATTATAACACAGCCAGACTCAATTTACACCACAAATAGTGGCTTACATAATCACATTTTTCATTTAAAATCAATAACATTCCATCCGCATGGCTCAAATGAGGAACCAATAGACTCCGGAGAACAGATCTGTTATTGAATCCACCAATAAAAATGATTGGTAGCACACTCCCAATATAAAAGTCACTTAACAAGTGGATCTATTAGTTCACTGCACACTTTAAGGAAGAAATAAAATACCGTATTTATCGGCGTATAACACACACTTTTTTCCCCTTAAAATCAGGGGAAAATCGCGGGGGCGTGTTATACGCCGATCCCCTGCGATTCCCCGCTGTCAGATCTAAAAAATTGCCGACCGTGATTTGAAAATGGCGCCGCCAGTGCCGAAATACACAGTGCCGGTCCTCAGCTCTTCTCGGCCACTTTCGGCTTCACTCGAGCGCCGCCCGAACATAGCCGAGTGTACTCGGCTAGGTTCGGATAGCTCCGCTCACCGTCACGCCCATCCTGAGTGGAGCGGAAAGTGAACGAGAGCTGCCGAGAAGAGCCGAGGACCGGCTCTGTGTATTTCGGCACCAGCGGCGCCATTTTCAAATCGCGGTCGGCGATTTTGAAGCTCAGCGAGCTGCAAGGCTTCACTGGGGCAAGGCTGGACTGGGGCAAGGCTGCACTGGGGCAAGGCTGCAATAGACACTGGGGAAGGCTGCACTGACAAGGCTGCACTGACAAGGCTGCACTGACAAGGCTGCACTGACATGGCTGCACTGACATGGCTGCACTGGGGAAGGCTGCACTGACAAGGCTGCACTGACAAGGCTGCACTGACAAGGCTGCACTGACATGGCTGCACTGACAAGGCTGCACTGACAAGGCTGCACTGACATGGCTGCACTGACATGGCTGCACTGGGGCAAGGCTGCACTGGGGCAAGGCTGCACTGAGAAGGCTGCAATGATGGGCATTTAAATGTAAGTTTTTTCCCTTCAACTTCCCTCCTAAAAGTTTTTTTTCCCTTAAAATTCCCTCCTAAATTGGGGTGCGTGTTATACGCCGGTGCGTGTTATACGCCGATAAATACGGTATATATTGTCAGGGCTTTTATTCAGGGGGAACGCAGTTCTGGGTCCTGCAGCACTGAATGTGTGTAATGGAAGGGATGCTGGGGTGTGCTGGGAGATCTATTGTTGCTGTCTGCTGGGGTGTCTATCGTCATGGGGATCCATTGTTTCGGGTGGGTCTGTTGCAGCTGGGGTGGTTTTTCGTTGCTAATGGGGGGGGTCTATTGTTGCTGTGGGGTCTTATGTTGCTGGGAGGGAGAGGTATTGCTGCTGGCTGCTAGGAGGTCAATTGTTGCTGGTGGAGGTCTATTGTTACTGGGGGGGTTGTTGCAAAGTGGGGGGTCTGTTGTTGCTGGGAGGGATCTACTGTTGAGGGAGATATCTACTGTTGCTGGCTGCTGGGAGATCAGTCGTAGCTGGAGAAGGTCTATTGTTGCAGGGGTGGATCTATTGTTACTGAGGAGTCTATTGTTGCTGGGGGGATCTACTGAGGGGACTTTTTTTGCTGGGGGGAGTCTATTGCTGCTGGGGGGGTCTACAGTCAGGTGATACTCTGCCAGGCCTCTACTGCAACTGTCTTCAGTTCCTGTTTGTTCTTGGGGCATTTTCCCTTCAGTTTTGTCTTCAGCAAGTGAAATGCATGTTCAATCGGATTCAGGTCAGGTGATTGACTTGGCCATTGCATAACATTCCACTTCTTTCTCTTAAAAAACTCTTTGGTTGCTTTCGCAGTATGCTTCGGGTCATTGTCCATCTGCACTATGAAGCGCCGTCCAATGAGTTCTGAAGAATTTTGCTGAATATGATCAGATAATATTGCCCGAATCACTTCAGAATTCATCCTGCTGCTTTTGTCAGCAGTCACAACCTCAATAAATACAAAAGAATCCATTGGCAGCCATACATGCCCATGCCATGACACTAGGGATGAGCAGAACACCCCCCGGTTCGGTTCGCACCAGAACCTGGGAACGGACCGAAAATTTACACGGATGTTAGAACTCCATTGACGTCTATGGGACTTGAACATTCATAATCAAAAGTGCTCATTTTAAAGTCTAATTTGCATGGTATTGTCCTAAAAAGTGTTTGGGGACCCGGGTCCTGCCCAAGGGGACATGTATCAATGCAAAAAAAAGTTTTAAAAATGGCAGTTTTTACGGGAGCAGTGATGTTAATGATGCTTGAAGTAAAAAAAAAAAAGTGAAATATTCCTTTAAATATCGTACCTGGGGGGTGTCTATAGTATGCCTGTAAAGTGACGCGTGTCTCCCGTCCTTAGAACAGTCCCTGCACAAAATGACATTTTTAAAGGAATAAAAGTCATTTAAAACTGCTTGCGGCTTTAATGTAATGTCGGGTCCCGACAATACGGATGAAAATCAGTGAGACAAACGGCATGGGTACCCCCCAGTCCATTACCAGGCCCTTTGGGTCTTGGATATTAAGAGGAACCCCGCACCCAAATTATAAAAAGGAAAGGTGTGGGGCCACCAGGCCCTATATACTCTGAACAGCAGTATACAGGTGGTGCAAACAAGACAGGGACTATAGATTTGTTGTTAAGTATAATCTGTAATTTTGAACTGGTACGTTTTTAACGTGTTTAGCTTCAGCCAAAAAATCTAAAACATAGGGAAGGGTTATCACCCCTGTGACATTTGTTTTGCTGTCTGTGCTCCTCTTCAGAAGATTTCACCTCACTTTCTGTCCCAATGACAAATGTTTTTAGAAAATTTGGGGGTTTTAGTGAAACAAGGATTGGTGATAAAGCATCAGTGAAAAGGAGAAACATTTTTCCCATATTAACTCTTACAGGAGAGAATTTCCCTTCCTAGGGGTAGATTTCACCTCACTTCCTGTTGTCTCCTTCCGTTTGCAAGTAGAGTCATTTGTAAATTGGATGTTTTAAATTAGGGGCCTGCCCTATATACTCTGCAGAAATTGTGGCCTTAGGTGTTGGTGTTGCCACAACACTGTAAGTCCTCACAGGGCCCTGCTGTGAAATATTAGTCAAGAATTGTAATTACATGCCCCTGTTGAACAGGGGCAGAAAAATTGGGCCTTTGGTGATGGTGGTGGTGCTGGTGCCACAACACTGTAAGTCCTCACAGTTACTCTTGGTGGGTGCTGGAACGGGCCCTGCTGTGAAATATTAGATCAAGAATTGTAATTACATGTCCCTGTTGAACAGGGGCAGAAAAATTGGGCCTTAGGCACTGGTGCTGGTGCCACAACACTGCAACCCCTCACAGATACTCTAGTTGGAGCGCAGGAACGAACCCTGCTGCAAAGTATTGCATCAAAAATTGTAATTACACGCCCCTGTTAAACAGGGGCTGAAAAATTGGGCCTTAGCCACTGGTGGGGGCGCCCAGAACCAAGAATGTTCTTACAAGCTATCAGCATGATCATTGAGGAGGAAGAGGATAGTTACTTAGCATAACAGGATAGTCACTCAGCATCAGCATAGGCAGTCTTGAAGGGATCTGACATGTCAAAAAAAATATTCGGTTACATCAGCATCAGGTGCTTAGTAGCTGGGGGTGATCCAAGACTGATTCATTTTTATGAAGGTCAGTCGATCGACCGAGTCGGTGGACAGACGCACCCTGTGATTGGTTACAAAGCCTCCAGCAGCACTGAATGTGCGTTCTGAAAGAACGCTGGATGCAGGACAGGCTAATAGCTCAATTGCATACTGTGCAAGCTCTGGCCAGTGATCCATCCTCAAGAACCAGTAACCCAGAAGATTTTCGATGGGAAAGGAATCCAGGTCAGACCTTGCCCCTAGGTATTCCTGCATCATGTAAAACAGGCGCTGGCAATGGTTGCTGGAACCGATCATACCTTGGGGCTGCGGACTAAAAAATTGTCTGAATGCATCGGTCAGACGGCCACCTTCTCCACCGCTCCTTCTTTGACTGACCGAAGCCTCAGCAACACGTTGTCCAGGAACAGGAGTTTGTAACCTCCCAGTCTCTGGGAACCTGTTGCACAGACCTTTCTTCAAGGCCTCCCGAAGATGTTTCATCCTCTGCTCTCTCTGCGATGGCAAGATAAGGTCCAAAACCTTACCCTTGTAACGTGGATCAAGGAGGGTTGCCAGCCAGTATTGATCCCTCTCCTTGATACCACGAATACGAGGATCCTTCAACAGGCTTTGCAGGATCAGGGAGGCCATGCAGCATAGGTTTGCTGAGGCATTCGGTCCGGAGTCCTCTGGGTCACTAAGGACGACATGATCCGCAGCCACCTTCTCCCAGCCACGTACAAGTCCATGGGTTTCTTGGGACTGTAAATGATCCCTTAAAGACTGCTGCTGATGCTGAGTGCCAGGCTCCACCTCCATACTGACACAATCCTCCTCCTCGTCCTCTTCCTGTGTGATCGGCGGGCATGCAGGAACACTGTCTGGATAAAGGGGGCCTTGAGAGCTAAGGAAGTCCTCCTCTTCCTGCCTCTGTACTGCCTCAAGTGCCCTGTCCATTATTCCACGCAGCGTGTGCTCCAACCAGTGGACAAGGGGGACAGTGTCACTGATGCATGCACTGTCACTGCTCACCATCCTCGTTTCCTCCTCAAATGGTGACAGGACAGTGCATGCATCCCTGATCATGGCCCACTGGCGTGGGAAAAAAAAAAGCTCCCCTGACCCTGTATTGGTGCCATAGTCGCACAGCTACTCATTGATGGCCCTCTGCTGCGTGTGCAGCCGCTGCAGCATGGCCAACGTTGAGTTCCACCTGGTGGGCATGTCACAGATTAGGTGGTTCTTGGGCAGGTTAAATTCCTTTTGGAGGTCTGCCAGCCAAGCACTGGCATTATATGATCGGCAGAAATGCACACAGACTTTCCTGGCCTGGCTCAGGACATCCTGTAAGCCTGGGAACCTGCCCAAGACCCGCTGCACCACCAAGTTAAGGACGTAAGCCAAACAGGGCACATGGGTCAGTTGTACCTGTCGGAGGGCAGAGAGGAGGTTGGTGCCATTGTCGCAAACCACCATTCCTGCCTTAAGCTGGCGTGGCGTCAACCACCTCTGAATCTGCCCCTGCAGAGCTGACATAATCTCTGCCCCAGTGTGGCTCCTGTCCCCCAAGCACACCAGCTCAAGCACCACATGGCATCTTTTGGCCTGTGTACTTGCTTAGCCCCTTGAACGCCTACGGAGCACCACTGGTTCCGAGGACAAAGCACAGGAAGAGCCAGCAGAGTCACCCAATGTGCCGTGAAACTTAGGTAACGTCCCTGTCCATGCCTACTGGACCATAAGTCAGCGGTAATATGCACCTTACCGCTGACTGCCCTGTCCAGCGAGACAAAGACATTGCCTTCCACATGGCGATAGAGAGCCGGAATCGCCTTCCGTGAGAAAAAGTGGTGTTTGGGAACCTGCCACTGAGGAACCGCACATTCCACAAACTCAAGGAAGGGGGCAGAGTCTACCCACTGAAAAGGTAGCAGTTGAAGTGCTAGCAATTTTGCCAAGCTAGCATTCAACCGCTGGGCATGTGGATGGCTGAGAGCAAACTTCTTTCTGCGGTGCAGCAGCTGGGGCAGAGAAATTTGCCTGGTACAATCTGACATCGGTGTACCGATAGCAGATTCCCCGCAAGTATTTGGCTGTGACACACCTAATTCTACACCTTTATTCCTCTCAGTGCAGGTCTCAGAGAGGACTGAAGGTATAGTAATGTTGGAGATCCCAGCTGATGGGGAGCAAGGAGAGGTCCTCTTTGTTCTTTGGTGTGGGTCTTTTAGTTCGCTTGCCAACAAACTGCATGGCAGGTCAACATATGTCTGGTCAAGCATGTGGTGCCCAAGCGGGAGATGTTTTGGCCACACAAGATACGATTGAGACATGTTGCAAATAGCAGCAGTGGGATCTGATGCACTTGTCTCAAAAAAGGCCCAAACCAAAGAACTTTTGGAATAACGCGCAGAGACAGCAGCACCCTGCACATGCGGAGCTCTGTGTTGTGATGCAGTCAGTGTGCTGCCCTTAGGCTGGCCCCTGGAGGGCATCCTGCCTCATTGGTGATGTGCCTCCTCCTCCTCTCTCCTATTAGGCACCCATGTGGAGTCAGTGACCTCATCATCCCCTTCCTCCTCATCACTGGAGCTAACCTGGCAGTATGCTGCAGCAGGGGGAACATGACTGCCAGATTTCTGTCCTTCTTGGGCACCCCCTCTGTCTGGGCTCACATTACTGCCTTCCTCATGCTGAGTATCATCATCGGAGCCTTCAAAACACTGGGTGTCCTCCTGGAGCATGTACCCAACACTATGGTCAAACAGTTTGAGGGACTCTTCAGAAGGACATGGTGGGGCTAGGGAAGGAGTCACTGATGCCATTGAGCCTAGGGAAGAGGCCACGTTGGCAGCTGCTTTGACAGACAAAGAACCCTGAGTGTTGGTGAGAGAGGATGAGGAGGATGAGGACGGCTTGGTCATCCACCCGACCAAGTCTTCCGCATGTTGCGGCTCAACATGGCCAGCTGCCGAAAAAAAGGCCAAGCGTGTCCCATGGCTACTTGCTGATGAGGATGCACTGTGTCGATGACCAGCACTGTTGCCTGTAGACACAGAGCCTGCTTTCCCTCTTCTATTGGCTTGTGACTGTCTGCCTCTCATTGTTGGCCTTCCAGACATACTATTGACCTGCAGTGAACTGCACAAAACTGGGATGTTTATATATACTGATTATACTGCAGCTAGCAGAATCAACTGCCTGCCCGTAGTATTATTAATATGATAACACCTGCACTTGTCTTCAGGTAGCTATACTGTAGGTGAGACTGTACAGGGTACACAGTACAGAAACTGGAAATACTTCAAAGAGCCTACACAAGCACCTGGCTGCAGGTAGCTATACTGTAGGTGAGACTGTTCAGGGTACACAGTACAGTAACTGGAAATACTTCAATGAGCCTACACAAGCTCCTGTCTTCAGGTAGCTATACTGTAGGTGAGACTGTGCAGGGTACACAGTACAGTAACTAGAAATATTTCAAAGAGCCTACACAAGCACCTGGCTGCAGGTAGCTATACTGTAGGTGAGACTGTGCAGGGTACACAGTACAGTAGCTGGAAATACTTCAATGAGCCTACACAAGCACCTGGCTGCAGGTAGCTATACTGTAGGTGAGACTGTGCAGGGTACACAGTACAGTAGCTGGAAATACTTCAATAAGCCTACACAAGCACCTGGCTGCAGGTAGCTATACTGTAGGTGAGACTGTGCAGGGAACAGTAGCTGGAAATACTTCAATGAGCCTACACAAGCACCTGGCTGTCGGTAGCTATACTGTAGGTGAGACTGTGCAGGGTACACAGTACAGTAGCTGGAAATACTTCAATGAGCCTACACAAGCACCTTGCTGCAGGTAGCTATACTGTAGGTGAGACTGTGCAGGGTACATAGTACAGTAAATAGAAATACTTCAAAGAGCCTACACAAGCACCTGGCTGCAGGTAGCTATACTGTAGGTGAGACTGTGCAGGGTACACAGTACAGTAACTAGAAATACTGTAAACACACCTGCCTGTCAGTATATTAGGAAGAGAAGAACAGGATCTAGCTAAACTGAATACAGTATATATATATATATATATATATATATATATATATATATATATATATACATACATGCAACACCTGGGATGTATATATATATACACAATACACTGTAACTGCAGCTAACTGACTCGACCTGCCTACTCTAACTTAAATCAAATGACACTGTCTGTCTCTCTCTCTCTCTCTCTATCTCTAACCCAACGCCGGAACACACTACACAGGGCTGCCGTGCAGGCAGTCTTATATAGTGTGGGGTGTGTACTAAACCCCTTGAGCCATAATTGGCCAAAGCCTCCTTGGCTTTGGCCAATTACGGCTCTCTGTTCAGACGGAGCTGTGATTAGCCAAGCATGCGGGTCATAGTGCATGCTTGGCCAATCATCAGCCAGCAATGCACTGTGATGCCGCAGTGAATTATGGGCCGTGACGCACCACTCGAATTTGGTGCGAACGGCCCATATCGTTCGTAATTCGACTCGAACACAAAGCTCATCCCTACATGACACTACCACCACCGTGCTTCACTGATGAGGTGGTATGCTTTGGATCATGAGAAGTTCCTTTCCTTCTCCATTTTCTTCTCTTCCCATCACTCTGGTACAAGTTGATCTTGGTCTCATCTGTCCATAGGATGTTGTTCCAGAACTGTGAAGGCTTTTTTAGATGTTGTTTGGCAAACTCTAATCTGGCCTTCCTGTTTTTGAGGCTCACCAATTGTTTACATCTTGTGGTGAACCCTCTGTATTCACTCTTGTGAAGTCTTCTCTTGATTGTTGACTTTTACACATACACTTACCTCCTGGAGAGTGTTCTTGATCTGGCCAACTGTTGTGAAGGGTGTTTTCTTCATCAGGGAAAGAATTCTTCGGTTATCCACCACAGTTGTTTTCCGTGGTCTTCCGGGTCTTTTGGTGTTTCTGAGCTCACCGGTGCGTTCTTTCTTTTTAAGGATGTTCCTAACAGTTGATTTGGCCACACCTAATGTTTTTGCTATCACTCTGATGGGTTTGTTTTGTTTTGTTCAGCCTAATGATGGCTTGCTTCACTGATAGTGACAGCTCTTTGGATCTCATATTAAGAGTTGACAGCAACAGATTCCAGATACAAATAGCACACTTGAAGTTAACTTTGGACCTTTTTTCTGCTCCTTGTAAATGGGATAATGAGGGAATAACACACACCTGGCCATGGAACAGCTGAGCAGCCAATTTTCCCATTACTTTTGGTCCCTTAAAAAGTGGGAGGCACATATACAAACTGTTGTAACTCCTACACCGTTCACCTGATTTGGATGTAAATACCCTCAAATTAAAGCTGAATGTCTTCAGTTAAAGCACATTTTGTTCATTTCATTTCAAATCCATTGTGGTGGTGTATAGAGCCAAAAAGATTAGAATTGTGTCGATGTCACAATATTTATGGACCTGACTGTATTGTTAATGAGATACAAACTATAATTCATACAAACTACATGGCATCCCAAAATGAATGGTTCTGTATTCTCTAAAAGGGAGAGTACTGGGAGGTGGGTGGGGGGTGGAACCAAGGGACGGTGCCCGGAGGTGGGTAGGGACAGAAACAAGAGGGTAATTCGGAAGGAGGGGTATCTACACCTATTCTCTGGGAAGAAAATCCCTGTATATTGTCATCTACAGACATTTCTCCATCCACTTCTGATGTCTCCTCACCTGGACAGGTGACCCCGGCTCTGCGCTCCTCCTGACCCCATTCTCCACAGTACAGGTGATGTTCCAGGGCCCCGGTGACTCCATTGATCAGATCCAGTATATACACAGAATGCCCCTGCCCCATCCTTACCTATAATCAGGTGTGCAGACATCTTCCTGGAGACTGGAGGAGATGGATTGTGTCTGTGTGCACCCCTCCCTAAACACTAAATCCCCCCACTAACATTAACATTTCTTCAGTCATCAGGGTTGTCACCCCACACAACTTTTATTTACTGACAAAACATTTAGAATCTACCGAAGAAGCAGATTATATTACTGACAACCTGAAATATGACAGAAACTCCTATTAGAAACGACTCTTTCCTAAGAGGTGAAACCTGATTGGTTGCTGTTGGCAGAAGCTCCGCCCTCCATTGGGGATCTGTCACCCCACCATCAATGGTCACTAGGGATGAGCTTCGAGTTTGAGTCGAACTCTTGTTCTATTCGAACATGGGCTGTTTGCAAGTTCGCCGAACAGCGAACAATTTGGGGTGTTCGCGGTAAATTTGAATGCCGCGGAACACCCTTTAAAAGTCTATGGGAGAAATCAAAAGTGCTAATTTTAAAGGCTTATATGCATGGTATTGTCATAAAAAGTGTTTGGGGACCTGGGTCCTGCCCCAGGGGACATAGATCAATGCAAAAAAAGTTTTAAACACGGCCGTTTTTTCAGGAGCAGTGATTTTAATAATGCTTAAAGTCAAACAATAAAAGTATCCCTTTAAATTTAGTGGCTGGGGGGTGTCTATAGTATGCCTGTAGAGGGGAGCATGTCTCCCATGTTTAGAACAGTCTGACAGCAAAATGACATTTCAAAGGAAAAAAAGTCATTTAAAACTATTTGCGGCTATTAATAAATTGCCGGTCCGACAATACACATAGAAGTTCATTGATAAAAACGGCATGGGAATTCCCCACAGGGGAACCCCGAACCAAAAAAAAAAATGACGTGGGGGGTCCCCTTAAATTCCATACAAGGCCCTTCAGGTCTGGTAGGGATATTAAGGGGAACCCCGTGCCAAAATTTAAAAAAAAAACAGCGTGGGGTCCCCCCAAAAATCCATACCAGACCCTTATCTGAGCACGCAACCTGGCAGGCCACAGGAAAAGAGGGGGGACAAGAGAGTGCCCCCCCTCCTGAACCGTACCAGGCCACATGCCCTCAACATTGGGAGGGTGCTTTGGGGTAGCCTCATCCCCACAACCCTGGCCGGTGGTTGTGGGGGTCATCGGGCGGGGGGCTTATCAGAATCTGGAATCCCCCTTTAACAAGGGGACCTCCAGATCCAGGCCTTCCGCCCTGTGTAAAATGGTAAGGGGGTACAAAAGTACCCCTACCATTTCACTAAAAAACTGTCAAAAATGTTAAATATGACAAGAGACAGTTTTTGACAATTCCTTTATTTAAATGCTTCTTCTTTCTTCTATCTTCTATCTTCCTTCATCTTCTTCTGGTTCTTCTGGATCTTCTGGTTCTTCCTCCGGTGTTCTCGTCCAGCATCTCCTCCGCGGCGTCTTCTTCCCTTCTTCTCCTCGGGCCGCTCTGCATCCATGGCATGGAGGGAGGCTCCCGCTCTTCTCTTCATCTTCTTCTCTTCATCTTCTTCTCTTCATCTTCTTTTCAGGCCACTCCGCATCCATGCTGGCATGGAGGGAGGCTCCCGCTGTGTGACGCTTCTCCTCTTCTGACGGTTTCTTAAATAACGGTGGGCGGGGTAACCTGGTGACCTCGCCCCCTCTGACGCACAAGGAGATGACCGGACTTTCCTGTGGCATTCCCCGTGATGCCGCAGGGAAGTCCCATCAAGTCACTGTGCGTCAGAGATGGCGGGGTCACCGGCGGGGTCACTGGGTGGCCCCGCCCACCGTTATTTAAAAACCGTCAGAAGAGGAGAAGTGTTACACAGCGGGAGCCTCCCTCCATGCCAGCATGGATGCGGAGCGGCCAGAAAAGAAGATGAAGAGAAGAAGGTGAAGAGAAGAAGATGAAGAGAAGAAGATGAAGAGAAGAGCGGGAGCCTCCCTCCATGCCATGGATGTGGAGCGGCCCGAGGAGAAGAAGGGAAGAAGATGCCACAGGGGAGATGCCAGATGAGAACACCGGAGGAAGAACCAGAAGATCCAGAAGAACCAGAAGAAGAAGATGAAGGAAGATAGAAGTAGCATTTAAATAAAGGAATTATCAAAAACTGTCTCTTGTCATTTTTAACATTTTTGACAGTTTTTTGGTGAAATGGTAGGGGTACTTTTGTACCCCCTTATCATTTCACACAGGGGGGAGGGCCGAGATCTGGGGGTCCCCTTGTTAAAGGGGGCTTCCAGATTCCGATAAGCCCCCCGCCCACAGACCCCCACAACCACCGGCCAGGGTTGTGGGGATGAGGCCCTTGTCCTCATCAACATGGGGACAAGGTGTTTTTGGGGCTACCCCAAACCACCCTCCCAATGTTGAGGGCATGTGGCCTGGTACGGTTCAGGAGGGGGACCACTCTCTCATCTCCCCCTCTTTTCCTGCGGCCTGCCAGGTTGCGTGCTCGGATAAGGGTCTGGTATGGATTCTTGGGGGGACCCCACGCCGTTTTTAAAAAAAAAATTTGGTGCGGGGTTTCTTTAATATCCATACCAGACCTAAAGGGCCTGGTTTGGAATTTAGGAGGAACCCCCACGTCATTTTTTTTTTAAATTTTGGCCGTGGCTCCCCTTAATATCCATACCAGACCTGAAGGGCCTGGTATGGAATTTAGAGGGATCCCCACGTCATTTTTTTTTTAAATTTTGGTTTGGAGTTCTCCTGTGGGAACCCATGCCGTTTTTATCAATGAACTTCTATGTGTATTGTCAGACTGGCAATGCATTAACCACTTGCCGACCGCCTCACACAGATATACTGCGGCAGAATGGCACGGGCAGGCAAAATCACGTACCTGGTACGTGATTGCCTTCCCGCGAGCGGGGGTCCAATCGGACCCCCCTGGTGCCCGAGGTGGTCAGGTTTGGTCTGGCAGAGATCAGAGATGAGGGGGAGGCCATCCATTCGTGGCCCCCCTCGCGATCGCTCCCAGCCAATGAGAATCTTCCCCTGCCTCTGTGTAGTACACAGAGGCAGGGGATGTGATGTCATCTCTCCTCGGCTCGGCAGTTTCCGTTCCGGCGCCGAGGAGAGAAGACATCTGAGTGAGTTGCACAACACAACACACACAGTAGAACATGCCAGGCCCCCTTTACCCCCCTCCCCCCCGATCACCCCCAGATCACCCCTCCTCCCCGTCACACTGACACCAAGCAGGTTCGCCGTCAGCATTTTATAGCGACAGGGACACCCATATACTATCTAATAAATGTTTTAACCCCTTGATTGCCCCCTAGTTAACCCTTTCACCACTGATCACCGTATAACCGTTACTGGTGATGCTGGTTAGTTTGTTTATTTTTTATAGTGTCAGGGCCCCCGCCGTTTATTACCTAATAAAGGTTTAGCCCCCTGATCACCCAGTGGTGATATGCGTCGCCCCAGGCAGCGTCAGATTAGCGCCAGTACCGCTAACACCCACGCACGCAGCAAACACCTCCCTTAGTGGTATAGTATCTGAACGGATCAATATCTGACCAGATCAGATCTATACTAGCGTCCCCAGCAGTTTAGGGTTCCCAAAAACGCAGTGTTAGCGGGATCAGCCCAGATACCTGCTAGCACCTGCGTTTTGCCCCTCTGCCCGGCCCAGCCCAGCCCACCCAAGTGCAGTATCGATCGATCACTGACACTTACAAAACACTAAACGCATAACTGCAGCATTTGCAGAGTCAGGCCTGATCCCTGCGATCGCTAACAGTTTTTTTGGTAACGTTTTGGTGAACTGGTAAGCACCAGCCCTAGGCAGCGTCAGGTTAGCGCCAGTACCGCTAACACCCATGCATGCACCGTACACCTCCCTTAGTGGTAAAGTATCTGAACGGATCAATATCTGATCCGATCAGATCTATACTAGCGTCCGCAGCAGTTTAGGGTTCCCAAAAATGCAGTGTTAGTGGGATCAGCCCAGATACCCGCTAGCACCTGCGTTTTGCCCCTCCGCCTGGCTCAGCCCACCCAAGTACAGTATCGATCGATCACTGTCACTTACAAAACACTAAACGCATAACTGCAGCGTTCGCAGAGTCAGGCCTGATCCCTGCGATCGCTAACAGTTTTTTTGGTAGTGTTTTGGTGAACTGGCAAGTGCCAGTGGCCTAGTACACCCCGGTCGTAGTCAAACCAGCACTGTAGTAACACTTGGTGACGTGACGAGTCCCATAAGTGCAGTTCAAGCTGGTGAGGTGGCAAGCACAATTAGTGTCCCGCTGCCACCAAGAAGACAAACACAGGCCCGTCGTGCCCATAATGCCCTTCCTGCTGCATTCGCCAATCCTAATTGGGAACCCACCACTTCTGCGGCACCCGTACTTCCCCCATTCACATCCCCAACCAAATGCAGTCGGCTGCATAAGAGGCATTTTCTTTATGTCCTCCCGAGTACCCCCAACCAACGAACCCCTCCAAAAAAGATGTCGTGTCTGCAGCAAGCGCGGATATAGGCGTGACACCCGCTATTATTGTCCCTCCTGTCCTGACAATCCTGGTCTTTGCTTGGGTGAATGTTTTGAACGCTACCATACACTAGTTGAGTATTAGCGTAGGGTACAGTATTGCACAGACTAGGACACACTTTCACAGGGTCTCCCAAGATGCCATCGCATTTTGAGAGACCCGAACCTGGAACCGGTTACAGTTATAAAAGTTACAGTTACAAAAAAAGTGTAAAAAAAAAAAACCACAAAAAAATATAAAATAAAAAAAAATAGTTGTCGTTTTATTGTTCTCTCTCTCTCTATTCTCTCTCTATTGTTCTGCTCTTTTTTACTGTATTCTATTCTGCAATGTTTTATTGTTATTATGTTTTATCACGTTTGCTTTTCAGTTATGCAATTTTTTATACTTTACCGTTTACTGTGCTTTATTGTTAACCATTTTTTTGTCTTCAGGTAGACCATTCATGACTTTGAGTGGTTATACCAGAATGATGCCTGCAGGTTTAGGTATTATCTTGGTATCATTCTTTTCAGCCAGCGGTCGGCTTTCATGTAAAGGCAATCCTAGCAGCTAATTAGCCTCTAGACAGCTTTTACAAGCAGTGGGAGGGAATGCCCCCCCTCCTGTCTTCCGTGTTTTTCTCTGGCTCTCCTGTCTCAACAGGGAACCTGAGAATGCAGCCGGTGATTCAGCCAGCTGACAATAGAGCTGATCAGAGAGTGGCTCCAAACATCCCTATGGCCTAAGAAACCGGAAGCTATGAGCATTTTATGACTTAGATTTCGTCGGATGTAAACAGCGCCATTGGGAAATTGGGGAAGCATTTTATCACACCGATCTTGGTGTGGTCAGATGCTTTGAGGGCAGAGGAGAGATCTAGGTTCTAATAGACCCAATTTTTTTCAAAAAAGAGTACCTGTCACTACCTATTGCTATCATAGGGGATATTTACATTCTCTGAGATAACAATAAAAATGATAAAAAAAAATGAAAGGAACAGTTTAAAAATAAGATAAAAAGCAAAAAAATAATAAAGAAAAAAAAAAAAAAAAAGCACCCCTGTCCCCCCCTGCTCTCACGCTAAGGCGAACGCAAGCGTTGGTCTGGCGTCAAATGTAAACAGCAATTGCCCCATGCATGTGAGGTATCACCGCAAAGGTCAGATTGAGGGAAGTCATTTTAGCAGTAGACCTCCTCTGTAAATCTAAAGTGGTAACCTGTAAAGGCTTTTAAAGGCTTTTAAAAATGTATTTATTTTGCTGCCACTGCACGTTTGTACGCAATTTTAAAGCATGTCATGTTTGGTATCCATGTACTCGGCCTAAGATCATCTTTTTTATTTCATCAAACATTTGGGCAATAAAGTGTTTTAGTGCATTAAAATTTAGTGTGTTTTTTCCCCAAAAAATGTGTTTGAAAAATTGCTGCGCAAATACTCTGTGAAAAAAAAAATGAAACACCCACCATTTTAATCTGTAGGGCCTTTGCTTAAAAAAAATTATATAATGTTTGGGGGTTCAAAGTAATTTTCTTGCAAAAAAAAAAAAATTTCATGTAAACAAAAAGTGTCAGAAAGGGCTTTGTCTTCAAGTGCTTAGAAGAGTGGGTGATGTGTGACATAAGCTTCTAAATGTTGTGCATAAAATGCCAGGACAGTTCAAACCCCCCTCAAATGACCCCATTTTTGAAAGTAGACACCCCAAGCTATTTGTTGAGAGGCATGTCGAGTCCATGGAATATTTTATATTGTGACACAAGTTGCGGGAAAGAGACACTTTTTTTTTTGCACAAAGTTGTCACTAAATGATTACGCGGCTAGGCTCCCAAAAAGTCCCACACATGTGGTATCCCCGTACTCAGGAAAAGCAGCTGAATATATTTTGGGTTGCAATTCCACATATGCCCATGGCCTGTGTGAACAATATATCATTTAGTGACAACTTTTTGTAATTTTTTTTTTGTCATTATTCAATCACTTGGGACAAAAAAATTAATATTCAATGGGCTCAACATGCCTCTCAGCAATTTCCTTGGGGTGTCTACTTTCCAAAATGGGGTCATTTGTGGGGGTTTTGTACTGCCCTGCCATTTTAGCACCTCAAGAAATGACATAGGCAGTCATAAACTAAAAGCTGTGTAAATTCCAGAAAATGTACTCTAGTTTGTAGGCGCTATAACTTTTGCGCAAACCAATAAATATACACTTATTCACATTTTTTTTACCAAAGACATGTGGCCGAATACATTTTGGCCTAAATGTATGACTAAAATTGAGTTTATTGGATCTTTTTTATAACAAAAAGTAGAAAATATCATTTTTTTTCAAAATTTTCGGTCTTTTTCCATTTATAGCGCAAAAAATAAAAACAGCAGAGGTGATCAAATACCATCAAAAGAAAGCTCTATTTGTGGGAAGAAAAGGACGCACATTTCGTTTGGGTACAGCATTGCATGACCGCACAATTAGCAGTTAAAGTGACGCAGTGCCAAATTGTAAAAAGTGCTCTGGTCAGGAAGGGGGTAAATCCTTCTGGGGCTGAAGTGGTTAATAGCCATGAGTAGTTTTAAATGACCTTTTTTCCTTTGAAATGTCATTTTGCTGTCAGACTGTTCTAAACATGGGAAACATGCGCCCCTTTACAGGCATACTATAGACACCCCCCAGCTACTAAATTTAAAGGGATATTACACTTTTATTGTTTCACTTTAAGGATTATTAAAATCACTGCTCCCGAAAAAACTGACGTTTTTAAAACTTTTTTCTGCATTGATCCATGTCCCCTGGGGCAGGACCCGGGTCCCCAAACACTTTTTATGACAATAACTTGCATATAAGCCTTTAAAATTAGCACTTTTGATTATTTATGTTCGTATCCCATAGATTTTAACAGTGTACGCGTGTTCGAACAAATTTTTTGCCTGTTCGCATGTTCTGGTGCGAACCAAACAGGGGGGTGTTCGGCTCATCCCTAATGGTCACATCTACCACATGGGGACCCCGAGCAGAAGGCACAGCACAGTTCCGATCACAGCAACTTCAGGAGGGCTGAGCACTGCAGATGTGAGTCCACAGGGAATGGTGAGGATGGGGCAGTAATCAGAAGACATTGTACATACATCTCTCCCAGATCTTCTACTATATAATGTATGGATAGAAAGACATGGAGCGGGGAGGACACTGTTAGGACTGGGGGTGGGGGTTGGATGGACTTACCTTCTACATGGACGGTGTATAGAAAGACATGGAGCGGGGAGGACACTGCTAGGACTGGGGGTGGGGGTTGGATGGACTTACCTTCTACATGGACGCTGTAATAATCTCTCTCTATATATTGTTCTGTAATGTATATATGCACACTGTATAGCCCGTCATTCTCTAGAGTCACATTGGATATGATCAGACTTCCATTCTCTGATATCCTTGTGTTGGAGAAGAATTTGTTCTCAGATTTCTGCAGTGTACATCCCGCGTGTCTAAATATTCTGGCGTAATCATGTCTGGTTGGGTCTTTATAATTCCAATCAATCTGATTACATCTCTCTCTATCTGGATGGTTGAAGGTGAGATGACGTCTGATGGGGAGGAGAAGGTCAGATCCCGGCCGGGTCAATATTTCCTCCGAGACATTTTCTGCACAGACAGAATACAGATCCCAGTCAGGTCACAGTGTACGCTCCCCTCCCCCTCATATAACACACATTGATGTAGAACCATCTGTAACCATGAGACTAATGACTAATGAAACATCTGGATCAGTGGGAGGGGCTTATTGTCTAGTACCTGGGAGCTGCAATGGGCACCAGGCCCCGCCCCTATCCCTCCTTCTCCACCCTCTGAGCGGGTTAGAGTGCTCGGGCTGGCGTCTTCATGCATATCGGCGCCGCATGTGTGATGTCATTCTGTGACGTCACTGTGCTGGCATGCTTTCCGCTATCTTGGCTGATTCATGTGTGGGGACAGTTTTTGGCTCCAATTTCTTTCTATTTATCATGCCAGCGTGACACTGGGAGAAGCCTGGGGGGTAGACATGTGAAGAACGAAAAAAATTGTTTTGTTTAAATTCGCTATTCACACAAATTAGTTTAGTTAGATTTGTTTAATTCATTTTCAGATTTTGCTTAATTCGTATTTGAATAGATTTGAATCTTCAAATTAATTAAAAAAGTTTTCGAATAAATTTTGAATTTCAAATTGTTTTCCAAAGAATAAAATAGCATAGAAAATAGCGTAAAGAATAAAACAGAACAATATAGGATAGAAAATATAACAGAATGGAACAGAATAGAATTAAAAAAAAAAAGAATAGAATGAAACAGATTATAACCGTCTTCTGAAATTCAAATAGAATAACCATTTTCCAAAATTTAAATAGAATCAATTTGAATACAAGATAACACGATAGTATAGAAAAAAACAAAACAGAATAGAATATAAGAAAAAAAAGAAAGCATGAGGCCTTCCAAAGCAGTCGCAGTAAATGAACAATGGTTGAATTTAATTACATTTCATTTAAAAAAAAACAGAATACAATAGAATATAAACATCTTCTTATTCTAATCTATCCAAATTGATTCCATTTGAATTTTGGGAAATGGTTATACACTATTCTATTTTTTTTTATTCTTTTCTATTATAGTCTATGTTATTCTTTTTCTATTCTCTTATGTATTCAAATTCAAATTTATTCTATTTGGAATTCGAATTTCAGAAGATGGTTATATTCTTTTCTCATCTAATGTCATTCTATTCTATTATATTCTAGTCTATTCTGTTTTTATTTTCTATTCTATTTTGTTCTGTTTTACTCTATTATATTTTATTCTTTTTTTTTTCTATTCTATTTCATTCTCTTTGGAAATTTGAAAACTATTTGAATTCGAAAAGTATTCGAAAACAGTTTGAATTTCGTCCAATTTTTTTTTCACTTTTTCGGATAAAAATTTGGATGGAATTCTATAATATTTGGTACTATTGTAATTCGGATACATCCTAACTTCCAAAAAATTTAATTTCATCCGAATTTCAATTCAGAATGAAACAAACCGCACATGTCTACCCGGGGGACATGTTGGTGTCATATATACAGTACATCCCCACATGGAGCAGATCGGCTTCCCTGCTGCTGATGGTATTGTACTCCATACTTGGATCATGGGATCACGTAGTACCAGAAGGGAATTCACTTGGGCGTTGGATTCCCTTTTCATTCATTCACATCTCTCATTCTATTTTCTGCTTCTTTTGGAGAGAGGTAATTCTCCATGAAACTCTCAGTGCTCTAGCTTCACCTTCTGGTGACACGAGGTGACATTCTCCAACTCACATCTTCTGGTTCTTCTCCATTCCTGATGGGTATGAGCTCTATCTATCACTCAGAGGTAGCAGCATCTGATTGGTTACACTCATATACATTCATTTATCTTATAGATCGCTTTGGAGCTGTTATTTGGCTCTATTACTTAGCACAATATGGAGACCTTCATCCTTCTGGGAAGAGTTGTGTATGTGCCTTATGCTCCTATGGACCTCTATGACCTCAGCTCCCGGGATAGACATCTCTAGCGGTCCCTTATTAATAGTATCACATAGGCTGAATCCAACACTCTATGTAAGTCACTTCGGGTTGGATAACTTTTCTCCTCCTGATTTTACTTCTTTTTCAATACTTGAGTTTTAACCCAGACTACAATGGTGTCCATATATATTTTTTGCAGAAATGTCCAGCATCCTTTCCTGATGAGTGCAATGAATCCACGAAACGCGTTGAGATTTATAGGATGCACTCTCGATTTGTATGAAGGGTTTTAATCACCTTATGTACAAGCCTTGACTCTAAAATACAATCTAATCCTACAATGCCAAAGGTTTATCATTTTAATACACTATAGACCCCATGACACTTTATATTATGTCTTACCATATGGTCAATTGCAATGTGTATTTTCTATATTCAGGTAAAAAACCTTTTATGATGTGTCCTATATACAAGAAATGACTGTTATTTATGTACCCAATGCAATGTCTTTCCATTGTTTATGCCAATAAATATTGTAACGACACCCCGAGTATGAAAGGGGTTAAAGCCGTTTAGGACATTCCATTTCCAAACACACAGGCAGCTACCGAACACTCCAATCAGCCGAATAAGAACTTGAGCTAATTATCTAATCCTTTAGAAAGCCTAGTTGACTCAGAGACATGACCTTTAGGACAGTCTTCACATCTCCTAGCTCACCGACTATACAATACACATTATCATACATCTCAACACAGAACTCCATCATACAATTGCAGGGTTAATTAGCACAATGAATGAAAGACTCTTAGAAGCTGTGACAAGTCATACTAGACTAATTCACATTGAACTTCCTGGAATGCCCATATTAGTAGTTATACTTCCTGGTCATAGACCTGGCAGTGTACAGGGGATAAAATCTTCATATTTCTTGAGAGATATTGTTAATGAATATTACTGTCCCATTTGAAGTAATCCAATCATATTCTCAGGGTTCATTATTTTCTTGGTCACCCTGCGCCTAAAAGTGACTCCAGTCAAAGTGATCATATCCCCCTTATGTATTTATACATAAAGATAATTTCCCCCTTATGTATTTATACATGGAGATCATATCCCCCCTTATGTATTTATACATGGAGATCATATCCCCCTTATGTATTTATACATAAAGATAATTTCCCCCTTATGTATTTATACATGGAGATCATATCCCCCCTTATGTATTTATACATGGAGATCATATCCCCCTTATGTATTTATACATGGAGATCATATTCCCCTTATGTATTTATACATGGAGATCATATCCCCCTTATGTATTTATAAATCATGATCATATCCCCCCTTATGTATTTATACATGGTGACTCGGTTAAATTGATGATAGGCAACTCCTACCCTCATATTGATTAGTGGTTCCAAATTAATAATAACTACTGCAGTAGGGAACAGACACAAAAGATACGCTCAGCATCTTTCCAAATAACTGTTCTGCTTTATTATGACGCAATTGAAGGTTTTTATGCACATGATTACGTAGGTATCACATTAATATTACAATTGTATGTTTATGGTAATAAGGGGCATTACATAGGCAGGCTAATTTTAATCAGGACTCGAAAGAATGTAAACATTTACTGAAAACATTATTAGTGCTGTGTGCAATACATACAAAATACAATACAATTATATACAGAACTTACAAATTTCCATTACAGTCTCCCCTCTTTTGATCAATATTTTGATCACTAACCATACCTGCTATCACCTTTAACCTGGAACCTCCACACGCTTAGGTGGAGGTAGTCCTGGCCAAAGAGGCAAAAAAAACTCCATTGTGGAGAAAATAATAGCTGAGCAACTTTTTCATTACCAAATGACTTTTCATTGTGAAAAACAAATGATTGATAAGACATATTTACAGAGTACTGGCTGTACACTCCTGTGGCCAGAATGGCCTTCTAGCTTAATTGTGAGCATGCTGACTTATCAGCATAACACAGACAATTCTACATAAAATGGAAGACCAACAAAAGACAAAATATGACTTCAACATGGCTGAACTACTTTTCAAATATATATATCCCTTACAATTAGAGTAATTGAATCAAAAAGTACCCTAGACTGTGATCACAAGAGGGAAACAAATCAAACACAGAGATTTATTTAATTTAGTCATTTTTGCAGTGTCTGGTGTGGATCCAGGTGACTTTTCCTTCAAGTTTTGCAAAAACTGTACATGAAATAGATGCTGTATTGAGTCTCCAAACATTTCCTTATATATCAATGTCTCTTAACAATCCACAAGTCACCTGGCTTTAGTTTTAGATCCTTCCAAACTTTTAGGATCTGGAATTGGGGAGAAAACACATAAATGAGTTTGTCAAAAACCTTAAAAGATCAGCAACATTCTCTGTGAGATCCGAATGGAGGACTTCAGCTGCTGAGACAAAATATAAGCAAGTGAGTAACACACTCCCAAACCAAATCCCATAGGGAGAGAGTCGAACATCCCCCTTCATAAAATATAAGAAAACATTCAGGCAAAAGTTTTCTAGTTTCTTACTCTACTTTGCCCGCTACATTGTAGACAGTAGGGGGTGTAAAAATAAAACCTCAAAACTTCTAGTAAGGACTCTCCTATAAAAAAATGATTTCCTCTGTTACTCTCTGTACTTTCTGCACTCTGTACTTAAAAAACTACTTCTCATAACACTTTTTACTGTGGCCTTTGCAGTAGCATTTGCCACTGGAGGCTTGAATGGAGGAGAAGATTTGGATGCCGCACACCGGATGTAGTCAAAAAACTTCACTTTATTGAAAAAATGGGATCATCAAAATAACAAGACTGTCATGCAGAAAGTACAGGTAAGCTGACGCGTTTCGCACTCAGGACTGAGTGCTTACTCATAGCTAACAAATATTAAAAAGACAAACTCTTATATAGCTCAATGGGGTATCACATGATTGCCCAATTAGATGGTCATTGAGTCTCAGCTGGAAGCCGATTTAATGAGGTCTCGGCATCTGTTGGCTATTTGGTGTGTTGACTGATTGAGAAATGTTTTCAAAACCGTGACATGTAAATAGATGACAAAGGATGTGAAAAAAGATGTGTATATGTACATGTGCAGGCAAAAAATATATATGTGTGTATATATATATGGTGAATCCTATCAATAAACGTGTATATAATAATGAATATACTTCTATAACGTGTATATATAAAAGGTGATAAGTATCAAAAAAAGGATTACTATTGGGTGAAAGGAAAAAATGTGTAAAAAATATTTCTCATTAAAAAAAGAGAAAATATATTGATAAAAATATTCAGACAACGTGCAAAGTAAATGTGAAGAGTGAATGTAATAAAACTATATGTGAACAAAATATATGAATATGATGAAGCTCTCTATAATATGCCGGTGAAGTGGATGAAGCTCTCTATAATAAGCTGGAATAATACAGGTGAAATATGGAACAATGTGACCTGAAATAATGCGTGATATGCCCGCGGTTGATAACAAGGTAGGTGCATATAGGGCCCTATAATAATAGAAATAAACTGTGGGATTCAAAGACATAAAATCACGCTGCTAAGGGTTGCCCTGATCTGGTCAAATGGCAGTGATATATGCAGGGTCCCAGTAGACTGACTTGTAACGTAGTGATTCTAAATGATGAGCCTGGCCGAGAGCAGGGTGTGTGTGGAATTTCAGGAATGAAGCAGCGGTGTTCAAGGTAATAGAACACCGCTAATCTGTGTCACACTAAATGTCTAGATGGAATTATAGTGATGGTAATAAAGTTGGTAGAGGTCTCGGCCAGTCACCCAAGTTTAAGGGATCACAAAAGGGGACAAATGAAAAACAAGTAAGGTACTATAGGCTGGGATACGAAGACATAAAATCACGCTGATCAGGGTTGCCCTGATCTGGTCAAATGGCAGTGATATATGCAGGGTCCCAGTAGACTGACTTGTAACGTAGTGATTCTAAATGATGAGCCTGGCCGAGAGCAGGGTGTGTGTGGAATTTCAAGAATGAAGCAGCGGTGTTCAAGATAATAGAGCGCTGCTAATCTATGTCACACTAAATGTCTAGATGGAATTATAATGATGGTAATAAAGTTGGGGGTGGTCTCGGCCAGTCACCTGAGTTTAAGGGGTCACAAAAAAGGACAAATGAAAAACAAGTAAGATACTACAGGCTGGACGAGAATGTTACCAGACTGAGATCGTAAAAATTATCCGGACAGACAATTAAGTTAAAAGTATGTTAGTTTGTGATCCGTCTCGGGTGGCTCATATAAAAGCATGTCTCAGTATATGTGTGTCAGCAAATGCCAAGACCTCCAAACAAAACATATAGGATAATACATCTTATGAGTCCACTAATACAATGCTCATATATTGACACCGGCAAGTGAAACAGATGAAAACAGGCATATAATGATCGGCGTGAATCCAATCTATAAAGACGATGAGAAGAAATGTTATAATGTTGCATTCTAAAGAGAAACAACTACATATTCATATTGCAACATTACACTCGCAAAATAAGCACTGAACACAAACGATACAATGTATGTCAGCTTATGTACATATAAATAAGCTTAATATATCTGAATTATGATCCCAAGGTGTCCAAAAAAATATATATATGGACAACAAGGTGTACAAAATGTGAATGAATGAAAATGAATAAAATGAATAAAATAAAATAAAGTAAAAAAGTGTGAAAACATATTGCGTAAAAACCTAATATATATATCAGGTGTTTCCTACACAACTAGAAAGATGTATAGGACAATGAAAATTTCCATATATATCTATGTGATGAAGAATGAGCTAGAATAAAAGTAATAATAATGAAATAAAATTGTGAAACCTCATGATACAAATCATGAGTAATTATCAAAAGAAAACGAGGAAAAAGGTAGATATAATAACACAAAAATGTGTGGAGAACGAAATAGAATAAAACTATTTATCTCAATATTGTCGCGATATGCATTCTCAGGTAAAATTAGCTTGTACTTTAGTCAGGTATATAAAACACCCGAACATGATGGATATCGCGAAACAATAAAAGATATTGTATATTGCTATTGTTAATGTAACCTTTTGCAAACATCTATTATTGGCCATGGTTCCCTGGGAATTCCTGCTCTGCCATAGTTACTATACTGAGTATGCAGAGTAGGGGAACTTGTCGGGCATATATACCAATCAAGGTGGTAAATATTATATATTCATGTATAAGATTGGGTATGTTTGTACATGGGCCCCAATGGTCAGTAGATGGAAAAAACTCCTATTTTGGCACCATCTGACCGGAACACAAAACAAGAGGAAATAGAAAATGGCTGACAAAACGTGAAAATGTAAAAAATGAACATGAAATGTTCTTTATAAGGACTCATGATAGTGTAGGTGTTATGACCATGTTCAAGCAGTATAGGGAAGTTACTCATAAAAATAGGAAACATCCCATTCAAAGTTGAGGCCCAAAGGAATTCTCGTATTTAAAGAGAATATCCAATAAACTTCGCGTTTGCAAAGCAGTTGGAACCTGTCTCCTCCCCTAGTGGGGGTGACAATTTTCTCTATACCTTGGATATGGAGACTTGTAACGTCTTTCTGATGTACAAAAATCCAATGTTTTGCCACGTTAGTTAGTCTGTCCTTTTCAATATCGTATAAATGGTCATATAGACGGTCCCTGAGGCGGCGTGTTGTCCGCCCGACATACTGAATCTGGCAAATATCGCAAGTAATCACATATATTATAAACTGGGTGTTGCAGTTTATGAATGAGGCGATATTAAAAACTTTGCCATTTGTACAAGATTGAACCTGCTTGCCCTTTTTTATGTGACTACAGTAATTACATCCTTTTTTGCCACATTTGTAGTTACCCTTAAAATTTAACCAGTTGGCCTTCCTTTGTTCAGATACTACTAGGCTGGGTGAAAGTGAATTCCCCAGGGTGGGAGCCCTGCGGGAGACCACTTTAATCCCTTTGGACAGTATATTGTTAAATGCAGCATCGTTGTATAAGATGGGAAGGTATTTGGTGACAATTCTCCTAATTTGGTTAAATTCTGCACTGTATGGTGTAAAAAATACTGGGATGTTAATGGAAGGGGGGCTAATGTGAAGTTTATCTTGTAATAATGTATGTCTAGGGATGGTACTGGCTCTGTCAAGTGCTCTATTAACTAGAGCTGTACCATACCCCCGGTTTCTAAAACGCTGGGCCATACTGTGTGCCTCTCTGTGAAAACTTTCAGGGGTGCTACACAAGCGTTTGAGCCTCAAAAATTGTCCATACGGAACACCTCGTATGGTATGTTTGGGATGTGCTGAATCTGCTCTAAGAAGGGCATTCCCAGCAGTGGGCTTCCTATATAAGGTGGTATGGATGGAGTTGCCTGTACCAGTGAGCTTAACGTCCAAGAATTCGATGCTGTGAGGTTGTAAGGTGCCTGTGAAGTTCAAGTTAAGATCATTGTTGTTGAAATATGAAAGCCAGGTACCTAGATCAGCATCTGCATCTGATGTAATAAACAGGAGGTCATCAATGAAACGGCAATAAAAAAACGTATCTAGTCTGCGGGGGCTATCACTTCCAAAGATGCGAGACCTCTCCCACCAACCCATGAAGATGTTGGCGAGGGAGGGCGAAAATTTGGCGCCCATAGAGGCCCCGCATCTCTGGAGATAATAGCCCCCATCAAACATGAAGAAATTGTGTGTGAGTAAATAATCTAATGCCTGTAAAATAAAATCTTGTAAAATGAGAGAAAATCTGCCTGATTCTTTGAGAGCCCAAGCAACTGCCTGTATACCCAGATTGTGTGGGATGCTAGAATAGAGACTGGTGACATCACAACTGATCCACCTATATACCCAAGGTCCACAAAGGTCTTCAGCCCTTAACAGGCCGGCCCATTGTAGCAGGCATCGGTTCACTTAACGAACGCCTGGGCGAATGGGTGGACTCCCAGTTACAGCCTTTGGCCACCAGCCTGCCTGGCTACCTGAGAGATACCAAGCAGTTGCTTAGTAAATTACACCATTTATGATGGGAGAGTGGATATAGGTGGATCAGTTGTGATGTCACCAGTCTCTATTCTAGCATCCCACACAATCTGGGTATACAGGCAGTTGCTTGGGCTCTCAAAGAATCAGGCAGATTTTCTCTCATTTTACAAGATTTTATTTTACAGGCATTAGATTATTTACTCACACACAATTTCTTCATGTTTGATGGGGGCTATTATCTCCAGAGATGCGGGGCCTCTATGGGCGCCAAATTTTCGCCCTCCCTCGCCAACATCTTCATGGGTTGGTGGGAGAGGTCTCGCGTCTTTGGAAGTGATAGCCCCCGCAGACTAGATACGGTTTTTTATTGCCGTTTCATTGATGACCTCCTGTTTATTACATCAGATGCAGATGCTGATCTAGGTACCTGGCTTTCATATTTCAACAACAATGATCTTAACTTGAACTTCACAGGCACCTTACAACCTCACAGCATCGAATTCTTGGACGTTAAGCTCACTGGTACAGGCAACTCCATCCATACCATCTTATATAGGAAGCCCACTGCTGGGAATGCCCTTCTTAGAGCAGATTCAGCACATCCCAAACATACCATACGAGGTGTTCCGTATGGACAATTTTTGAGGCTCAAACGCTTGTGTAGCACCCCTGAAAGTTTTCACAAAGAGGCACACAGTATGGCCCAGCGTTTTAGAAACCGGGGTTATGGTACAGCTCTAGTTAATAGAGCACTTGACAGAGCCAGTACCATCCCTAGACATACATTATTACAAGATATACTTCACATTAGCGCCCCTTCCATTAACATCCCAGTATTTTCTACACCATACAGTGCAGAATTTAACCAAATTAGGAGAATTGTCACCAAATACCTTCCCATCTTATACAACGATGCTGCATTTAACAATATACTGTCCAAAGGGATTAAAGTGGTCTCCCGCAGGGCTCCCACCCTGGGGAATTCACTTTCACCCAGCCTAGTAGTATCTGAACAAAGGAAGGCCAACTGGTTAAATTTTAAGGGTAACTACAAATGTGGCAAAAAAGGATGTAATTACTGTAGTCACATAAAAAAGGGCAAGCAGGTTCAATCTTGTACAAATGGCAAAGTTTTTAATATCGCCTCATTCATAAACTGCAACACCCAGTTTATAATATATGTGATTACTTGTGATATTTGCCAGATTCAGTATGTCGGGCGGACAACACGCCGCCTCAGGGACCGTCTATATGACCATTTATACGATATTGAAAAGGACAGACTAACTAACGTGGCAAAACATTGGATTTTTGTACATCAGAAAGACGTTACAAGTCTCCATATCCAAGGTATAGAGAAAATTGTCACCCCCACTAGGGGAGGAGACAGGTTCCAACTGCTTTGCAAACGCGAAGTTTATTGGATATTCTCTTTAAATACGAGAATTCCTTTGGGCCTCAACTTTGAATGGGATGTTTCCTATTTTTATGAGTAACTTTCCTATACTGCTTGAACATGGTCATAACACCTACACTATCATGAGTCCTTATAAAGAACATTTCATGTTCATTTTTTACATTTTCACGTTTTGTCAGCCATTTTCTATTTCCTCTTGTTTTGTGTTCCGGTCAGATGGTGCCAAAATAGGAGTTTTTTCCATCTACTGACCATTGGGGCCCATGTACAAACATACCCAATCTTATACATGAATATATAATATTTATCACCTTGATTGGTATATATGCCCGACAAGTTCCCCTACTCTGCATACTCAGTATAGTAACTATGGCAGAGCAGGAATTCCCAGGGAACCATGGCCAATAATAGATGTTTGCAAAAGGTTACATTAACAATAGCAATATACAATATCTTTTATTGTTTCGCGATATCCATCATGTTCGGGTGTTTTATATACCTGACTAAAGTACAAGCTAATTTTACCTGAGAATGCATATCGCGACAATATTGAGATAAATAGTTTTATTCTATTTCGTTCTCCACACATTTTTGTGTTATTATATCTACCTTTTTCCTCGTTTTCTTTTGATAATTACTCATGATTTGTATCATGAGGTTTCACAATTTTATTTCATTATTATTACTTTTATTCTAGCTCATTCTTCACCACATAGATATATATGGAAATTTTCATTGTCCTATACATCTTTCTAGTTGTGTAGGAAACACCTGATATATATATTAGGTTTTTACGCAATATGTTTTCACACTTTTTTACTTTATTTTATTTTATTCATTTTATTCATTTTCATTCATTCACATTTTGTACACCTTGTTGTTCATATATATATTTTTTTGGACACCTTGGGATCATAATTTAGATATATTAAGCTTATTTATATGTACATAAGCTGACATACATTGTATCGTTTGTGTTCAGTGCTTATTTTGCGAGTGTAATGTTGCAATAGGAATATGTAGTTGTTTCTCATTAGAATGCAGCATTATAACATTTCTTCTCATCGTCTTTATAGATTGGATTCACGCCGATCATTATATGCCTGTTTTCATCTGTTTCACTTGCCGGTGTCAATATATGAGCATTAGGGATGAGCCGAACACCCCCCGGTTCGGTTCGCACCAGAACCCGCGAACGGACCGCAAGTTCGCACGAACGTTAGAACCCCATTGACGTCTATGGGACTCGAACGTTCGAAATCAAAAGTGCTCATTTTAAAGGCTAATTTGCATGGTATTGTCCTAAAAAGGGTTTGGGGACCCGGGTCCTACCCCAGGGGACATGTATCAATGCAAAAAAAACTTTTAAAAACGGCCGTTTTTTCGGGAGCAGTGATTTTAATGATGCTTAAAGTAAAAAAAAAAAAAGTGAAATATTCCTTTAAATATCGTACCTGGGGGGTGTCTATAGTATGCCTGTAAAGTGACGCGTGTTTCCCATGTTTAGAACAGTCCCTGCACCAAATGTCATTTTTAAAGGAAAAAATCTCATTTAAAACTGCTTGCGGGTTTAATGTCATGTCGGGTCCTGGCAATATGGATGAAAATCAGTGAGACAAACGGCATGGGTACCCCCCAGTCCATTACCAGGCCCTTTGGGTCTTGTATGGATATTAAGGGGAACCCCGCACCCAAATTAAAATAAGGAAAGGTCCCTATATACTCTGAACAGCAGTATACAGGCGGTGCAAACAAGACAGGGACTGTAGGTTTGTTGTTAAGTAGAATCTGTTTGTAATTTTGAACATTTTTAATGTGTTTAGCTCCAGCCAAAAAATCTTTTCTAAGCTTTTTGGAAAACATAGGGAAGGGTTATCACCCCTGTGACATTTGTTTTGCGTCTTTCCTCCTCTTCAGAAGATTTCACCTCACTTTTTTGTCCCAATGAAAAATGTTTTTTGAAAATTTGGGTTTTTTTGTGGAACAAGGATTGGAAAGCATCAGTGGAAAGGAGAAATTGTTTTCCCATATTAACTCTTACATGAGAGAATTTCCCTTCCTATGGGTAGATTTCATCTCACTTCCTGTTGTCTCCTTCCGTTTGCAAGTAGGAGTCGTTTGTAAGTTAGATGTTTGAAAGTAGGGTCCTGCCCTATATACTCAGCAGAAATTTGGGCCTTAGGTGTTGCTGTGGCCAAAACACTGTAAGCCCTCACAGGGCCCTGCTGTGAAATATTAGATCAAGAATTGTAATTACATGCCCCTGTTGAACAGGAGCTGAAAAATTAGGCCTTAGGCACTGGTGCTGGTGCCACAACACTGCAACCCCTCACAGACACTCTAGTTGGAACGCAGGAACGAGCCCTGCTGCAAAGTATTGCATCAAAAATTGTAATTACACGCCCCTGTTAGACAGGGGCAGAAAAATTGGGCCTTAGGCACTGGTGCTGGTGCCACAACACTGCAACCCCTCACAGACACTCTAGTTGGAACGCAGGAACGAGCACTGCTGCAAAGTATTGCATCAAAAATTGTAATTACACGCCCCTGTTAGACAGGGGCAGAAAAATTGGGCCTTAGGCACTGGTGCTGGTGCCACAACACTGCAACCCCTCACAGACACTCTAGTTGGAATGCAGGAACGAGCCCTGCTGCAAAGTATTGCATCAAAAATTGTAATTTCACGCCCCTGTTAGACAGGGGCAGAAAACTTGGGCCTTAGGCACTGGTGCTGGTGCCACAACACTGCAACCCCTCACAGACACTCTAGTTGGAACGCAGGAACGAGCCCTGCTGCAAAGTATTGCATCAAAAATTGTAATTTCACGCCCCTGTTAGACAGGGGCAGAAAAATTGGGCCTTAGGCACTGGTGCTGGTGCCACAACACTGCAACCCCTCACAGACACTCTAGTTGGAACGCAGGAACGAGCCCTGCTGCAAAGTATTGCATCAAAAATTGTAATTTCACGCCCCTGTTAGACAGGGGCAGAAAAATTGGGCCTTAGGCACTGGTGCTGGTGCCACAACACTGCAACCCCTCACAGACACTCTAGTTGGAATGCAGGAACGAGCCGTGCTGCAAAGTATTACATCAAAAATTGTAATTACACGCCCCTGTTATACAGGGGCTGAAAAATTGTGCCTTAGGCACTGGTGGTGGCGCCCAGAACCAAAAATGTTCTTACAAGCTATCAGCGTGATGATTGAGGAGGAAGAGGATAATTACTCAGGGATAATCACTCAGCATCAGCATAGGCAGTCTTTGAAGGGATCTGAAAAAAATTATTCAGTTACATCAGCATCAGGTGCTTGGTAGCTGGTGGTGATCCAAGACTGATTCATTTTTATGAAGGTCAGCCGATCGACCGAGTCAGTGGACAGACGCACCCTGTGATCGGTTACCACGCCTCCAGCAGCACTGAATGTACGTTCCGAAAGAACGCTGGATGCAGGACAGGCCAGTAGCTCAATTGCATACTGTGCAAGCTCTGGCCAGTGATCCATCCTCAAGACCCAGTAACCCAGAGGATTTTCGGTGGGAAAGGTGTCCAAGTCTGATCTTGCCCCTAGGTATTCCTGCACCATGTAAAACAGACGCTGGCGATGGTTGCTGGAACCGATCATACCTTGGGGCTGCGGACCAAAAAATTGTCTGAACGCATCGGTCAGACGGCCACCTTCTCCACCGCTCCTTCTTTGACTGACCGAAGCCTCAGCAACACGTTGTCCAGAAACAGGAGTTTGTAACCTCCCAGTCTCTGGGAACGCGTTGCACAGACCTTTCTGCAAGGCCTCCCGAAGATGTTTCATCCTCTGCTCCCTCTGCGATGGCAAGATAAGGTCCGCAACCTTACCCTTGTAACGTGGATCAAGGAGGGTTGCCAGCCAGTATTGGTCCTTCTCCTTGATACCACGAATACGAGGATCCTTACGCAGGCTTTGCAGGATCAGGGAGGCCATGCAGCGTAGGTTTGCTGAGGCATTCGGTCCGGAGTCCTCTGGGTCACTAAGGACAACAACGTCCGCAGCCACCTCCTCCCAGCCACGTACAAGTCCATGTGTTCCTTGGGACTGATCCCTTAAAGACTGCTGATGCTGAGTGCCAGGCTCCACCTCCATACTGACACAATCTTCCTCCTCCTCCTCCTCCTCCTCCTCGTCCTCTTCCTGTGTGATCGGCGGGCACGCAGGAACACTGTCTGGATAAAGGGGGCCTTGAGAGCTAAGGAAGTCCTCCTCTTCCTGCCTCTGTTCTGCCTCAAGTGCCCTGTCCATTATTCCACGCAGCGTGTGCTCCAACAGGTGGACAAGGGGGACAGTGTCACTGATGCATGCACTGTCAGTGCTCACCATCCTCGTGGCCTCCTCGAATGGTGACAGGACAGTGCATGCATCCCTGATCATGGCCCACTGGCGTGGGGAAAAAAAACCAAGGTCCCCTGACCCTGTCCTGGTGCCATAGTCGCACAGGTACTCATTGATGGCCCTCTGCTGCGTGTGCAGCCGCTGCAGCATGGCCAACGTCGAGTTCCACCTGGTGGGCATGTCACAGATTAGGCGGTTCTTGGGCAGGTTAAACTCCTTTTGGAGGTCCGTCAGCCGAGCACTGGCATTATATGACCGGCGGAAATGCACAGAGACTTTCCTGGCCTGCCTCAGGACATCCTGTAAGCCCGGGTACCTGCCCAAGAACCGCTGCACCACCAAGTTAAGGACGTGAGCCAAACAGGGCACATGGGTCAGTTGTCCCTGTCGGAGGGCAGAGAGGAGGTTGGTGCCATTGTCGCAAACCACCATTCCTGCCTTAAGTTGGCGTGGCGTCAACCACCTCTGAACCTGCCCCTGCAGAGCTGACAGAACCTCTGCCCCAGTGTGGCTCCTGTCCCCCAAGCACACCAGCTCAAGCACCGCATGGCATCTTTTGGCCTGCGTACTTGCGTAGCCCCTTGAACGCCTACGGAGCACCGCTGGTTCAGAGGAAGAGGCCATGGAGGAAGAAGAAGAGGAGGGGGTGGAGGAGAGAGGTGTGTCACAATCAGCATTTTGGAGGCGTGGTGGCGGAACAACCTCCAACACTACTGCACCTTGTCCTGCATCCTTCCCAGCTGCCAGCAGAGTCACCCAATGCGCCGTGAAACTTAAGTAACGTCCCTGTCCATGCCTGCTGGACCATGAGTCAGCGGTAATATGCACCTTACCGCTGACCGCCCTGTCCAGCGAGGCATGGACATTGCCTTCCACATGCCGGTAGAGAGCCGGAATCGCCTTCCGTGAGAAAAAGTGGCGTTTGGGTACCTGCCACTGAGGAACCGCACATTCCACAAACTCACGGAAGGGGGCAGAGTCTACCAACTGAAAAGGCAGCAGTTGAAGTGCTAGCAATTTTGCCAAGCTAGCATTCAACCGCTGGGCATGTGGATGGCTGGGAGCAAACTTCTTTCGGCGGTGCAGCAGCTGGGGCAGGGAAATTTGCCTGGTACAATCTGACGTCGGTGTACCAAAAGCAGATTGCCCACAAGTACTTGGCTGTGACACACCTAATTCTACACCTTCATTCCTCTCACTGCAGGTCTCAGAGAGGACTGAAGGTCTAGTGGGGTTGGAAATCTCAGCTGATGAGGAGCAAGGAGAGATCCTCTTTGTTCTTTGGTGTGGGTCTTTCAGATACGCTTGCCAACGAACTGCATGGCAGGTCAACATATGTCTGGTCAAGCATGTGGTACCCAAGCGGGAGATGTTTTGGCCACGCGAGATACGCTTGAGACATATGTTGCAAATAGCAGCGGTGCGATCTGATGCACTCGTCTCAAAAAAGGCCCACACCAAAGAACTTTTTGAATAACGCGCAGAGACTGCAGCGCCCTGCACATGTGGAGCTTTGGGGTGTGATGCAGTCAATGTGCTGCCCTTAGGCTGGCCCCTGGAGGGCATCCTGCCTAGTTGGTGATGTGCCACCTCCTCCTCCTCCTCCTCCTCCTCTCTCCTATCAGGCACCCACGTTGAGTCAGTGACCTCATCATCCCCTCCCTCCTCATCACTGGAGCAAACCTGGCAGTATGCTGCAGCAGGGGGAGCATGACTGCCAGATTGCTGTCCTTCTTGGGCACCCCCTCTGTCCGTGCTCATGTTACTGCCTTCATTGAGCTCAGTATCATCATCAGAGCCTTCCAAACGCTGGGCATCCTCCTGGAGCATGTACCCAACACTGTGGTCAAACAGTTCGAGGGAATCCTCATGAGGACATGGTGGAGCTAGGGAAGGAGTCACTGATGACATTGAGCTGAGGGAAGAGGCCGCTGCTTTGCCAGACAAAGCACCCTGGGCATGGGTGAGAGAGGATGAGGAGGATGAGGACGGCTTGGTCATCCACTCGACCAAGTCTTCCGCATGTTGCGGCTCAACACGGCCAGCTGCCGAAAAAAAGGCCAAGCGTGTCCCATGGCCACGTGCTGATGAGGATGCACCGTCTCCACGACCAGCACTAGACACAGAGCCTGCTTGCCCTCTCTTATTGGCTTGTGACTGTCTGCCTCTCCTTCTTGGCCTTCCAGACATACTAATGGCCTGTAGCTGCACTAAGCTGGGATAGAACACCTGTAATTTTCTTCAGGTAGCTTTATATACTGTAACCAGACAAGCCTGCCTGTCAGTAGGAAGATAACAGGAACGGATCTAGCTGAACACTGTGAGCAGGACGTACTGCACTAAATGTATATAGCAGGAACGGATCTAGCTGAACACTGTGAGCAGGACGCACTGTACTAAATGTAAATAGTCTAGCTGCCTGACCGTGGTACTAATAGGATCAAAAAGAACACCTGTAATTTTCTTAAGGTAGCTTTATATACTGTAACCAGACAAGCCTGCCTGTCAGTAGGAAGATAACAGGAACGGATCTAGCTGAACACTGTGAGCAGGACACACTGTACTAAATGTAAATAGTCTAGCTGCCTGACCGTGGTACTAATAGGATCAAAAAGAACACCTGTAATTTTCTTCAGGTAGCTTTATATACTGTAACCAGACAAGCCTGCCTGTCAGTAGGAAGATAACAGGAACGGATCTAGCTGAACACTGTGAGCAGGACGTACTGCACTAAATGTATATAGCAGGAACGGATCTAGCTGAACACTGTGAGCAGGACGCACTGCACTGAATGTAAATAGCAGGAACGGATCTAGCTGAACACTGTGAGCAGGACGCACTGCACTAAATGTAAATACCAGGAACGGATCTAGCTGAACACTGTGAGCAGGACGCACTGCACTGAATGTAAATAGCAGGAACGGATCTAGCTGAACACTGTGAGCAGGACGCACTGCACTGAATGTAAATAGCAGGAACGGATCTAGCTGAACACTGTGAGCAGGACGCACTGCACTGAATGTAAATAGCAGGAACGGATCTAGCTGAACACTGTGAGCAGGACGCACTGCACTGAATGTAAATAGCAGGAACGGATCTAGCTGAACACTGTGAGCAGGACGTACTGCACTAAATGTATATAGCAGGAACGGATCTAGCTGAACACTGTGAGCAGGACGCACTGCACTGAATGTAAATAGCAGGAACGGATCTAGCTGAACACTGTGAGCAGGACGCACTGCACTAAATGTAAATACCAGGAACGGATCTAGCTGAACACTGTGAGCAGGACGCACTGCACTGAATGTAAATAGCAGGAACGGATCTAGCTGAACACTGTGAGCAGGACGCACTGCACTGAATGTAAATACCAGGAACGGATCTAGCTGAACACTGTGAGCAGGACGCACTGCACTGAATGTAAATAGCAGGAACGGATCTAGCTGAACACTGTGAGCAGGACGCACTGCACTGAATGTAAATAGCAGGAACGGATCTAGCTGAACACTGTGAGCAGGACACACTGCACTAAATGTAAATAGTCTAGATAGAAGATAACAGGAACGGATCTAGCTAAACTGAATACAGTGTATATATATATATGCAACACCTGGGATGCATATATATACACAATACACTGTAAGTGCAGCTAACTGACTGACTGTTCTGCCTAATCTATCTAACTCAAATCAAATGACACTGTCTCTCTCTCTCTCTCTATCTCTCAGCACACCGGAACACACACTACACAGGGCCGCCGTGCAGGCGGCCTTATATAGTGTGGGGTGTGTACTAAATCCCCTGAGCCATAATTGGCCAAAGCCACCCTGGCTTTGGCCAATTACAGCTCTCTCTACTGACGGCGCTGTGATTGGCCAAGCATGCGGGTCATAGTGCATGCTTGGCCAATCATCAGCCAGCAATGCACTGCGATGCCGCAGTGAATTATGGGCCGTGACGCGCCACACGAATTTGGCGCAAACGGCCCATATCGTTCGCAATTCGACGGACGGTCGAACAGCCGATGTTCGAGTCGAACATGGGTTCGACTCGAACACGAAGCTCATCCCTAATGAGCATTGTATTAGTGGACTCATAAGATGTATTATTCTAATATGTTTTGTTTGGAGGTCTTGGCATTTGCTGACACACATATACTGAGACATGCTTTTATATGAGCCACCCGAGACGGATCACAAACTAACATACTTTTAACTTAATTGTCTGTCCGGATAATTTTTACGATCTCAGTCTGGTAACATTCTCGTCCAGCCTGTAGTATCTTACTTGTTTTTCATTTGTCCTTTTTTGTGACCCCTTAAACTCAGGTGACTGGCCGAGACCACCCCCAACTTTATTACCATCACTATAATTCCATCTAGACATTTAGTGTGACACAGATTAGCGGTGTTCTATTACCTTGAACACCGCTGCTTCATTCCTGAAATTCCACACACACCCTGCTCACGGCCAGGCTCATCATTTAGAATCACTACGCTACAAGTCAGTCTACTGGGACCCTGCATATATCACTGCCATTTGACCAGATCATGGCAACCCTTAGCAGCGTGATTTTATGTCTTTGAATCCCACAGTTTATTTCTATTATTATAGGGCCCTATATGAACCTACCTTGTTATCAACCGCGGGCATATCACGCATTATTTCAGGTCACATTGCTCCATATTTCACCTGTATTATTCTGGCTTATTATAGAGAGCTTCATCCACTTCACCGGCATATTATAGAGAGCTTCATCATATTCATATATTTTGTTCACATATAGTTTTATTACATTCACTCTTCACATTTACTTTGCACGTTGTCTGAATATTTTTATCAATATTTTTTCTCTTTTTTTAATGAGAAATATTTTTTACACATTTTTTCCTTTCACCCAATAGTAATCCTTTTTTTGATACTTATCACCTTTTATATATACACGTTATAGAAGTATATTCATTATTATATACACGTTTATTGATAGGATTCACCATATATATATACACACATATATATTTTTTGCCTGCACATGTACATATACACATCTTTTTTCACATTCTTTGTCATCTATTTACATGTCACGGTTTTGAAAACATTTCTCAATCAGTCAACACACCAAATAGCCAGCAGATGCCGAGACCTCATTAAATCGGCTTCCAGCTGAGACTCAATGACCATCTAATTGGGCAATCATGTGATACCCCATTGAACTATATAAGAGTTTGTCTTTTTAATATTTGTTAGCTATGAGTAAGCACTCAGTCCTGAGTGCGAAACGCGTCAGCTTACCTGTACTTTCTGCATGACAGTCTTGTTATTTTGATGATCCCATTTTTTCAATAAAGTGAAGTTTTTTGACTACATCCGGTGTGCGGCATCCAAATCTTCTCCTCCATTCAAGCCTGCTTTGTCTAAAATTCAGCCAGCACCTGGAGCTCTTCTGCTCTGAAACTTCCACTTACACCTGGGTCAGTGTCAGCCTGAGCGGTGGAAACACTTTCTTTGCTTATTTGCCACTGGACATCCAGAAAACATGTCCATACAGACAAAATGCATACCTGTAAGATCCTGACTTGGGCATCTGGATATATCTTTTTTGTAATCTCTGGGAGGGATGTTCAGCGTTTGGTAACACTTTTGGTAACAGGTAAAACAAGAAGTGGTATGTTATAAAAACAACTGTGGTGAACCCTGGCTCTATCCCATGCTCATTTACTAAGGCAGCCATAACTGCTTGTGACTGATGACACGGTCCACGTGTCAAGCTGGAGGGAAAAGAGTGGGTGGCAAAAATGATCACCTTTTCCAAAGTCCTGTTTCATAAGAAGTTGCCCCCTGTGGACCACTTGTTCTTCTCGTTCTGGGGTCCTTAAAGTTGAATTATTAATACCAGCTATACTGGGCCAGAACTAGGGTGGAATCTGTGAGTTGCACAGACCCAGCAAGTGTCCGGGGCTGTAAATGCAGCATCCTTAGTCGCCTGGTCTGCTTCCATGTGTGAGTTTTAAAGTTAATATGGCTACCTCAGCAAGAACCTGGAAGGCTGATCAAATTAACTTGGCATGCTTGGTTGGTTTACCTGCCGAAGTAAAAACAAACTTCTGGCCCTTTAAATAGAACCAAAAGCTCTCTATATCTCAACTACCTATATAAATATACACTTTTTTATAACTCACAGGCTTTGCTAAAACATGGAGCTCTGCTTCTTGAGCTGGGGAAAAAGGATCCAATGACTCTGAATACAGAGTATCCTTCTGGGTGATAAACTGCATACTCAAATCTACAAAAAATGTAATATCTGGGTCTTCAGGGAGTGTGTCCCGCACTGGGGTCACAGCAGCTGATTCCTACGTCATCAATTTAACACATGTGTCTTCCTTTTTCTCCAGTTTCCTCCAATAGAGGCAATAAGGTGGCTGGATTCAAATGTACACATTTTTCATTGTTAGATTTGTACATAAACTCATATTTTAAACCTTTCATTAGACAAACATTTAGTTAGCTGTGTATTTGCTGCGCAGAATGTCGGACCATTGAAAATTAAATATTTGACCAAAGCAATATCTAACTTTGTGTAACAGCACCTTTGCATAAAAGCTGCAGCTCTGATATATTGGGGTGAACCCTTCATTACTGGGTCCAGCTTGTATAAATATATTACAATGTCTTGTTTTCTATCATGCTGTTTGTGTAAGAACTCCAGTTTCATGTTTCAAAAAGACAACTTTTTCCTGGCTATATTATAATAAATGATAACAATACCCTGCGGTCATGCAGAGATGCCCATAAATCCAAAATATTCTTCTGCTTATACCACGGCACTTACAAGGAAAAGGGGCACATCATTTCACAATCCACACATTCTGCTTTGGATTTCAAAAATAAAAATAAATAAAACAAAAGGATCAACAATCTGTATGATGGACCAGAAAGCATCAAAAACTATAAAACACCTGGCTGCAGGTGGCATCTATCCTAACAGGGTGTGTGGACTTGATGTGATGGGTCTGTTATATTTAAATTGTATTTATTATTACTCTCACATCATGGACCGCACATCAAGTTATTATCAGACCTTAAGATTTCATTTTTGTAGAAAAACGTCTTATGTATCCCATCCATCTTGGGTTTGTTAAATATTATGGCAGCTTTATTCCAAATAACAACCTCATCTTAATCTTTTTTTCTTTCAATAAGGGCTTATTGTATAAATGTAAAGTTACATAATTGTTATCTTAATTTAAACTAATCCCATTTTTTCCCCAATAACCTGGATTTAATTTCCAATCAAAGGTTGTCTAAACCAGTTTCAATATATCTATATTATCTATCCGGCGGAGGCTCTTTACCATGTGATCAGCCGTGTCCAATCAAGGCTGATCACGCTGTCAATAGGAAGAGCCGTTGATCGGCTCTTCCTCACTCGCGTCTGACAGACGCGGGTAGAGGAGAGCCGATCGGCGGCTCTCCTGGCAGGGGGGTCTGCGCTGATTGTTTATCAGCGCAGCCCCCCTGCAGATCACCACACTGGACCACCAGGGATCGCCACTAGGACCACCAGGGAAGGGGCAACATGTGGATGGCCAGGTATGTACCCCATGGCCATCCACATGTGCCCAGTGTGCCAAATCTGTGCCAATCAGTGCCCACAAATGGGCACTGATTGGCACCATTATGTTGCAGTGATGCCCAGCAATGCCAACCTTCAGGGGAATCACTGCAAACAAGCAGTGCCATCAGTGCCACCCATCAGTGTCCATTCATGCCACCTGTCAGTGCCCATCCGTGCCCATCAGTGCCCATCTATCAGTGCCCATCCGTGCCAACTATCAGTGCCACCCATAAGTAACCATCAATGCCACCTACGAGTGCTCATCAATGCTACCTATGAGTGCCCATCAGTGCTGCCTATAAGTGCCCATCCGTGCCACCTATCAGTGCCCATTAGTGCCACCTATCAGTGCCCATTAGTGCCGCCTATCAGTGCCCATTAGGGATGAGCTTCGTGTTCGAGTCGAACCCATGTTCGACTCGAACATCGGCTGTTCGACCGTCCGTCGAATTGCGAACGATATGGGCCGTTCGCGCCAAATTCGTGTGGCGCGTCACGGCCCATAATTCACTGCGGCATCGCAGTGCATTGCTGGCTGATGATTGGCCAAGCATGCACTATGACCCGCATGCTTGGCCAATCACAGCGCCGTCAGTAGAGAGAGCTGTAATTGGCCAAAGCCAGGGTGGCTTTGGCCAATTATGGCTCAGGGGATTTAGTACACACCCCACACTATATAAGGCCGCCTGCACGGCGGCCCTGTGTAGTGTGTGTTCCGGTGTGCTGAGAGATAGAGAGAGAGAGAGACAGTGTCATTTGATTTGAGTTAGATAGATTAGGCAGAACAGTCAGTCAGTTAGCTGCACTTACAGTGTATTGTGTATATATATGCATCCCAGGTGTTGCATATATATATATACACTGTATTCAGTTTAGCTAGATCCGTTCCTGTTATCTTCTATCTAGACTATTTAGTGCAGTGTGTCCTGCTCACAGTGTTCAGCTAGATCCGTTCCTGCTATTTACATTCAGTGCAGTGCGTCCTGCTCACAGTGTTCAGCTAGATCCGTTCCTGCTATTTACATTCAGTGCAGTGCGTCCTGCTCACAGTGTTCAGCTAGATCCGTTCCTGCTATTTACATTCAGTGCAGTGCGTCCTGCTCACAGTGTTCAGCTAGATCCGTTCCTGCTATTTACATTTAGTGCAGTGCGTCCTGCTCACAGTGTTCAGCTAGATCCGTTCCTGCTATTTACATTCAGTGCAGTGCGTCCTGCTCACAGTGTTCAGCTAGATCCGTTCCTGCTATATACATTTAGTGCAGTACGTCCTGCTCACAGTGTTCAGCTAGATCCGTTCCTGCTATTTACATTCAGTGCAGTGCGTCCTGCTCACAGTGTTCAGCTAGATCCGTTCCTGCTATTTACATTCAGTGCAGTGCGTCCTGCTCACAGTGTTCAGCTAGATCCGTTCCTGCTATTTACATTCAGTGCAGTGCGTCCTGCTCACAGTGTTCAGCTAGATCCGTTCCTGCTATTTACATTCAGTGCAGTGCGTCCTGCTCACAGTGTTCAGCTAGATCCGTTCCTGGTATTTACATTTAGTGCAGTGCGTCCTGCTCACAGTGTTCAGCTAGATCCGTTCCTGCTATTTACATTCAGTGCAGTGCGTCCTGCTCACAGTGTTCAGCTAGATCCGTTCCTGCTATATACATTTAGTGCAGTACGTCCTGCTCACAGTGTTCAGCTAGATCCGTTCCTGCTATTTACATTCAGTGCAGTGCGTCCTGCTCACAGTGTTCAGCTAGATCCGTTCCTGCTATTTACATTCAGTGCAGTGCGTCCTGCTCACAGTGTTCAGCTAGATCCGTTCCTGCTATTTACATTCAGTGCAGTGCGTCCTGCTCACAGTGTTCAGCTAGATCCGTTCCTGCTATTTACATTCAGTGCAGTGCGTCCTGCTCACAGTGTTCAGCTAGATCCGTTCCTGGTATTTACATTTAGTGCAGTGCGTCCTGCTCACAGTGTTCAGCTAGATCCGTTCCTGCTATTTACATTCAGTGCAGTGCGTCCTGCTCACAGTGTTCAGCTAGATCCGTTCCTGCTATATACATTTAGTGCAGTACGTCCTGCTCACAGTGTTCAGCTAGATCCGTTCCTGCTATTTACATTCAGTGCAGTGCGTCCTGCTCACAGTGTTCAGCTAGATCCGTTCCTGCTATTTACATTCAGTGCAGTGCGTCCTGCTCACAGTGTTCAGCTAGATCCGTTCCTGCTATTTACATTCAGTGCAGTGCGTCCTGCTCACAGTGTTCAGCTAGATCCGTTCCTGCTATTTACATTCAGTGCAGTGCGTCCTGCTCACAGTGTTCAGCTAGATCCGTTCCTGGTATTTACATTTAGTGCAGTGCGTCCTGCTCACAGTGTTCAGCTAGATCCGTTCCTGCTATTTACATTCAGTGCAGTGCGTCCTGCTCACAGTGTTCAGCTAGATCCGTTCCTGCTATATACATTTAGTGCAGTACGTCCTGCTCACAGTGTTCAGCTAGATCCGTTCCTGCTATTTACATTCAGTGCAGTGCGTCCTGCTCACAGTGTTCAGCTAGATCCGTTCCTGCTATTTACATTCAGTGCAGTGCGTCCTGCTCACAGTGTTCAGCTAGATCCGTTCCTGCTATTTACATTCAGTGCAGTGCGTCCTGCTCACAGTGTTCAGCTAGATCCGTTCCTGCTATTTACATTCAGTGCAGTGCGTCCTGCTCACAGTGTTCAGCTAGATCCGTTCCTGGTATTTACATTTAGTGCAGTGCGTCCTGCTCACAGTGTTCAGCTAGATCCGTTCCTGTTATCTTCCTACTGACAGGCAGGCTTGTCTGGTTACAGTATATAAAGCTACCTGAAGAAAATTACAGGTGTTCTTTTTGATCCTATTAGTACCACGGTCAGGCAGCTAGACTATTTACATTTAGTACAGTGCGTCCTGCTCACAGTGTTCAGCTAGATCCGTTCCTGCTATATACATTTAGTGCAGTACGTCCTGCTCACAGTGTTCAGCTAGATCCGTTCCTGTTATCTTCCTACTGACAGGCAGGCTTGTCTGGTTACAGTATATAAAGCTACCTGAAGAAAATTACAGGTGTTCTATCCCAGCTTAGTGCAGTTACAGGCCATTAGTATGTCTGGAAGGCCAAGAAGGAGAGGCAGACAGTCACAAGCCAATAAGAGAGGGCAAGCAGGCTCTGTGTCTAGTGCTGGTCGTGGAGACGGTGCATCCTCATCAGCACGTGGCCATGGGACACGCTTGGCCTTTTTTTCGGCAGCTGGCCGTGTTGAGCCGCAACATGCGGAAGACTTGGTCGAGTGGATGACCAAGCCGTCCTCATCCTCCTCATCCTCTCTCACCCATGCCCAGGGTGCTTTGTCTGGCAAAGCAGCGGCCTCTTCCCTCAGCTCAATGTCATCAGTGACTCCTTCCCTAGCTCCACCATGTCCTCATGAGGATTCCCTCGAACTGTTTGACCACAGTGTTGGGTACATGCTCCAGGAGGATGCCCAGCGTTTGGAAGGCTCTGATGATGATACTGAGCTCAATGAAGGCAGTAACATGAGCACGGACAGAGGGGGTGCCCAAGAAGGACAGCAATCTGGCAGTCATGCTCCCCCTGCTGCAGCATACTGCCAGGTTTGCTCCAGTGATGAGGAGGGAGGGGATGATGAGGTCACTGACTCAACGTGGGTGCCTGATAGGAGAGAGGAGGAGGAGGAGGAGGAGGAGGTGGCACATCACCAACTAGGCAGGATGCCCTCCAGGGGCCAGCCTAAGGGCAGCACATTGACTGCATCACACCCCAAAGCTCCACATGTGCAGGGCGCTGCAGTCTCTGCGCGTTATTCAAAAAGTTCTTTGGTGTGGGCCTTTTTTGAGACGAGTGCATCAGATCGCACCGCTGCTATTTGCAACATATGTCTCAAGCGTATCTCGCGTGGCCAAAACATCTCCCGCTTGGGTACCACATGCTTGACCAGACATATGTTGACCTGCCATGCAGTTCGTTGGCAAGCGTATCTGAAAGACCCACACCAAAGAACAAAGAGGATCTCTCCTTGCTCCTCATCAGCTGAGATTTCCAACCCCACTAGACCTTCAGTCCTCTCTGAGACCTGCAGTGAGAGGAATGAAGGTGTAGAATTAGGTGTGTCACAGCCAAGTACTTGTGGGCAATCTGCTTTTGGTACACCGACGTCAGATTGTACCAGGCAAATTTCCCTGCCCCAGCTGCTGCACCGCCGAAAGAAGTTTGCTCCCAGCCATCCACATGCCCAGCGGTTGAATGCTAGCTTGGCAAAATTGCTAGCACTTCAACTGCTGCCTTTTCAGTTGGTAGACTCTGCCCCCTTCCGTGAGTTTGTGGAATGTGCGGTTCCTCAGTGGCAGGTACCCAAACGCCACTTTTTCTCACGGAAGGCGATTCCGGCTCTCTACCGGCATGTGGAAGGCAATGTCCATGCCTCGCTGGACAGGGCGGTCAGCGGTAAGGTGCATATTACCGCTGACTCATGGTCCAGCAGGCATGGACAGGGACGTTACTTAAGTTTCACGGCGCATTGGGTGACTCTGCTGGCAGCTGGGAAGGATGCAGGACAAGGTGCAGTAGTGTTGGAGGTTGTTCCGCCACCACGCCTCCAAAATGCTGATTGTGACACACCTCTCTCCTCCACCCCCTCCTCTTCTTCTTCCTCCATGGCCTCTTCCTCGGAACCAGCGGTGCTCCGTAGGCGTTCAAGGGGCTACGCAAGTACGCAGGCCAAAAGATGCCATGCGGTGCTTGAGCTGGTGTGCTTGGGGGACAGGAGCCACACTGGGGCAGAGGTTCTGTCAGCTCTGCAGGGGCAGGTTCAGAGGTGGTTGACGCCACGCCAACTTAAGGCAGGAATGGTGGTTTGCGACAATGGCACCAACCTCCTCTCTGCCCTCCGACAGGGACAACTGACCCATGTGCCCTGTTTGGCTCACGTCCTTAACTTGGTGGTGCAGCGGTTCTTGGGCAGGTACCCGGGCTTACAGGATGTCCTGAGGCAGGCCAGGAAAGTCTCTGTGCATTTCCGCCGGTCATATAATGCCAGTGCTCGGCTGACGGACCTCCAAAAGGAGTTTAACCTGCCCAAGAACCGCCTAATCTGTGACATGCCCACCAGGTGGAACTCGACGTTGGCCATGCTGCAGCGGCTGCACACGCAGCAGAGGGCCATCAATGAGTACCTGTGCGACTATGGCACCAGGACAGGGTCAGGGGACCTTGGTTTTTTTTCCCCACGCCAGTGGGCCATGATCAGGGATGCATGCACTGTCCTGTCACCATTCGAGGAGGCCACGAGGATGGTGAGCACTGACAGTGCATGCATCAGTGACACTGTCCCCCTTGTCCACCTGTTGGAGCACACGCTGCGTGGAATAATGGACAGGGCACTTGAGGCAGAACAGAGGCAGGAAGAGGAGGACTTCCTTAGCTCTCAAGGCCCCCTTTATCCAGACAGTGTTCCTGCGTGCCCGCCGATCACACAGGAAGAGGACGAGGAGGAGGAGGAGGAGGAGGAGGAGGAGGAAGATTGTGTCAGTATGGAGGTGGAGCCTGGCACTCAGCATCAGCAGTCTTTAAGGGATCAGTCCCAAGGAACACATGGACTTGTACGTGGCTGGGAGGAGGTGGCTGCGGACGTTGTTGTCCTTAGTGACCCAGAGGACTCCGGACCGAATGCCTCAGCAAACCTACGCTGCATGGCCTCCCTGATCCTGCAAAGCCTGCGTAAGGATCCTCGTATTCGTGGTATCAAGGAGAAGGACCAATACTGGCTGGCAACCCTCCTTGATCCACGTTACAAGGGTAAGGTTGCGGACCTTATCTTGCCATCGCAGAGGGAGCAGAGGATGAAACATCTTCGGGAGGCCTTGCAGAAAGGTCTGTGCAACGCGTTCCCAGAGACTGGGAGGTTACAAACTCCTGTTTCTGGACAACGTGTTGCTGAGGCTTCGGTCAGTCAAAGAAGGAGCGGTGGAGAAGGTGGCCGTCTGACCGATGCGTTCAGACAATTTTTTGGTCCGCAGCCCCAAGGTATGATCGGTTCCAGCAACCATCGCCAGCGTCTGTTTTACATGGTGCAGGAATACCTAGGGGCAAGATCAGACTTGGACACCTTTCCCACCGAAAATCCTCTGGGTTACTGGGTCTTGAGGATGGATCACTGGCCAGAGCTTGCACAGTATGCAATTGAGCTACTGGCCTGTCCTGCATCCAGCGTTCTTTCGGAACGTACATTCAGTGCTGCTGGAGGCGTGGTAACCGATCACAGGGTGCGTCTGTCCACTGACTCGGTCGATCGGCTGACCTTCATAAAAATGAATCAGTCTTGGATCACCACCAGCTACCAAGCACCTGATGCTGATGTAACTGAATAATTTTTTTCAGATCCCTTCAAAGACTGCCTATGCTGATGCTGAGTGATTATCCCTGAGTAATTATCCTCTTCCTCCTCAATCATCACGCTGATAGCTTGTAAGAACATTTTTGGTTCTGGGCGCCACCACCAGTGCCTAAGGCACAATTTTTCAGCCCCTGTATAACAGGGGCGTGTAATTACAATTTTTGATGTAATACTTTGCAGCACGGCTCGTTCCTGCATTCCAACTAGAGTGTCTGTGAGGGGTTGCAGTGTTGTGGCACCAGCACCAGTGCCTAAGGCCCAATTTTTCTGCCCCTGTCTAACAGGGGCGTGAAATTACAATTTTTGATGCAATACTTTGCAGCAGTGCTCGTTCCTGCGTTCCAACTAGAGTGTCTGTGAGGGGTTGCAGTGTTGTGGCACCAGCACCAGTGCCTAAGGCCCAATTTTTCTGCCCCTGTCTAACAGGGGCGTGTAATTACAATTTTTGATGCAATACTTTGCAGCAGTGCTCGTTCCTGCGTTCCAACTAGAGTGTCTGTGAGGGGTTGCAGTGTTGTGGCACCAGCACCAGTGCCTAAGGCCCAATTTTTCTGTCCCTGTCTAACAGGGGCGTGTAATTACAATTTTTGATGCAATACTTTGCAGCAGGGCTCGTTCCTGCGTTCCAACTAGAGTGTCTGTGAGGGGTTGCAGTGTTGTGGCACCAGCACCAGTGCCTAAGGCCTAATTTTTCAGCTCCTGTTCAACAGGGGCATGTAATTACAATTCTTGATCTAATATTTCACAGCAGGGCCCTGTGAGGGCTTACAGTGTTTTGGCCACAGCAACACCTAAGGCCCAAATTTCTGCTGAGTATATAGGGCAGGACCCTACTTTCAAACATCTAACTTACAAACGACTCCTACTTGCAAACGGAAGGAGACAACAGGAAGTGAGATGAAATCTACCCATAGGAAGGGAAATTCTCTCATGTAAGAGTTAATATGGGAAAACAATTTCTCCTTTCCACTGATGCTTTCCAATCCTTGTTCCACAAAAAAACCCAAATTTTCAAAAAACATTTTTCATTGGGACAAAAAAGTGAGGTGAAATCTTCTGAAGAGGAGGAAAGACGCAAAACAAATGTCACAGGGGTGATAACCCTTCCCTATGTTTTCCAAAAAGCTTAGAAAAGATTTTTTGGCTGGAGCTAAACACATTAAAAATGTTCAAAATTACAAACAGATTCTACTTAACAACAAACCTACAGTCCCTGTCTTGTTTGCACCGCCTGTATACTGCTGTTCAGAGTATATAGGGACCTTTCCTTATTTTAATTTGGGTGCGGGGTTCCCCTTAATATCCATACAAGACCCAAAGGGCCTGGTAATGGACTGGGGGGTACCCATGCCGTTTGTCTCACTGATTTTCATCCATATTGCCAGGACCCGACATGACATTAAACCCGCAAGCAGTTTTAAATGAGATTTTTTCCTTTAAAAATGACATTTGGTGCAGGGACTGTTCTAAACATGGGAAACACGCGTCACTTTACAGGCATACTATAGACACCCCCCAGGTACGATATTTAAAGGAATATTTCACTTTTTTTTTTTTACTTTAAGCATCATTAAAATCACTGCTCCCGAAAAAACGGCCGTTTTTAAAAGTTTTTTTTGCATTGATACATGTCCCCTGGGGTAGGACCCGGGTCCCCAAACCCTTTTTAGGACAATACCATGCAAATTAGCCTTTAAAATGAGCACTTTTGATTTCGAACGTTCGAGTCCCATAGACGTCAATGGGGTTCTAACGTTCGTGCGAACTTGCGGTCCGTTCGCGGGTTCTGGTGCGAACCGAACCGGGGGGTGTTCGGCTCATCCCTAGTGCCCATCATCAGTGCCCGTCAGTGCCACCTCATCGGTGCCCATTAGTGCCACCGTATCAGTGCCCGTCAGTGCAGCCATATCAGTGCCCGTCATTGAAGAAGAAAACATACTTATTTACAAAAAGTTTTATCAGAAACAAAGAAAAACTTGTTTTTTTTCAAAATTTTCGGTCTTTTTTTATTTGTTGCGCAAAAAATAAAAACCGCAGAGGTGATCAAATACTACCAAAAGAAAGCTCTATTTGTGGGAACAAAATGATAAAAAATTTGTTTGGGTACAGTGTAGCATGACCACGCAATTGTCATTCAAATTGCGACAGCGCTGAAAGCTGAAAATTGGCCTGGGCGGGAAGGTGTCTAAGTGCCTGGTATTGAAGTGGTTAATTTCCCTTTTTTAAATGCACTGTTTCCACTATCAAATGATATTCAATTTGTGTAATACACGGTTAAATGTAACCTTCATTTTACCATGTTTGGAAAACAGATTCAAAATAATTGTGATCACATTGTTTACCATTAGATTCGTTAACCCGGAACATGTTTTGTCTAAAGAACTGGAATTGGCATGGTGTCCTTCCAGCTTATCACTGACCTCTCAGGGACATTCTTTCAGGAGAACACAAAGGAGGGGGTCACATCTGCGTACATGACACACACAAGCAATAGAACTAAAGGTCCCAGCGTTCGCACACACATGAATATATCTCTCTTAAATCGCTTACTTTTAACTCTTTAATAGTTCCCTGCCTAAATTCTGCTTTCCTTATTTTGTTCAGATATCTTTTATATCTAGCTTCTATGATCAGACGGGCAGCCAGAGTGCTCATCCCATCTTCCCTCTCTGACAACATATAAAGTATTTTGTTTTACCTCTCGTTTCTCTGTTTCTGACTTTTACTAGTTGTAGTGCCTGACCCCAAATTCATCCCACAACTTAACATGAAAATGTCCCTTTCTGTCTAGTGTTAATGTCACCCTTGATCCATCCTGCTCACATAGATAACTGTTTCTCTAGCTGTTTACTCTGCATGATTCTTAGTCCCTGTGGACTTTGGTAACCCAGTTACCCATTGTAGATCCCTGTCCACTTTAACCATTAATCTAGGGGCTCAGTATAGGCAGAACCGCACCTTCGGTTCATACATAGCGCTCCTCTTTGCGCTGGGCATTTTTGAGGGTCTCTTAACCTTCATTCCCTTATTCAATTCAATGCCCATAATGACTGCCCAGTCTTCTCTATGTGTGCCTATACCCTCTTACCTCTAAACTACTTTATCTAGCAGATGTACTACATATACCTGTGAACAGCACTATTCTTCCCTTTCTTATCTATAACACTCCGATGGACAATAGACAGTGACAACATAACATATAACCCCCCCAATCAATACAGTTCGATTAAGGGGAGTAAAATAGGTACCCTTTGTCCCGAAAATGCCTTACCGGTCAAGGAAGTCTGATAACTCAAATGTAAGCAAAAGGCTTACCTCAGCCGGCTGATTATCAGAAATTCCCGGATCGTCTCAAGCTCCTCGTTTCGGATACTCAGGGTCACCTGGAATCCCCTCCTAAGGCAAAGCTCGCCATGCTGACTCGGTTAAATTGATGATAGGCAACTCCTATCCTCATATTGATTAGTGGTTCCAAATTATTAATAACTACTGCAGTAGGGAACAGACACAAAAGATACACTCAGCATCTTTCCAAATTACTGTTCTGCTTTATTATGACGCAATTGAAGGTTTTTATGCACATGATTACGTAGGTATCACATTAATATTACAATTGTATGTTTATGGTAATAAGGGGCGTTACATAGGCAGGCTTATTCTAATCAGGACTCGAAAGAATGTAAACATTTACTGAAAACATTATTAGTGCTGTGTGCACAGTGAGAGCAGTGTGCAATACATACAAAATAGAATACAATTATATACAGAACGTACAAATTTCCATTACGTTATACTTCCTGGTCATAGACCTCGCAGTGTACAGGGGATAAAATCTTCATATTTCTTGAGAGATATTGTTAATGAAAATTATTGTCCCATTTGAAGTAATCCAATCATATTCTCAGGGTTCATTATTTTCTTGGTCACCCTGCGCCTAAAAGTGACTCCAGTCACAGTGATCATATCCCCCTTATGTATTTATACGTGGAGATCATATCCCCCCTTATGTATTTATACATTGTGATCAAATCCCCCCTCATGTATTTTTACATGGTGATCATACCCCCTTATGTATTTATACATGGTGATCAAATCCCCCCTCATGTATTTATACATGGAGATCATATCTCCCCTCATGTATTTATACATGGAGATCATATCACCCATATGTATTTATACATGGAAATCATATCCCCCTTATGTATTTATACATGGTTATCATATCCCCCCTTATGTATTTATACATGGAGATCATATCCCCCTTATGTATTTATACATTGTGATCATATCCCCCCGTGACGACACCCAAAGTATGAAAGGGGTTAAAGCCATTTAGGACATTCCATTTCCGAACACAAAGGCAACACTCCAATCAGCTGAACAAGAAACCCGTATGAATAATTCTCCCCCCAAATACCCGACGAAGCTCTGTATTGAGGGTCAAACAGGAATCTCCTTTTATTTGAGATCTCACACAAATATATACAGCAGGATGAAAATACAACCTGTAACCAGAATCCTAATTAACATGAGCTAATTATCTAATCCTTTAGACAGCCCAGGTGACTCAGAGACATGACCTTTAGGACAGACTTCACGTCGCCTAGCTCACCGACTATACAATACACATTATCATAAATATCAACACAGAAATCCTTCATACAATAGCAAGGCTAATTAGCACAAACAACAATGACTGAAAGACTCTTAGAAGCTGTGACAAGTCATACTAGACTAATTTACATTATAGCAGACAACAGACAGAGACAGGTGGCTGGAGTTGACATCAGCATCTCCTAACAGTATTTGTCCCAGCATTATGAATCAGCCACTATTTCTAATATGGCATATACACGGTTCCCAGAGTCTGTGTGTCTTGGGGGGACATGGACCTGAATCCAAAGTAACACCACCTCAGGGGTCCCTAGGCATACAGCTCACAAAGAACATAATTTCCCCAAATGCCAGGGCCCATAATCACAATCACAAGTAGGGATGAGCTTCGAGTTCGAGTCAAACTCATGTTTGACTCGAACATCGGCTATTCGCAAGTTCGCCGAACAGCGAACAACTTGGGGTGTTTGTGGCAAATTCAAATGCCGCGGAATACCCTTTAAAAGTCTATGGGAGAAATCAAAAGTGCTAATTTTAAAGGCTTATATGCAAGTTATGGTCATAAAAAGTGTTTGGGGACCTGGGTCCTGCCCCAGGGGACATGGATCAATGCAAACAAAAGTTTTAAAAACGGATGTTTTTTTCAGGAGCAGTGATTTTAATAATGCTTAAAGTCAAACAATGAAAGTGTAATATTCCTTTAAATTTTGTAGCTGGGGGGTGTCTATAGTATGCCTGTAAAGGGGCAAATGTTTCCCGTGTTTAGAACAGTCTGACAGCAAAATTACATTTCAAAGGAAAAAAGTCATTTAAAACTACTTGCGGCTATTGCATTGCCGGTCCGACAATACACATAAAAGTTCATTGATAAAAACGGCATGGGAATTCCCCACAGGGGAACCCCAAACCAAAATTTAAAAAAAAATGACGTGGGGGTCCCCCTAAAATCCATACCAGGCCCTTCAGGTCTGGTATGGATATTAAGGGGAACCCCGGCCAAAATTTTAAAAAAAAATGACGTGGGGGTCCCCCTAAATTCCATACCAGACCCTTATCTGAGCACACAACCTGGCAGGCCGCAGGAAAAGAGGGGGGCACGAGAGAGCGCCCCCCTCCTGAACCTTACCAGGCCACATGCCCTCAACATTTGGAGGGTGCTTTGGGGTAGCCCCCCAAACACCTTGTCCCCATGTTGATGAGGACAAGCGCCTCATCCCCACAACCCTGGCCGGTGGTTGTGGGGGTCTGCGGGCGGGGGGCATGGGGGCATGTGTGCGGAGCAGCCCGAGGAGAAGAAGATAGAAGATGCCGCGGAGGAGATGCTGGATGAGAACACCGGAGGAAGAACCAGAAGAGCCAGAAGAACCAGAAGAAGAAGATGATGAAGGAAGATAGAAGAAAGAAGAAGCATTTAAATAAAGGAATTGTCAAAAACTGTCTCTTGTCATTTTTAACATTTTTGACAGTTTTTTAGTGAAATGGTAGGGGGGTGCTTACCATTTCACCCAGGGGGGGCCGGGATCTGGCTGTCCCCTTGTTAAAGGGGGCTTCCAGATTCAGATAAGCCCCCCACCCGCAGACCCCCACAACCGCCAGGGTTGTGGGGATGAGGCCCTTGTCCTCATCAACATGGGGACAAGGTGTTTTGGGGGGCCTGGTACAGTTCAGGAGGGGGGCACTCTCTTGTCCCCCCTCTTTTCCTGCGGCCTGCCAGGTTGCGTGCTCAGATAAGGGTCTGGTATGAATTTTTGGGGGGACCCCACGCTGTTTTTTTTTAAATTTTGGCGTGGGGTTCCCCTTAAAATCCATACCAGACCTGAAGGGTCTGGTATGGAATTTAGGGGGACCCCCACATCATTTTTTTTTTATTTTGGCTGGGGTTCCCCTTAATATCCATACCAGACCTGAAGGGCCTGGTATGGAATTTAGGGGGACCCCATGCCATTTTTTTAAAAAATTTGGTTCGGGGTTCCCCTGTGGGGAATTCCCATGCCGTTTTTATCAATGAACTATTATGTGTATTGTCGGACCGGCAATGCAATAGCCGCGAGTAGTTTTAAATGACTTTTTTTCTTTGAAATGTCATTTTGCTGTCAGACTGTTCTAAACACGGGAAACATGCGCCCCTTTACAGGCATACTATAGACACCCCCCAGCTACGAAATTTAAAGGGGTATTACACTTTTATTGTTTGACTTTAAGCATTTTTAAAATCACTGATCCTTTTGCATTGATCCATATCCCCTGGGGCAGGACCCAGGTCCCTAAACACTTTTTATGACAATAACTTGCATATAAGCCTTTAAAATTAGCACTTTTGATTATTCATGTTCGTGTCCCAAAGACTTTAACGGTGTTCGTGTGTTCGAACAAACTTTTTTCCTGTTCGCATGTTCTGGTGCTCATCCCTAATCACAAGGCAAGAGGCTAGCATTCAGTCCTCTCCAAAAGTCTCTGTCCCGGTCTGTCACATTTCTCTCCCATCAAAATTCGACTAACAAGCTCCCAGGCCTCCACTTGGTCTGGACATGCATTAGTCAGGCAGAGTGAACTCACAGTCAGTCCGCATGATCTCCAATCTTGGCTGCAAGGAGTAGTTGAGCTCAATAGGTGTGGGGCAGAGGTCATTGACTCTGTCTGACTGCCAGCGCTTCAGCTGGGGGGTTTTTAACATTCCGGGGGTCAGTCTGCTGCTGGGCAGAGGGGCCGATCGCCCCAGCTGCCTGAAGCTGTAGAAACATTGTAGGTGTTAGGCAGAGGCCAGCGGCACTCTGCCCTGTTGCCAGTGATTCAGCTGGGAGTAGCAGCTTTACTACATCAGCTTGTTGCTGGAAAGAGGGGTCAACTGCCCCGCCTCCCTGTAACTCCACAGTTGTTGCCGGTGCTGGGCAGAGGTTGGTAGCACTCTGCCCTGTTGCCAGCACTTCTGCTGGGGACTCCACAACCTCCGCTTTGGCTAACCGTTGGGGCAGGAGCCTGGCTTCCTCCACTCCCAAACTGTGTTGCTGCCATTGGGGAGGTGTCATAAAAAGGTTTACCCATTGGTGGTGCTATCGGTCTCTTGGATCGCAGTACCAGTGTCCACCAGCGGGTGTCTTCCAACACCTAGGACCTGTAATAAGAGGACTCACCTGCTGGTGGCACTGTTGCATCCTTGGGCCGTAGTACTGGTGTCCACCAGCGGGTGTATTCCGGCAGTGTGGAGCAGACAGCACCCTTTGCGCTCAGGTGTAACATGAGGTCAATTACTGCAGCCTTAATAATACCCGGAAAGCCCTCACATGCTTGCCTTGGTATCTTTCTTCCTGTGCCCTGACCTCGCTACTTGTATCCTGACCTTGAGCCTGTTTCTGATCTGATCCGATCCCTATCCCGAACCCATCCTGGACCTGTCCCTCCTGTGCCCTGTTCTCCTTGTATCCCTGCCCTGCAGCCTATCCATCCATCCTCTCCCTGTCCTGTTGGTTTCCCATCCTTACCCATCTGCTGACCGCTCTGTGTATGACCTCGGCCTGGCTTGTTTACGATTCCGGTATCTCCAGTTATTTGTATATATTATTTGTAGTTTGTGGGTCTGTGGTTGGTTTTGCACTGTTTACATTTCACGTATTTGTCACCTATTTAATAAACACCCTTATTTTTCACTTACATTTCTGGTTTCCTCTGTGCAGTCCACACAGTCTGGTCTACTAAATTTCATGACAGTATACCAAGGCCATCCCTGACTAGACGTGGCTGCATTGAAGAACCATCCTGGTTGTTAGTTTTGCTAATTTTTTTTTTATTTCAATACTTTTTATTGTTTTCAACATTGACATACAATTGAGCTCATTCACATATACAAATAAAAACAAGTATCCAACAATCCTTAACCGTTTTCGTTAATATATGCATTACTGATATTTTCATTTTTTTGTTTAACTATTGCCCCTTTCCCTCCCCTCACCCTTCTCATAGGACCATATATGGAGTGAGACTGATTTATATTATGCCTTAGTTACAACAGTTGTTCGAGGCTATTTTAGTTTTCTTTCCTTTCTTCCTTCCCCTTATGTTTCTCTCAATTTAGCTAAACCTTCCTCTGACACTTATACAGAATTTATAAAGGACTAGCCATCCTTTGAAGCCAGGGCTTCCATATCTTAACAAACTTGCTGTAGTTACCTCTTCTGATAAAAGTTGTCTTTTCCTTCCATACCAATGCATCTATAGTCCTAACCCATTCTTCCGGAGTTGGGGGTACAGTTGACAGCCAGGATTGTGCTATTAATTTCCTTGCTTGATACAGGCACCTTACCGTAGCAGTAATTATACTATTGTTCCCAAGATTTTCCCTAATATAGCCCAGAACACATACTTTGGCCTCCAGCTCTAGTTTAATCTTAAACCTGGTATTAATAATTTTTAAAATCTGGCCAATATCTGACTAATTTTGGACATCTCCACATAACGTTTATAAGATCCCCCATCCCCCGACATCTGGGACACTTGTCGTCCAATCTACGGCTGAACATAAACAGTTTCTTAGGAGTAAAGTAAGCTCTGTGTAACAGCAAGAGATGTGAAGTTTGTTGCGAAGGAGAGACCGACACCAGTGGGCCGAATTCCAAAATCCTTTTCCACTGATCCTCTGCTATCTCCCCACATCAGCCTCCCATCTTTCCCTGGTACCAGAGGACGTTTCCAGCGTATTAATTCTGTCTATTATTTGTCCATATGTCACTGATATTAAACCTTTGGTGATGTCTGCCCTAACTATTTTATTGAGAAGCGGTATCTTGCACCATTCCAATGGACAGTCCCGGAACTGACTGTCCAAGGCGTGTCTGATCTGTAAGTAGCTGTAGAATGTTTTGTTTGGGATTACATATTTTTGTCTCAACTCAGCAAAGGATTTTAAAATATTACCTTCAAACAGTTGTATCAACCTGTGTATTCCATGGCTTTCCCATCTTATTTTTTTCTATAGTTAATAGTTCCTTCAGATGCTTATTGTGCCAGATGGGTGAAAATTCAATAACTCCCCTATACCCCATAGTTCTCTTAACTGTCTGCCAAACTTTAGTAACTAATTTATGTGTTGGCAGCTTGCACTGTAGCGAACCTGCCTCTAATGCTTCCACCAGAGATTTTGCTAATATTGATTTCAATGAAATCATTTATTATTCTCTGCTGGCAGAAGAGGATGGTGAATATTGTCGCCAGGTTTTAAAAGAGTGGACTAGTGACCAGCTGATGGAAACTATCCGATCAGCTCCTTCCCTAGTGGATCAGGGGTATATGTCATTTGAAGATGTTCAGCCCCTGATCCAGTTATGTGCAAAACCAGCCCTGTCATGCATTCCCGAAGGAAGCAATGATTTTTCTCCCCCCTTCAATTATGGCCAAGTTGAATCCCTGGTATGGTTATTAGAAGATGATCCAGCCTTTTTTATGGAACATTTTTCCGCTTGCTCACAGCAGGTGTTGTCTGATTACATCCATTCAGTACAATCCCTGGCTAGTCAGGCCGGGTGTAAATCAGCATTTGTTCAACCTGTGCTACAGACATGGTCAGATCTCCTGCACTTAGCTAAGCCTCAACATTCCAGCCCTGCCATTAATCACCTGCCTTCCCAAAAATCTATCTCCCCGTCACCTATGGCAACCTCAGCTACAGCCCAGTTTACTCAGCTTCCTACCAAATACTACTACCCAGTCTCCAAGTGTAGCACCTATCCTGCCTTTAATCCACCTGCCTCTTCTCCACCACCTGTAACAACCCCACAAAACCCTCCTCCAGCCACTGTTCCTTGATCTTCCTTTTGCCAAGCTACATACTTTTCTTACGACCCTGCACCTACGTACAAAGCTGCAGTGGCTAAACCAAAAAAGAAACGAAAGTTCTTCCCGACCCACACCATCCTGCCAGTAACCCAACCTGCCTCCACACCAACCAACCTGTTCCAGCCTGCGTTCATGCCAGTTGAACTTGATGACCCACCTAAACCTGCCAACCCAGTGCCTGCTATCCAGTCTGATGTGCCTGCCTTCCAGCCTGATGTGCCTGTCTTCCAGCCTGAGGTACCTACCTTCCAGTCTAATGTGCCCACTTTCCAGTCTGATGTTTTTATGCCTGCCTTCCAGCCCAAAGTCTCAGTGCCTGCCTTCCAGCCTGATATGCCTGCCTTCCAGCCTGATGGGCCTACCTTCCAGTCAGATGTGTCCACTTTCCAGTCTGATGTCTTGATGCCTGCCTTCCAACCCGAAGTCTCGGTGCCTGCCTTCCAGCCTGATGTGCCTGCCTTCCAGCCTGATGTTCCCGCTTTCCAGCCTGATGTTCCCACTTTCCAGTCTGATGTGCCCACCTTCCAGCCTGATGTCTCGATGCTTGTTGTCCAGCCGGATGTCTTGGTGCTTGCCTTCCAGCCCGAAGTCTCGGTGCTCGCTTTCCAGTCTGATGTGCCTGCTTTCCACCCTGATGTCTCGATTCTTGCCTTCCAGACTGATGTCTCGGTGCCTGCCTTCCAGCCGGATGTCTCGGTGTCTGCTTTCCAGCTTGATGTCTCCACTTTCCAGTCTGATGTGCCCGCTTTCCAGTCTGATGTGCCCGATTTCTCGATGCCTGATGTCTCGATGCTTGCCTTGCAGCCGGATGTCTCGGTGCCTGCCTTCCAGCCAGATGTCTCGGTGCCTGCCTTCCAGCTTGATGTCTCAGTGCCTGCCTTCCAGCTTGATGTCTCCACTTCCCAGTCTGATGTGCCGCTTTCCAATCTGATGTGCTCGCTTTCCAGTCTGATGTGCTCGCTTTCCAGTCTGATGTGCCCGCTTTCCAGTCTGATGTCCTGATGTCTGCCTTCCAGCCCGAAGCCTTGGTGCCTGCCTTCCCGTCTGATGTGCCCGCTTTCCTGTCTGATGTGCCAGCTTTCCAGTCTGATGTGCCCGCTTTCCAGTCTGATGTGCCCACCTTCCAACCTGATGTCTTGGTGCTTGCCTTCCAGCTGGATGTCTCCACTTCCCCATCTGATGTGCCCGCTTCTCAGTCTGATGTCTCATTGCCTGCCTTCCAGCCTGATGTCTCAATGCCTGCCTTCCAGCCTGGTGTCTCATTGCCTGCTTTCCAGCCGGATGTCTTGATATTGATGTCTCAGCCTGAAGTTTTGGTAACCGTGTGTCAGCCTGAAGTTTTGGTGCCTGTGTGTCAGCCTGAAGTTTTGGTGCCCGTGTGTCAGCCTGAAGTTTTGGTGCCCATGTGTCTGCCTGAAGTTTCAGTGCCCGTGTCTCAGCCTGAAGTTTCGGTGCCCGTTTCCCAGTCTGCTGAGCTGGTGCCCGTTACCCAGTCTGCTGAGCTAGTGCCCGTTACCCAGTCTGCTGAGCCAGTGCCTGTTACCCAGTCTGCTGAGCTAGTGCCCGTTACCCAGTCTGCTGAGCCGGTGCCCGTTACCCAGTCTGCTGAGCCGGTGCCCATTACCCAGTCTGCTGAGCCAGTGCCTGTTACCCAGTCTACTAAATCGGAGTCCGTCACCCAGTCTACTAAATCGGAGTCCGTCACTCGGCCTGTTAAGCCAGTACCCGTTATTCAGCTTGCCAGACCAGTGCCCGGTGTCCAGCTTGCTGGGCCGGGGCCCGTTACCCAGCCTGACGAGCCAGTGCCTTTGATCCAGCTTGCCCTTACGGTGCTCGATGTTCAGCCTAATGTTCCAGAGCCTGCTGCCCAGCTCGACGACCCAGAGCTTGCTGCCCAGCTCGATGACCCAGAGCCTGCTGCCCAGCTCGACGACCCGGAGCCTGCTGCCCAGCTTGACGACCCGGAGCCTGCTGCCCAGCTCAATGACCCAGAGCCTGCTGTCTGCTCTGATGTGCCTGCTGTCTGCTCTGATGTGCCTGCTGTCTGCTCTGATGTGCCCGCTGTCTGCTCTGATGTGCCTGCTGTCCGCTCTGATGTGCCCGCTGTCCGGTTTGATGTATTTGCTGCCCAGTCTAAAGTGCCTGATGCCCAGCCTGAAGTACCCGATGCCCAGCCTGATGTGCCCTCATCTGTTGTTCGGTTTGAGGCCTTAAACTTTGGACAATTTCATCTAGTTGGAGCGACCGGAGGCCGCTCCTTTGAGGGGGGTATTGTCATGAAAAGGTTTACCAGTTGGTGGCGCTATCGGTCTCTTGGATTGCAGTACCAGTTTCCACCAGCGGGTGTCTTCCAACACCTAGGACCTGTAATAAGAGGACTCACCTGCTGGTGGCACTGTTGCATCCTTGGGCCGTAGTACCGGTGTCCACCAGCGGGTGTACTCTGGCAGTGTGGAGCAGACAGCACCCTCTGCGCTCAGGTGTAACATGAGGTCAATTACTGCAGCCTTATAAATACCCGGTAAGCCCTCACATGCTTGCCTTGGTATCTTTCTCCCTGTGCCCTGACCTTGCTGCTTGTATCCTGACCTTCAGCCTGTTCCTGATCTGATCCGATCCCTATCCCAAACCCATCCTGGACCTGTCCCTCCTGTGCCCTGTTCTCCTTGTATCCCTGCCCTGCAGCCTATCCATCCATCCTCTCCTTGTCCTGTTGGTTTCCCATCCTTACCATCTGCTGACCTCCCTGTCTATGACCCCGGCCTGGCTTGTTTACGATTCCGGTATCTCCAGTTATTCGTATATATTTGTAGTTGGTCTGTGGTTGGTTTTGCGCTGTTTATATTTCACATATTTGTCACCTATTTAACTGCTTGCTGACCGCCGGCCGTCAATTAACGGCCAGGCGGCGCAGCTCTCGTGGCGGGCGGGCATCATATGACGTCCTCACTTTCCCAGCCCACCAGGGGGCGCACGCGTGTGCCGCCGACAGCGATCGAGCACGCCCGCCGTGTCACTGGGCACCCGGTGCGCACAGTTAACCCCTCGATCACCACCTAGTGTTAACCCCTTCCCTGCCTGTCACATTTATACAGTAATCAATGCATTTTTATAGCACGGATCGCTGTATAGATGTGAATGGTCCCAAATATGTGTCAAAAGTGTCCGATATGTACGCTGCAATATCGCAGTCACAATAAAAATCGCAGATCGCTGCCATTACTAGTAAGAAAAAAAAAATGTTATAAATCTATCCCCTATTTTGTAGACGCTATAACTTTTGCGCAAACCAAACCTGATACTGGTCCTCTGTGCTTTATCCGCATCTCTCGCAACCTCCTTTGGAATTCCTCTTCCATGATGACGTATCTGTTCCTATCCTCTCCTGTTATCTGAATTCCATTGGCCTGTGTCCTCTTCTAGCTGTCCTTCTTGGCTGTGGGAATGATCCTGCTGCTTGCCACGAGTTGTAACGACACCACAAGTATGAAAGGGGTTAAAGTCGTTTAGGACATTCAATTTCTGAACACAAAGGCTGCTACCGAACACTCCAATCAGCCGAACAAGAAACCCATACGAATAATTCTCCCCCAAATACGAGACGAGGCTCTGTATTGAGGGTCAAACAGGAATCTGACTCTTTATTTTGAGATCTCACACAAATATATACAGCAGGATAAAAATACAACCTGTAACCAGAAACCTAATTAACATAAGCTAATTATCTAATCCTTTAGACAGCCTAGGTGACTCAGAGACATGACCTTTAGGACAGACTTGTTGTCACCGAGCTTGACACAGTAGATTATACATTATCATAAGTATAACACAGGACACCTTCACACAATAGCAGGAGCTCCAGCAGGAGTCGGCCTGTCTCCTACGTTGTACAGAGGCCAATGTGATCAGCTCTCTCAACTAACATGTTGAGTTCAGAATCAAACAAACCAAGAATAGTCCTTACATATATCCTGGGAGATATTGTGGATAAATATTACTGTACCATTTTAAGTAATCCAAGATTTATTTTATCAGTCACTATTTCTAATATGGCACATACAAGGTTCCCAGAGTCTGTGTGTCTTGGGGGACATGGACCTGAATCTAAAGTAACACCACCTCAAGGTTCCCCAGGCATACAGCTCACAAAGAGCACCGTTCCCCAAATGCCAGGGCCCATAATCAGTAGGCAAGAGGCCAGCACTCAGTCCCCTAAAAAGCCTCTGTCCCGGGTGAGTCTGTCACAGTGATCTTATCCCCCTTATGTATTATACATGGTGATCAAATCCCCCCTTAATCTCCTTTTCTCAAGAGTGAATGAATGCAGTTCCTCTAATCTTTCCTCATAGCTGAGCTACTCCATGCCTCTTATCAGAAGCTGTTCAGAAGACATCACATCCAAGAAAAACAAATGAAAGGCGCGCACACCTAGTGCATTACCAGAGATAATTTAATAATAAGACAATTATGTATAAAAGTGGGTACTCACGAAATGCAACTGACAAAAGGCCATAAACACAGTGCATGGACATGCACAGAACATGGGATACAGCTAACGCATTTCTGGGGCACACCCCCTGCCTCAGAGCTAGGCTGAAATGCGTTAGCTGTACCCCATGTTCTGTACATGTCCATGCACTGTGTTTATGGCATTTTGTCAGTTGCATTTTTGTGAGTACCCACTTTTATACAAAAATGCCTTATTAAATTATCTCTGGTAATGCACTAGGTGTGCGCGCCTTCCATTTTTTGTTTTTCTTGTAGTTCCTTTCGGATTAACCCATCTGAGGAAGGCAGCATCCACCTAGTTTTGGGATACCATATATACCTTTCACACCACCATTTTATCTGACATCTGTTACTCCATACCTTGGAAGACCTATTAGCGCTGGAAGTGACTGTGTTTTTTGTAAGACATCACATCCACCTGTTTGTTTGTGAGAGGGCCAATTGCCTATCTTTTATCTGCACTCTTGTCACGGTATCACTGGGACACTTTGCATCACAGCTGAACACAGTGCTTAAACGCTTTAACTTTACTCTCTACAAGGAACTTAGTACATCTCACTACACCCAATCGGATTACAAATAACGAGCTCCAACGTACCAATGAAGAACATTACATCTGCAATAGGAATGAGCCGAACACCCCCCTGTTCGGTTCGCAACTGAACATGCGAACAGGAAAAAAGTTTGTTCGAACACGCGAACACCGTTAAAGTCTGTGGGACACGAACATGAATAATCAAAAGTGCTAATTTATAGGCTAATATGCAAGTTATTGTCATAAAAAGTGTTTGGGGACCTGGGTCCTGCCCCAGGGGACATGGATCAATGCAAAAAAAAGTTTTAAAAATGGCCGTTTTTTCAGGAGCAGTGATTTTAATAATGCTTAAAGTCAAACAATAAAAGTGTAATATCCCTTTAAATTTCGTACCTGGGGGGTGTCTATAGTATGCCTGTAAAGGGGCGCATGTTTCCTGTGTTTAGAACAGTCTGACAGCAAAATGACATTTTGAAGGAAAAAACTAATTTAAAACTACCCGCGGCTATTGCATTGCCGACAATACACATAGAAGTTCATTGATAAAAACGGCATGGGAATTCCCCAAAGGGGAACCCCGAACCAAAATTTAAAAAAAAAATGAAGTGGGAGTCCCCCTAAATTCCATACCAGGCCCTTCAGGTCTGGTATGGATATTAAGGGGAACCCCGGCCAAAATTTAAAAAAAAAATGACGTGGGGTTCCCCCTAAATTCCATACCAGACCCTTCAGGTCTGGTATGGATTTTAAGGGGAACCCCGCGCCAAAAAAAAAAAAAAAAAACGGCGTGGGGTCCCCCCAAACATCCATACCAGACCCTTATCCGAGCACCCAACCTGGCAGGCCGCAGGAAAAGAGGGGGGGACGAGAGTGCGCCCCCCCCCCTCCTGAACCGTACCAGGCCACATGCCCTCAACATTGGGAGGGTGCTTTGGGGTAGCCCCCAAAACACCTTATCCCCATGTTGATGAGGACAAGGGCCTCATCCCCACAACCCTGGCCGGTGGTTGTGGGGGTCTGCAGGCAGGGGGCTTATCGGAATCTGGAAGCCCCCTTTAACAAGGGGACCCCCAGATACCGCCCCCCCTGTGTGAAATGGTAAGGGGGTACAAAAGTACCCCTACCATTTCACTAAAAAACTGTCAAAAATGTTAAAAATGACAAGAGACAGTTTTTGACAATTCCTTTATTTAAATACTTCTTCTTTCTTCTATCTTCCTTCATCTTCTGGTTCTTCTGGTTCTTCTGGCTCTTCTGGTTCTTCCTCCGGCGTTCTCGTCCAGCATCTCCTCCGCGGCGTCTTCTATCTTCTTCTCCTCGGGCCGCTCTGCACCCATGGCATGGGGGGAGGCTCCCGCTCTTCTCTTCATCTTCTTCTCTTGTTCTTTTCTTCTCTTCTTCTCTTCTTCATTTTCTTCTCCGGGCCGCTCCGCACCCATGCTGGCATGGAGGGAGGCTCCCGCTGTGTGACGGCGCTCCTCGTCTGACAGTTCTTAAATAACAGGGGGCGGGGCCACCCGGTGACCCCGCCCCCCTCTGACGCACGGGACATGATGGGACTTCCCTGTGGCATTCCCCGTGACGTCACAGGGAAGTCCCGACAAGTCACCGTGCGTCCGAGGGGGGCGGGGTCACCGGGTGGCCCCGCCCCCCATTATTTAAGAACTGTCAGACGAGGAGCGCCGTCATACAGCGGGAGCCTCCCTCCATGCCAGCATGGGTGCGGAGCGTCCCGGAAAAGAAAATGAAGAAGAGAAGAAGAGAAGAAAAGAAGAAGATGAAGAAGAAGAGAAGAGCGGGAGCCTCCCCCCATGCCATGGGTGCAGAGCGGCCCGAGGAGAAGAAGATAGAAGACGCCGCAGAGGAGATGCTGGACGAGAACGCCGGAGGAAGAACCAGAAGAGTCAGAAGAACCAGAAGAACCAGAAGATGAAGGAAGATAGAAGAAAGAAGAAGTATTTAAATAAAGGAATTGTCAAAAACTGTTTCTTGTCATGTTTAACATTTTTGACAGTTTTTTAGTGAAATGGTAGGGGTAAGTACCCCCTTACCATTTCACACAGGGGGGGGGGCCGGGATCTGGGGGTCCCCTTGTTAAAGGGGGCTTCCAGATTCCGATAAGCCCCCCGCCCGCAGACCCCCACAACCACCGGCCAGGGTTGTGGGGATGAGGCCCTTGTCCTCATCAACATGTGGACAAGGTATATTGGGGGGCTACCCCAAAGCACCCTCCCAATGTTGAGGGCATGTGGCCTGGTACGGTTCAGGAGGGGGGGGCCGCACTCTCGTCCCCCCTCTTTTCCTGCGGCCTGCCAGGTTGCGTGCTCGGATAAGGGTCTGGTATGGAATTTAGGGGGAGCCCCACGTCATTTTTTTTTAAAAATTTTGGCCGGGGTTCCCCTTAATATCTATATCAGACCTGAAGGGCCTGGTATGGAATTTAGGGGGAATCACACGTCATTTTTTTTTTTAATTTTGGTTCGGGGTTCCCCTTTGGGGAATTCCCATGCCGTTTTTATCAATGAACTTCTATGTGTATTGTCGGCAATGCAATAGCCGCGGGTAGTTTTAAATGAGTTTTTTCCTTCAAAATGTCATTTTGCTGTCAGACTGTTCTAAACACAGGAAACATGCGCCCCTTTACAGGCATACTATAGACACCCCCCAGGTATGAAATTTAAAGGGATATTACACTTTTATTGTTTGACTTTAAGCATTATTAAAATCACTGCTCCTGAAAAAACGGCCGTTTTTAAAACTTTTTTTTGCATTGATCCATGTCCCCTGGGGCAGGACCCAGGTCCCCAAACACTTTTTATGACAATAACTTGCATATTAGCCTTTAAAATTAGCACTTTTGATTTCTCCCATAGACTTTTAAAGGGTGTTCCGCGGCATTCGAATTTGCTGAGAACACCCCAAATTGTTCGCTGTTCGGCGAACTTGCAAACAGCCAATGTTCGAGTCGAACATGAGTTCGACTCGAACTCGAAGCTCATCCCTAATCTGCAATGAGGACATTAATGCTAGAGTAACACAAGGGCCATTATCCCATCACCCCTAGGCCTGAGCTCTCATTACTAGAGTAGTTGTAGTTCTGCCAGGTTACCCCCTTTAGTGAGCCAGTCTAGTCTGTTTAAGTTTTATTCATCTATAGGGGGAAAGTATTACCTCTTAAAGGAAGGAAGTGTTTATAACGTGCAGTGTATTTGTTATTACCTTGTTTTGACTTTCGGAGGAATACTTTTGTTGGGCTGGTGCTGTCAGCCTAAAGCGCAGCAGATTTATTCCCTCCTTGTTGTTATTGTTGTGGACATTTTTATTAATGTATGTTGTCAGATGCGAGGGTATTCACACATACAGATGTCAGTGGAAGACCCTTGGTTGCGGAAACCTTCCCGTGGACACAGGAGATCTGTTTGCCCTTTAAGGGATGTTCGTTTATGCCTCACGAAGAGACTGGCCACCTCATGGCAACTGCATCCATGCTCCTAGCAAACAGATAAGTGTATATGGGAACCATAGCATAAACATACTAAATTATGTCTCGCTGAGCAATGGTAGAGTATGGTTCGCATCAATGGTAGCGGTGGGAATGTGCACACGGTTGTTATCAGAGCCCTATTTGTAGTGTTCATAATGTGAGGCACATTGTGTCTCAATAGGAAACTGCCCACATGGCTTTGCACATGACCTCACTACTGGAATTCTTTTTGAATATATACATGTGTCTGATTGGTTCTTTGGAAGGAATACAAGTGTCTGATTGGATGATTGTGAAGCCAGCTCCTCCCTTTGTTATTCATGTTTTACACTATAAATAAAGGCAGCAAGTCCTATTCAGGAGGATTTGGCTAATCTCAACGTAATACCAGCATCTGTCTGTGTTACTTGGAGATATAAAAGCGCGCTTTCCCGGCATTATACAAAAGAGCTATAACTGTGCTTTTCAGCGCAACAGAATTGTTTGCCTATAGGAGAAACTTATAAAATATTCCACGACAGATGGTGGGCCAGTGAGGAAGCCAACATAACTTCCTAATTCAGCGCACCCCGAGACGGAAAAGGCATCCGTAACCAGAACTAGCAAAATGCCAGCCCATGATAAGACAACCATACTTCAAGTTTTTTAAACATGTTTGCTGTTCTGTGTTCGGGATCTTGATTCTCTGTCCGCTGTATGGGGTAAGTTCTGCTAGGCAAAGAACCTTTTGTTTTTTTGTCGCTTTCTGTATAATGGCGGGACTTTAATTGTGGGTTATATTTTTGTCATTGTAAGTAGGTCTAATAATTGGGAGGGTACCTATATGTAAATCCTCTATAGAAGTGGTCATCAACCCTGTCCTCAGGGCCCACTAACAGGCCAGGTTTGCAAGATAACTGAAATACATCACAGGTGATATAATTTGCTGCTCAGTGATTGTAGTATTCTAGTCTGCATCTCCCCAAGGTAATACATAAAATCTGGCCGTTTAGTGGGCCCTGAGGACAGGGTTGGTGACCACTGCTCTAAAGGGTCTCATTTAATACAACCTAAAATGTTTGTGTAAGTAACTATATGCTGTATGTGTATAAGTTTGCAGGCTGACACCATGTTTTAAAATGGTTGCCGCATAGTCAAGTGGCCATGTGGCTGTGGGGGGAAGGATGACCATGCATTTCTGGGACTTGTTTTCACAAAGAGACCTGTTTGTTGAAAGGGCTAAGCCCTGTGAGTGGTCTCTGGGATGCAGGGCTATAGAGTTAATATCATCAATAATAGCATGGGGGAGCTCCATTGTTTTGAGCTTCCAAAAAATCAAGCATGCAACCAGTATTGCTGATGGTCCTGTGTATCTGTCGACCTTCCAACTTTCAGAGCTAAGTATTGTTTGTATTTGGGAACATGAGTGTATGTTTAAGTCGTGTTATTTTGTGTTTTATGTAACTTTGGCGTTTTTGGATATATTGTTTAGGTAAATAACCTATATTTTAGTCCACCTATAGGCTCTAATTGATGTAGCCTAAAGTGTTTGTCTGCAGTTTAGTTGTTCATTTGGCATCTCAATCTGTGTTTTTGCGGGGATAAATTTTGGTTTTCTAGTGAGGAAATCTTGGTTTGTGCTGGTTTTGGTGGGATCAGCGACTGAATTTCTATTGTTAATGCTTCCATTTTGTTGTAGTCTGGATTTCATCCACCATTTTTCCATGGTCTGATTTTCGTTGGCCATTTTGTTGTAGTCTGGATTTCATCCACCATTTTGCCGTGGACCAAGTTTCAATTGTTGTAACTGCCATTTCGTTTCTGCTGTGTTTTGTTTCTGGGTGGAATTTCTCTGCTTTTGGGCCACGTTTCAGCACTTAGTGAAATTAAGTCATCTTTTTGCAGGAGTTTCAGTTTTTGGATTTGGTTGGATTGTTGTTGTGCGGTATTTCAGTCTCAAGTGAAAGTGGTCTGACTGGCCAGGGGATACAGGAGTCGAGCGGGATTTCCTCCCATTTGCAATATGGGGGGTTTATTTTACCCTTTCCTGGTCAAAAGGCTTTTAGAGATGTTGAAGTTTCCTATAATATGCTATAAAGTCAAGAGAAGTATGTGTTGCCATAACTATTTTTTAGTGTCTTGATAGACATAATATGAAGGTAGATATATTTTTTGAGACCATTTGTTTTCAGGGAAGCCAGGCTTCCCCGCAACCCTCCCCCTTCCTGTCCATTGATATGTAAATAAACCATTTGGATAGGTTTTCAGAGCTGAGCAGAGAACAGGAAGTTCTCTGCAGGATGTGATGTATCAACAGGAAGTTGGTGGGAGGGGCTTGGGGTGTTTTGAAACAAGCATGTGGACACAAAGGGACTTGTGTTTGGAAGGATGATGAAAATCACTTTTGTTTTTAAATTTAATTCCAGTTGTTTTGCAGAGTTTTATACTGTAATTCAGTTTTGGGTAGGGAGTAAACACTGTGAGTAAATGGGAGGCAATCCCATTATTGTTGTAACATCTAGATACAGATAGAAAGAAGCCATAATATTGTTTTGAATAGCGAAGGATCTCATTGTGTTCTGTGGTTGTCTGACGAACGCGTTTATAGGGCTGTATAACGTGAGACCGGTCAGGCCGTGTAGAATAATAGGAAATCCGGAGCACGATTGTATTAGCATAAACATGAGGAGTAGTTTCTAGCAGCCCGGTCAGGCCATGTAGGATAATCAGAATTCTGGGGGCCAGTTATAGTGATAAAGGCGCAAACAATAACAGCTCCGAAAGTAAAGGGCAAGGTTCTCTGGACACAGAGTCCGCCAAAAAAAGCATTTTGAATCGTCATGCGTTGGAGGAAAAAAAATGAGGCTCCCCACCAGTCAGACAGCTGCACCACAAATGAGGTCTGGGTTTGGGGCTCTGGACATGACACCCCTTAAAGATTGGCATATATGGTCAGAGGGTACAGTAAGGTGTACTCCTTTGGAAGGTACTTTTGATGTCTGAAGGTACGAGACCCCAGAATAAAAATACCTTGGAAGTAGCTTGGCTGTGGCTTCAGAAATCTCTAATGATGAGTGGGTTGGATGTGTAGTACATGCTTGTGTGGTTAAAGCTCTCCTGCCTGTTTTTTTAACTTTGTGTGGCTGGCCCATGCAAGGTTCGAAGTTGCTCTTGTGTTTTTCCCATTGTAATTTTTTTCTATTGCTAAAAGAGTGAAGGCAGCATTCCTTCTTGTTTTTTTTTTTTTATTTTTGTTTTGAAAACTATGAAATATCCCCCTGACATTTGTATCTAAATGTGTGTCTCATGTTTTAGTCTTCTCATTGTTTGTATGTAGTAATATGAATATGTTAGAACCCACCGCGGTGGCCCTCCTTCGCGTCACGGCCATTGTATTTTTGTAGGAACGTGAAACTTATGCCCTGTACACACGGTCGGACATTGATCGGACATTCCGACAACAAAATCCATGGATTTTTTCCGACGGATGTTGGCTCAAACTTGTCTTGCATACACACGGTCACACAAAGTTGTCGGAAAATCTGACCATTCTGAACGTGGTGACGTAAAACACGTAGGTCGGGACTATAAACGGGGCAGTAGCCAATAGCTTTCATTCCTTAATTTATTCTGAGCATGCGTAGCACTTTGTGTGTCGGATTTGTGTACACACGATCGGAATTTCCGACAACGGATTTTGTTGTCGGAAAATTTTATAGCAATCTCTCAAACTTTGTGTGTTGGAAATTCCTATGGAAAATGTGTGATGGAGCCTACACACGGTCTGAATTTCAGACAACAAGGTCCTATCACACATTTTCCATTGGAAAATCCGACCATGTGTACAGGGCATAAGAGTTACAGAGGGTTTTGTTGTTGTCGGTTTTAAGGAATGTCAGTGATCATTTACCAATGTACAGGAATGTTGTATTGTTTGCCATTCTTTGCAGGTTAAAGATAAAGGATAGAGTAATAGCTTTTGTTTATAAGTTTATCATTTACAGGTTCAATAGGTTCCTGAAATTGTATGCACATATAAAGCAGGTGTGTGTAGATAGCTGTACACAGACAAATACTATTGTGGAAATGTTATTAAGATATATTTAATATGTATTGTCACAGTGTCTCCCAGTGTTAGTTCTCCCGCAGCCCACTCTTATAGGGCGTACACACGGTCGGACTTTGTTCGGACATTCCGACAACAAAATCCTAGGATTTTTTCCGACGGATGTTGGCTCAAACTTGTTTTGTCTACACACGGTCGCACAAAGTTGTCGAAAAATCCGATCGTTCTAAACGCGGTGACGTAAAACACGTACGTCGGGACTATAAACGGGGCAGTGGCCAATAGCTTTCATCTCTTTATTTATTCTGAGCATGCGTGGCACTTTGTCCGTCGGATTTGTGTACACACGATCGGAATTTACGACAACGGATTTTGTTATCGGAAAATTTTATCTCCTGCTCTCCAACTTTGTGTGTCAGAAAATCCGATGGAAAATGTCCGATGGAGCCCACACACGGTCGGAATTTCCGACAACACGCTCCGATCGGACATTTTCCATCGGAAAATCCGACCGTGTGTACGGGGCATAAGGAGCGGACTGGGGCAAAATGACACTCGTTTTGGTAGTGGAAAGCTGCCTGAGGATGCAGAGAAGTGTTTGCAGAGTGGGGATATATTCACCAGCAATGCACAGAGAAGCATCTGAGGTGGATGTGTTCACTCTGCAAGGACTTTATCAGTTATAGGGGGGATGCACGCTTTTGTCTTTCGGTGTGTCTGATCAGCACATGGAGGGACCATGGTGTGCCCCTGCAGATAATTTCCCATCCACAGGATCAGTAGTATAATCCCAGGCATGCATTATTCTTTGAACAATGCAGAATAAGGATTCACACCAACGGTAAAAACGTGACACTTTGGGTGCGTTGACCGGAGATGGCGTCCATGATTCCAAGGCCAGCCATGATGATGGCTTACAGAGACAGGGGGTGGGAAATCATACACACTGCCACTGCCCAGACACGCCCATAAGACTCCCCTAGTCATTGTTCATTGGTAGAGATTTGTCTAACTCCTCCTGTTTGAAGGAATGCCTGTGCTTGATTGGCAGATTGTGAAGCAACCAAGCCCTATTGTTATATGAATAAAGATTGCTCCCATGATCAGGCAGTCAAGCTGTGGAGCTAAGAATGTAGGATGGTGGTCATGTCTGTTTTCTTGGGAAGATATGGGATACAGGTATTTACTAAGATGCATTTTACCAAAAGGCTGAAAGTGACATGGATTACGTGCCGCGTATAGCGAAATTTCCACATCAATACACACACCTAAAAGAAGGTAAAAGTACAATAGGCTCCTGTTTCATTGTTTCATTGTTTTGTTTTCTTCACCATTCTAAACCCTGCGTCTCTTCCTCCTTTTTGTAATTAGGAAAAAATTACAATGGGGGGACAATGGGGGGACAATGTTGAGAATGACAGTTTTCAAACTAATAATACTAACCGCTCTAATTCTAGCCAAGTTTGTGACCTAGTAGGATGACATGTTCCACGACTGTCTTTCTTTGATGGAATTTGAATCAGCAACCAGCAGTCTGGTGAAGAAGGCGCCCATCCCAGATGCTAAGAACCACAGTCAGTGGAAAGTGTAAAAGAGTTCACTGAGTTCCCACATGTCTGGGTTATTTCCATATGAGGTTTGTTTGGAGGTCAACCAAAAACAGGGTTGTACTTTCCTTACCAACTGTCACCTACATTGTCAGCTGATGGGGTGGGTGCAGTCACTGTAACCTGAACTTCAAAAGGTCCATTACAGGGTTCATGAGTTCCTCCTGGACCCTGACCCAATAACCGGTTTACATTCTTTCCAACCAGGTGACTGGGTCGTTGTAAAGAAGCTTGAGGGACGAGACAACTGAATCCACAAAAACCACTGCAAGAAGCTGCTCAACTACACCAAAGAATGAGCAGTATCTTTATTTATATGTTTATTTGTATTTTTAGTTTAGTGTATTTTAGCAAGGGTAACGATGAAAAGCATCCCAACTTATTGTTTAAAGTGCACCTCCAACTAGCTAAGAAAGCGAACAAAACCAATTGCTGGGTCTATTCTAAATTTCCACTGAGCTCTAGCACCCCAGCTATGACAGCGGTACATGCTATATATGATGTTCATATTGGTATTAGGAATTTTGAAAAACGAGTAAAAACTCCCAACAGACACTTGTCAATAGAACTTAACGATACATTTCTAGAGGGTAAAATGAGTAATAGTTTTAACAATAGTTCTGGTTCTTGCCAGTTTGAGTATCTGGACAACTAGGTAGCCCACAAGTCTACTTAAACTTTAGTTTGGTAAAGGGGATCATTTTGTGGGAAACACTACCTGTAAGGAAAGTATAAAAGTTAATCTTACCAATAAAAAACCCAGCCTTTGTAAAAACACCCCTAGACCAGATTACATCTGTTGGAAGGAAGGGTGTGATGTTCAGACCGAGGGAGAAATCCCCCAGTCTATTCTGTTACTACTCAGAGCCCGTAACTGGCAGAGAAATTCCTCTTGTGCAGCTCTGACAGGGCCCTACTACTTCTTATGCGGTACTTCAGCTTATAAGCTAATTCCCCCTAATGCAAGAGGTTCATGTGTCCTGGTGAAACTCGTCCCAGCCGATCGTGAGGATCTGATGGCGCAAGAGAAGGTAAGAATGGTAGGAAGAGCTAGAAGGGAATTGTTCACCAACCACGACAAGGTCTGTGCATGGTTTCCTGCTTGGACGGGGGGGTTAAAATTATGAAACAATTGAACAATTTCTCATCCAATGTGGATGGGATGTTCAATGAAACCATTGAAGCTTTAAGGGAGATCTCACAGGAACAGCGACAGATGAAGATCCTTCTATTACAGGAAAAGATGGCCCTTGATTATCTGATGGCACCCAAGGGGGGTTTCTGTGAATTCATAGGAAAAAATTGTTGTACCTGGATCAAAAATACTATTGACAAAGTTCAGGCCCATATGGATAAGGTTAGATCCCTACAAGGGATCCAGAGCTATAGCTAGTGAAGTTTGGAATCTTTTTAAGGGTCTGGGAATCTTTGGGGATTTTTTATTTTTGAGCAGATCATGGTTGAAGGAAGTAGGGGTATATATACTCATTATGTTTTTGTTTCTATTCCTTCTATATGCCGTGATGAGGTGCTACTGTTGCCTGATTGGACGAGTGAACAGAGCCCGAGCAGATGACCACATCTTCCTCGCTGGGATGAGACGCCTCGAAGCCCAACCCACGTACAAGACACAGAGGATCTCAGACCGACCGGCCTTCATGTCCTTCTTTAAGTCATCCCTCCTAAAGTCAGAATCCGAAAAACGAAAGATCCGACATAAACAAATGCTTTATTTTCATTTTCATTGCTACAACAGTTCGATATAGATAGGAGATTCGACATGATGATGACAATAACAATCTGTGTCCATCAAAACCGTGGTCGAATGTGCCTAAACTTTACTCTATTAGTCCAAGATTATTCTACATAGAGTGAAAAGATTCGACATAGAGAGAAAAGATTCAACGTAGGGGAGAAAAGATAAATAAAAATAATGATGATGATGAATGTTATTGGCTGATTGTAACCAAAGAGGAGGAGCAGTAAAATAGCTGGAACTAAGTACACACATACTTTGGCTTATGATGTCTGTAGAAAGTTCTAAGAAGGTTCGACGGAGCAGGTAAACTATACAGCGTCGTACAGTTTAGCTGCTCCGTCGAATCTTCTTTGAACATTCGACAGACACCATAAGCCTTCAATGACAGATTCAACCTTAATTTGGATTTTCGGACGAATGCAATTTTTAACGAAAAACAAAATAAATAAAAACGAATTTCAGGAGTAACGAAATAAATTTATTTTTCGGACGAAAACAAAATTCCGAAACAAAATATTTCAGTGTGCACATGTCTAGTTGTCAGATGTCCCCCAGTGTCAGTTTTGCTGCAATACACTCATGCGAGGGTATTGGCACATACGGCCGGCACTGAGTAATTCTTTCTCCGTCGCGGCCATTTTACGGAAGTCCAGCTTGTGATGAAGAAACAAGAGGCAGAGCCCAGGTGGCAATTAATGCGGCTGCCAATAGAAATGGAGCTCCATTTCTATTGGCAGCCGCTTACATTGCCACCCGGGCTCTGCCTCTTGGTTCTTCCCCTCAGTATCCATGAGCTGGTCTCCTGTGATGGAGAGCCCTGGTTCCCGGCACCGCGCTGAGTGAGACTCTGCTCTGTCTCACTCTCACTGCCTCCTGTCACAAGCATGCCACCCGGAGAGTGACTGTCTGAACAAGCAACTCTCTGGGCGGCTGCACGTTGAATCCTCCACTCGCTGCCCAGTGCATGAGGAGAGGGGGGTGGGTTGTGCTGGGGGGTCTGTACTGATGGGGGGTGGTTTGTCCTGGGGGGGTTTGTCCTGGGGGGTCTGTACATATGGGGGGGTTGTCTTGGGGGGGCCGTACATATAGGGGGGTGGTTTGTCCTGGGGGTGGTCTGTACATATGGGGGGGTTGGTTGTCCTGGGAGGGTCTGTACATATGGGGGTGGTTTGTATTGGGGGTCTCTACATATGGGGGGTGGGTTGTCCTGGGGGGTCTGTACATATAGGGGGGTGGGTTTCCTGGGAGGGTCTGTACATATGGGGGGGTGGGTTGTCCTGGGGGGTCTGTACATATAGGATGGTGGGTTGTCCTGGGGGGGTCATCCTGATGGGGATCTGTACTGAGGGAGGGGGTCTGCACTTAGTGAGGGGGATCTATACTGCAGGAGGGGGGTCTGTACTGAGGGAGGAATATAGTGGGTGGGGGGTGACAGCATGTTTTTTCACACCGGATGACACCATCCCTAGTGATGCCACTGGTAACTAGGGACAACTGGTGTAAGGAGGGACTCCGCTGGGGACACCTGGTGTAAGGAGGGACTCTGCTGGGGACAACTGATGGTATCTGGTGGCAGGATATGTGACAAGTGACACACTCAGGGCTCCCACTGATTCTGCTGATGATGAACTATGGTGAGTTGAACTATTTCATTTTATATTACAATGTAGTAATAGAAATAATGCACTAACACCATAACAACCATGGTGCCGGGATGATTGAAAATCCAACACCAGGTGTTTGGAGTATCTTCATCTGCTGATTGTTAAACTTTCTGGAATATACATATTTCTATTGTGGTGTTGGATCTGGGCCTGCTATTTTTTTACTTTCTTTTCTTTCTTTCTCCTCGTTTATCTCAGACTCTAACCACCCCCCCCCCCCTTTGAGCCATGCCCATTTTAGCTTAAATCACGCCCATTTTTCCTTTTTCCTTTACTTGATACGCCCTTCAAATGAGTGAATAGTTGTCAAAGTGTGACAGCGCTGGAAGCTGAAAATTGGCCTGGGCTGGGCAGGAAGGGGGGGAGTGCCTGGTATTGAAAGTGTTAAGGCATTTTTTCTGTAAATGATGTAACCATTGTGTTTCACTGTAACAGGACATTGATTTCTGTGCTTATGGTGGCTGCCCAGCACCCACGGGGACGCCCCATTCTTCTTAGGACCTGGTCTTTGGAATCTGGGTGCCCCTTTAATGTATGGAGGGTGGTACGGTGTGTGGATCTCCACTTTGTTCATCCATTTGGTGACGTACTGTATGTGCGGACCTTCTGTCATGTTTGTGCATGGTGACTGGACTTCCCCACTGACAGCTACATTTTTAAAAAACATTTGCCGGTAAAATATAGTAAAAAAGAAAAACGGTGGTCCCCCCAGTTCATATGAGGCCCTTATCCGAGAATGCAGTCTGGCAGGTCAGGAAGGGGGGGGCGACTTAGCACCCCCGAACCATACCAGGCCACATGGGGGCAAAAACATGGAGGGTGCTTTGGGGCAGGTAAGGGCGGGGCCACTTGGCAGATCCCCACAATCACAGCCCAGGGTTGTAGGGAAGAGATCCTTGTTCCCATTAACATGGATAAGGGTCTGGTATGGATTTTGGGGGGCCCAAAGCCATTTTTTTTAATATCCGGGTGGAGGCATTTGTAACTGTGAGTCAAGTTGAATGTGATTTGACTTGTTTTTCTCTTTATAAATGTCAGTTTTGCTGCAGCAGGCTCTATACATGGTACAGATGCACCACTTCAGACTAAGGGGACCCCCCTGACACTATATTTAAAGTGGTTGTAAACTCTCCCCACAATTTTGTCCCATGGAAATCAGCATAAAAAAACATAATGAACACTACTTGTAGATATCTCCTTACTTGCTTAGTATTGTTGTAATCCTTTATGTTCTTTAGAATGATGTCACTGAGCATGCCCAGATCTCCCCTGATTTACGGCACACTCTGTGTACTTGTCTATCTATTATCAGGACATCCTACGGCACACCACTGCAATCCCAGGAGACTTCATAATCACTCAGAGCTTCCTCCTACACCCTATGTGACCATGTGACATCACATGGAATGTAAACCAGGGCATCGGACAGCATTACTGCAGCCTTATCAGCTGAAGCTGATAAGACTGACACAGGCATACACTAGATTACCGGCACAAGTAAATACTATGAAAAAAAACCAAGTCATTGCAGGGTTGCCATAGAAACATTGGATTGTGAAGGAGGCTTGGTTAACAGAACAGGAAGTGCTCAATGTAAGGGCTGAAATAAATTCCACTGTGGACTCAGAAAACAATACTTAACCACTTGCCAACCGCCTAACGACGATATACGTCGGCAGAATGGCACGGGCAGGCAAAATCACGTACCTGGTACGTGATTGCCTTCCCGCGGGCCGATCGGACACCCCCCCCCGGTGCCAGAGGCAGTCGGCTTTGGTCTAGGAGCGTTCAGTGATGAGGGGAAGGCCATCGATTCGTGCCCCCCCCCCTCGCGATCGCTCCCAGCAATCAGAATCTTCCCCTGCCTCTGTATAGTACACAGAGGCAGGGGATGTGACGTCATCTCTCCTCGGCTCGATATTTTCCGTTCCGGCGCCGAGGAGAGAAGACTGAAATGTGAGTGCACAACACTACACATCCCAGTAGAACATGCCAGGCACACAAAACTTCCCCCGATCACCCCCCAATCACCCCCCCCTGTCACACTGACACCAAGCAGTTTTTTTTTTCTGATTACTGCATGGTGTCAGTTTGTGACAGTTAGTGTGGTAGGGCAGTTTTTGTTAGCCCCCTTTAGGTCTAGGGTACCCCACTAACCACCCCTAATAATGTTTTAACCCCTTGATCACCCCCTGTCACCAGTGTCGCTAAGCGATCATTTTTCTGATCGCTGTATTAGTGTCGCTGGTGACGCTAGTTAGTGAGATAAATATTTAGGTTCGCCGTCAGCGTTTTATAGCGACAGGGACCCCCATATACTATCTAATAAATGTGTTAACCCCTTGATTGTCCCCTAGTTAACCCTTTCACCACTGATCACCGTATAACTGTTACGGGTGACGCTGGTTAGTTTGTTTATTTTTTATAGTGTCAGGGCACCCGCCGTTTATTACCGAATAAAGGTTTAGCCCCCTGATCGCCCGGCGGTGATATGCGTCACCCCAGGCAGTGTCAGATTAGAGCCAGTACCACTAACACCCATGCACGCAGCATACACCTCCCTTAGTGGTATAGTATCTGAACGGATCAATATCTGATCCGATCAGATTTATACGAGCGTCCCCAGCAGTTTAGGGTTCCCAAAAACGCAGTGTTAGCGGGATCAGCCCAGATACCTGCTAGCACCTGCGTTTTGCCCCTCCGCCCGGCCAAGCCCAGCCCACCCAAGTGCAGTATCGATTGATCACTGTCACTTATATAACACTAACGCATAACTGCAGTGTTCACAGAGTCAGGCCTGATCCCTGCGATCACTAACAGTTTTTTTGGTAGCGTTTTGGTGAACTGGCAAGCACCAGTGGCCTAGTACACCCCGGTCATAGTCAAACCACCACTGCAGTAACACTTGGTGACGTGGTGAGTCCCATAACTGCAGTTCAAGCTGGTGAGGTGGCAAGCACAAGTAGTGTCCTGCTGCCACCAAGAAGAAGACAAACAGGCCTGTCGTGCCCATAATGCCCTTCCTGCTGCATTCGCCAATCCTAATTGGGAACCCACCACTTCTGCAGCACTCATACTTCCCCCATTCACATCCCCAACCAAATGCAGTCGGCTGCATGAGAGGCATTTTTATGTCCTCCCGAGTACCCCTACCCAACTAACCCCCCCAAAAAAGATGTCATGTCTGCAGCAAGCGCGGATATAGACGTGACACCCGCTATTATTGTCCCTCCTGTCCTGACAATCCTGGTCTTTGCATTGGTGAATGTTTTGAATGCTACCATTCACTAGTTGAGTATTAGCGTAGGGTACAGCATTGCACAAACTAGGCACACTTTCACAGGGTCTCCCAAGATGCCATCGCATTTTGAGAGACCTGAACCTGGAACTGGTTACAGTTATAAAAGTTAGTTACAAAAAAAAGTATATAATACAAAAAAAATAGTTGTCATTTTATTGTTCTCACTCCCTTTATTCTCTCTCTATTGTTCTGCTCTTTTTTACTGTATTCTATTCTGCAATGTTTTATTGCTATTATGTTTTATCATGTTTGCTTTTCAGGTATGCAATTTTTTATACTTTACCGTTTACTGTGCTTTATTGTTAACCATTTTTTTTGTCTTCAGGTACGCCATTCACGACTTTGAGTGGTTATACCAGAATGATGCCTGCCAGCAGTTGTCTTTCATGTAAAAGCAATCCTAGCGGCTAATTAGCCTCTAGACTGCTTTTACAAGCAGTGGGAGGGAATGCCCCCCCTCCCCCACCATCTTCCGTGTTTTTCTCTGGCTCTCCTGTCTCAACAGGGAACCTGAGAATGCAGCCGGTGATTCAGCCAGCTGACCATAGAGCTGATCAGAGACCAGAGTGGCTCCAATCATCTCTATGACCTAAGAAACCGGAAGCTACGAGCATTTTATGACTTAGATTTCCACAGATGTAAACAGCGCCATTGGGAAATTGGGGAAGCATTTTATCACACCGATCTTGGTGTGGTCAGATGCTTTGAGGGCAGAGGAGAAATCTAAGGTCTAATAGACCCCAATTTCTTTAAAAAAGAGTACCTGTCACTACCTATTGCTATCATAGGGGATATTTACATTCCCCAAGATAACAATAAAAATGATTTAAAAAAAAAAAAATGAAAGGAACAGTTTAAAAATAAGATAAAAAAGCAAAAAAATAATAAAGAAAAAAAAAAAAAAAAGCACCCCTGTCCCCCCCTGCTCTCGCGATAAGGCGAAAGCAAGCGTCGGTCTGGCGTCAAATGTAAACAGCAATTGCACCATGCATGTGAGGTATCACCGCGAAGGTCAGATCGAGGGCAGTAATTTTAGCAGTAGACCTCCTCTGTAAATCTAAAGTGGTAACCTGTAAAGGCTTTTAAAGGCTTTTAAAAATGTATTCAAGTAATCAATTTTAAAGCATGTCATGTTTGGTATCCATTAGGGATGAGTCCGTTCGCACCAGAACCTGCGAACGGACCGAAAGTTCGCACGAACGTTAGAACCCCATTGACGTCTATGGGACTCGAACATTCAAAATCAAAAGTGCTCATTTTAAAGGCTAATTTACATGGTATTGTCCTAAAATGGGTGTGGGGACCCGGGTCGTACCCCAGGGGACATGTATCAATGCAAAAAAAACTTTTAAAAACTAACGTTTTTTCGGGAGCAGTGATTTTAATGATGCTTAAAGTAAAAAAAAAAAAAGTGAAATATTCCTTTAAATATCGTACCTGGGGGGTGTCTATAGTATGCCTGTAAAATGACGCGTGTTTCCCCTGTTTAGAACAGTCCCTGCACCAAATGTAATTTTTAAAGGAAAAAATCTCATTTAAAATTGCTTGCGGGTTTAATGTAATGTCGGGTCCTGGCAATATGGATGAAAATCAGTGAGACAAACGGCATGGGTACCCCCCAGTCCATTACCAGGCCCTTTGGGTATTGTATGGATATTAAGGGGAACCCCGCACGCAAATTAAAATAAGGAAAGGTGTGGGGCCACCAGGCCCTATATACTCTGAACAGCAGTATACAGGCGGTGCAAACAAGACAGGGACTGTGGGTTTGTTGTTAAGTAGAATCTCTTTGTAATTTTGAACGGGTACATTTTTAACGTGTTTAGCTCCAGCCAAAAAATCTCTTTTAAGCTTTTTGGAAAACATAGGGAAGGGTTATCACCCCTGTGACATTTGTTTTGTTGTCTTTCCTCCTCTTCAAAAGATTTCACCTCACTTTTTGTCCCAATGAAAAATGTTTTTTGAAAATTTGGGTTTTTTTGTGGAACAAGGATTGGAAAGCATCAGTGGAAAGGAGAAATGTTTTTCCCATATTAACTCTTACAGGAGAGAATTTCCCTTCCTAGGGGTAGATTTCATCTCACTTCCTGTTGTCTCCTTCCGTTTGCAAGTAGGAGTCGTTTGTAAGTTAGATGTTTGAAAGTAGGGTCCTGCCCTATATACTCAGCAGAAATTTGGGCCTTAGGTGTTGCTGTGGCCACAACACTGTAAGCCCTCACAGGGCCCTGCTGTGAAATATTAGATCAAGAATTGTAATTACATGCCCCTGTTGAACAGGAGCTGAAAAATTAGGCCTTAGGCACTGGTGCTGGTGCCACAACACTGCAACCCCTCACAGACACTCTAGTTGGAACGCAGGAACAAGCCCTGCTGCAAAGTATTGCATCAAAAATTGTAATTACACGCCCCTGTTAAACAAGGGCTGAAAAATTGGGCCTTAGGCACTGGTGCTGGTGCCACAACACTGCAACCCCTCACAGACACTCTAGTTGGAACGCAGGAACGAGCCCTGCTGCGAAGTATTGCATCAAAAATTGTAATTACACGCCCCTGTTAAACAGGGGCAGAAAAAATGGGCCTTAGGCACTGGCGCTGGTGCCACAACACTGCAACCCCTCACAGACACTCTAGCTGGAATGCAGGAACGAGCCCTGCTGCAAAGTATTACATCAAATATTGTAATTACACGCCCCTGTTAAACAGGGGTTGAAAAATTGTGCCTTAGGCACTGGTGGTGGCGCCCAGAACCAAAAATGTTCTTACAAGCTATCAGCGTGATCATTGAGGAGGAAGAGGATAATTACTCAGGGTTAGTCACTCAGCATCAGCATAGGCAGTCTTTGAAGGGATCTGAGATTTCAAAAAAAATTATTCGGTTACATCAGCATCAGGTGCTTGGTAGCTGGTGGTGATCCAAGACTGATTCATTTTTATGAAGGTCAGTCGATCGACCGAGTCAGTGGACAGACGCACCCTGTGATCGGTTACCACGCCTTCAGCAGCACTGAATGTGCGTTCCGAAAGAACGCTGGATGCAGGACAGGCCAGTAGCTCAATTGCATACTGTGCAAGCTCTGGCCAGTGATCCATCCTCAAGACCCAGTAACCCAGAGGATTTTCGGTGGGAAAGGTGTCCAAGTCTGATCTTGTCCCTAGGTATTCCTGCACCATGTAAAACAGACGCTGGCGATGGTTGCTGGAACCGATCATACCTTGGGGCTGCAGACCAAAAAATTGTCTGAACGCATCGGTCAGATGGCCACCTTCTCCACCGCTCCTTCTTTGACTGACCGAAGCCTCAGCAACACGTTGTCCAGAAACAGGAGTTTGTAACCTCCCAGTCTCTGGGAACGCGTTGCACAGACCTTTTCCTGCAAGGCCTCCCGAAGATGTTTCATCCTCTGCTCCCTCTGCGATGGCAAGATAAGGTCCGCAACCTTACCCTTGTAACGTGGATCAAGGAGGGTTGCCAGCCAGTATTGGTCCTTCTCCTTGATACCACGAATACGAGGATCCTTACGCAGGCTTTGCAGGATCAGGGAGACCATGCAGTGTAGGTTTGCTGAGGCATTCGGTCCGGAGTCCTCTGGGTCACTAAGGACGACATGGTCCGCAGCCACCTCCTCCCAGCCACGTACAAGTCAATGTGTTTCTTGGGACTGATCTCTTAAAGACTGCTGCTGATGCTGAGTGCCAGGCTCCACCTCCATACTGACACAATCTTCCTCCTCCTCCTCCTCCTCCTCCTCCTCCTCGTCCTCTTCCTGTGTGATCGGCGGGCACGCAGGAACACTGTCTGGATAAAGGGGGCCTTGAGAGCTAAGGAAGTCCTCCTCTTCCTGCCTCTGTTCTGCCTCAAGTGCCCTGTCCATTATTCCACGCAGCGTGTGCTCCAACAGGTGGACAAGGGGGACAGTGTCACTGATGCATGCACTGTCACTGCTCACCATCCTCGTGGCCTCCTCAAATGGTGACAGGACAGTGCATGCATCCCTGATCATGGCCCACTGGCGTGGGGAAAAAAACCAAGCTCCCCTGACCCTGTCCTGGTGCCATAGTCGCACAGGTACTCATTGATGGCCCTCTGCTGCGTGTGCAGCCGCTGCAGCATGGCCAACGTTGAGTTCCACCTGGTGGGCATGTCACAGATTAGGCGGTTCTTGGGCAGGTTAAACTCCTTTTGGAGGTCCGTCAGCCGAGCACTGGCATTATATGACCGGCGGAAATGCACACAGACTTTCCTGGCCTGCCTCAGGACATCCTGTAAGCCCGGGTACCTGCCCAAGAACCGCTGCACCACTAAGTTAAGGACGTGAGCCAAACAGGGCACATGGGTCATTTGTCCCTGTCGGAGGGCAGAGAGGAGGTTGGTGCCATTGTCGCAAACCACCATTCCTGCCTTAAGTTGGCGTGGCGTCAACCACCTCTGAACCTGCCCCTGCAGAGCTGACAGAACCTCTGCCCCAGTGTGGCTCCTGTCCCCCAAGCACACCAGCTCAAGCACCGCATGGCATCTTTTGGCCTGCGTACTTGCGTAGCCCCTTGAACGACTACGGAGCACCACTGGTTCCGAGGAAGAGGCCATGGAGGAAGAAGAAGAGGAGGGGGTGGAGGAGAGAGGTGTGTCACAATCATTAGCATTTTGGAGGCGTGGTGGCGGAACAACCTCCAACACTACTGCACCTTGTCCTGCATCCTTCCCAGCTGCCAGCAGAGTCACCCAATGCACCGTGAAACTTAGGTAACGTCCCTGTCCATGCCTGCTGGACCATGAGTCAGCGGTAATATGCACCTTACCGCTGACCGCCCTGTCCAGCGAGGCATGGACATTGCCTTCCACATGCCGGTAGAGACCCGGAATCGCCTTCCGTGAGAAAAAGTGGCGTTTGGGTACCTGCCACTGAGGAACCACACATTCCACAAACTCACGGAAGGGTGCAGAGTCTACCAACTGAAAAGGCAGCAGTTGAAGTGCTAGCAATTTTGCCAAGCTAGCATTCAACCGCTGGGCATGTGAATGGCTGGGAGCAAACTTCTTTCGGCGGTGCAGCAGCTGGGGCAGGGAAATTTGCCTGGTACAATCTGACGTCGGTGTATCAAAAGCAGATTGCCCACAAGTACTTAGCTGTGACACACCTAATTCTACACCTTCATTCCTCTCAGTGCAGGTGTCAGAGAGGACTGAAGGTCTAGTGGGGTTGGAAATCTCAGCTGATGAGGAGCAAGGAGAGTTCCTCTTTGTTCTTTGGTGTGGGTCTTTTAGATACGCTTGCCAACGAACTGCATGGCAGGTCAACATATGTCTGGTCAAGCATGTGGTACCCAAGCGGGAGATGTTTTGGCCACGTGAGATACGCTTGAGACATATGTTGCAAATAGCAGCGGTGCGATCTGATACACTCGTCTCAAAAAAGGCCCACACCAAAGAACTTTTTGAATAACGCGCAGAGACTGCAGCGCCCTGCACATGTGGAGCTTTGGGGTGTGATGCAGTCAATGTGCTGCCCTTAGGCTGGCCCCTGGAGGGCATCCTGCCTCATTGGTGATGTGCCACCTCCTCCTCCTCCTCCTCTCTCCTATCAGGCACCCACGTTGAGTCAGTGACCTCATCATCCCCTCCCTCCTCATCACTGGAGCAAACCTGGCAGTATGCTGCAGCAGTGGGAGCATGACTGCCAGATTGCTGTCCTTCTTGGGCACCCCCTCTGTCCGTGCTCATGTTACTGCCTTCATCGAGCTCAGTATCATCATCAGAGCCTTCCAAACACTGGGCATCCTCCTGGAGCATGTACCCAACACTGTGGTCAAACAGTTCGAGGGACTCCTCAGGAGGACATGGTGGGGCTAGGGAAGGAGTCACTGATGACATTGAGCCGAGGGAAGAGGCCGCTGCTTTGCCAGACAAAGTACCCTGGGCATGGGTGAGAGAGGATGAGGAGGATGAAGACGGCTTGGTCATCCACTCGACCAAGTCTTCCGCATGTTGCGGCTCAACATGGCCAGCTGCCGAAAAAAAGGCCAAGCGTGTCCCATGGCCACGTGCTGATGAGGATGCACCGTCTCCACGACCAGCACTAGACACAGAGCCTGCTTGCCCTCTCTTATTGGCTTGTGACTGTCTGCCTCTCCTTCTTGGCCTTCCAGACATACTAATGGCCTGTAGCTGCACTAAGCTGGGATATATATATATATATATATATATATATATATATATACTGATACTGCAGCTAGCAAAATCAACTGCCTGCCTGTAGTATGAGAACACCACCAACCTTCTACAGGTAGCTTTAGCTGAACACTGTGAGGTGGACGCACCCCACTAACTTGTAGGTTTAGCTGAACACTGTGAGCAGGACGCACCCCACTAACTTGTAGGTTTAGCTGAACACTGTGAGCAGGAAGCACTGCACTAACTGTAAATAGTCTAGCTGCCTGACTGTGGTACTAATAGGATCAAAAGAACACCAGCAATTTTCTTCAGGTAGCTGTATTTACTGTGACAAGACAAGCCTGCCTGTCAGTAAGAAGATAACAGAAACGGATCTAGCTGAACACTGTGAGCAGGACGCACCCCACTAGCTTGTAGGTTTAGCTGAACACTGTGAGGTGGACGCACCCCACTAACTTGTAGGTTTAGCTGAACACTGTGAGCAGGACGCACCCCACTAACTTGTAGGTTTAGCAGAACACTGTGAGCAGGACGCACTGCACTAACTGTAAATAGTCTAGCTGCCTGACTGTGGTACTAATAGGATCAAAAGAACACCAGCAATTTTCTTCAGGTAGCTTTATATACTGTAACAAGACAAGCCTGCCTGTCAGTAGGAAAATAACAGGAACGGATCTAGCTGAACACTGTGAGCAGGACGCACTGCACTAAATGTAAATAGTCTAGCTGCCTGACTGTGGTACTAATAGGATCAAAAGAACACCAGTAATTTTCTTCAAAATACTGTAACAAGACAAGCCTGTCTGTCAGTAAGAAGATAACATGAACGGATCTAGCTGAACACTGTGAGCAGGACACACTGCACTAAATGTAAATAGTCTTACTGCATGACTGTGGTACTAATAGGATCAAAAGAACACCAGTAAGTTTCTTCAGGTAGCTTTATATACTGTAACAAGACAAGCCTGCCTGTCAGTAGGAAGATAACAGGAACAGATCTAGCTGAACACTGTGAGCAGGACGCACTGCACTAAATGTAAATAGTCTAGCTGCCTGACTGTGGTACTAATAGGATCAAAAGAACACCAGTAATTTTCTTCAAAATACTGTAACAAGACAAGCCTGTCTGTCAGTAAGAAGATAACAGGAACGGATCTAGCTGAACACTGTGAGCAGGACGCACTGCAATAAATGTAAATAGTCTAGCTGCCTGACTGTGGTACTAATAGGATCAAAAGAACACCAGTAATTTTCTTCAAAATACTGTAACAAGACAAGCCTGTCTGTCAGTAAGAAGATAACAGGAACGGATCTAGCTGAACACTGTGAGCAGGATGCACTGCACTAAATGTAAATAGTCTAGCTGCCTGACCGTGGTACTAATTGGATCAAAAGAACACCAGTAATTTTCTTCAGGTAGCTTTATATACTGTAACAAGACAAGCCTGCCTGTCAGTAGGAAGATAACAGGAACGGATCTAGCTGAACACTGTGAGCAGGACGCACTGCACTAAATGTAAATAGTCTAGCTGCCTGACTGTGGTACTAATAGGATCAAAAGAACACCAGTAATTTTCTTCAGGTAGCTTTATATACTGTAACAAGACAAGCCTGCCTGTCAGTAGGAAGATAACAGGAACGGATCTAGCTGAACACTGTAAGCAGGACGCACTGCACTAAATTTAAATAGTCTAGAAGATAACAGGAACGGAGCTAGCTAAACTGAATACAGTGTATATATATATATGCAACACCTGGGATGCATATATATACACAATACACTTTATGTGCAGCTAACTGACTGACTGTCCTGCCTAATCTAGCTAACTCAAATGAAATGACACTGTCTCTCTCTCTCTCTATTTCTCAGCACACCAGAACACACTGCACAGGGCCGCCGTGCAGGCGGCCTTATATAGTGTGGGTCGTGTACTAAATCCCCTGAGCCATAATTGGCCAAAGCCTCCTTGGCTTTGGCCAATTACGGCTCTCTGTTAAGGCGGCGCTGTGATTGGCCAAGCATGCGGGTCATAGTGCATGCTTGGCCAATCATCAGCAAGCAATGCACTGCGATGCCGCAGTGAATTATGGGCCGTGACGCGCCACACTAATTTGGCGCGAACGGCCCATATCGTTCGCAATTCGGCGAACGACCAAACAGCCGATGTTCGAGTCGAACATGGGTTCGACTCGAACACGAAGCTTATCCCTAGTATCCGTGTACTCGGCCTAAGATCATATTTTTTATTTCATCAAACATTTGGGCAATATAGTGTGTTTTAGTGCATTAAAATTTAAAAAAGTGTGTTTTTTCCCCAAAAAATGCGTTTGAAAAATTGCTGCGCAAATACTGTGTGAAAAAAAAAAAACGAAACACCCACCATTTTAATCTGTAGGGCATTTGCTTTAAAAAAATATTTAATGTTTGGGGGTTCAAAGTAATTTTCTTGCAAAAAAAAATTATTTTTTCATGTAAACAAAAAGTGTCAGAAAGGGCTTTGTCTTCAAGTGGTTAGAAGAGTGTGTGATGTGTGACATAAGCTTCTAAATGTTGTGCATAAAATACCAGGACAGTTCAAAACCCCCCAAATGACCCCATTTTGGAAAGTAGACACCCCAAGCTATTTGCTGAGAGGCATGTCGAGTCCATGGAATATTTTATATTGTGACACAAGTTGCCGGAAAGAGAGAATTTTTTTTTTTTTTTTTGCACAAAGTTGTCACTAAATGATATATTGCTCAAACATGCCTTGGAAATATGTGAAATTACACCCCAAAATACATTTTGTTGCTTCTCCTGAGTATGGGGATACCACATGTGTGAGACTTTTTTGGAGCCTAGCCGCGTACGGGACCCCGAAAACCAAGCACCGCCTTTAGGCTTTCTAAGGGCGCAAATTTTTGATTTCACTCTTCACTGCCTATCACAGTTTTGGAGGCCATGGAATGCCCAGGTGGCACAAACCCCGCCCCCCCCAAATGACCCCATTTTGGAAAGTAGACACTCCAAGCTATTTGCTGAGAGGTATAGTGAGTATTTTGCAGACCTCACTTTTTGTAACAAAGTTTTGAAAATTGAAACAAGAAAAAAAAAAATTTTCTTGTCTTTCTTCATTTTCAAAAACAAATGAGAGCTGCAAAATACTCACCATGCCTCTCAGCAAATAGTTTGGGGTGTCTACTTTCCAAAATGGGGTCATTTGGGGGGGGTTTGTGACACCTGGGCATTCCATGGCCTCCGAAACTGTGATAGGCAGTGAAGAGTGAAATCAAAAATTTACACCCTTAGAAATCCTGAAGGCGGTGATTGGTTTTCAGGGCCCCGTACACGGTAGGGTCCTAAAAAGTCCCACACATGTGGTATCCCCATACTCAGGAGAAGCAGCTAAATTTATTTTGGGGTGCAATTCCACATATACCCATGGCCTGTATGAGCAATATATCATTTAGTGACAACTTTGTGCAAAAAAAAAAAAAAATTGTCACATTCCTGCATTTTGTGTCAAAATATAAAATATTCCATGGACTCAACATGCCTCAAAGCAAATAGCATGGGGTGTATACTTTCCAAAATAGGGTCATTTGGGGGGTTATGCCATCTGGGCATTTTATGGCCTTCAAAACTGTGATAGGTAGGAGTAAAATCAAAAATTTACGCCCTTAGAAATCCTGAAGGCAGTGATTGGTTTTCGGGGCCCCTGTACGCGGCTAGGCTCCCAAAAAGTCCCACACATGTGGTATCCCCGTACTCAGGAGAAGCAGCTGAATAGATTTTGGGGTGCAATTCCACATATGCCCATGGTCTGTGTGAGCAATATATCATTTAGTGACAACTTTTTGTATATATTTTTTTTAGTCATTATTCAATCACTTGGGACAAAAAAAAATAATATTCAATGGGCTCAACATGCCTCTCAGCAATTTCCTTGGGGTGTCTACTTTCCAAAATGGGGTCATTTGTGGGGGTTTTGTACTGCCCTGCCATTTTAGCACCTCAAGAAATGACATAGGCAGTCATAAATTAAAGGCTGTGTAAATTCCAGAAAATGTACCCTAGTTTGTAGGCGCTATAACTTTTGCGCAAACCAATAAATATACACTTATTAACATTTTTTACCAAAGACATGTGGCCGAATACATTTTGGCCTAAATGTATGACTGAAATTGAGTTTATTGGATTTTTTTTATAACAAAAAGTAGAAAATATCATTTTTTTTTTTAAATTTTCGGTCTTTTTCCGTTTATAGCACAAAAAATAAAAACGGCAGAGGTGATCAAATACCATCAAAAGAAAGCTCTATTTGTGGGAAGAAAAGGACGCAAATTTTGTTTGGGTACAGCATTGCATGACCGCGCAATTAGCAGTTAAAGCGACGCAGTGCCAAATTGTAAAAAGTGCTCTGGTCATTAAGGGGGTAAATCCTTCCGGGGCTGAAGTGGTTAAGATGGCGCTGCCTAACCCCTGGAAACAAGTTTTTTAAAGTTTCTTTAAACAGTAAGTAATATGCGATTTGGCCTGCATTACAGTGGCTATAGACTAAATGAAAAGAAGCATCAGAGTGGGAGAGTTTACTTCCTCTTTAAAGGAATTTTTAATTTCTATTGTTGCACGTTAAGCATAATTAAAATCACTGCTCCTGAAAAAAACAATCACTTTAAAAAAAAAATTGCATTGATACATGTCCCCCAGGGCAGTACCCGGACCGCCATACCCTTTTTATGGCCAATTACTTGCATATAAGCCTTCGAAATGGGGACTTTTGATTTCACACGTTCGGCTCTCATAGACTTGAATGGAGTTTGCTGTTTGGGGCAGAACTTTTTCACTATTCAGGAGTTCTGCTGAGAACCGAACAGGGGGGGTGTTCGGCCCATCTCTATTTACAGGCATCATTGGTGTTTGTGGGTTTCATTGATTAATACATTGTAACAATATTAGTAATTTTTTTATGAACAGATCAAAGCATCCTACACCCAACCCATCACTGATCAGACCCCCAACCCAGCTGTGCAATAAATGTGTCTACTCCTTCTGTCCTCCTAATGCTCTGTGCTTTCTTTCAGTGTTAATGTAATAAATTATTAATGATTCCAGTGAGGATTTTATGAATGAATGGCACCCAAACGCGCTTCACACATTTTGCAGGGTTGGGATAAGAGGAGTTTTGTTGTCAGAGGTCCATCATAGATTGGGAAGACCAGACAAACCCTTCGCCAGGGAAGGAACCTTCTAGATTCACAACTACTAACAATAAAATGGATGTTTCTGTAGTGGCCCATTTCTGCAGCAGAGGACACAATGATCTCAGGATTAGGGATGAGCTTCGTGTTCGAGTCGAACCCATGTTCGACTCGAACATCGGCTGTTCGACCGTCCGTCGAATTGCGAACGATATGGGCCGTTCGCGCCAAATTCGTGTGGCGCGTCACGGCCCATAATTCACTGCGGCATCGCAGTGCATTGCTGGCTGATGATTGGCCAAGCATGCACTATGACCCGCATGCTTGGCCAATCACAGCGCCGTCAGTAGAGAGAGCTGTAATTGGCCAAAGCCAGGGTGGCTTTGGCCAATTATGGCTCAGGGGATTTAGTACACACCCCACACTATATAAGGCCGCCTGCACGGCGGCCCTGTGTAGTGTGTGTTCCGGTGTGCTGAGAGATAGAGAGAGAGAGAGAGACAGTGTCATTTGATTTGAGTTAGATAGATTAGGCAGAACAGTCAGTCAGTTAGCTGCACTTACAGTGTATTGTGTATATATATGCATCCCAGGTGTTGCATATATATATATACACTGTATTCAGTTTAGCTAGATCCGTTCCTGTTATCTTCTATCTAGACTATTTAGTGCAGTGTGTCCTGCTCACAGTGTTCAGCTAGATCCGTTCCTGCTATTTACATTCAGTGCAGTGCGTCCTGCTCACAGTGTTCAGCTAGATCCGTTCCTGGTATTTACATTCAGTGCAGTGCGTCCTGCTCACAGTGTTCAGCTAGATCCGTTCCTGCTATTTACATTCAGTGCAGTGCGTCCTGCTCACAGTGTTCAGCTAGATCCGTTCCTGCTATTTACATTCAGTGCAGTGCGTCCTGCTCACAGTGTTCAGCTAGATCCGTTCCTGCTATTTACATTCAGTGCAGTGCGTCCTGCTCACAGTGTTCAGCTAGATCCGTTCCTGCTATTTACATTCAGTGCAGTGCGTCCTGCTCACAGTGTTCAGCTAGATCCGTTCCTGCTATTTACATTCAGTGCAGTGCGTCCTGCTCACAGTGTTCAGCTAGATCCGTTCCTGGTATTTACATTTAGTGCAGTGCGTCCTGCTCACAGTGTTCAGCTAGATCCGTTCCTGCTATTTACATTCAGTGCAGTGCGTCCTGCTCACAGTGTTCAGCTAGATCCGTTCCTGCTATATACATTTAGTGCAGTACGTCCTGCTCACAGTGTTCAGCTAGATCCGTTCCTGCTATTTACATTCAGTGCAGTGCGTCCTGCTCACAGTGTTCAGCTAGATCCGTTCCTGCTATTTACATTCAGTGCAGTGCGTCCTGCTCACAGTGTTCAGCTAGATCCGTTCCTGCTATTTACATTCAGTGCAGTGCGTCCTGCTCACAGTGTTCAGCTAGATCCGTTCCTGCTATTTACATTCAGTGCAGTGCGTCCTGCTCACAGTGTTCAGCTAGATCCGTTCCTGGTATTTACATTTAGTGCAGTGCGTCCTGCTCACAGTGTTCAGCTAGATCCGTTCCTGCTATTTACATTCAGTGCAGTGCGTCCTGCTCACAGTGTTCAGCTAGATCCGTTCCTGCTATATACATTTAGTGCAGTACGTCCTGCTCACAGTGTTCAGCTAGATCCGTTCCTGTTATCTTCCTACTGACAGGCAGGCTTGTCTGGTTACAGTATATAAAGCTACCTGAAGAAAATTACAGGTGTTCTTTTTGATCCTATTAGTACCACGGTCAGGCAGCTAGACTATTTACATTTAGTACAGTGTGTCCTGCTCACAGTGTTCAGCTAGATCCGTTCCTGTTATCTTCCTACTGACAGGCAGGCTTGTCTGGTTACAGTATATAAAGCTACCTGAAGAAAATTACAGGTGTTCTTTTTGATCCTATTAGTACCACGGTCAGGCAGCTAGACTATTTACATTTAGTACAGTGTGTCCTGCTCACAGTGTTCAGCTAGATCCGTTCCTGTTATCTTCCTACTGACAGGCAGGCTTGTCTGGTTACAGTATATAAAGCTACCTTAAGAAAATTACAGGTGTTCTTTTTGATCCTATTAGTACCACGGTCAGGCAGCTAGACTATTTACATTTAGTACAGTGCGTCCTGCTCACAGTGTTCAGCTAGATCCGTTCCTGCTATATACATTTAGTGCAGTACGTCCTGCTCACAGTGTTCAGCTAGATCCGTTCCTGTTATCTTCCTACTGACAGGCAGGCTTGTCTGGTTACAGTATATAAAGCTACCTGAAGAAAATTACAGGTGTTCTTTTTGATCCTATTAGTACCACGGTCAGGCAGCTAGACTATTTACATTTAGTACAGTGTGTCCTGCTCACAGTGTTCAGCTAGATCCGTTCCTGTTATCTTCCTACTGACAGGCAGGCTTGTCTGGTTACAGTATATAAAGCTACCTGAAGAAAATTACAGGTGTTCTTTTTGATCCTATTAGTACCACGGTCAGGCAGCTAGACTATTTACATTTAGTACAGTGTGTCCTGCTCACAGTGTTCAGCTAGATCCGTTCCTGTTATCTTCCTACTGACAGGCAGGCTTGTCTGGTTACAGTATATAAAGCTACCTGAAGAAAATTACAGGTGTTCTTTTTGATCCTATTAGTACCACGGTCAGGCAGCTAGACTATTTACATTTAGTACAGTGCGTCCTGCTCACAGTGTTCAGCTAGATCCGTTCCTGCTATATACATTTAGTGCAGTACGTCCTGCTCACAGTGTTCAGCTAGATCCGTTCCTGTTATCTTCCTACTGACAGGCAGGCTTGTCTGGTTACAGTATATAAAGCTACCTGAAGAAAATTACAGGTGTTCTATCCCAGCTTAGTGCAGCTACAGGCCATTAGTATGTCTGGAAGGCCAAGAAGGAGAGGCAGACAGTCACAAGCCAATAAGAGAGGGCAAGCAGGCTCTGTGTCTAGTGCTGGTCGTGGAGACGGTGCATCCTCATCAGCACGTGGCCATGGGACACGCTTGGCCTTTTTTTCGGCAGCTGGCCGTGTTGAGCCGCAACATGCGGAAGACTTGGTCGAGTGGATGACCAAGCCGTCCTCATCCTCCTCATCCTCTCTCACCCATGCCCAGGGTGCTTTGTCTGGCAAAGCAGCGGCCTCTTCCCTCAGCTCAATGTCATCAGTGACTCCTTCCCTAGCTCCACCATGTCCTCATGAGGATTCCCTCGAACTGTTTGACCACAGTGTTGGGTACATGCTCCAGGAGGATGCCCAGCGTTTGGAAGGCTCTGATGATGATACTGAGCTCAATGAAGGCAGTAACATGAGCACGGACAGAGGGGGTGCCCAAGAAGGACAGCAATCTGGCAGTCATGCTCCCCCTGCTGCAGCATACTGCCAGGTTTGCTCCAGTGATGAGGAGGGAGGGGATGATGAGGTCACTGACTCAACGTGGGTGCCTGATAGGAGAGAGGAGGAGGAGGAGGAGGAGGAGGTGGCACATCACCAACTAGGCAGGATGCCCTCCAGGGGCCAGCCTAAGGGCAGCACATTGACTGCATCACACCCCAAAGCTCCACATGTGCAGGGCGCTGCAGTCTCTGCGCGTTATTCAAAAAGTTCTTTGGTGTGGGCCTTTTTTGAGACGAGTGCATCAGATCGCACCGCTGCTATTTGCAACATATGTCTCAAGCGTATCTCGCGTGGCCAAAACATCTCCCGCTTGGGTACCACATGCTTGACCAGACATATGTTGACCTGCCATGCAGTTCGTTGGCAAGCGTATCTGAAAGACCCACACCAAAGAACAAAGAGGATCTCTCCTTGCTCCTCATCAGCTGAGATTTCCAACCCCACTAGACCTTCAGTCCTCTCTGAGACCTGCAGTGAGAGGAATGAAGGTGTAGAATTAGGTGTGTCACAGCCAAGTACTTGTGGGCAATCTGCTTTTGGTACACCGATGTCAGATTGTACCAGGCAAATTTCCCTGCCCCAGCTGCTGCACCGCCGAAAGAAGTTTGCTCCCAGCCATCCACATGCCCAGCGGTTGAATGCTAGCTTGGCAAAATTGCTAGCACTTCAACTGCTGCCTTTTCAGTTGGTAGACTCTGCCCCCTTCCGTGAGTTTGTGGAATGTGCGGTTCCTCAGTGGCAGGTACCCAAACGCCACTTTTTCTCACGGAAGGCGATTCCGGCTCTCTACCGGCATGTGGAAGGCAATGTCCATGCCTCGCTGGACAGGGCGGTCAGCGGTAAGGTGCATATTACCGCTGACTCATGGTCCAGCAGGCATGGACAGGGACGTTACTTAAGTTTCACGGCGCATTGGGTGACTCTGCTGGCAGCTGGGAAGGATGCAGGACAAGGTGCAGTAGTGTTGGAGGTTGTTCCGCCACCACGCCTCCAAAATGCTGATTGTGACACACCTCTCTCCTCCACCCCCTCCTCTTCTTCTTCCTCCATGGCCTCTTCCTCGGAACCAGCGGTGCTCCGTAGGCGTTCAAGGGGCTACGCAAGTACGCAGGCCAAAAGATGCCATGCGGTGCTTGAGCTGGTGTGCTTGGGGGACAGGAGCCACACTGGGGCAGAGGTTCTGTCAGCTCTGCAGGGGCAGGTTCAGAGGTGGTTGACGCCACGCCAACTTAAGGCAGGAATGGTGGTTTGCGACAATGGCACCAACCTCCTCTCTGCCCTCCGACAGGGACAACTGACCCATGTGCCCTGTTTGGCTCACGTCCTTAACTTGGTGGTGCAGCGGTTCTTGGGCAGGTACCCGGGCTTACAGGATGTCCTGAGGCAGGCCAGGAAAGTCTCTGTGCATTTCCGCCGGTCATATAATGCCAGTGCTCGGCTGACGGACCTCCAAAAGGAGTTTAACCTGCCCAAGAACCGCCTAATCTGTGACATGCCCACCAGGTGGAACTCGACGTTGGCCATGCTGCAGCGGCTGCACACGCAGCAGAGGGCCATCAATGAGTACCTGTGCGACTATGGCACCAGGACAGGGTCAGGGGACCTTGGTTTTTTTTCCCCACGCCAGTGGGCCATGATCAGGGATGCATGCACTGTCCTGTCACCATTCGAGGAGGCCACGAGGATGGTGAGCACTGACAGTGCATGCATCAGTGACACTGTCCCCCTTGTCCACCTGTTGGAGCACACGCTGCGTGGAATAATGGACAGGGCACTTGAGGCAGAACAGAGGCAGGAAGAGGAGGACTTCCTTAGCTCTCAAGGCCCCCTTTATCCAGACAGTGTTCCTGCGTGCCCGCCGATCACACAGGAAGAGGACGAGGAGGAGGAGGAGGAGGAGGAGGAAGATTGTGTCAGTATGGAGGTGGAGCCTGGCACTCAGCATCAGCAGTCTTTAAGGGATCAGTCCCAAGGAACACATGGACTTGTACGTGGCTGGGAGGAGGTGGCTGCGGACGTTGTTGTCCTTAGTGACCCAGAGGACTCCGGACCGAATGCCTCAGCAAACCTACGCTGCATGGCCTCCCTGATCCTGCAAAGCCTGCGTAAGGATCCTCGTATTCGTGGTATCAAGGAGAAGGACCAATACTGGCTGGCAACCCTCCTTGATCCACGTTACAAGGGTAAGGTTGCGGACCTTATCTTGCCATCGCAGAGGGAGCAGAGGATGAAACATCTTCGGGAGGCCTTGCAGAAAGGTCTGTGCAACGCGTTCCCAGAGACTGGGAGGTTACAAACTCCTGTTTCTGGACAACGTGTTGCTGAGGCTTCGGTCAGTCAAAGAAGGAGCGGTGGAGAAGGTGGCCGTCTGACCGATGCGTTCAGACAATTTTTTGGTCCGCAGCCCCAAGGTATGATCGGTTCCAGCAACCATCGCCAGCGTCTGTTTTACATGGTGCAGGAATACCTAGGGGCAAGATCAGACTTGGACACCTTTCCCACCGAAAATCCTCTGGGTTACTGGGTCTTGAGGATGGATCACTGGCCAGAGCTTGCACAGTATGCAATTGAGCTACTGGCCTGTCCTGCATCCAGCGTTCTTTCGGAACGTACATTCAGTGCTGCTGGAGGCGTGGTAACCGATCACAGGGTGCGTCTGTCCACTGACTCGGTCGATCGGCTGACCTTCATAAAAATGAATCAGTCTTGGATCACCACCAGCTACCAAGCACCTGATGCTGATGTAACTGAATAATTTTTTTCAGATCCCTTCAAAGACTGCCTATGCTGATGCTGAGTGATTATCCCTGAGTAATTATCCTCTTCCTCCTCAATCATCACGCTGATAGCTTGTAAGAACATTTTTGGTTCTGGGCGCCACCACCAGTGCCTAAGGCACAATTTTTCAGCCCCTGTATAACAGGGGCGTGTAATTACAATTTTTGATGTAATACTTTGCAGCACGGCTCGTTCCTGCATTCCAACTAGAGTGTCTGTGAGGGGTTGCAGTGTTGTGGCACCAGCACCAGTGCCTAAGGCCCAAGTTTTCTGCCCCTGTCTAACAGGGGCGTGAAATTACAATTTTTGATGCAATACTTTGCAGCAGGGCTCGTTCCTGCATTCCAACTAGAGTGTCTGTGAGGGGTTGCAGTGTTGTGGCACCAGCACCAGTGCCTAAGGCCCAATTTTTCTGCCCCTGTCTAACAGGGGCGTGTAATTACAATTTTTGATGCAATACTTTGCAGCAGTGCTCGTTCCTGCGTTCCAACTAGAGTGTCTGTGAGGGGTTGCAGTGTTGTGGCACCAGCACCAGTGCCTAAGGCCCAATTTTTCTGCCCCTGTCTAACAGGGGCGTGTAATTACAATTTTTGATGCAATACTTTGCAGCAGGGCTCGTTCCTGCGTTCCAACTAGAGTGTCTGTGAGGGGTTGCAGTGTTGTGGCACCAGCACCAGTGCCTAAGGCCTAATTTTTCAGCTCCTGTTCAACAGGGGCATGTAATTACAATTCTTGATCTAATATTTCACAGCAGGGCCCTGTGAGGGCTTACAGTGTTTTGGCCACAGCAACACCTAAGGCCCAAATTTCTGCTGAGTATATAGGGCAGGACCCTACTTTCAAACATCTAACTTACAAACGACTCCTACTTGCAAACGGAAGGAGACAACAGGAAGTGAGATGAAATCTACCCATAGGAAGGGAAATTCTCTCATGTAAGAGTTAATATGGGAAAACAATTTCTCCTTTCCACTGATGCTTTCCAATCCTTGTTCCACAAAAAAACCCAAATTTTCAAAAAACATTTTTCATTGGGACAAAAAAGTGAGGTGAAATCTTCTGAAGAGGAGGAAAGACGCAAAACAAATGTCACAGGGGTGATAACCCTTCCCTATGTTTTCCAAAAAGCTTAGAAAAGATTTTTTGGCTGGAGCTAAACACATTAAAAATGTTCAAAATTACAAACAGATTCTACTTAACAACAAACCTACAGTCCCTGTCTTGTTTGCACCGCCTGTATACTGCTGTTCAGAGTATATAGGGACCTTTCCTTATTTTAATTTGGGTGCGGGGTTCCCCTTAATATCCATACAAGACCCAAAGGGCCTGGTAATGGACTGGGGGGTACCCATGCCGTTTGTCTCACTGATTTTCATCCATATTGCCAGGACCCGACATGACATTAAACCCGCAAGCAGTTTTAAATGAGATTTTTTCCTTTAAAAATGACATTTGGTGCAGGGACTGTTCTAAACATGGGAAACACGCGTCACTTTACAGGCATACTATAGACACCCCCCAGGTACGATATTTAAAGGAATATTTCACTTTTTTTTTTTTACTTTAAGCATCATTAAAATCACTGCTCCCGAAAAAACGGCCGTTTTTAAAAGTTTTTTTTGCATTGATACATGTCCCCTGGGGTAGGACCCGGGTCCCCAAACCCTTTTTAGGACAATACCATGCAAATTAGCCTTTAAAATGAGCACTTTTGATTTCGAACGTTCGAGTCCCATAGACGTCAATGGGGTTCTAACGTTCGTGCGAACTTGCGGTCCGTTCGCGGGTTCTGGTGCGAACCGAACCGGGGGGTGTTCGGCTCATCCCTACTCAGGATCATATCACTGACAGGGAACTTCAAATCACAGAACAAGAGGCTGGTGGAATATGACAATCTATAAACAAATCCCAAACTCCAGACTGTGGTCTGAACAGGGACAGAGATTTTGTTTGCTGCTCTGGTTCTAAAGTGGACCAGAACTTCCATTGTAACAAACAGCTAGCAATGTGCAATGTCTGCTCTGCAATAAAATGCCTTTGGAGTGATTTCATCATGCGCCGGCCAATGATGATGGTTTTATTTAAACTCCAAACTTTCTATTTGCTATAAAATACTTCCCAAGGCTGGTTCAGTTATATAGAATATTCTCCATGGTTACAGCCGTGATATACAGTCCAGATCAATAAAAGTATACAATGTATATAAGATTCGACAACCCCTTCAGAATCCTAGAAAAGCCCGGAATGTCTATACTCACCAGAAGATGCTTGGAGGAGGACACAGAGCAGGAGGAGAGCGGTCTGGGATCTCATGGTGAATGGGGCTCTCATGCAGCAAATGACAGAGATAGAGGATGTCTAAAGAGTTAACTCTGTTAGGTCATTTCTGAGGTACGAGTCTACAGGAAAACCACACACCACACTTAGAGGTGGCATAATATTACTCAACCCCTTTCTATGGGCATTATAGAGAGACAAGACATTTACACCATCACACAACAGCTACAAAAAGCTTTCACTTCTCTCCCTGAAATGAATTTTAACAACACTTGTTTCAATAGAAATTTGACCATTCCTCCAACTGACACCAATGATGGGGCTCTATTCCTCCCACTGATACCAATGATGGGGCACTATTCCTCCCACTGACACCGATGATGGGGCACTATTCCTCCCACTGATACCAATGATGGGACACTATTCCTCCAACTGACACCAATGATGTGGCACTATTCCTCCAACTGATACCAATGATGAGACACTATGCCTCCAACTGACACCAATGATGGGGCACTATTCTTCCCACTGATACCAATGATGGGGCACTATTCCTCCAACCGACACCAATGACGGGACCCTATTCCTCCCACTGACACCAATGATGGGACACTATTCCTTCCACTGATACCAATGATGGGTCACTATTGATCTTTTATTGAAAAGAATCAAGCAACCAATTTTATACAAAAGTAAAAAACAAAACCATAAAACAAAATTTCAACAGAAATCAAAAACAATACACATCCATGTTCAGAATTTATACAATATATTCATAATCCACTACCAAATCATTTTTAGAAAACTATTTACATAAAGCAGCAGAGAGGGCCTAAGAGGCACAACCCATCACCTATGTACGCAGCAATTTATCAAAAATGAATCAAAATAATAATAATCTAGGGTGATAAGAGACAGACAGCCACACCCGGGAAAGAGACTCCTGGCAGTCAGGGAGGCTTGAAACCCCTCCATGCCTTCAACCAAGCCCCCTGACTCCGCTTGTCTCTCTCAAATCATCCCCACCTCAACAGGAAGGATTTTATGCTGAGTGCAGACCTGACACTTTGCTTTCCAGGTGAAATAACGGACTACTAGGCTAACTAAAAAAGTGCATCCAAACAAAAAATACCACCAGCATTAAATGCTCCATACACCCACTCAGCATAACCCAGCCTGGAGATGAAAGGAACACCGAGGGCCCACCCCACCTGTTAGTACACTTCTATGTTAAAAGGGCAATGAAGCAGAAAATGAAGAAAATCCATAGTCTCCTCCTCACATGCACTTCTCCCGGGGACAGCTATGATCTATCTCACTGCGGAATTTCAAATTGTCCCAAACATAGAGCCTCCCATGGAAGCACAACCAGGCCAGATCCCTAAATTTAAGGGGGACTCTATTCAAATTAATCAGTTTTAACCCTGCCCTCAAAACTGGGCCTGGGAAATCCCTTAAGGCCAGTGGGTCATGAAAGACTTCACTCAAGACTCGACTCATAAGGATTTTTTCAGAACCAATCTGAGATCTTCAGCCGACAATCGCCACTGCCATAGTAACTTCAGGCACGGAGCAACATTGACTGGTAGCTGACCATGATGACCCCTGAGATTCATTTGGCCACCTTCTTCCCAAAGTCGTAGAAAAGGCCCAAACCAAGATCTAAATATGCCTACCCATCCAGGAGGTTCCACTGCAAGCATATTACCAATGTTAAACTTGAGAAAAAGCAGCGAAAAGAAAAGAACTGGGTTGACCATACCTAAGTCACCCTCAACCTCCTGGATAGATAGGTGACATTCCTCTTGGTGGGGTTCAGTCTGTTCCCCCACAGCATCTGGAAGAACACACTACTGACCTTAGCATAGAGAGACACTGGCAAGATGCAGACAAAGCTGACATACAAGAAGATCGGAATCAGGTAAGTCTTAATCAGATCAACCTCAAAGATAAATTCCATCTCTGCCAGCTGACCACCTTAGTATTGGCAATTTTTCCCAGTTTTTGAGGCCGTAATCGCTGGGTCCAAATTCAATGCCTGGTATCTTAATTTTTTCCTGGGGCACTGAAAAGATGTCAGGGAGATCAAACCCCTCACCTTCCTTTCCTATCCAGAAAACTTCACTCTTTTCCTGATTGATCTTGGAGCCTGATACTTCAGAGTAACGTGATGTTAGAGATACCACCTCCTCTGCTTGATCGGTCCCAGTGACAATCAGCGACACAACGTCCACATAGGCAACAACCCTCAATGGTGGCTCACCCGGGAGGCCCACTGGTACCCCACACAACATGCCTCTCTATCTATTCTCCTGATGAAGGGTTTGATTGCAAACACATAGAGCAGGGGACTCAGGGGACAACCCTGATGCACTCCAAAGCCAACCTCAAAGGACTGCCCAACCCCACCATTAACAAGAGGAAAGTTGTCTGCCCCCTTATTCAAGACATTCAACCAATCGACAAAACCACCCGGCAGACCGTACTTACTAAGGAGCAACCACAGGTACTCATGGTTAACACGATCAAAAGCTCTATAGTTAACAGTTTACATTTTTGGATGAAATAAAAAAGTTGACACCTTTGTCCAATTCAATTGAATTTTTTTAAAATTTTTTCCATATAAAGTAACCAAATGTTACAAAAAATAAAGTAACCTTACAAAACCTTGATGCTTGCATGTGTAAAAAACATTTTTTTATTCATTTGGAATGTTGAGAAGATTTTTAGGTTCAAGTATACAACATATATTTGAAGTTTACTAAGTGCTCTGTAGTATTGTGTAGTATTGCGTGTATAGGATGGTACATTCCGGCTCCAAATGTATTGCTTTAAAGTAAAAAATTTGAAACCGCTTTTTGTTCTGTATGCATAAACTTGAAAGTGTGTCCAACATCCTGTTGAGAGATGCCCTTATTGAAGAAGTGTCATAAATTGCTTGTACGGACTCTGCTTGCTCAGTGGGGATCGCTCCATTGATCCCTGCTGAGTAGGGATGGGCCAAACACCCCACTGTTCGGTTCGCATCCAGAACATGCAAATAGGAAAAAAATTTGTTCGAACACGCGAACACCGTTAAAGTCTATGGGACACGAACATGAAAAATAAAATCAAAAGTGCAAATTTTAAAGGCTTATATGCAAGTTATTATCATAAAAAGTGTTTGGGGACCCGGGTCCTGCCCCAGGGGACATCTATCAATGCAAAAAAAGTTTTAAAACCGGCTGTTTTTTTGGGAGCAGTGATTTTAATAATGCTTAAAGTGAAACAATAAAAGTGAAATATTCCTTTAAATTTCATACCTGGGGGGTGTCTATAGTATGTCTGTAAAAACAGTCTGAGAGCAAAATGACATTTCTAAAGGAAAAAAGTCATTTAAAAGTACTAGCGCTAGTGACGGCTATTAATCAATTGTCGGTCCCGACAATACACATAAGTCATTGAAAAAAAAAATGCATGGGGGTCCCCCAAAATTCCATTACCAGGCCCTTCAGGTCTGGTATGGATATTAAGGGGAACTCCGTGCCAAAATTAAAAAGAAAAAAATGCCGTGGGGTTCCCCCCTAAAATACACACCAGACTCTTATCCGAGCACGCAACCTGGCAGGCCGCAGGAAAAGAGGGGGGGCGAGAGAGCGCCCCCCCTCCTGAACCGTACCAGGCCACATGCCCTAAATATGGGGAGGATGTCCCCATGTTGATGGGGACAAGGCCCTTATCCCCACAACCCTTGCCCAGGTGGTTGTGGGGGTCTGCCAGCGGGGGGCTTATTGGAATCTGGAAGCCCCCTTTAACAAGGGGACCCCCAGATCCCAGCCTCCCCCCTGTGTGAAATGGTAACGGGGCACAAATGTACCCCTAGCACTTCACAAAAAGAAAGTGTCAAAATGTTAAAAACCACAGGAGACGGCTTGGGACAAGTCCTTTATTAAAAATAAAAAAATAAAAAAGAGATTCCAGCGATGTAATCCAATAAATCCATGCTCCTACTCCAGCGATGTAATCCAATTCTCGATCTCCAGCGATGGATGATCTCCAGCGACTCCAGCGAGGAACACGCACAGGATCCTGCCTCCACCGGGGGCACCCAGCCAATGACGTGGCGCTAGCTTGACAGCTCTTATGTAGCTGAGGGTGGGGCCACCCGTCACGTGACCCCGTCCCACTCTGACAAGGGGAAACGCCGGGGTCTCCCAGTGACATGTACGGGTGAGCCCGCCCCCGTCTGATGCAACGCAGGATTCCCGTTGCATCAGAGGGGGCAGGGTCACCCGTACATGTTACTCGGAAACCCCAGCATTTCCCCTTGTCAGAGGGGGCAGGGTCACCTGACAGGGGGCCCCGCCCTCGGCTACATAAGACCTGTCAACCTGGCCCCATGCCGTTGGATGGGTGCCTCCGGTGGATGCAGGATCCTGTGCGTGTTCTTCGCTGGAGTCGCTGGAGATCATCCATCGCTGGAGATCATCCATCGCTGGAGATCGAGAATTGGATTACATCGCTGGAGTAGGAGCATGGATTTATTGGATTACATCGCTGAAATCTCTTTTTTATTTTTTATTTTTTTATTTTTAATAAAGGACTTGTCCCAAGCCGTGTCCTGTGGTTTTTACCATTTTAATACATTATTTTTGTGAAATGGTAGGGGTACATTTGTACCCTGTTACCATTTCACACGGGGGGCGGGATCTGGGGGTCCCCTTGTTAAAGGGGGCTTCCAGATTCCGATAAGCTCCCCGCCTGCAGACCCCCACAGCCACTGGGCAAGGGTTGTGGGGATGAGGCCCTTGTCCCCATCAACATGGGGACATCCTCCCCATGTTGAGGGCATGTGGCCTGGTACGGTTTCCTGCGGCCTGCCAGGTTGCGTGCTTAGATAAGGGTCTCGTGTGCATTATTGGGGGAAAGTCGCGGCATTTCTAAAAAAATTTTGGTGCAGAGTTCCCCTTAATATCCATACCAGACCTGAAGGGCCTGGTAATGGAATTTTGGGGGACCCCCACACATTTTTTTTTTATTTTTCAATGATTTCAATTACTTTTATGTGTATTGTCAGGACCGACAATTCATTAAAAGCCGACACTAGCGCTAGCACTTTTAAATGACTTTCTCTTCCTTTAGAAATGTCATTTTGCTCTCGGACTGTTATAAACACGGGAAACATGCGCCCCTTTACAGGCATACTATAGACACCCCCCAGCTACGAAATTCAAAGTAATATTTCACTTTTATTGTTTCACTTTAAGCATTATTAAAATCACTGCTCCTGAAAAAACGTCCGTTTTTAAAACTTTTTTTTGCATTGATCCATGTCCCCTGGGGCAGGACCCGGGTCCCCAAACCCTTTTTATGACAATAACTTGCATATTAACCTTTAAAATTAGCACTTTATATGTCTTCCATAGACTTTTAAAGGGTTTTCCGCAGCTTTTCAAATTTGCCACGAACACCCCAAATTGTTCGCTATTCAGCGAACAGGCGAACAGCCAATGTTCGAGTCGAACTCATGTTCGACTCGAATGGATAGCTCATTCCTACTACTGATGACAGGTCCGTCTCCGCTCACTGTGCAGGAATGGAATGTCAGAGCTCTCCTCTATGGGGGACCAGATGAAAACAGACTGCCTGACCGTTTTCACCCGATCCGCCAGATGGATGGAAGCGATCAAAACAAAAAACAATCAGCAGGAAATTGGATATACCTGATTACAACTTAGTAACATTATATCACAACATAAAAATAAAAATAAAACAGGCATATAAATAACAAAATAGAGAACTACAATTTTTCATAAACTGAGTAAGGGAAACGCAGGGAAGAATGGCTTGGTTCACTGCCAACATCTAAGGGTGATCCAGATTGCGAAGATGAGGGTGAACTAATTGGGTGTGGCTGTGCATGCATCCTTTGAAAACCGTGCTGAGATGGGAAAGGTGTGTAGATTGGTGGGGGTCCTGAGTATGAGTTCATGGCAGGTGTAGTGTCATGATACTGATGACTGGGCAGTGATTTAGCAAAAGAGCCACTAGGTGTATTTACCACTTAGCAACCAGCCCATAGCCGAATGACGGCTACAGGATGGTTGCTTAACTCTGGGAGAGCGTACTATGATGTCCTCCCAGAATCCCGCTCTCGCATGCCCCCTGGGGTGTGCACCCGAGAACATCTGTGATCGCGGCCGTTTACCATGTGATCGCTCCGTCAAATGAAGTAGCGGTCACATGTAAACAAACCGGTGTCATGTCATGACACTGGTTCCTCCCTCCCCTCTGTGTACCGATTGGAACAGAGGGGGAGAGATCAGATGGCAGCAGCGCTGTGGGCTGGATGTGTAGTGCCCACAGCGCTGCTCTGTGACAAATGCAGTCACATCCAGCCATCCATCCATCCATGCTCAGCCATCCCTTCATGCTCAGCAATACCCTGCACTACTCTGCAATACCCCGCAAAACTCTGCAGTACTCTGCAATGCCCTGCAATACTCTGCAGTACCCTGCAATACTCTGCAATACCCTGCAATACCCTGCAATACCCTGCCATACTCTGCAATACACTGCCATACTCTGCAATACTCTGCCATACCCTGCCATACCCTGCCATACTCTGCAATACCCTGCCATACCCTGCAATACCCTGCCATACCCTGCCATACTCAGCCATACTCGGCCATGCTCAGCCTCTGTATGTGGCCAGGCTGTGGAAGTCTAACACATGTGGTATCGCCGTACTCAGGAGGAGTAGGAGAATCTATTTTGGGGTGTCATTTTTGGTATGTACCTGCTATGTGTTAGAAATATTGTATAAATGGACAACTTCGTGTTTAAAAAAAATGCGTTTTAACCACTTCCCGCTTCATAAGACGTCCTTGACTTTGTGCAGGGATATCTGAACGATGCCTGCAGCTACAGGCATCAATCAGATATCAGCTTTTTCATCCGGTAATTCCCTACACCATAAGAATGATTATAACGGCTGTTCCACTGCTTGATCATTCTTACGGGAGGCTAAAGGGGATGTCCCCCCTTCCCCCGCGCCCTCGGGTGCTTCTACCGACTCACCGATACGATCGAAGCCAGGATCGTTTATTTTTTTTATTTCAGGCTTCCCAGCCTAGAGATGAGATGTGGGGTCTTATTGACCCAACATCTCACTGTAAAGAGGACCTGTCATGCCATATTCCTATTACAAGGGATGTTTACATTCCTTGTAATAGGAATAAAAGTAATCAAAAAAAATATTTTTTGGACAAAAGCATCAAACTAAAATAAATAAAGTAAAATGAACATTAAAAAAAAAAAAAAAAATTCCCCCGTGTCCCCGTGTGCTCGCATGCAGAAGCAAACGCATACGTAAGTCCTGCCCACATATAAAAATGTTGTTCAAACCACACATGTGAGGTATCGCTACAATCGGTAGAGCGAGAGCAATAATTTTGGCCCTATTCCTCCTCTGTAACTCAAAACATGTAACCTGTAAAAAATTTTAAAGCGTCGCCTATGGGGATTTTTAAGTAGCGAAGTTTGGCGCCATTCCACAAGCGTGTGCAATATTGAAGGGTGACATGTTAGGTATCTATTTACTCAGGATAACTTCATCTTTCACATTATGCAAAAACATTGGGCTAACTTTACTGTTTTGTTTTTTTTTAAAGCACAAAACTGTTTTTTTTCCAAAAAAAGGTGTTCGAAAAATTGCTGCGCAAATACCGTGCGAGATAAAAAGTTGCAACGACCGGCATTGTATTCTCTAGGGTCTTTGCAAAAAAAACATATATAATGTTTTGGGGTTCTATGTAATTTTCTAGCAAATAAATTATGATTTTTACATGTAGGAGAAAAATGTCAGACTTGGCCTGGGTGCTCCAGAATGCCTGAAGGTGCTCCGTGCATGTTGGGCCTCTGTATGTGGCCACGCTGTGTAAAAGTCTCACACATGTGGTATCGCCATACTCGGGAGAAATAGAAGAATGTGTTTGAGGGTGTAATTTGTGGTATGCATATGCTGTGTGTGAGAAATAACCCGCTAATATGACAAAAAAAGAAAAAAAAATCTTGATTTTGCATTGAATTGTGGGAAAAAATAAAAACTTAAAAAAACTCATCATGCATCTTTCTAAATACCTTGGAATGTCTTCTTTCCAAAAAGGGGTCATTTGGGGGGTATTTGTACTTTTCTGGCATGTTAGGGTCTCAAGAAATTAGATAGGCCATCAGTACTTCAGGTGTGATCAATTTTCAGATATTGGCACCATAGCTTTTGGACTCTATAACTTTCACAAAGACCAAATAATATACACCAATTTGGGTTATTTTTACCAAAGATATGTAGCGGTATAAATTTTGGCCAAAATATAGGAAGAAAAATTACTAATTTGCAAAATTTTATAACAGAAACAAAGAAAAATGCATTTTTTTTACAGAATTTTTAGTCTTTTTTCTTTTATAGCGCAAAAAATAAAGAACCCAGCGGTGATTAAATACCACCAAAAGAAAGCTCTCTTTGTGTGAAAAAAAGGACAAAAATTTCATATAGGTACAGTGTTGCATGACTGAGTAATTGTCATTCAAAATGTGAGAGCACCGAGAGCTGAAAATTGGTCTGGTTATTAAGGGGGTTTAAGTGCCCAGTGGTCAAGTGGTTAAATGGAAGACGTTTGGGAGGACCAGAACCCTTCCTAGAGCTGGCCATCTGGCCAAACTGAGCTATCGGGGGGGAAGAGCCTTGGTGAGAGAGGTAAAGAAGAACCAAAAGATCACTGTGGCTGAGCTCCAGAGCTGCAGTCGGGAGATGGGAGAAAGTTGTAGAAAGTCAACCATCACTGCAGCCCTCCACCAGTCGGGGCTTTATGGCAGAGTGACCCGACGGAATCCTCTCCTCAGTGCAAGACACATGAAAGCCCGCATGGAGTTTGCTAAAAAAAACACCTGAAGGACTCCAAGATGGTGAGAAATAAGATTCTCTGGTCTGATGAGACCAAGATAGAACTTTTTAGGCCTTAATGCTAAGCGGTATGTGTGGAGAAAACCAGGCACTGCTCATCACCTGTCCAATTGAGTCCCAACAGTGAAGCATGGTGGTGGCAGCATCATGCTGTAGGGGTGTTTTTCAGCTGCAGGGACAGGATGACTGGTTGCAATCGAGGGAAAGATGAATGTGGCCAAGTACAGGGATATTCTGGATGAAAACCTTCTCCAGAGTGCTCAGTACCTCAGACTGGACTGAAGGTTTACCTTCCAACAAGACAATGACCCTAAGCCCACAGCTAAAATAGCGAAGGAGTGGCTTCACAACTCCGTGACTGTTCTTGAATGGCCCAGCCAGAGCCCTGACGTAAACCCAATTGAGCATCTGTGGAGAAACCTAAAAATGGCTGTCCACCAATCATTACCATCCAACCTGACAGGACTGGAGAGGATCTGCAAGGAGGAATGGCAGAGGATCCCCAAATCCAGGTGTGAAAAACTTGCTGCATCTTTCCCAAAAAGACTCATGGCTGTATTAGATCAAAAGGAGCTTCTACTAAATACTGAGCAAAGGGTCTGAATACTTAGGACCATGTGATATTTCAGTTTTTCTTTTTTAATAAATCTGCAAAAATGTCAACAATTCTGTGTTTTTCTGTCAATATGGGGTGCTGTGTGTACAATATGGAGGGCTGTGTGTACAATATGGGGTGCTGTGTGTACATTAATGAGGAAAAAAAAATGAACTTAAATGATTTTAGCAAATGGCTGCAAATTAACAGAGTGAAAAATTTAAGGGGGTCTGAATACTTTCCGTCCCCACTGTATACAGGTACATCATTATATTTTTTTTCTACTAATTTTGCTCTACCTTGTATATACAGTGTATATTTGGGACTCTACATTATATCTATCTAATATTAATTTATTTAAAAGTTACATAGGAGCCTGGTGGCAGTAAACAAAAAATCCTCATAAGGAAGTGTCATAATTTATATTATTAGAACATCACTACCTGCTCCCATCATTATTTGTGATTGTGAACTTTTTATAGTGAGTATGCTCCATTCTCTTTATATTTTGATTGGTGTTGTTTGTAAATGCATCTAGTATAAGACACTTCTATAATTAGGGATTATTTTGGTATATCTTCTCTATATAGGGGCCATTTTGGTCAAGTATCCTGCATCCCCTGCGTAACATCTACCTCTCCCATTATATGTGGGCACACTGCATCTGATCTATAGGCTGCTTTGCTGGGTTTATAACATGTAAGTCATAATGCTCTCTCTGAATGAGGGCTATTGTATTTGTAGAAAATGAGACTATTATCTGTTCATTCTAGCCCTCCTCTTTTTTGATAGAGGTCATATAACCACTCTTAATGATATCTATCTTCCCCCATTTCTCCAATCAAGGTTCTCTTGTTACAAGTCATTAAGTAATTGGTTCTGAAGAAGCAGAAATGTGAAACGTGTCAACCATATTTTTGACATCTTATGCAACTATTACTGTTGAATTGGGATGAGCCGAACACCCCCCCGGTTCGGATCGCACCAGAACCTGCGAACGGACTGAAAATTTGCATGAACGTTAGAACCCCATTGAAGTCTATGGGACTTGAACGTTCAAAATAAAAAGTGCTCATTTTAAAGGCTAATTTGATTGGTATTGTCCTAAAAAGGGTTTGGGGACCCGGGTCCTGCCCCAGGGGACATGTATCAATGCAAAAAAAAGTTTTAAAAACGGCCGTTTTTTGAGGGAGCAGTGATTTTAATGATGCTTAAAGTGAAAAAAAGTGAAATATTCCTTTAAATATCGTACCTGGGGGGTATCTATAGTATGCCTGTAAAGTGGCGCGTGTTTCACGTGCTTAGAACAGTCCCTGCACAAAATGACATTTTTAAAGGAATAAAAGTCATTTAAAACTGCTTGCGGCTTAAATGTAATGTCGGGTCCCTGCAATATGGATGAAAATCAGTGAGACAAGCGGCATGGGTACCCCCCCGTCTATTACCAGGCCCTTAGGGTCTTGTATGGATATTAAGGGGAACCCCGCACCCAAATTAAAAAAAGGAAAGGCGTGGGGCCCCCAGGCCCTATACACTCTAAACAGCAGTATACAGGCGGTACAAACAAGACAGGGACTGTAGGTTTGTTGTTAAGTAGAATCTGTTTGTAATTTTGAACTGGTACATTTTTAAGGTGTAGCTCCAGCCAAAAAATCTATTTTTAAGCTTTTTGGAAAACAGGGAAGGGTTATCACCCCTCCGACATTTGTTTTGCTGTCTGTGCTCCTCTTCAGGATATTTCGCCTCACTTTCTGTCCCAATAACAAATGTTTTTAGAAAATTTGGGGGTTTTAGTGAAACAAGGATTGGTGATAAAGCATCAGTGGAAAGGAGAAACATTTTTCCCATATTAGCTCTTAAAGCAGAGAATTTCCCTTCTTAGGGGTAGATTTTATCTCACTTCCTGTTGTCTCCTTCCATTTGCAAGTAGGAGTCATTTGTAAGTTGGATGTTTGAAAGTAGGGGCCTGCCCTATATACTCTGCAGAAATTGTGGCCTTAGGTGTTGGTGTTGCCACAACACTGTAAGCCCTCACAGGGCCCTGCTGTGAAATATTAGATCAAGAATTGTAATTACATGTCCCTGTTGAACAGAGACAGAAAAATTGGGCCTTAGGCACTGGTGCTGGTGCCACAACACTGCAACCCCTCACAGATACTCTAGTTGGAGCACAGGAATGAGCCCTGCTGCAAAGTATTGCATCAAAAATTGTAATTACACGCCCCTGTTAAACAGGGGCTGAAAGATTGGGCTTTAGCCACTGGTGGCGGTGCCCAGAAACAAAAATATTCTTACAAGCTATCAGCATGATCATTGAGGAGGAGGAGGATAGTCACTCAGCATAACAGGATAGTCACTCAGTATCAGCATAGGCAGTCTTGAAGGGATCTGACATTTCAGAAAAATGTATTCGGTTACATTAGCATCAGGTGCTTGGTATCTGGTGGTGATCCAAGACTGATTCATTTTTATGAAGGTCAGTCGAACGACCAAGTTGGTGGACAGGCGCACCCTGTGATCAGTTACAAAGCCTCCAGCAGCACTAAATGTGCATTCCGAAAGAACGCTGGATGCAGGACAGGCCAGTAGCTCAATTGCATACTGTGCAAGCTCTGGCCAGTGATCCATCCTTAAGACCCAGTAACCCAGAGGATTTTCGGTGAGAAAGGTGTCCAAGTCAGATCTTGCCCCTAGGTATTCCTGCACCATGTAAAACAGACGCTGGCGATGGTTGCTGGAACCGATCAGACCTTGGGGCTGCGGACTAATAAATTGTCTGAACACATCGGTCAGATGGCCACCTTCTCCACCGCTCCTTCTTTGACTGACCGAAGACTCGGCAACACATTGTCCAGGAACAGGAGTTTGTAACCTCCCAGTCTCTGGGAACGTGTTGCACAGACCTCTCTGCAAGGCCTCCCGAAGATGTTTCATCCTCTGCTCCTTCTGCGATGGCAAGATAAGGTCTGCAACCTTACTCTTGTAACGTGGATCAAGGAGGGTTGCCAGCCAGTAACGATCCCTCTCCTTGATACCATGAATACGAGGATCCTTCCGCAGGCTTTGCAGGATCAGGGAGGCCACGCAGCATAGGTTTGCTGAGGCATTCCGTCCAGAGTCCTCTGGGTCACTAAGAAAGACATGATCCGCAGCCAACTCCTCCCAGCCACATACAGGTTCATGGGTTTCTTGAGACTGTAAATGATCCCTTAAAGACTGCTGCTGATGCTGAGTGCCAGGCTCCACCTCCATGCTGACAGTCCTCGTCCTCATCCTCATCCTGTCTGATCGCCGGGCATGCAGGAACACTGTCTGGATATAGGGGGCCTTGAGAGCTAAGGAAGTCCTCCTCTTCCTGCCTCTGTTCTGCCTCAAGTGCCCTGTCCATTATTCCACGCAGCGTGTTCTCCAACAGGTGGACAAGGGGGACAGTGTCACTGATGCATGCACTGTCACTGCTCACCATCCTCCTGGCCTCCTCAAATGGTGACAGGACAGTGCATGCATCCTTGATCATGGCCCACTGACGTGGGGAAAAAAAAAACAAGCTCCCCTGACCCTGTCCTGGTGCCATAGTCGCACAGGTATTCATTGATGGCCCTCTGCTGCGTGTGCAGCCGCTGCAGCATGGCCAACATTGAGTTCCACTTGGTGGGCATGTCACAGATTAGGTGGTTCTTGGGCAGGTTAAATTCCTTTTGGAGGTCTGCCAGCCAAGCACTGGCATTATATGACCGGCGGAAATGCACACAGACTTTCCTGGCCTGCCTCAGGACATCCTGTAAGCCTGGGTACCTGCCCAAGAACCGCTACACCACCAAGTTAAGGATGTGAGCCAAACAGGGCACATGGGTCAGTTGTCCCTGTCGGAGGGCGGAGAGGAGGTTGGTGATATTGTTGCAAACCACCATTCCTGGCTTAAGTTGGCATGGCATCAACCACCTCTGAACCTGCCCCTGCAGAGCTGACAGAATCTCTGCCTCAGTGTGGCTCCTGTCCCCCAAGCACACCAGCTCAAGCACCGCATGGCATCTTTTGGCCTGCGTACTTGTGTAGCCCCTTGAACGCCTACGGAGCACCGCTGGTTCCGAGGACAAAGCACAGGAAGAGGCCATGGAGGAAGAAGAAGAGGAGGGGGTGGAGGAGAGAGGTGTGTCAGAATCACCAGTAGTAGTGGCATTTTGGAGGCATGGTGGTGGAACAGCCTCCAACACTACTGCACCTTGTCCTGCATCCTTCCCAGCTGCCAGTAGAGTCACCCAATGCGCAGTGAAACTTAGGTAATGTCCCTGTCCATGCCTGCTGGACCATGAGTCAGCGGTAATATGAACCTTACCGCTGACTGCTCTGTCCAGCGAGGCCAAGACATTGCCTTCCTGCACCCAACAAGAGTAACCGTGAAGAGGAGTTACAGTGTTCGGGCACCACCTACACTCAAGTCCCAATTTTTTCTGCACCTCTTTGACTGGGGCATGTAATTACAATTTTTAAAATAAGGCCCAATTTTTCAGCAGAGTATATAGTGCAGTTCGTATAATATATTTACTGCAGTTCAGACTATATAGTGCAGTCTGTACAGTATATACTGTAGACATGTGCAAATCGTTTAGTTACAAATTTGTTTTTTAACTAATTTAGACAAATTCATTAATTCGGAAATATCCGAATTTCTGAATTTTTCCAAATATTCGGAAATTCAAAATTCTGAAAATTCTAAATTTCGCAAATTCGAAAATTCAAAATTCGAAAATTCAAAATTCGAAAATTTGAAAATTCGAAAATCCAAAAATTCTAAATTTCAGAGATCCGCAAATTCGAAATTTGAAAATTCGAAGATCCAGAAATTCGGAAATGCAAAAAAAGAAGGAAAATCGGAAACATCAAAAGAACGAAAATCAGAAAATTCAAAAACCCGAAAATTTGAAAGTCTGAAATAATAACTAATAATAACTTAACTATTACTAACAATTAAATTATAGGTATTGGAATTTCCTTTCAAATTTGGCTGTTAGTGAATGTATCGAATACAAATTTATCCGAAGTTACGAATTATCCGTAATAACGAATGCCATATCTAAACGAATGGAACGTAACAAATTAATAATAATAATAATAATAATAATAATAACGTATTATTATTTATTATTATTTAGTTTCATTCCATTTGTTTAGATGTGGCATTCTTTATTTCAGATAAATTTGTATTTGTTTCATTCACTAACAGCCAAATTTGAAAGAAAATTCCAATACCTATAATTTAATAGTTATTGTTAGTTATTATTTAAAATTTGGGGATTTTTGTTTTTTCAAATTTGTGGATTTTCCTTTGTTATTTTTAAATTTTCAGATTTTTGAATTTCTGAATTTTCAAACTTACAAAATTTTCAAAATTTCAAATTTTAGAATTTCCAAATTCCAAATGTTCGAATTTACGAATTTTTGAATTTCCAAATTTACAAATTGGGTCTGGTATAGATTTTAAGGGGAACTCCACAACAAAATTTAAAAAAGAAATGGTGTGGAGTTCCCCCCAAAATCCATACCAGACCCTTATCTGTGCAAGAGGCCTGGCAGGCCAGGAGAGGGAGGTGGATGAGTGAGCGCCCCCCCTCCTGAACTAAACGAGGCCGCTTGCTCTCAACATGGGGAGGGTGCTTTGGGGTCCCCCCCAAAGCATCTTGTCTCCATGTTGATGGGCCTCATCCCCACAACCCTGGCCTGGTGGTTATGGGGGGTCTGCGGGCGGGGGGCTTATCGGGATCTGGGGGCCCCTCTTGTTAATGGGTCCCCCTATGAGAATGGGTATGGGGTACATTGTAAAAAAGTAAAAACCACAATACACCATTTTTAACAATTCCTTTATTAAAAAAAGTGTCCCGCGATGTCCATCCATCTTTAATGACGCCACCTGACAGACCCGAAAAATAGAAAAAAAAACCTCCGCCTTGATGGGAGGCGTCCCCCCGACTGCTGTCTTTTCGCTCTGGCAGCTGTAACATAGGCAAGGGCAGGGCCACCCGGTGACGTAACCAAGTGACCCTACCCCTTCTGACGTCATGTGCCATCAGTGGGGGGCGGGGTCATCTGGTTACGTCAGCGGGTGGCCCCGCCCTTTCCTATAAAGGAGCTGTCACAGCGAAAAGACAGCAGTCGGTGGGACGCCTCCCATGGAGGTGGAGTATTTTTGTTTTTTTTCCATTTTTCAGGTTTTGTCGGGCAGCATGATTGACGATAAATGTACATCGCGGGACACTTTTTTTTAAATTAAGGAATTGTCAAAAACTGTGTATTGCTTAGATTGTAAGCTCTAAGGATTGTATTTGTACTGTCTACCCTCAAGTTGTAAAGCGCTGTGTAAACTGTTGGCGCTATATGAGTTCTGTATAATAATAATAATAATAATATTGTGGTTTTTACTTTTTGACACTTTTTTGGTGAATGGGTAGGGGTACAATGTACCCCACACCCATGTACATGGGGGGGAGGGATCTGGGGGCCCCCTTGTTAAAGGGGGCTTCCAGATTTCAATAAGTCTCCTGCCCGCAGACTCCCACAACCAATGGCCATTGTTGTGGGGGCAAGGCCCTTATCCTCATCAACGTGGGACAAGGTGCTTTGGGGGGACCCCAAAGCACCTCCCCATGTTGAGAGCATGTGGCCTGGTGTGGTTAGGGAGGGGGGTCTCGCTCGCCCCTATCCTAAACTTCAGGCTGCATGCTCAGAAAGGGTCTGGTATGGATTTGTAATGTGCAATGCCCACCATGTCATGTGCTGTACCTTGTGGTGACCTTATGAGGTCCTCACATCTAAAATGAATAATACTCTGAGGTCATTGGAGAATTGTATCTGGCCTCTGGAATCGGTATCTGGCCTTACCAAATGTCATTCCCGTTTGGATGGCGTGCTCTCTCCCATTTCTTTTCTCTCCTTTTTTTTCCTTTTTTCTTTTTCAATGTTTGACTTTTATAATGAGTCGGATTTTTTCACTCTTTGTCCTTGCTGTTTGCAGCCCTGAACACCAAGTATAGGAGAGTGGGGAAATGGCGCTACCCTCTATGGCACAGGATGTTTAAATTTACAGTGATAAGTTTGATTCTAATTAAACATACAAGGTAAAAAATAAATAAATAATAAATAAATAGAATCCCGGTGTGCATAAAAGTGTACCAATCTTCTACCAATAGGTATATGAGTTATATTATAAAGTGGAATGAGTGTTGTGGGTTAATGTGATTGGGCAGGGGTGTATTCCAACTACACAGAATTCTGAGAGGCACTTCTGCCCTCACCCGTCCACCCCAATCATAAAATACCACCAGATATAACCCAGTCCAGTTTCCAGAAAATGACATTAACAATATACCATAACCTTATAGATGCAGATATCTCCACATCTTAGTGCATGTGAACATAAATAATATATTAACCAACCAGAACACCATGTATATAAATCCTCGGTATAGAATCAATGTGTGAGTGTTCAAAAGATATAGTCCAAGTCCCTAGGCAAGAGATATGAACTTATTGTGAAAAGGTGTTTGCTATAAGCAAAAAAATATATATATATGAAAAAGTGATCAAACAAAACGTAGTCCCAGACTCCAAGCAGAAATTCCAGTGACTTCTGTGCACAGCAGGTATGGTGACTTGGTGCTCCCCCCAATGTGTCCCCACTCACCAAAAGTAGTTACCCCTGCAGGGGTAGTAGGCATACAGTGGGCAGCTATATGTAGATCTCCCCCTTGGATAGCTGTGTTGGTCCTTTGCACCTCCGTCAGCCCGTTCCTTTATTCCATAGACTTCCAACGTATGTTCCGAATCAGGGTTCCTCAGGTGCCTTCACCGCAGCAAGCGGCACGGTCCTCCCAGGAAAACACAAGGGGCTCCCATAGTGTAGTATAAACCATTTATTAAAAATAGCATATATAAAAACGCTAACCGGTGATAATTCAGTAAGGCAAGGATGCCTGCAGCGATATAAGCAGGAAGCTAGTCCGTAGCGTACGTGCCAGCTGTGTTCCAAGCCGAACCTTCCGGGTATGATGTAAGAGCGTGGCTCCGCCTTACACGTTTTGTCACAGGACATTCTCAAAGGCGGTGCCATCACTCCACGCTCCACGCATCATATAGACAGACGGACTCCGTGCCACCTCCCCTCCACTTTCAATGCCCCCTTAATTTTATCAAGGACCCCTACAGCCCCTGGCCTTAGGGATCCTATTTGACCAGTTTTTCAATATATGTACACTTTTTGGTCAACCCCTATCTATAGTAATATTCACTTTGAAGTGATTCAATACCCCGTATGGCTGGTCTCCACTGGTATTATGTATTATTTTTTTATTTTAATATAAAATCTGAGTGATTTAATATCCCGTATGGCTGGTCTCCACTGATATTATATATTAATCTTTAAATTTAATTTTTAATTTTAATATAAAATCTGAGTGCATTTAGTTGCGTACGCGTAATTACATAATATTTTTAGCAAGATTGCCCATATGGTTTGATATTAAGGGGTGATTATACATACTCGCCACCATGTTTTTATATACACATATGTAAAAGTTTTTATTTACTGTGTGTGACACTGCCTCTGTCTGTTAATGCATATATAAGAGTGTGGCTCCGCCTTACACGTTTCGTCACAGGACGTTCTCAAAGGCGGTGCCATCACTCCACGCTCCACGCATCATATAGACAGGCGGACTCTGTGCCACCTCCCCTCCACTTACAATTGACAAATCAGCAATTTGGGGCGGCTCCATGTACGCCGGCCAGGGGGTAGTGTCTACATACATGGAAGGAGCCGCCTGTCTATATGCATTAACAGACAGAGGCAGTGTCACACACAGTAAATAAAAACTTTTACATATGTGTATATAAAAACATGGTGGCGAGTATGTATAATCATCCCTTAATATCAAACCATATGGGCGATCTTGCTAAAAATATTATGTAATTACGCGTACGCAACTAAATGCACTCAGATTTTATATTAAAATTAAAAATTTAATTTAAAGATTAATACATAATATCAGTGGAGACCAGCCATACGGGATATTAAATCACTCAGATTTTATATTAAAATTAAAAATTAATACATAATACCAGTGGAGACCAGCCATACGGGGTATTGAATCACTGCAAAGTGAATATTACTATAGACAGGGGTTGACCAAAAAGTGTACATATATTGAAAAACTGATCAAATAGGATCCCTAAGGCCAGGGGCTGTAGGGGTCCTTGATAAAATTAAGGGGGCATTGTAAGTGGAGGGGAGGTGGCACGGAGTCAGCCTATCTATATGATGCGTGGAGCGTGGAGTGATGGCACCGCCTTTGAGAATGTCCTGTGACGAAATGCGTAAGGCGGAGCCACGCTCTTACATCATACCCGGAAGGTTCGGCTTTTGAACGCAGCTGGCACGCACTACGGACTAGCTTCCTGCTTATATCGCTGCAGGCATCCTTGCCTTACTGAATTATCGCGGGTTAGCATTTTTATATATGCTATTTTTAATAAATCATTTATACTACACTATGGGAGCCCCTTGTGTTTTCCTGGGAGGACCGTGCTGCTTGCTGCGATGAAGGCACCTGAGGAACCCTGATTCGGAACATACGTTGGAAGTCTATGGAATAAAGGAACGGGCTGACGGAGGTGCAAAGGACCAACACAGCTATCCAAGGGGGAGATCTACATATAGCTGCCCACTCTATGCCTACTACCCCTGCAGGGGTAACTACTTTTGGTGAGTGGGGACACATTGGGGAGCACCAAGTCACCATACCTGCTGTGCACAGAAGTCACTGGAATTTCTGCTTGGAGTCTGGGACTATGTTTTGTTTGATCACTTTTTCATATATATATATTTTTTTGCTTATAGCAAACACCTTTTCACAATAAGTTCATATCTCTTGCCTAGGGACTTGGACTATATCTTTTAAACACTCACACATTGATTCTATACCGAGGATTTATATACGTGGTCTTCTGGTTGGTTAATATATTATTTATGTTCACATGCACTAAGATGTGGAGATATCTGCATCTATAAGGTTATGGTATATTGGTAATGTCATTTTCTGGAAACTGGACTGGGTTAGATCTGGTGGTATTTTATGATTGGGGTGGACGGGTAAGGGCAGAAGTGCCTCTCAGAATTCTGTGTAGTTGGAATACACCCCTGCCCAATCACATTAACCCACAACACTCATTCCACTTTTTAATATAACTCATATACCTATTGGTAGAAGTTCGGTACACTTTTTATAGATTTAATGCACATTTTGGTATATAATTCATATACCCACTGGTAGAAGATTGGTACACTTTTATGCACACTGGGATTCTATTTATTTATTATTTATTTATTTTTTACCTTGTATGTTTAATTAGAATTAAACTTATCAATGTAAATTTAAACATCTTGTGCCATAGAGGGTAGCGCCATTTCCCCACTCTCCTATACTCATCCTCATAGGTCCCTTTGGGAACTAATTAGGGGAGGCTGCAACTCATTGTCCTAAGCGCGGATTTTTATTATACCACTGAACATCAAGTAGTCTATACTCTTCTTACTGGTGTATAGCCAGGACTCTACCGTTACATCATTGACTATACAGCCTTGGCTCTGTGCCCAGAGGACTCTTCTTCAGAACTGATTGCGCCCTCCTATGTCCTCATTTTCCAGCAAACTGTTGAAAATTTCTGCATTACTCAATGTTTTTTTTTTCCTTTGTAATAGAATTAGCACTCAGTGTTCTTCACAGGAGATGTGTTTTATTACCTGTGTTGTTTGTGTCAGTAGTGAACAGCAAGGATGGCTAAATTTGCATAGCTACACTCAGGAAACTGAGACTAGACCATTTATTTACAAAGAAACCAAAATCCATTCAAATACCAGCAAACATATAGATATTTGTGAACTAAAAACCCAGAGACAAAATCTCCAACTAGCAACCTAATATAGTAACAGAAAGCCTAACTAGCAACCTAACTATATACAATATATATAAAATGGGGAACACAAAAAACAGAGTAAAATTGGAGGTTCAGGGAACATATAAGAAAGGGGAACCCAAACTGGGATCAGGAACTGGGGGAGTAGGAACAAAGCAGCAGGGTTCAGGGTATAGGTACAAGGCAAAAAGCATGACCAGGAATAGGAATGGGGCGAACGGTTCAGGCTGAACATTTGCCTGTTTGGCCGCTCACCGAACACCCGAATTTGCAGGATGTTCACCCCGACGAACACCCTTCAATGCACTGAGCACTGCACAATTAATTATGCACCCTGATTGAGCAAAGCCTTGCTTAATCAGGGCGCAGTATAAGTTGGTTATTAACCATTTAAGGACCAGCCTCGTTTTGGATTTTAGCTGTTTACATGTTTAAAACAGTTTTTTTTGCTAGAAAATTACTTAGAACCCCCAAACATTATACAGTGGGGCAAAAAAGTATTGAGTCAGCCACCAATTGTGCAAGTTATCCCACTTAAAAAGATGAGAGAGGCCTGTAATTGTCATCATAGGTATACCTCAACTATGAGAGACAAAATGTGGAAACAAATCCAGACAATCACATTGTCTGATTTTTGAAAGAATTTATTTGCAAATTATGATGGAAAATAAGTATTTGGTCAATATCAAAAGTTCATCTCCATACTTTATTATATATCCTTTGTTGGCAATGACAGAGGTCAAACATTTTCTGTAAGTCTTCACAAGGTTGTCACACACTGTTGCTGGTATGTTGGCCCGTTCCTCCATGCAGATCTCCTCTAGAGCAGTGATGTTTTGAAGCTGTCACTGGGCAACATGGACTTTCAACTCCCTCCAAAGATTTTCTATGGGGTTGAGATCTGCAGACTGGCTAGGCCACTCCAGGACCTTGAAATGCTTCTTACGAAGCCACGCCTCCGTTTCCCCGGGCGGTGTGCTTGGGATCATTGTCATGCTGAAAGACCCAGCCACGTTTCATCTTCAATGCCCTTGCTGATGGGAGGAGGTTTGCACTCAAAATCTCACGATACATGGCCCCATTCATTCTTTCATGTACACGGATCAGTCTTCCTGTTCCCTTTGCAGAGAAACAGCCCTAAAGCATGATGTTGCCACCCCCATGCTTCACAGTAGGTATAGTGTTCTTTGGTTGCAACTCAGCATTCTCTCTCCTCCAAACACGACGAGTTGTGTTTCTACCAAACAGTTCTATTTTGGTTTCACCTGACCATATGACAGAGGCGTAACTATAACCTTCAGGGCCCCAGTGCAAGAAACCATGAAGGGCCCCTGACCCGCAGTATGATGGGGGGTATTGTGAAAGGATGAGGGGCAGTATGACGGGGTATTTTGACAGGAGGGGGCAGTGTGACCAAAGAAGGGTATCTGGAAAGTGTGACCAGAGGGGGGTAGTGTGACAGGAGGGGGGTAAATATGACAGAAGGGGGCAGAATGATAGAGGGGCAGTGTTACAGGAGGGGGCAGTTTGACAGGAATGTATTGTGCCAAGGGGCAGTGTGACAGGGGACAGTGAGACAGGTGGGGGCAGTATGATGAGGAAATAGTATGACGTGGGCAGTGTGATAAAAGAGGGGCTATGTGGCAGGTGGGGGGCCAGTGTGAGAGGGGACAGGTGGGGGCCAGTGTGAGAGGGGACAGGTGGGTGTCCAGTGTGAGAGGGGACAGGTGGGGGCCAGTGTGAGAGGGGACAGGTGGGTGGCCAGTGTGAGAGGGGACAGGTGGGGGGGCAGTGTGAGAGGGGACAGGTGGGTGGCCAGTGTGAGAGGGGACAGGTGGGGGGGCAGTGTGAGAGGGGACAGGTGGGGGGCAGTGTGAGAGGGGACAGGTGGGGGGCAGTGTGAGAGGGGACAGGTGGGGGGCAGTGTGAGAGGGGACAGGTGGGGGGCAGTGTGAGAGGGGACAGGTGGGGGGCCAGTGTGAGAGGGGACAGGTGGGGGGACAGTGTGAGAGGGGACAGGTGGGGGGCAGTGTGAGAGGGGACAGGTGGGGGGACAGTGTGAGAGGGGACAGGTGGGGGGCAGTGTGACAGGGGACAGGTGGGGGGCAGTGTGAGAGGGGACAGGTGGGGGGACAGTGTGAGAGGGAACAAGTGGGGGAAGTGTGAGAGGGGACAGGTGGGGGAGCAGTGTGAGAGGGGACAGGGGGGGCAGTGTGAGAGGGGACAGGTGGGTGGCCAGTGTGAGAGGGGACAGGTGGGTGTCCAGTGTAAGAGGGGACAGGTAGGTGGCCAGTGTGAGAGGGGACAGGTGGGGGCCAGTGTGAGAGGGGACAGGTGGGGGCCAGTGTGAGAGGGGACAGGTGGGTGGCCAGTGTGAGAGGGGACAGGTGGGGGCCAGTGTGAGAGGGGGCAGGTGGGGGCCAGTGTCAGAGAGGACAGGTGGGGGGTAGTGTGAGAGGGGACATGTGGGGAGCCAGTGTGAGAGGGGACAGGTGGGGAGCCAGTATGAGAGGGGACATGTGGGGGGCCAGTGTGAGAGGGGACAGGTGGGGGGCCAGTGTGAGAGGGGACAGGTGGGGCCAGTGTGAGAGGGGACAGGTGGGTGGCCAGTGTGAGAGGGGACAGGTGGGTGGCCAGTGTGAGAGGGGACAGGTGGGTGGCCAGTGTGAGAGGGGACAGGTGGGGGCCAGTGTGAGAGAGGACAGGTGGGGGCCAGTGTGAGAGGGGAGAGGTGGGGGCCAGTGTGAGAGGGGACAGGTGGGTGGCCAGTGTGAGAGGGGACAGGTGGGTGTCCAGTGTAAGAGGGGACAGGTAGGTGGCCAGTGTGAGAGGGGACAGGTGGGGGCCAGTGTGAGAGGGGACAGGTGGGGGCCAGTGTGAGAGGGGACAGGTGGGTGGCCAGTGTGAGAGGGGACAGGTGGGTGGCCAGTGTGAGAGGGGATAGGTGGGGGCCAGTGTGAGAGAGGACAGGTGGGGGCCAGTGTGAGAGGGGGGAGGTGGGGGCCAGTGTGAGAGGGGACAGGTGGGTGGCCAGTGTGAGAGGGGACAGGTGGGTGTCCAGTGTAAGAGGGGACAGGTAGGTGGCCAGTGTGAGAGGGGACAGGTGGGGGCCAGTGTGAGAGGGGACAGGTGGGGGCCAGTGTGAGAGGGGACAGGTGGGTGGCCAGTGTGAGAGGGGACAGGTGGGGGCCAGTGTGAGAGGGGGCAGGTGGGGGCCAGTGTCAGAGAGGACAGGTGGGGGGGCAGTGTGAGAGGAGACAGGTGGGGCAGTGTGAGAGGGGACAGGTGGTGGGGCGGTGTGAGAGGGGACAGGTGGGGGGCCAGTGTGAGAGGGGACAGGTGGGGAGCCAGTATGAGAGGGGACAGGTGGGGGCCAGTGTGAGAGAGGACAGGTGGGGGGCCAGTGTGAGAGGGGACAGGTGGGGGCCAGTGTGAGAGGGGACAGGTGGGTGGCCAGTGTGAGAGGGGACAGGTGGGGGGGCAGTGTGAGAGGGGACAGGTGGGTGGCCAGTGTGAGAGGGGACAGGTGGGGGGGCAGTGTGAGAGGGGACAGGTGGGGGGCAGTGTGAGAGGGGACAGGTGGGGGGCAGTGTGAGAGGGGACAGGTGGGGGGCCAGTGTGAGAGGGGACAGGTGGGGGGACAGTGTGAGAGGGGACAGGTGGGGGGCAGTGTGAGAGGGGACAGGTGGGGGGACAGTGTGAGAGGGGACAGGTGGGGGGCAGTGTGACAGGGGACAGGTGGGGGGCAGTGTGAGAGGGGACAGGTGGGGGGACAGTGTGAGAGGGAACAAGTGGGGGCAGTGTGAGAGGGGACAGGTGGGGGGGCAGTGTGAGAGGGGACAGGGGGGGCAGTGTAAGAGGGGACAGGTGGGGGGCCAGTGTGAGAGGGGACAGGTGGGAGCCAGTGTGAGAGGGGACAGGTGGGTGGCCAGTGTGAGAGGGGACAGGTGGGTGTCCAGTGTAAGAGGGGACAGGTAGGTGGCCAGTGTGAGAGGGGACAGGTGGGGGCCAGTGTCAGAGAGGACAGGTGGGGGGCAGTGTGAGAGGAGACAGGTGGGGCAGTGTGAGAGGGGACAGGTGGGGGGGCGGTGTGAGAGGGGACATGTGGGGGGCCAGTGTGAGAGGGGACAGGTGGGGAGCCAGTATGAGAGGGGACAGGTGGGGGCCAGTGTGAGAGGGGACAGGTGGGGGGCCAGTGTGAGAGGGGACAGGTGGGGCCAGTGTGAGAGGGGACAGGTGGGTGGCCAGTGTGAGAGGGGACAGGTGGGTGGCCAGTGTGAGAGGGGACAGGTGGGGGCCAGTGTGAGAGGGGGCAGGTGGGGGCCAGTGTCAGAGAGGACAGGTGGGGGGGCAGTGTGAGAGGAGACAGGTGGGGCAGTGTGAGAGGGGACAGGTGGGGGGGCGGTGTGAGAGGGGACAGGTGGGGGGCCAGTGTGAGAGGGGACAGGTGGGGAGCCAGTATGAGAGGGGACAGGTGGGGGCCAGTGTGAGAGGGGACAGGTGGGGGGCCAGTGTGAGAGGGGACAGGTGGGGAGCCAGTATGAGAGGGGACAGATGGGGGCCAGTGTGAGAGAGGACAAGTGGGGGGCCAGTGTGAGAGGGGACAGGTGGGGCCAGTGTGAGAGGGGACAGGTGGGTGGCCAGTGTGAGAGGGGACAGGTGGGTGGCCAGTGTGAGAGGGGACAGGTGGGTGGCCAGTGTGAGAGGGGACAGGTGGGGGCCAGTGTGAGAGAGGACAGGTGGGGGCCAGTGTGAGAGGGGAGAGGTGGGGGCCAGTGTGAGAGGGGAGAGGTGGGGGGACAGTGTGAGAGGGGACAGGTGGGGGCAGTGTGAGTGGGGGCAGGTGGGGGGGCGGTGTGAGAGGGGACAGGTGAGGGGCCAGTGTGAGAGGGGACAGGTGGGGGGACAGTGTGAGAGGGGACAGGTCGGGGGCAGTGTGACAGGGGACAGGTGGGTGGCCAGTGTGAGAGGGGACAGGTGGGTGTCCAGTGTAAGAGGGGACAGGTAGGTGGCCAGTGTGAGAGGGGACAGGTGGGGGCCAGTGTGAGAGGGGACAGGTGGGGGCCAGTGTGAGAGGGGACAGGTGGGTGGCCAGTGTGAGAGGGGACAGGTGGGGGCCAGTGTGAGAGGGGGCAGGTGGGGGCCAGTGTCAGAGAGGACAGGTGGGGGGGCAGTGTGAGAGGAGACAGGTGGGGCAGTGTGAGAGGGGACAGGTGGGGGGGCGGTGTGAGAGGGGACAGGTGGGGGGCCAGTGTGAGAGGGGACAGGTGGGGAGCCAGTATGAGAGGGGACAGGTGGGGGCCAGTGTGAGAGAGGACAGGTGGGGGGCCAGTGTGAGAGGGGACAGGTGGGGGCCAGTGTGAGAGGGGACAGGTGGGTGGCCAGTGTGAGAGGGGACAGGTGGGTGGCCAGTGTGAGAGGGGACAGGTGGGGGGGCAGTGTGAGAGGGGACAGGTGGGGGGCAGTGTGAGAGGGGACAGGTGGGGGGCAGTGTGAGAGGGGACAGGTGGGGGGCCAGTGTGAGAGGGGACAGGTGGGGGGACAGTGTGAGAGGGGACAGGTGGGGGGCAGTGTGAGAGGGGACAGGTGGGGGGACAGTGTGAGAGGGGACAGGTGGGGGGCAGTGTGACAGGGGACAGGTGGGGGGCAGTGTGAGAGGGGACAGGTGGGGGGACAGTGTGAGAGGGAACAAGTGGGGGCAGTGTGAGAGGGGACAGGTGGGGGGGCAGTGTGAGAGGGGACGGGGGGTGTCCAGTGTAAGAGGGGACAGGTGGGGGGCCAGTGTGAGAGGGGACAGGTGGGAGCCAGTGTGAGAGGGGACAGGTGGGTGGCCAGTGTGAGAGGGGACAGGTGGGTGTCCAGTGTAAGAGGGGACAGGTAGGTGGCCAGTGTGAGAGGGGACAGGTGGGGGCCAGTGTCAGAGAGGACAGGTGGGGGGCAGTGTGAGAGGAGACAGGTGGGGCAGTGTGAGAGGGGACAGGTGGGGGGGCGGTGTGAGAGGGGACATGTGGGGGGCCAGTGTGAGAGGGGACAGGTGGGGAGCCAGTATGAGAGGGGACAGGTGGGGGCCAGTGTGAGAGGGGACAGGTGGGGGGCCAGTGTGAGAGGGGACAGGTGGGGCCAGTGTGAGAGGGGACAGGTGGGTGGCCAGTGTGAGAGGGGACAGGTGGGTGGCCAGTGTGAGAGAGGACAGGTGGGGGCCAGTGTGAGAGGGGAGAGGTGGGGGCCAGTGTGAGAGGGGAGAGGTGGGTGGCCAGTGTGAGAGGGGACAGGTGGGTGTCCAGTGTAAGAGGGGACAGGTAGGTGGCCAGTGTGAGAGGGGACAGGTGGGGGCCAGTGTGAGAGGGGACAGGTGGGGGCCAGTGTGAGAGGGGACAGGTGGGTGGCCAGTGTGAGAGGGGGCAGGTGGGGGCCAGTGTGAGAGGGGGCAGGTGGGGGCCAGTGTCAGAGAGGACAGGTGGGGGGGCAGTGTGAGAGGAGACAGGTGGGGCAGTGTGAGAGGGGACAGGTGGGGGGGCGGTGTGAGAGGGGACAGGTGGGGGGCCAGTGTGAGAGGGGACAGGTGGGGAGCCAGTATGAGAGGGGACAGGTGGGGGCCAGTGTGAGAGGGGACAGGTGGGGGGCCAGTGTGAGAGGGGACAGGTGGGGAGCCAGTATGAGAGGGGACAGATGGGGGCCAGTGTGAGAGAGGACAAGTGGGGGGCCAGTGTGAGAGGGGACAGGTGGGGCCAGTGTGAGAGGGGACAGGTGGGTGGCCAGTGTGAGAGGGGACAGGTGGGTGGCCAGTGTGAGAGGGGACAGGTGGGTGGCCAGTGTGAGAGGGGACAGGTGGGGGCCAGTGTGAGAGAGGACAGGTGGGGGCCAGTGTGAGAGGGGAGAGGTGGGGGCCAGTGTGAGAGGGGAGAGGTGGGGGGACAGTGTGAGAGGGGACAGGTGGGGGCAGTGTGAGTGGGGGCAGGTGGGGGGGCGGTGTGAGAGGGGACAGGTGAGGGGCCAGTGTGAGAGGGGACAGGTGGGGGGACAGTGTGAGAGGGGACAGGTCGGGGGCAGTGTGACAGGGGACAGGTGGGGGGACAGTGTGAGAGGGGACAGGTGGGGGGACAGTGTGAGAGGGGACAGGTGGGGGGACAGTGTGAGAGGGGACAGGTCGGGGGCAGTGTGACAGGGGACAGGTGGGGGGACAGTGTGAGAGGGGACAGGTGGGGGCAGTGTGAGAGAGGACAGGTTGGGGGGCAGTGTGAGAGGGGACAGGTGGGGGGCAGTGTGAGAGTGGACAGGTGGGGGGCCAGTGTGAGAGGGGACAGGTGGGGGGGCAGTGTGAGAGGGGGCAGATGGGGGCCAGTGAGAGGGGACAGGTGGGGGGGCAGTGTGAGAAGGGACAGGTGGGGGCCAGTGTTGTGCTTAACTTACATGAGAAGCACATATGGAAGAAGCAGCATGCTTCCTTGTGATGTCCGCAGGATGTCCCTCCAGGCAGCACAGTTCACTTCCCGAGTATCATTGTATCCAATGGAGAGGGGAGGGGCCTCTGACCCGAGCGTGTATCAGCAAGACTCAGAGTGTACAAGCAGAGGTACAAACTTGTGCACTGAATCTGGTGTCTGCTCGGGTCAGAGGCCCCTCCCCTCTCCATTGTACTCACTGATAGTTCGGGAAGTGAACTGTGTGCTGCCTGGAGGGACATCCCACAGAGCGCAGACATCACATAGCTGCTGATCGCCCCCTTCCACCCCCCTCTCCTGTATAGTCAGATGCCAGCCAGGGGAGGTGCGGCGTCTTGGGGCCCCCCCACACTGGCAGAATTCCAGGGCCCAGTCGCAAGTGCGACTGTTGCGACCCTGGTAATTCTGCCACTGCCATATGACATTCTGCCAATCCTCTTCTGGATTATCCAAATGCTCTCTAGCAAACCTCAGACGGGCCCGGACATGTACTGGCTTAAGCAGGGGGACACGTCTGGCACTGCAGGATCCGAGTCCCTGGCGGCGTAGTGTGTTACTGAGGGTAGCCTTTGTTACGTTGGTCCCAGCTCTCTGCATGTCATTCATTAGGTCCCTCGTGTGGTTCTGGGATTTTTACTCACCATTCTTGTGATCATTTTGACCCCACGGTTGAGATCGAGGGAGATTATCAGTGGTCTTTTATGTCTTCCTTTTTCTAATTATTGCTCCCACAGTTGATTTCTTCACACCAAGCTGCTTGCCTATTGCAGATTCAGTCTTCCCAGCCTGGTGCAGGTCTACAATTTTGTTTCTGGTGTCCTTCGACAGCTCTTTGGTCTTCACCATAGTGGAGTTTGGAGTGTGACTGTTTGAGGTTGTGGACAGGTGTATTTTATACTGATAACAAGTTCAAACAGGTGCCATTAATACAGGTAATGAGTGGAGGACAGAGGAGCCTCTTAAAGAAGAAGATACAGGTCTGTGAGAGACAGAAATCTTGCTTGTTTGTAGGTGACCAAATACTTATTTTTCACCATAATTTGCAAATAAATTCTTTCAAAAATCAGACAATGTGATTGTCTGGATTTGTTTCCACATTTTGTCCCTCATAGTTGAGGTATACCTATGATGACAATTACAGGCCTCTCTCATCTTTTTAAGTGGAAGAGCTTGCACAATTGATGGCTGACTAAATACTTTTTTGCCCCACTGCATATTGTTTTTTTTCTAACACCTTAGAGAATAAGGGGTATATAACCATATACCAGGGGTGTGGGACTTTGTGTAAAGCATATGACAGCCCAAAGAATGATAGGGTGAATATAAAGGAATTTTATTGTACATTGCATAATACATACAGATTCAAAATAGCACAGGTAATTAAACATACAAAGGTATTGAGACTTTTAAGCACAATTCATAATGAATATGCTGGTAACATTAAGGGTATGCATGATTCACAATGATTTTTAAAATTCCCATGTTCACCATATAATACAGATGTATGCCATTGATAAGAAAGGATATAGCCTGCAGGACCTATGGTCTCACTAGCCTGTAGGGGTACAGAATACGTAATTAACTTAAAGTTCTTGTAACACTGGTGGAAACACGTCACTCAGAAGCTCTACGCGTTTCGTGGCTTCTGCCACTCATCAGGAGCAGGTGCGTGTAGTTGCTATAAAATTAAGAAATTTTGTTAAAGAGTTAGACAAATGAAAACCAGTAGACATATGAGGGCACGGTTTAGGGGTACACCTGGAACCCCCATAACCAATGCTTACTTACTCAGGATGGGCCTGTTGAAGGAGTGGCGGCGAGGCCCCACAGACTGTCCGGGAGACAATCCCACACCGGGAGCTGAGGTGGACAGCAACGCAGGCAGGGGATGGGCGGCACTCATGGCAGGCATGCAAACCGAGGACATTCTAAAAGTGAAGGGACAATAGTGAGCAGGGAATAAAGGGGGGGGGGGAAGGGGGGAGGAAGAGGGAAGGAAGAGGGACAGGAAAGGGGAAAAAGGAGGGGGGGGAAAGGGGGGGGGGTTGGAAAAACAAGACAACAGAGGGAAAAGGGGGAGGAAGAACTTCCAGAGATGAGAGGGGGGAAAAAAAGGGAAAAGGAAGGAAGAGGGTGGAAGGAGAGGAGGTGAAAACGGGGGGGGCGGAACAGGGGGGATAAGACGAGGAGAGGGGGGGGGGGAAGGGGGGAGGGGAGAAGAACAGGGGGAGGGGGAAAGGGGGGAAGTGAAAGAGGGGGGTGGTGAGGAGGTTGAAGGGACAAAGAAGGTGAAGTGACAGAGAGGGGTGGTGTGGGGTGGGTGGATGAGGGAAGTGGAGCCGGACAAAAGTAGTGATATAACAATGAAAGGTGCCAATTACCTTGTGTTTCGGAGGAGCCCAATGAAGGGAACCAGAATGACCAGTGGAAAAGCAAGCCAAGTGATGAGTAGTGTGTGAGAAGCCTCGATTGTCATGACCACCCGAGAAGCGCCCCTAAATAGCCTGCCGCGGTGATGTCCACCAATGTCACGCCGTGGGGTGGGGGGAGGCGCGCCAGGCACCGATTGGCCGCTTCCGGCCAGCGGTACGCGGCAAGCCCTCCCATAGCCCACGAGTATGGTAAACACAGCCCGTGCGCGATGGCGTCAGAACGGCGCCCCGCGCACAGCAAGTGGAGCGTGACACCGACACGTATTGGCAGCACATCCGCCCCCCCAGGCCGTTGAAAGACGGCGGGGGAGGGGGGACGCCCGCAAAGCGTGTCGCAGCCCCCGGGATGAGGAAGAAACCAGACCGCAGGACGGCCCAGCACTCCCCCCACAACAACAGCGCCCAAACTGGGCTGGTTAAACAGTTGGAATAATAATTGATTGGGGATCTCAAGCAGAAAAAATAAAAAGAGAATGTGGATATTATGATGAATGATTAGCAAGGTTAAAGTTACAAATACATAAATCAGGGGAGACTACACATAGGTCATTAATGGCAGAAGGGTGTATATAATCTAAACTAGTGGAGCTAAATCAAATGCTTCCATCCCTGTTTGCATAAACAACAATTGAGGAAAAAAGGGGGGGAGAGAAGAACTTAAGGGACTTTTAGGAAGCCATGATCTGGTGAAATCATGTATTTCCATCCCTCGGGACTTTTGATGATGTCATGACCTGGTAAGGACATAGACATCCATCCCATTTGTATATTGAGGAAAAGGGGTATATAACCATATACCAGGGGTGTGGGACTTTGTGTGAAGCATATGACAGCCCAAAGAATGATAGGGTGAATATAAAGGAATTTTATTGTACATTGCATAATACATACAGATTCAAAATAGCACAGGTAATTAAACATACAAAGGTATTGAGACTATTAAGCACAATTCATAATGAATATGCTGGTAAAATTAAGGGTATGCATGATTCACAATGATGACTCTACATTGATAATAAATAGGTCATATCAAAAGGTAAAAATATTTGGTAAAAATATTTTTAAAATTCCCATGTTCACCATATAATACAGATGTATGCCATTGATAAGAAAGGATATAGCCTGCAGGACCTATGGTCTCACTAGCCTGTAGGGGTACAGAATACGTAATTAACTTAAAGTTCTTGTAACACTGGTGGAAACACGTCACTCAGAAGCTCTACGCGTTTCGTGGCTTCTGCCACTCATCAGGAGCAGGTGCGTGTAGTTGCTATAAAATTAAGAAATTTTGTTAAAGAGTTAGACAAATGAAAACCAGTAGACATATGAGGGCACGGTTTAGGGGTATACCTGGAACCCCCATAACCAATGCTTACTTACTCAGGATGGGCCTGTTGAAGGAGTGGCGGCGAGGCCCCACAGACGGTCCGGGAGACAATCCCACACCGGGAGCTGAGGTGGACAGCAACGCGGGCAGGGGATGGGCGGCACTCATGGCAGGCATGCAAACCGAGGACATTCTGAGAGTGAAGGGACAATAGTTAGCAGGGAATAAAGGGGGGGGAGGGGGGAAGGGGGGGAGGGGGGAGGAAGAGGGAAGGAAGAGGGACAGGAAAGGGGAAAAAGGAGGGGGGGGAAGGGGGGGGTTGGAAAAACAAGACAACAGAGGGAAAAGGGGGAGGAAGAACTTCCAGAGATGAGGGGGGGGGGGGAAAGGGAAAAGGAAGGAAGAGGGTGGAAGGAGAGGAGGTGAAAACGGGGGGGGCGGAACAGGGGGGATAAGACGAGGAGAGGGGGGGGGGAAGGGGGGAGGGGGGGGGGGAGAAGAACAGGGGGGAGGGGGAAAGGGGGGAAGGGAAAGAGGGGGGTGGTGAGGAGGTTGAAGGGACAAAGAAGGTGAAGTGACAGAGAGGGGTGGTGTGGGGTGGGTGGATGAGGGAAGTGGAGCCGGACAAAAGTGTTGATATAACAATGAAAGGTGCCAATTACCTTGTGTTTCGGAGGAGCCCAATGAAGGGAACCAGAATGACCAGTGGAAAAGCAAGCCAAGTGATGAGTAGTGTGTGAGAAGCCTCGATTGTCATGACCACCCGAGAAGCGCCCCTAAATAGCCTGCCGCGGTGATGTCCACCAATGTCACGCCGTGGGGTGGGGGGAGGCGCGCCAGGCACCGATTGGCCGCTTCCGGCCAGCGGTACGCGGCAAGCCCTCCCATAGCCCACGAGTATGGTAAACACAGCCCGTGCGCGATGGCGTCAGAACGGCGCCCCGCGCACAGCAAGTGGAGCGTGACACCGACACATATTGGCAGCACATCCGCCCCCCCAGGCCGTTGAAAGACGGCGGGGGAGGGGGGACGCCCGCAAAGCGTGTCGCAGCCCCCGGGATGAGGAAGAAACCAGACCGCAGGACGGCCCAGCACTCCCCCCACAACAACAGCGCCCAAACTGGGCTGGTTAAACAGTTGGAATAATAATTGATTGGGGATCTCAAGCAGAAAAAATAAAAAGAGAATGTGGATATTATGATGGATGATTAGCAAGGTTAAAGTTACAAATACATAAATAAGGGGAGACTACACATAGGTCATTAATGGCAGAAGGGTGTATATAATCTAAACTAGTGGAGCTAAATCAAATGCTTCCATCCCTGTTTGTATAAACAACAATTGAGGAAAAAAGGGGGGGAGAGAAGAAATTAAGGGACTTTTAGGAAGCCATGATCTGGTGAAATCATGTATTTCCATCCCTCGGGACTTTTGATGATATCATGACCTGGTAAGGACATAGACATCCATCCCATTTGTATATTGAGGAAAAGGGGTATATAACCATATACCAGGGGTGTGGGACTTTGTGTGAAGCATATGACAGCCCAAAGAATGATAGGGTGAATATAAAGGAATTTTATTGTACATTGCATAATACATACAGATTCAAAATAGCACAGGTAATTAAACATACAAAGGTATTGAGACTATTAAGCACAATTCATAATGAATATGCTGGTAAAATTAAGGGTATGCATGATTCACAATGATGACTCTACATTGATAATAAATAGGTCATATCAAAAGGTAAAAATATTTGGTAAAAATATTTTTAAAATTCCCATGTTCACCATATAATACAGATGTATGCCATTGATAAGAAAGGATATAGCCTGCAGGACCTATGGTCTCACTAGCCTGTAGGGGTACAGAATACGTAATTAACTTAAAGTTCTTGTAACACTGGTGGAAACACGTCACTCAGAAGCTCTACGCGTTTCATGGCTTCTGCCACTCATCAGGAGCAGGTGCGTGTAGTTGCTATAAAATTAAGAAATTTTGTTAAAGAGTTAGACAAATGAAAACCAGTAGACATATGAGGGCACGGTTTAGGGGTACACCTGGAACCCCCATAACCAATGCTTACTTACTCAGGATGGGCCTGTTGAAGGAGTGGCGGCGAGGCCCCACAGACGGTCCGGGAGACAATCCCACACCGGGAGCTGAGGTGGACAGCAACGCGGGCAGGGGATGGGCGGCACTCACGGCAGGCATGCAAACCGAGGACAGCATGCCTCCCCCCCTTTTTTCCTCAATTGTTGTGTATACCTTAGAGAATAAAATGGCAGTCAATGCAATACTTTTTTTGCCCCGTATTTGCGCAGCGGTCTTATAAGCGCACTTTTTTTGGGAAAAAATTCACTTTTTTGAATAAAAAAATAAGACAACAGTAAAGTTAGCCCAATTTTTTTTATATTGTGAAATACAATGTTACGCCAAGTAAATTGATACCCAACATGTCACGCTTCAAAATTGTACCCGCTCGTGGAATGGCGTCAAACTTTTACCCTCAAAAATCTCCATAGGCGACGTTTAAAAAATTCTACAGGTTGCATGTTTTGCGTTACAGAGGAGGTCTAGTACTAGAATTATGGCTCTTGCTCTACCGGTCACGGCGATACCTCACATGTGTGGTTTGACCACCGTTTTCATATGCGGGCGCTACTCACGTATGTGTTCGCTTCTGCGAGCAAGCTCATTGGGACAGGGGTTTTTAAAAAATTTTTTTTTGTTTTTATTATTTATTTTACATTATTTTATTTATTTTTACACTGTTTGAAAAAAAATTGTGTCACTTTTATTCCTATTACAAGGAATGTAAACATCCCTTGTAATAGAAAAAAGCATGACAGGTCCTCTTAAATATGAGATCTGGGGGGTCAAAAAGACCTCACATCTCATATTTACACTAAAATGCAAAAAGTCATTGAAAAAAAGTCATTGAAAAAAATTACATTGAAAAAAATGTGCCTTTAAGAGGCGTGGGCGGAAGTGACGTTTTGACGTCGTTTCCACCCAGCAGTATCATGGGGACGAGTGGGCACCATCTTAGCCTCATTCATCTACAGGCACAGAAGGGAGACGGACGTCATCACCTCCGCCGCTACCGACGACTCCGAGAAGCGGCGGAGGGCACCGGATCGCGGCGGGAGGGGGGTCCTCTCCCGCCACCGATAAAAGTGATCTTGCGGCGATCCGCCGCAGGGACCACTTTTATCTGAAAGCCAACCGCCGCACAAAAACAGGGATACCGGGGTTATGGCAGCTTGCTGCTGCCATAACAACGATATCCGCCGCCAAAGTTTGGAGTACATCGGCGTGCGGCGGTTGGCAAGTGGTTAAGGAGCAGGGCTGCGAAGACGGCTGCGGCAAACTTAACAACCGATGACTCATCAGCTGTCAATGGGTTTCCCCACTGACGGCTGATTAAAAAGGGGTGCTGTTAAAAAAAAATGCCATGGGGTATCCCCCAGTCCATGATAGGCACTTCAGGTCTGGTATGGATTTTAAGGGGGAAAAAAAATGGTATGGGGTCCCCCCAAAATCTATACCAGACCCTTATCTGAGCATACAGCCTGGCAGGTCAGGAAAGGGGAGGGGACGAGCAAGCACCCCGTCCCTCTCTGAACCATACCAGGCCACATGCCCTCAACATGGGGTGGTGGGTGCTTTGGGGCAGAGGGGGGCTCTGCCCCCCCACTTCAAAGCACCTTGTCCCTATGTTGATGGGGACAAGGGCCTCTTTCTGACAACCCTGACTGTGGTTGTCGGGGTCTGCAGGCGGGGGGCTTATCTGAATCTGGAAGCCCTTTTTCATGTGAGTGGGTATCAGGAACATCATACCCCTACGCATTCACCAAAAAAGTGTCAAAAAGTAATAACCACAGAAAACTGTTTTTGACAAGTCCTTTATTAAAAAATAAAAAAATGGTGTCCCTCAATGTCACATGACATCAGATGCAGGTGGTGCGATCAGGTGACGTAGCCCCACTCCTTGCCTATATAAGAACTGTCAAAGCACAGAGTGGGCAGTTGGTAAGAGGCAGAGCGTTTTATTTTTTTCTATTTTTCGGGTCTGGCGGGCGTCATGATTGACGATGGATATACATCGAGGGACACTGTTTTTTATTTTTTTTTAAATAAAGGAAACTGTATCCTGTGGTTATTACTTTTTGACACTTTTTTGGTGAATGTGTAGGGATACGATGTACCCGATACCCATTCACATGGGGGGGGTGGGATCTGGAGGCTTCCAGATTCCAATAAGCCCCCTGCCTGCCGACCCTGAAACCACAGCCCAGGGTAGTCAGGAAGAGGCCCTTGTCCCTATCAACATGGGGATAAGGTGCCCCTCTGCCCCAAAGCACCCACCTCCCCATGTTGAGGGAATGTGGCCTTGTATGGTTTAGGAGGGAGGGGCACTTAGTCATCCCCTCCCCTTTCCTAAATTGCCAGGCTGCATGCTCAGAAAGGGTCTGGTATGGATTCTGGAGGGGACCCCACGCCGTTTTTTTTTTCCAATAGCTGGCACTTATAACGGAGTCATTTTAAATGGGATTTGACTTGTTTTTTTCTTTAGAAATGCCATTTTTGTTGTAGCATGTTTTATGCATGCTACAGATGCACCACTTTACAGGCACATTAAGGGAACCATCCAGGTACTATATTTAAAGGAATTTTTATTTTTTCTGTTCAATCTTTTTTTTAAGGTTATAAATAAGAACACAAAGTTTACTTTAACCACTTGTCTACAGGGCACGTTCACTCCCTTCCTGCCCATTTTTTAGCTTTCAGCGCTGTCGCACTTTGAATGACAATTGCGCAGTCATGTGACACTGTACCCAAATTAGATTTTTATCTTTTTTTTCGCCACAAATGGCAGCTTTCTTTTGGTGGTATTTAATCACTGCTGAGTTTTTTATTTTTTACTAAAAAAAAAAAAAAAAAACAAGACTGAAAATTTTGAAAAAAAAGTTTGTCTTAGTTTCTGTCAGTAAATTTTGCAAATAAGTAATTTTTCTCCTTCACCGATGAGCGTTGATGAGGCTGTACTGATCGGTACTCATGAGGTGGCACTTATGGGCACTGATGAGGAGGCACAAATATGCTGCACTGATGGGTGGCACTGATGGACATTGATGGGCAGCACTGATGAGTAGGCACTGATGGGTACTGAAAGGCAGCAGTGACTGGCATCACTACTTGAATTGACTAATTGGCAGTGATTGGTGTCACTGGGGGGCAATGATTGGTGTCATTGGTGGGGACTGATTGGTGGCACTGATTGGTGGCACTGGGGGGCTTTACTGTAACCAGGGCACTGATCACATAATTACATGTCTGTAAGAAACATTGTTGTTGGTAATCAAGAAAAAAAAATGGTCAGCACTGGTAGGCAAGGGATAAAATGAATTATCACCAGGGCCTTTTTTCTCCGAAAATAGGTGCAGGAACTCCCTCCTCCTGAGTCACCCTTCGTCTCTGCCCCCTACCCACCTCTGAGCACTGTCTCTTGACTCCAACCCCTACCCACTTCCCAAAATTGTCCCTTTTAGAGAATACAAAACCAAGTATCATTTTGTGCTACTGTCACGTACCTTACTCTGGGGTCTGAAATGACGAGGGTGTCCTTTTGCACGGTTCCGGTCCTAACACCCCTGGAGGTGGAGACAGGGCTGCTAGGGCAACGGAAGGGTGCAAGTGCCTGTTGGCAGGATCAGGAACACCGGAGCCTTAGAGGTGCTGGTGAGATGTTGATCCTGGAGGAAAGTCCAACAGGAGAACTTGCAAGGTCGGGAACAAGCAGGAGTCGGCAACGTGCTGGCAGGAAGGTACACAATCGATAGGCAGGTTCGTAGTCAGGGGCTAGCAGAGGTTGGCAATGGGCTGGCAGAGAGGCACAGGATCGGAAGACAGAGCCGTGGTCAGAAGTTCAAGCCGGGTTCGGTACAGAAAGCAGAAGTAAGCAGAGTTGCAGGGATAATCCAAAAGAGTAGTCAGGAAGGCCAAGGTTTCAGGATCAAGGTTCAATCAAACAGCAATCAAGGATACAGGAACTAGCTGAGACAATCCAGCACTGATACTAGTATGCTGATCCTTTAAATAGGGCACCCTGTGCTGCGATTCGTTGGCGTGCAGACGTGCCCACGCCGACATGCACTCGTTCGTATAAGAGTACTAACGTGCGTGCCTGGTCCAGGGTTCACACGTTCGTGCCGCATGTCTGGCTGCCACACGGAAATGAGCGTTTGAAATGGTTCTCTGACATTGCCCCCTCCTTACGGGCAGCCTCCGGATGCCCCTCTGGATCCTTCTTTCTGGATGAGAGTGATGAAAGGCTTGTATAAGCCTCGGGGCATGAAGGTTTGCTTCCGGTTCCCAGGAGTTTTCTTCTGGGCCAAAACCTTTCCATTTAATTGAATATTGATTATGTCCTTGCCTTTTTCTGCAGTCCACAATGGTCTCGATCTCGAACTCCTCCTCTCCACCATTATGGCCTCTGGGGGCCCCACTTCACGTCCTGGAAAGGGATTAACCACATCAGGTTTCAACAAGGAAGTATGAAACACAGGATGTATCTTGAATGTGTCAGGAAGTTCAAGTTCATACGCCACTGAATTGATCTTTCTCTTGACTGGGAAAGGTCCCAGATATTTAGGTCCCAATTTCCAGGCCAGTTTCAGATTGACTGTCGAAAGCCACACACTTTCAAATCTAGTTCCCCTCTCCTCTTTCTGTCAAAGAATCTTTTATTAACCTCCTGTGTCCTGGCAATGGTCTCTCTCAGCACCTGGTTATTAGTAGCAAGGAAATTTAGTCTGTCCTGAACAGCTGGTAACGGAGAGTCTGGAATTAGCATTGGCAAGAAAGAGGGATGAAACCCATAATTAGAGAAGAAGGGAGATTGGTTGGTAGCTGTATGGGCAGAGTTGTTAAATGCGAATTCCGCCAAGGGCAATAGTGAGGCCCAATCTTCCTGGGAAAAAGAGGTAAAGCATTGCAGGTATTGTTCTAGCGTTTGGTTGGTACGCTCAGTCTGTCCATTGGACTGGGGATGATAAGCTGAGGAGAAATTTAGTTTGATGCCCAGTGCTTCGCACAGTGTTTTCCAAAATCTTGAAGTAAACTGCACTCCACGATCTGAGACAATGTCACTAGGGATTCCATGCAATCTCACCACTTCTTTAATAAAAACTTCAGCAGTTTCTGTTGCTGATGGGGTCCCTTTCATGGGGACAAAATGTGACATCCTTGAGAGGCAGTCCACCACTACAAAGATGGATGAAAATCCTTCCGATGGAGGAAGCTCTACAATAAAATCCATTGCAATATTATCCCAGGGTCTTTCAGGAATGGGTAGTGGTCTTAATAATCCCCATGCTTTGCTTTTGCTGTTCTTGTTTCTGAGACAAATTGAGCACGAGCCAACATATTTCCTGCAGTCCCTTGCTAAGCTGGGCCACCAAAAATGTCTCTGGACCAAATCCATGGTCTTGTGTCCCCCGAAATGGCCGGCCAGCGGGTAGTCATGGCACACTTGTAAAATAGTAGTACGCAGATTCTGTGGTACGAAAATTTTATTCCCCTGCCAATAGAGCCCATCGTCTTCTTGACGGTTCATATCTGGAGAGATTCCCCTGGATGCTTGATGTATCTGTGTCATTAAATTGTTTTGTGTGAGCAAAAAATTCCCAGCCTGTAATATGGTATCCGTTTGAGGTGGAACCTCGATTTCCGTGAACATACACGACAACGCGTCTGGTTTCACATTCCTGGATCCGGGCCGGTAGGTTATATGGAAACTGAAGCAACAAAAAAAAAGAGCCCATCTTGCTTGTCTGGGTCTGAGACGTTTAGCAGTCCTGAGATACTCTAAATTTTTGTGATCTGTGAAGATCAGTATTGGGTGTGTTGCTCCCTCCAAAAGGTACCGCCACTCTTCCAGAGCCGATTTGATTGCCAACAGTTCCCGGTCCCCCACATCATAGTTCCCTTCTGAAGGCCCTAATTTCTTCGAGAAAAAGGCCACAGGGTGCATTAAAGCTTTAGGTCCTTGGCGCTGAGACAGGATGGCCCCTACAGCGCTCTCTGAAGCATCTAATTCCAGTATGTATGGAAGGGCAGGATCAGGGTGCTTCAATACCGGGGCGGAGGTGAATAGTCTCTTTAATTTATCAAAAGCAGCTTGAGCTACCTCTGTCCACTGAAAGCAGTTCTGTTTTTTGGTGAGCTGAGTGATGGGCATGATGATACCCGAAAAGTTTTTAATAAATTTCCTGTAAAAATTGGAGAAACCAATAAACCGTTGTACCCCCTTCTTGTCAACGGGAGGCGGCCAGGACATTATGGCTGCAACCTTTTGAGGATCCATTGCCATCCCTCCTGTAGAGATTACTAGTCCGAGAAAGTGAATGGTCTGCCGTTCGAATACACATTTCTCGGCCTTGGCATAGAGTCCATTTTGTCTTAACCTAAGAAGGACCTGTTTCACATGGTCACAATGTAGTTCCAGGGAAACCGAGAAAATCAGAATGTCGTCTAGATAAACGATCATGAATAAGTCTAGGAAGTCTCTGAAAATGTTATTTACGAAATGCTGGAAGGTTGCTGGTGCGTTACATAACCCAAAGGGCATAACGAGGTACTCGAAATGGCCAAACCGCGTCCGGAAGGCCGTTTTCCATTTATCACCCTTTCTGATCCTGATCAAGTTGTAAGCACCTCGTAAATCCAACTTGGTGAAAATCGTTGCAGAGCGGAGTCTCTGGAGCAATTCTGGAATTAGAGGCAGGGGGTAGCGATTTTTAATGGTAATCTGATTTATTTCCCTGTAATCCACACACGGCCGGAGTGAGTGGTCCTTCTTTTCAACAAAGAATATACCTGCTCGGGCTGGAAAAGTAGAGTGTCGGATGAACCCCTTCTTGAGGTTCTCATTGACGTAGTCTTTCAGGACCAATAGTTCAGGTTCCGAGAGGGGGAAAATTCGGCCAAAGGGGATTTCTGCCCGTGGTAAAAGTTCAATTAGGCAATCGTAGGCCCGGTGGGGAGGAAGGGTGTCTGCTTTCTGTTTATCAAAGACATCCAGGAAATCATGGTATACGGGTGGATCAAGATCTTGGGATTCGGATGTGGGTTTGAGACAACCAACAACTGGTACTGAGTGGTGAAGGGTTTGGAGGCAGTTATGGAGGCAATAGGCAGACTGAAAGACCACCTTGCCGGTTGTCCAATCGATCTGTGGGTTGCGTGCTTGCAACCATGGCATTCCCAGGATGATTGGGAAGAGTGGTGAGGATATCACGTCTAGGCACAACAGTTCTTGGTGGTTGGGTGAGATATCAGCGGGCAGAGGTTGAGTTTCCTGAATGATGGGCCCAGATTTAATGTTGGACCCATCAGCTAGTCGTATGGACAATTTGTGTTGCTTGGGATGTAGAGGAATCTTGTGTTGCAGGGCGAAGGCATGGTTGACGAAGCAACTACAGGCGCCTGAGTCAATGATGGCCTGGACCTGGAGTGCCCCTTCCGGAAGCTGTAGGGAGACAGGAACAGCAATGTGAGTTGATCTTGATAGAGCCAAAGCACGAGGATCAAGAGAAGGAGAGACACACTTACGAGTTAGGACACATGTTGGCGTAATGACCGGCTCCTCAACAGTAAAGGCAGAGATTATTCATACGGCGGCGCTGCTTCTCTTCTGGTGTCAATGCGGCACGAAGCAGGCCTAATTGCATTGGCTCGGGAGCTTCAGTGACTGGAGCAGATAGTGGGGTTGCAGGAATAGGTGGGTGGCTGGGTACCCTAGGTAACATCCACATGGGCCAGTATTGGCTGGTTCTTTCAGATCTTCGCTCCCTCAGCCGGCGATCGATCTGAATAGATAGCTGAATCAGTTCTTCAAGAGAATTGGGGACCCCCACCCGAGCTAGTTCATCTTTCAATGCCTCTGACAGTCCTGAGCAGAACTGAAAATGGAGAGCGGCGGTGTTCCACTGTGTGTCGGAACTCCACCGTCTAAAGTCTGTGACATAGTCTTCCACAGGCATTCGGCTTTGCTGGAGGGTGTGGAGACTTGCCTCAGCTGTAGTGGTGCGCTGAGGGTCATTATAAAGCTTAGCCATTTCCTCCAAAAAAAGAGTTCATGGTGCCTAGCAAGGGACTAGCTTGTTCTAATAGATGGTGAGCCCAGGTCTGAGCTTCTCCCTGTAGCAATGAGATGATGAATCCCACCTTGGTACTTTCCAAGGAGAAGGTACGAGGCTGAAGTAGGAAATACAGATGGCAAGCGTTTCTGAAAGCGCGGAATTTACTGCGATCTCCCATGAATCTTTCTGGAGCAGGAACTCGTGGCTCTGGGGGTGGTACCACTACTGTGGTAGTAGAAGTTGAGATCGACGGTGCAGGTGCTGCGGCTGTCTGGCGTGCCGAGGTGCTTGGAGAGAGAGACTCCACTCGTTGCTCAAGTCGCTGATAGCCATCCTGCAGGCCCTGAACTGCTTGAGTGAGGTTTGCAATCTGCTGGCACAGAGCATCCATAGCTGAGGCCCCCCTTTCAGACTCCATTTGGCTGGATTGTACTGTTACATACCTTACTGTGGAGTCTGAAATGACGAGGGTGGCCTCTTGCACAGTTCATGTCCTAACACCCCTGGAGGTGGAGACAGGGCTGCTAGGGCAACGGAAGAGTGCAGGTGCCTGTTGGCAGGATCAGGAACACCAGAGCCTTAGAGGTGCTGGTGAGATTTTGATCCTGGATTGGTTCAGGAAAGTCCAACAGGAGAACTTGCAAGGACGGGAACAAGCAGGAGTCGGAAACGTGCTGGCAGGAAGGTACACAATCGATAGGCAGGTTCGTAGTCAGGGGCTAGCGGAGGTTGGCAATGGGCTGGCACAAGATCGGAAGACAGAGCCATGGTCAGAAGTTCAAGCCGGGTTCGGTACAGGAAGCAGCAGTAAGCAGAGTTGCAGGGATAATCCAAAAGAGTAGTCAGGAAGGCCAAGGTTTCAGGATCAAGGTTCAATCAAATAGCAATCAAGGATCAGGAACTAGCTGAGACAATCCAGCACTGATACTAGTATGCTGATCCTTTAAATAGGGCGCTCTGTGCTGTGATTCGTTGGCGTACGGACGTGCCCACGCCGACGTGCACTCGTTCGTATGAGAGTACTAACGTGCGTGCCTGGTCCAGGGTTCACGCGTTCGTGCCGCACGTCTGGCTGGCGCACGGAAACAAGCGTTTGTAATGGTTCTCTGACAGCTACTAAGTAATTTGTATGGAATTTGATAGACCCCACCCCAGCAACAGTAGACCCTCCAGCAACAATAGATCCCGCACACAACAACAGACCTTCCCCCGCAACAAAATACCACCCCAAACAACAATAGACCCCAACAGATCTTCCAGCAGCCAGCAACAGTAGACCTCTCCCTCAATAGTAGATCTTTCCCAGCAACAGTAGACCCCCTGCCAGCAACAATAGACCTGCCCAATAACAATAGACCCCCCACACAAAAATAGACTCCCAACAATGACAACAGATCCCCAGCAGCCAGCATCAATAGACCCTCCATCACCCCCCAGCAATCCTTGCTAAAAAACACATTCAGTTGTGGAGGTGCCGGAACTGCGTTCCCCCACGTTCTTGCTGCGTTAAAGCCTATAACCTCACTATATAGTGTTCCAGTGAATTTAAGCATGTAAATAAGATAGAAATTTAAAAGAAGAAAGAATGAGAAAGAGGAGTTGGGAAACAGAAGGAAGAGAGGAAGAGAGACGGGGCCGTTGGCTTCCAGCCAGCACAGGACCAGACTATAATAACTGCAATTGGGCGGGGGGGGCTCAAGGTTCAAGGAGGGGGGTAGAAAGTGATCTACTCAGGGTTACCAGATTTTGAGATGCTTATATCTTTTGTCTTGGATGGTAGCTTCAATTTTACTATGATCATGGCCTGGGTTATTCTAGGATTGGTTTTAGTAATAGAGTATGGGGGTCTTCCAGGCTCGTGCTGTGGTCGGTTTAGCTGCTGTCATGACCTGCAGGATAAGGCGGAACTGGGCTCTGGTACAGTCCAGGGTATTATGATTAAGCAGCGCAAGAGACGTGTCTGGGTCTAATGTGGTGTTAAGCAGAGTAGAGGCCATTCTGAAAATCCTAGCCCAAAATTGTTGCACTTTAAGCATAAATAAAATCACTGCTCTTGAAAAAATAAATAGTTTAAATATATATATATATATATATATATATATATATATATATATATATATATATATATATATATATATATATATATATATATATAATATATATATATATATATATATATATATATATATATATATATATATATATATATATATATATATATATATATATATATATATATATATATATATACACACATGTCAAGTCAGTACCCAGACCCAGTGGCGTAGCGTGGGTTGTCAGCACCCGGGGCAAGGCAAGTAATTTGCGCCCCCCCCCCCCCTAACCTGCGGACTTTTATCACTCCCCGAGTCCCTTCAAATACAATAGTACTGACCTACCTGATTCCTATACTGACCATTACACACTACACTGACCACTATACTATACTGTCCACTACACTAAGAACTACTCTGACCACTACACTACACTGACCACTATACTGTCCACTACACTGACCACTACACTATGCTGTCCACTACACTAAGAACTACACTGACCACTATACTGTCCACTACACTACACTGACCACTATACTGACCACTACACTGAGAACTACACTGTCCACTACACTATACAATACTGACCACTATACTACACTGACCACTATACTGTCCACTACACTACACTGACCACTATACTGACCACTACACTGAGAACTACACTGACCACTACACTAACCACTATACTGTCCACTATACTATACTGACCACTACACTGAGAACTACACTACATTGACCACTATACTGTCCACTACACTACACTGACCACTATACTACACTGTCTACTACACTACACTGACCACTATACTGACCACTACACTATACTGACCACAATACTACACTGTCCACTACACTATACTGACCACAATACTACACTGATCACTATACTACACTGACCACTATACTACACTGTCCACTATACTACACTGTCCACTATACTACACTGTACTGACCACTACACTACACTGTCCACTACACTATACTGACCACAATACTACACTGACCACTACACTATACTGACCACTATACTACACTGACCACAATACTACACTGACCACAATACTACACTGTCCACTACACTGTACTGACCACTACACTACACTGACCACAATACTACACTGTCCACAACACTGTACTGACCACTACACTACACTGACCACAATACTACACTGTCCACTACACTGTACTGACCACTACACTACACTGCCCACTACACTACACTGACCACTACACTACACTGACCACTACACTACACTGACCACTACACTACACTGTCCACTACACTACACTGTCCACTACACTATACTGACCACAATACTATACTGACCACTACACTACACTGTCCACTACACTACACTGACCACTATACTACACTGTCCACTACACTGACCACAATACTACACTGACCACTACACTGTACTGACCACTATACTACACTATCCACTACACTACACTGACCACTATACTACACTGTCCACTACACTGACCACAATACTACACTGACCACTACACTGTACTGACCACTACACTACACTGTCCACTACACTATACTGTCCACTACACTATACTGACCACTACACTACACTGTCCACTACACTACACTGTCCACTACACTACACTGTCCACTACACTGTACTGACCACTATACTACACTGTCCACTACACTATACTGACCACAATACTACACTGTCCACTACACTACACTGTCCACTACACTATACTGACCACTACACTACACTGTCCACTACACTACACTGTACTGACCACTATACTACACTGTCCACTACACTATACTGACCACAATACTACACTGTCCACTACACTACACTGTCCACTACACTATACTGACCACAATACTACACTGTCCACTACACTACACTGACCACTACACTATACTGACCACAATACTACACTGTCCACTACACTACACTGTCCACTACACTATACTGACCACAATACTACACTGTCCACTACACTACACTGTCCACTACACTATACTGACCACAATACTACACTGTCCACTACACTACACTGACCACTATACTATACTGACCACTATACTACACTGACCACAATACTACACTGTCCACTACACTGACCACAATACTACACTGACCACTACACTGTACTGACCACTACACTACACTGTCCACTACACTATACTGTCCACTACACTATACTGTCCACTACACTACACTGTCCACTACACTGTACTGACCACTATACTACACTGTCCACTACACTGTACTAACCACAATACTACACTGTCCACACCACTATACTACACTGTCCACTACACTATACTGACCACTACACTACACTATACAATATACTACACTGTCCACTACACTATACACTATACTGTCCTGCCTAGTCTTCCTATACTGACACTACATATACGGCGCCTGTCTCTTCTCTCCCCCCCCCCCCCCGTGTTTATCTATTTCTCACCTTATTGTGTTGCATTGGTCTGGAGGATGAGAAGACATCTGCCCCGGCGCTCACACTCTCCAGTGCTCGTCTCCCCTGCGCTCCGGCCGCCATATTCATTTTTCCCGGCGCACTGTGATTGGGTATTATGATTAAGCAGCGCAAGAGACGTGTCTGGGTCTAATGTGGTGTTAAGCAGAGTAGAGGCCATTCTGAAAATCCTAGCCCAAAATTGTTGCACTTTAAGCATAAATAAAATCACTGCTCTTGAAAAAATAAATAGTTTTAAATATATATATATTTAGTCCAGCTATGCAGCAACCCGGTAATCAGCAAAGTCTGGCTGGGCAGTGGCCAGAGAATCAGCAAAGGCCAGCTGGGCAACGGGCAGCAGATAATCACAGGCCTGTTATGCAGCTGGCAACAGATCAAAAGCAGACTTGGCAGAAGACAGAATATCACCATAGGCAGGCTTGACAGTGGATCACCAGATGCAAGCTTAGCAGCAGATCAGCAGAGGCAGGCTTGTATTGGATCATCAAAGGCAGGCTTGGAAGTGAACAGTGGATCACCAGAGGCAGGCTTGGCAGCAGACTAAACCCCATCAGTAGGCATTGAGGCAGACTGAACCCCATTGGCAGGCATCATTGAGGCAGACTGAACCCCATTGGCAGGCATCATTGAGGCAGACTGAACTCCATCAGCAGGCAGCATTGAGGCAGACGGAACCCCACTGACAGGCGGCATAGAGGCAGACTGGACCCCACTGGCAGGCAGCATGGAACCAGGAACTGACTGAATAATGGTTGAGGCAGCAGCAGATAGTGGCAAAATTGAATGGATAAGATTAGATGCTGGAGCCCTGCATGTGGTTGCAGGATGCTGACCAGATTGTTCTGCTCATAGAAGGTAGTAACAGCACTGGGGATCATTGAGAAAAGTGTAGCAGAGGCAGATGTCTAAGTGGCTGTTATGGGTAACATAACTGTAGGGATAGTCTTTAATTAAATGCAGGGGATGTGTGGTTAATGAAAGCAGAGTACTGGTATACAAGAGGTAAGGAACACTTAGTAGAAGCTGTGGTTGCTAAGGGTACCGAAGGAAGGGATTCTTGATGTTTAGAGGCAAATCTCAACTGAAACTGGGGATAATATCTCAAGACCAAGATGCTGAGAAAAGTTACAGTTCCCTTGTTTGACAAGGGAATGAAGGCCTCTTGAGCCCCTTTAGGGAAAGAGAGCTTTGACTGATGGGGGCATGGCCAGGTGCAGGACAAGGTGGCTGAGTGGTCACCAATGATTGTTTGAACTATGGGGGATGAGCTGGGTCCCCGGCACCCAGGGCCTGGAGGCGGGCCCGCCCACCATCCCGTTTGAGCACCAGTCCTTCTAGTGCCACTTACATGCCAGGATGCCCTTCCCACTCCCCTGAAGCCACTGCTGAGCCGGGTGCTGGCTCTTCCCCTCCTAGGAGGCCCAGAGCATCTGCCCCTTTTCCTCCCACCAGTGACTGCCACGGCCTGGGTCTCCACCCGCTATCCATGCTGCCGGAGCCCTAGAGCCGCACTATGGTCTGCCTGGGCTCCTCCAGCTGCCTCTTCCCCTGGCTGCCTCCCTATGCCCAGCAGGGCAGGAGCTACAGCAATTCCCGCCTCTGTCCCACGTTTGCAGGTGCCCTGCTCCCCCAGCGCATGGGGGTGGGGGCTGGGGGTATCCACGGAGATCCTCCCATGCATCCTCTTCCAGGCCTGCCCATCCCTTAGCTCACCGTCCGGGAGTCTCTGCAGATACAAATCTTGTCGCTAATTTGCCCCGACAGCCTTCGTCCTTTCAGTCCCTGGCCAGCGCTCCCTCCGGAGCTTCGGCTGCCCCCAAAAAAGGTCTATGCTGGCTGTTCAATGAGAGCCACTGCAAGTGGTACGCAGTGTGCCACTTTGTGGGTGTGCTCACCCCACCAGCCGGTGTTTCCAGAAGGGAAAACAACCACTTTCCAGGCTGGGAGCCAAGCCTGACCTTTCTAAAATGGAGGACACTAGTGAACGTCTTAGAGATGCTTCCCTGGCTAGACCGGTACCCCCTTCATAGGGAGGCCTTGATCTTGAGGGACGGTTTGGACACCAAGTCACACCTACCATGGCATCTAATTTGAAATCCTCAGTTCAATTTGAGTCCATCGTGGCCGAGAAGCTTCAGAAGGAGCTGGATTTGGGGTGTATGGCAGGCCCAATTGATCTCCACCTTTCCACAACCTGAGGGTATCCCCCTCGGTGTGGTCATGAAAAGGCGGAGGAAAAATTCCACCTTTTTCACCACCTGTCCTACCCTTTTGGCTCCTTGGTCAATGACGGCATCGATAAGGAGGAATCCAGGATCCATTACACCTCTTTCGACAAGGCGCTTCACGTGATCAGGGCTGCTGGTCAGTCAGCTTTGCTGGCCAAGGCGGACATTGAGTCTGCCCTCCGCCTCCTCCTGGTCCACCTGGAATGATGCCACCTGCTGGGTTGCTGCCTTTAAGGAAGCCACTTTTTTGACATGTGCCTTCCCATGGGCTGTGCCATTTCATGTTATTTCTTTGAGCTCTCCAGTAGCTTTCTTTGAATGGGTAGTTGTCCAAGCGGCTGGTTTCCATTCCGTATTACATTACTTAGATGACTTCCTCTTTGTATGCCCAGCTGACAGTAATCTGTGTCAGTGGCTCCTCTCTGCTTTTCAGGACACCTGCGAATGGTTTGCCATTCCACTGTCAGCTGACAAGACCGAGGGCCCCTTGACAGTTTTAGCCTTTTTGGGCATAGAAATAGACAGGTTTTTTGGCTGCCCAGCGACAAGCTGACCAGGCTTCTCTCCCTGGTCTGCTTTGCAAAAGGCGCCAAAAAACTGCAGTTGAAGCAGCTTCAGTCCTTGCTGGGTCACTTGGTCTTTGCCTGTAGAGTCATCCGCATGGGGAGGGCTTTCTGTAGACACTTGGCGTGGGCCATTATATCTGTATCAGCAAGCCCATGCAAGATGACTTGGGGATATGGCTATCCTTTCTCCAGTTCTACAATGGCCAGTCTTCTTGGCTGCGGTAGGAGGTACCGAACTCAGAGCTGGATCTATACACTGATGTGGCAGACTCCTGTGGTTTCAGCGCCTTTTTCCAAGGGGAATGGTTTGCCGAGTGTTGGCCGGCCTCATGGGTTCGCATGGATTTCTGGCGCAACCTCACCCTGCTGGAGCTCTTTCTGATTGTTGCCACCATTGAGCTGTGGGGTGAACGGTTCGCCAAGTGGTTTTTTGGTCCGATAACATGAGCATGGTGCAGGTGGTTAACCAACAGTTAGCTAGATCCCCTCCGGTTGTATCGTTACTGCGTTTTTTGGTTCTAAAATGCCTGCAGTTTAACATTTGTTTTAGAGCTAGGCATGTTCCCGGGACTGCTAACAATATCGCTGATGCACTCTCTCGTTTACAGCTTGATCGCTTTCGCTCCCTGGCTTGTTTACTTCCCTGGAGGGCCTCCCCTGTCCAGCCCACTTGTGGAACCTTGTTTCCGATGTTTGCTAGACCTCCTCTGGACGTTGCTGTCCCTGCGGACGTGGGCGTTGTACTGTCGAGTGTGAGACGAAAGTGTTGGGCAGTGAGTTGTTAATCTCGTCTCAACATGACAGATGCATGGCTTTGCTTTCTTACCTTGTTTATTTGCTACAGAAAGGTTCTTTGGGTTCCACGGTTTCGTCGTCTATGTCTGCATTGTCCTTTTAGTTTCAGCTCCTTGGATGGGAAGACATCACAAAAGCGTTTTCCTGTCTGACGAGTCCTGTGGGGCTGGAGACGTGCTACCCATTTCTCTGATTCCCAGCGCTCGGTTTCCCTTCATATCCTTTCTGGTATCCTTTGCCTGTTTCTGTCCGTGTGCACCTATACATTTGAGACCCTTCTTTTTCAAGTGGCCTTCTCATGGGTGTTTTTTGGTGCCTTTCGCATCAGCAAATTGGTTTCCAAATCTGACGGAGGATGTATCCTTCTCTGAGTGCTGCGTGTCGGTGTTGTTGAGTACCTCGAAAACCAACAGCTTTGGCAAGGGAAGAAGGGTCGTTCTGTACCCTTGTGGGGGCCCCTTTTGCCCTGTTTCGCTAGTCTCCCCCTTAATGTCTGCAACGCCCCCCCATCACCCCCCTTCTTTGTCCATGCCGATTCCTGCTCCCTGAGCAGGTTACAATTTTTGCCTTGAGAAACTGGGCCTCCCTTCATGTGATTTTTCGGCCCACTCTTTTCGCATAGGTGCTGCCACCGCTGCTTCTGGTATGGGTTTCTCCGATACAGAACTCCAGCATCTGGGTAGGTGGGAATCATCTTGTTTTTCTTTGTACATCCGCCTACACCTGCTGTTTTAATTTTCAGGTTGTTACCCAGCTCTAATCTGGATAGTTGGAGACTCCTTCATTTACTGGGCTGCTCGTTGGTTGGAAGTTTAGAGCTATGGGAAGAATTTGTGTTTCACCTATGATCTCGCCAGGATCTGCTGGCTTGGGCTCCATGGGTTACGCTGGCCTCAGGTCCTTTTGGAGTGTTTGCACCTTTGTCCTCATGTTTCTGGCCTCATCCTCTTGATTCTTCATGCTAGAGGGAATGACGTGGGTTATACATGTTCTGTGGACTTAATCTCCGCTATCAAGCGAGACATCGCTCAGTGTTATACAGCCTATACCAACTTGGTTCTCATCTGGCTTGAAATTCGGCCTCACTTGCTATGGGCCCAGGAGATACCTGGCCCCCGCTTGGACCACTTCAGTCGCAAGGTTAACGCCCAGGTCGCCAAGTTTTTTTGGCAGATCGGGGGGTTTTTGATCCAGCACAAGGATTTGGAGGGTGCTGATGATGATCTGCTGAGATCGGATGGCGTTCACCTTAATGATATCGGATTGGATAGCTTTAACCTTGGCCTTCAGCTTGGTATGGAACAGGCACTGGCTGCGAGCGGGTGGGTGGCGGTTTCTTGACCTTGCCAGCATAAAAGTGGCTGTAATGGGCTATGCCCTTGATGGAAATTGAAAGTAGGTGGCCCATCCAGCACTTATGGTAAGGAAAGGCCCCCCTTTTGGAATTGCGTGCTCACAGTACAACTGTGACTGGCACCGGTTTAAAAGTGTTCACATGTTATGTGTTGGATTTTAAATAAAGCTATGGCCTTGCCCTTTCCAACCTAATGGTTGTAAGTGTGTTTATTTAATGGGATGAGGGGGCAAGGGTGAGGGTCTCTATCCATTTATGTTACATTTAATTTGTACCTGGGCCCATTGTGCCTCAGCAGTAGGGATGAGCTACGAGTTCAAGTCAAACTCATGTTCGACTCGAACATCGGCTTTTAAAAACGGACGTTTTTTCTGGAGCAGTGATTTTAATAATGCTTAAAGTGAAACAATAAAAGTGTAATATTCCTTTAAATTTCGTACCTGGGGGTGTCTATAGTATGCCTGTAAAGGGGCGCATCTTTCCCGTGTTTAGAAGATTCTGACAGCAAAATGACATTTCAAAGGAAAAAAAGTCATTTAAAACTGCTCGCAGCTATTAATGAATTGCCGGTCCGACAATACACATAAAAGTTCATTGATAAAAACGGCATGGGAATTCCCCAAAGGGGAACCCCGAAACCAAAATTAAAAAAAAAAAAAGGCGTGGGGGTCCCTCTAAATTCCATATCAGGCCCTTCAGGTCTGGTATGGATATTAAGGGGAACCCCGGCCAAAATGTAAAAAAAAATGGCAAGGGTTCCCCTCAAAATCCATATTAGACCCTTATCCGAGCACGCAACCTGGCAGGCTGCAGAAAAAGAGGGGGAGATGAGAGAGTGCCCCCCCCTCCTGAACTGTACCAGGCCACATGCCCTCAACATTGGGAGGGTGCTTTGGGGTAGCCCCCCAATACACCTTGTCCCCATGTTGATGGGGACAAGGGCCTCATCCCCACAACCCTTGCCCGGTGGTTGTGGGGGTCTGCGGGTGGGGGGCTTATCGGAATCTGGAAGCCCACTTTAACAAGGGGACCCCCAGATCCCGGCCCTCCCCCCTGTGTGAAATGGTAAGGGGGTACCCATACCATTTCCCAAAAAAACTGTCAAAAATTACAAGAGACAGTTTTTGACAATTCCTTTATTCAAATGCTTCTTCTTTCTTCTATCTTCTATCTTCCTTCAGTTTCTTCCTCCATCTTCTTCTTCTTCTGGTCCTTCTGGTTCTTCCTCCGGTGTTCTCGTCCGGCATCTCCTCCGCGGCGTCTTCTTCTCTTCATCTTCTCTGGGCCGCTCCGCATCCATGATGGCATGGAGGGAGGCTCCCACTGTGTGACGCTTCTCCTCTTCTGACGGTTCTTAAATAACGGAGGGCGTGGCCACCTGGTGACCCCGCCCCCTCTGACATCACGGGGAATGCCACAGGGAAGTCCCCGTCAAGTCCCTGTGCATCAGAGGGGGCGGGGTCACCAGGTGGCCCCACCCTCCGTTATTTAAGAACTGTCAGAAGAGGAGAAGCGTCACATAGCGGGAGCCTCCCTTCATGCCATCATGGATGCGGAGCGGCCCGGAGAAGAAGATGAAGAGAAGAAGACGCCGCGGGGGAGATGCCAGACGAGAACACCGGAGGAAGAACCAGAAGAAGATGGAGGAAGAAACCAAAGGAAGATAGAAGATAGAAAAAGAGGATAGAAGATAGAAGAAAGAAGAAGCATTTAAATAAAGGAGTTGCCAAAAACTGTCTCTTGTCATTTTTAACATCTTTGACAGTTTTTTGTGAAATGGTAGGGGTACTCTTGTACCCCCTTACTATTTCACACAGGGGGGAGGGCCGGGATCTGGGGGTCTCCTTGTTAAAGGGGGCTTCCAGATTCCGATAAGCCCCCCGCCCGCAGACCCCCACAACCAACGGGCAAGGGTTGTGGGGATGAGGCCCTTGTCCCCATCAACATGGGGACAAGGTGTTTTGGGGGGCTACCCCAAAGCACCCTTCCAATGTTGAGGGCATGTGGCCTGGTACGGTTCAGGAGGGGGGCACTCTCTCGTCTTTTCCTGCGGCCTGCCAGGTTGCGTGCTCGGATAAGGGTCTGGTATGGATCTTTGGGGGGACCCCACGCCAATTTTTTTTAAATTTTGGCACGGGATTCCCCTTAAAATCCATACCAGACCTGAAGGGTCTGGTATAGATTTTGAGGGGGACCCCACGCCATTTTTTTTTTTTTTTTTTGGCCGGGGTTCCCTTTAATATCCCTACCAGACCTGAAGGGCCTGGTATGGAATTTAGGGGGACCCCCCATGTTATTTTTTTTTTTAATTCTGATTCGGGGTTCCCATGTGGGGAATTCCCATGCCGTTTTTATCAATTAACCTTTTTGTGTATTGTCGGACCGGCAATTCATTAATAGCCGCGAGTAGTTTTAAATGACTTTTTTTCCTTTGAAATGTCATTTTGCTGTCAGACTGTTCTAAACACGGGAAACATGCACCCCTTTACAGGCATACTATAGACACCCCCCAGGTACGAAATTTAAAGGAATATTACACTTTTATTGTTTCACTTTAACCAAAAAACGGCCGTTTTTGCATTGATCCATGTCCCCTGGGGCAGGACCCAGGTCCCCAAACACTTTTTATGACAATAACTTGCATATAAGCCTTTAAAATGAGCACTTTTGATTATTCATGTTCGTGTCCCATAGACTTTACCGGTGTTCGCGTGTTCGAGCAAATTTTTTGCCTGTTCGCAAGTTCTGGTGCGAACCGAACAGTGGGGTGTTTGGTTCATCCCTACTCAGCAGTCAAGCTCATCAGTAACACAATCTAACAGGAGTCTAAGTGAACAAACTGAGTAGGGCTTAAAGACGTAAGCTGTGTCATCTTCCAGAAACCACACCAAAGACTCAACCTGAGGCATATGAAAGGGAAAACATCATGGCCATGAGAGGTAGCAGGCAAAGCTAATTCAGAACAAACCCGACCCCGAGGCTGTATTTCTCTAAAAGAAGATCTGTCCTGATCAACTAAAGTATGTGCTACCTGAATGTTTTCCAACAGTCTTTCACTAGTGCAATCCTGCAAAATCTGGCGGCAAAGATCTTTATTCTCCAATGTCAATCTCACATGACAAATAGCCCCCCCGATGCATCTTGACATAAAGGACAGCAATACACCAAGCAAATATCTCCCAGTTCCCAAGTGCAGCTGATCTGGTTATTAGTGGGCTCCAGTGTTATGTCAGGAGTCAACAGCATGGTTGGCCAAATCTGCATAGCTAGATTCAGTAAACTGAGATCAGACCATGTTTATTAAAGTGAGATTTATTTACAGTAAAAACAAAATCCATCCAGACACCAGCAAACATAAAGATATAAGTGAACCAAAAAACCCAGACACAGAAAAGCAGGGGGAAAAACTGTAGGTGCAGGAGACATATAGGAAGGGGGAACCAAAACTGAGATGAGGAACAAAGGGGAGAAGCAACAAGGGAACAGGGCTCAGAGTATAGGTGCAAGTAAAAAAGCATGATCAAGAGCAGGGGCAATGGCAAGCAGTATCTGGCAGCAAGCAAAACACTAGAGCGAGGGGGAAATGTAGAGGAGCACCTAAATACCCTCCTAGCAGCCAACATTAGGTGGAAACTTATTACTGGTAACTACTGGCTGCTTGGAGACACCTGCTGGTGGATGCCAGAACTACAACCTTCCACTCTGGGAAGCACAATGCCTACAGCAGGTGATCCAGGTATTGACCATTTATTTACTTACCTGGTAATGATGGATCACATGTTGTGTCTGCAGTTTGCAGTGTTGTGGCTGATTGATTACCCTATGTCCATGTATTCATTCACCTAACTTGTCCCTAAGAATCATATAAATAAGCAATTTCCTGTTCCAGGTCACACAACATCCAGTCCATGCTTCACCATTTTCTCTGTGGTGCATCACAAATGTGAGAGTGATAATATGTTGAAACACATCTCTTCCCTTCATTGTTCTGCATGTTTGTGTCTGTGTCAGATATTATTACTGTGTAGTTCTCGACTGCAGAGCACTGAGAGACCTGGGGACTGTGCGATATGTAGTTTCTTCACAGGAAGTGTCAGTTCTCACACTAGGGCCAGAAGTCATGCATTAACTTGCCAGGCCTCATGTCTTAGGTCTAAACACAGAAAGATGCTTCTGACATCAGAATGTGATTTACTTTATTATCTGTGGTGTGTACAGGATAACAAGTAACACAATGGAACTACATGATCTACAGTTAGGTCCATATTTATTTGGACACAGGCACACTGTTAATTTTTTTTCAGGTATTTGCCAACGATTATTCAAGCTATAGTTACTGTATTTATTGGCGTATAACACTCACTTTTTCACCATGAAAATTGGGTGCAAATAGCATGTGCGTGTTATACGCCAATACTTCAATTTTAGCTGCCTCGGAGGGGACAGGGAGGGGGCGGGACAAGCGCTTTTAGATTACATACAGTGAGAATCTTCTGTTTACTTGGCAGCCTCTGTAATAGGAAGTCCTGTCTCCTGGGCTGCCATTGGACCACTGTTCTGTCTATCATAGGAGATTCTCACTGTATGTAATCTATCAGCGCTCATCCTGCCCCCCTCCCTGTCCCCTCTAGGCTGCAGATGGGCATCGATCAGGCTGTACTGGTGGCAATGGTGAGGATGCTGCATTGAAGGCAATAGAAAGGCTGCAGATGAGCACCGACCCTTATTTTTCTTCAGATTTCCTTAGTTAAAATGTAAGGTTTTTTTTCTGATACTTCCCTCTTAAAATGAATGTGCGTGTTATACGCCTGTGTGTGTTATATGCCGATAAATACAGTATATAATGGATATGGGCTGAAAGTGTACAATCAGGTTTAATTTGAGGGTATATACATGCAAATCGGAGGAAGGGTTTAGGATCTACAGTTTTTAAGAATAGCCAACCCCCCTTTTTCAAGGGACCAAAAGTAACTGGACAATTAAATCAAAAGCTGTTTCATGGCCAGGTGTGGGCTACTCCTTTGGTATTTCTTCATCAATTAAGCAGGTAAAAGGTCTGGGGTTTATTCTAATGCCCCATACACACAAGCGGAATTTCCGTCGGAAAAATCTTGGATGGTTTTTCTGATGGAATTGGCTTGGCTTGCATACACATGGTCACACAAAAGTTCTCTGAACTTTCAACCGTCAAGAACGTGGTGACGTCCAACACTACGATGAGCCGGGAAAATGAAGTTCAATACTTCCGAGCATGCGTCAAATTGTTTCAGAGCATGCGTGTTTTTTTGCGTGTCCGAATTGCATACAGATAACCGTATTTTCGGATAGGAACCTTTTCCGACCGAAAAATAGAGAACCTGCTCTCAGTCTTTTGCTGGCTGGAATTCCGCCAGCAAAAGTCCGATGGAGCATACACATGGTCGCCTTTTCCGACCAAAAGCTCTCATCGGAGTTTTGCTGGGGGAATTTCCGCTCGTGTGTATGGGGCATAAGTGTGTATTTGCATTTGGAATATATTGCTGTGAACCTACATCATGCATTCAAAGGAGCTGTCCATACAAGTGAAACAGGCCATTGTAAGGCTTAAAAAATGAAACAAATCCACCAGTGCGATAGCAGCAACATTAGGAGTGGCCAAATCAGCAGTTTGGTACATTCTGAGGAAAGAAGAAGGCACTGATATCGGCAACATAAAAAGGCCTGGACGTCCACAGAAGACACCAGTGGTGGATGATCGCAGGATCCTCTCTATGGTAAAAAAAAAAACCCTTCACAACATTCAGACAAGTGAAGGACACTCTCCAGGAGGTGGGTGTATCATTGTCAAAGTCTACAATCAAGAGAAAACTTCACGAGAGCAAATACAGAGGGTTTACCACAAGGTGCAAACCATAAATAAGCCTGAAGAGCTTGTTTTCTGAACTCATAAACCTTTCAAAAGATGGATAAAAAGAGAGGAGTGTAGGTATGAAGGATAAGGGAGGGAAAGAGTAGAGGGAAATAGAGGTTCAGACAATGAGGGGAAAGATTATAAGATTAGGTAGATGTTCTACTGGAGAGCCCTTTTGGCAAGATTTGAATCAGCTTAAAGCATTTGACAGGGGTACGTGCATATAGTCAGCCCACCGTCTCCAGGTGGCCTTGGACGTCTCGGTTGTATCTTGTAGAATACTGACCATCTTTTCCTGTGCCATGATCCATGAGATCTTTTGTTTTGCCAGGTTACTGGAGACCGTGTGCTGTCATTTTGACAGCACACTTTGCTATAGTCATTTTAGCTCCTAATAGGATGAAGTGAAGAAGTCTCCATTTTGTTTTTTGGTGTTTTTTTCTGGTGGAAAGATTAGTAAAGCTATGTGGAGGGACTTGGGAATAGCCACACCTGTGGTATGTCTAAGTATTGCAGAGATTCTGTCCCAAAATCCTCTTATTTTTGGGCATTCCCACCAAACATGTAGCATTGAGCCCGTGTGAGCGCACCTTCAGAAGCACAGTGGTGAGGTCGATGGGTATAATTGTGCAAGCCTTGTTGGGACTAGATACCACCTTGTTAGGACTTTTAGATCTGCCTCCATGAGAGACGTGTTATTAATGCCTCGATTTGACCATGATATTACGTTGTGCCAGATTTTCAAGTCCCATTCTTGGTTAAGATCTTTTTCCCAGGCTAACATATAGCTAGTTTTAGATTGTGTTGCTTCCAGTGACTCATATATCACTGTGATCCCTCCTCTTTGCTCCGTACTCTGGCCGCACCAAGTTTCATACAACGTAATGGCAGGTGGTAAGGGTTTGGAAGTCCAAACAGAATGTAGCAAGTGAGAGATCTGATGGTATCTAAATCGTTCGGTTGATGGCATTTTGAGCATTTTGGTGCAGTGATTTAAGCAAATCGGGCCTGTGGAATTAAAGAAGTGGCCAATTCTATACAACCCCTTGTCCAGCCACCACTGGAATGCCCTGATGTTCATGCCTGGGGGAAATTGGGGATTATGAAAGAGGTGGGCTAGTGGACTGATCGGAGACACTAACTCGGGGTGAATTTTAAGCTTGTCCCATAGAGTAAGGGAATGAGATAATGTTGGTGCTAGGATTGTGAGTCGTTGTTTGGGGTGCATCCACATCAGGAAATCAAATGTATAATGAGGAACTGCTTCCCTTTCCATAAGTACCCAATCAGGCTTTGCTGGTCGGGAGTAGACAGTTGATATTTGGGCTAACTAGGAAGCCTGGTAATACAAAGAAAGGTTTGGTAACCCCAACCCCCTCTTTTGCGTGGTCTAAATAGGACCCCTTTGACTAATTGATGTCCTTTGGATCCCCATACAAAATCGATAATTTTCGCCTGGAATCGTCTTAAGTGAGTTGTGTTGATGGGTATGGGTAGTGACCGAAAAAGATAAAGAATTTTCGGGAGTAAGGTCATTTTAATTGAATGCACCCTCCCTAGCCATGATAGATTAAGTCTGGACCAGTGCCGCATGTCCGATTCCAGTTTTTTAAAAATGGGCAGATAATTTGTAGTATATATTTGATCTATCTTGGATGGTAGGTTCACCCCTAGGTAAGGAATAGTGGAGTCATCCCATGCGAAAATAAAGTGACTTTTAAGACACAACGCTAGTGGATCTGGTATATTTATGTTGAGAACTTGTGATTTTGATAGATTGACGTTGAGGCCTGAGATATTTCCAAAGTCCGTCAAAAGACGACATACATTTGGAAGGGAAATAAGCGTAGAGTGCACACTTGTGAGTATGTAGGCCGAAGAGTCTGGATGTCTGGGTGATTTCTGATTGCAATAGCTAATGTTTCGATCGCTATAGCGAAGATCAGGGGAGATAGTGGGCCTTGTCTTGTACCTTTGGAGATAACAAATGGCTCTGAGTAATAACCCTGGAGTTTTATTCGAGCTTCAGGGGCAGAGTATAATGCTTTAAGTATGTTTGTGAAGCTCTGTCCGAATCCCCATCATTGTAAGATATTGAATAAGTAGGGTCAGGAGACAAAGTCGAAGGCTTTTTGTAAGTCTATAGATAATAACAGTCACTCCTGAGCAGGGCTGGACTGGGACAAAAATGTGGCCCTGGACTTCCCCCAGACCGGCCCAGGGCATGGTACATCAGGGCACAGCACATCAGGGCACAGCACATTAGGGTACAGAGCCCAGCACATCAGGGCACAAGGCACATCAGGGTACAACACACCAGGCCACATCAGCGTACAGGGCACAGCACATCAGGGTACAGAGCCCAGCACATCAGCGTACAGGGCACAACAGATCAGGGTACAGGGCCCAGCACATCAGCGTACAGGGCACATCAGGACACAACACATCAGGGTACAACACACCAGGCCACATCAGGGTACAACACACCAGGCCACATCAGGGTACAACACACCAGGCCACATCAGGGTACAGGGCACAGCACATCAGGGTACAGAGCCCAGCACATCAGCGTACAGGGCACAGCACATCAGGGTACAGAGCCCAGCACATCAGCGTACAGGGCACATCAGGGTACAACACATCAGGGTACAGAGCCCAGCACATCAGGGCACAAGGCACATCAGGGTACAGCACATCAGGGTACAGAGCCCAGCACATCAGTGTACAGGGCACATCAGGACACAACACATCAGGGTACAACACACCAGGCCACATCAGGGTACAACACACCAGGCCACATCAGGGTACAGCACATTAGGGTACAGAGCCCAGCACATCAGCATACAGGGCACAGCACATCAGGGTACAGAGCCCAGCACATCAGGGTACAGGGCACATCAGGGTACAACACATCAGGGTACAGAGCCCAGCACATTAGGGCACAAGGCACATCAGGGTACAGCACACCAGGCCACATCAGGGTACAGGGCACAGCACATCAGGGTACAAAGCCCAGCACATCTGTGTACAGGGCACATCAGGGTACAGCACATCAGGCCACATGGCACATCAGGGCACATAGCACATCAGGGCACGGGGCACATCGGGGCACATGGCACATTCATTCATTATCAGTGACCATGATCCACAGTGGCATTACATTCATCATCAGTGACTATGATCAGCAGTGGCATTACATTCATTAATCAGTGACCATGACCAGCAGTGGAAGTACATTCATTCATCAGTGACCATGACCAGCAGTGGCACTAGTAAATCCTTTCATCAGTGACCGTGACCAGTGGCAGTAAATTCATTAATCAGTTACCGTGACCAGTGGCAGTAAATTCATTCATCAGTGACCGTGACCAGTGGCAGTATATTCATTCATCAGTGACCATGACCAGTGGCATTAAATTCATTCATCAGTTACCGTGACCAGTGGCAGTACATTTACCCCTCCCCCCGCCATGCTGCATATTACAAAAATCACAGACAGACAGTAACAATTTATCATTAATCATGCAGCCTGCATCCCGTATGGCAGGAGCTTAGCTTATTTAGCGCTTGCTTACTTGTTACTTGAATTTAAAACACACTGATGAGTGATGACTGACTTGATTCCTGTGCTGCTGTCTGAACTTGCAGGAATTTGCTGGTTCCTCCTCGGAGGCGCCGCCTCCTCTTGGTTGCAGCTGAGCTTGGGCAGCAGCTCGCTTCGCTCCTCCCATGTTCCCATCCCGCTTCCGGCCTTGAGTGACATCACGCCGCCGGGATGGGGCTGTAAACTTAGGGGGAGTGAAGTCGTGGCAGTGATGATGGGCGGTGCTTGTATGCCGGGTGCAGGAGGAGCGGAGGCGGAGCGTTAGCGCAATTGTAACATCCATCATCCACGATACAGACAGACTCAGGAGTAGAGACGACGAGTAGTGACACTGATAACCGGGCCGGCCCACTAAGCCATCGGGACTGGCCCGATGGCCAGTACATGCCTGATCCTGAGGTTGCCCACCATCCCAGCCCGATCTCAACAGCGAAATAATATTTATTGCCCGTCTGATCTGGTCCGGACCTTGTCTGCCCGGAATGAAACCTACTTGGTCCTTATGTATATATAGGTTTATAAATGAGGAAACCCTGTCTGCCAGCACCTTAGTTAGGATCTTTAGATCATTATTGATCAGTGAGATGGGTCTATAGTTGCTAACCTCTCCCTGGTCTTTCCCTGGTTTAGGAATTACTGTGATAAATGCTGAGTTAAGTGAGCTGTCCAATGTTGTCCCTTTCCTCAAGGCATTAAAGAAATATGTTAAGTACGGGTGCATACGTTTTGTAGTATGGACTGGAAAATCCATCTGGCCCCGGGGCTGATCTCTTTTTTCAGGTTTTTAATTACTAAGAGCAACTCCTCAATCGTAATTGGGGCTTCTATCATATTTATATGCCTCTCTTCCAGTTTAGGAATGGGCATGGAGTCTAAGAAGGAGTTAAGGCCAGGATGGCCTTCCTGAGTGCCTCCTTTATAGAGACTTTTATAAAAATCATGAAAGGTCCCAGAATTTTCTGTGGATTATGTGTCCTCAGACCATTTGGGAGACAGATATTTGGTATCACATGACGGTGGGGTTTGGGGGTTAGGCCTGATGCTAGCATCGAGTCGATCTTGTCTCTCATGTGATAATGTGATAAAACCTGGCTCCACTCCACCTCAGATTCTTTTCTGCTCTTAAGGTGAGAGCGAGATTCAGTGCCAATCTGGCCTCCTCTAATTAAGTTTGTTGGAGTTGATTGAGGATCCTTCTAATAGGGCGTACACACGGTCGGACTTTGTTCGGACATTCCGACAACAAAATCCTAGGATTTTTTCAGACGGATGTTGGCTCAAACTTGTTTTGTCTACACACGGTCGCACAAAGTTGTCTGAAAATCCGATCGTTCTAAACGCGGTGACATAAAACTTGTACGTCGGGACTATAAATGGGGCAGTGGCCAATAGCTTTCATCTCTTTATTTATTCTGAGCATGCGTGGCACTTTGTCCGTCGGATTTGTGTACACACGATCGGAATTTCCGACAACGGATTTTGTTGTCGGAAAATTTTATCTCCTGCTCTCCAACTTTGTGTGTCGGAAAATCCGATGGAAAATGTCCGATGGAGCCCACACACGGTCGGAATTTCCGACAAACACGCTCCGATCGGACATTTTCCATCGGAAAATCCGACCGTGTGTACGGGGCATTATGCTGCTTGCTAATAGTTAGGAATTCCTGTTCTAGCCTATCTATATCCATTTTTTAGCGTGTCGGATCTGAGAAGAGATCTGCATGAGTTTACCTCTGACAGTAGCTTTATGGGCTGCCCAGAGAATGTCTGGAGGTATACCTTCTATGTTGTTAAGAAGGAAATATTCATTGATGGCATTCTCAATTTCAATAGTCCGCACTGGATCACTAAGAATTAATTTGTTAAGCCTCCAATGACTATTTCCTTTCTGGCCTTGAGGTCTTTATAATAGAAGAAATACTAGGGAGTAGTCCGACCAAACTGTGTCCCTAATGAAAGATTTATGAGCTAAGGGTACGTGTGTCGACGATATAAAGATGTGATCGATTCTAGAGAATGATTAGTGTGGGTGGGAGAAATGAGTAAAATCCCTTGTTTGGGGATTGAGTTCCCTCCAAATGTCTGTTAGGCCATATTGATGAATGGTCCTAGCTATGCGGAGGCTTTGTTTGAGGGGGCTTTGTTTGGGGGGACAGATTGTTTGTGTACCCGGCAGATGCTTTTTGTCAAGTCAAAAGTCAAAGGCCGTATTGGAGTCTCCCCCTAGTATAGCAGTGCCCTCGATCAAAGGCCCCAACTTTTCTAGCATACGGTCAAAAAATCTTGCCTGGCCTCGATTAGGAACATAGTATGCGATGCATGTGAAGAGTTGGTCGTCCAGCAATCCCTTAACCAGAATGAACCCACCATCTGGATCCTTTAGCTCTAACTTAAGTGTGAATTTGCATTGGTGTGAGAAGAATATTGCCACCCCTTTAGTTTTATCCTCTGCGTTAGCTAAGAAGAAGGAGGGGTATTTGGGGTGGATGAACTTAGGGCTGTACGTATTAAGAAAGTGTGTTGCAGTATCACATTTATCCGTTGATTATGGTAATATTGAAAAATTTTCCATCTCTTGATCTGAGAATTTAGTCCCTGAGCATTGTGGGATACTATTCATAGTGAGGGAGGAGGTCTGTTACCGTCAGCCATGGAGCATGTAGGGGGAGGACACAAGTAATATATTGTCACTTACCTTCCAACTCCTGTAGAGAGATAAAAACAAAATTCCTGTTCGCCTGTGTTGTTGATCCGGAAGTGCGAGTGCAGGAGCCTCCAGCAGAACATCTAGAAGACAAAGAAAGGAAGACAGAAGAGGGGGGATCAAAGGGTAATGGAAACTAGAGTTAGATATTTCTAGAGGGTGGAAGGGATCATGTCCCTGCAAACCCTCTGTTGCTTCAGTTGTGTCTTCCTCTGCCAGAGAAGAAGTACTCCTGTCCAAGGTCCTGGGGTAAACCTTGGCTCCTGGTCAGGTGCATGCGCAAGTGAGCCGCTCCGACTTCTGCGCTCTTGTATCATTACTTAACAAAAGGAGTGAAATATAACTGTATCAATATAAAATAACAGAACGACCAAGAAATTCAAATTATAACTGACTAAAGTAGGCTAAACCTGATATGGTAAATACAGGGGTCCATGGATGTAGTGGGGGGGAGGAGCGAGTAAATGGTATTGTACCAGGGGCCATAGGTTGGGGTTATAGTAGTACCCGGGTGTTAGCTATAGATGTGTATATGGACTAAGCAAAAGACCTCGTTGGTACTTTATGAGGGCATCCTATGTTCCAAGGGTTGTCTGGATTTGTCTGGGCCTCAACCCAAGCAGTGGAGCAAACCCAAAACCCCTTCCTCATGAGCAGACCTCAGGATCTGGGACCATAGTCAAACTGATCTAGAGGCTCTGAAGAGGGCTCAATGATTGACAGGAGCTGGCTAAGTTGGGTCTGACCAACAACTCTTTGGATACCCTATGTATCCCTATTAGATAAGGACTTTCTATGTAGACCAAATTGGGTTGTTCCATACCCCAATTTCAGGATACCAGTGGGATTAAGAACGTGCTATGGAAATTGGGCATAAGAGTATGCCTGTAATGACCCAGGCCCACTAAATACCAACGTCCTAACCTGGGAAAAAAAGCACATTAGAATTTTTTTCTTTTAGGCCCCCAGGGGAGGGGGAGGAGCTTAGGAGGTCAAGAGACTTTGGGGGACCATGTGAGGGTCCTCCAAAAAGTCATGACTCTGGAGAGTCATTTGCTCGACGAGCCAATGGAATCCTTTAACAGCAAAGTTCTTTCAAGTAGGTGCAGAGTCCTTGGACCTCTTGGGCTTGGGTTTCTGCCAGACCGAGTTGAGCGGGCTAGTGGGCATCATTCTTTTGGAAGATCCCACGTTGGTTCCAGGTTGTTGAGTAGGCGGATTGTGGGTGATAAGGCCTAGATGTAGGAGAAGCTTTTCCCCATCTGCGAATTTGGAAAACATATAAGATTTGTTCCTGTAGTTGAATTTAAGGTTGAAGGGGAATAGCCACCAGTATTTTATGTCATTTTGGGATAGCACAGAGCTGAATTGTCGATGGGGAGAGGTCTGCAAATACTTGAATGGGATGATCCTGGATTTTCAATTGTGCGGTCGATCGAGCCCTCTGCATTACCTCTTTCTTGACCGCATAGTGATGAGGTTTCACCACTAAATCTCTCGGTAGACCATCTGAGTGGGGGGGCCCAATGCTCTATGAGCCCTGTCTGGTTCCAATCTGTGAGTAGATATGTCAGGTATTACATTTTGGATGAGAGAGCGTACCGCTGCGTGGACATCTGTGAAAGACTCTGGGAGCCCCAATCCTAAAGTTATACCTGCGTGACCTATTCTCAAGGTCATCGATCTTAGATATCGCCACTTCAAGCTGGTCTTGGAGATCCTGAATGTGCTCTGTATTTTGGTTTGTTCTTGATATAGTGACATCCAGGTGTGATTTGATCGTTTCTATGCATGAGCCCAGATTCTGGAGTTCTGCCTTAACCACTTAACAACCGGCCCATAGCCGAATGACGGCTACAGGGCGGTTTCTTAACTGTGGGAGGGCGTACAGTGACGTCCTCCCAGAATTCCGCTCTCACAAGCCCCCAAAAACATCCATGACCGCCGGGTCCAGAGAGCATCACGGATCCCGGTAAATGGCCGCTAATCGTGGCCGTTTACCATGTGATCGCCGCGTTAAATGATGGAGCGATCACATGTAAACAAACCGGCGTCATCTCATGACGCCGGTTCCTCACATGCACCGATCGGTACAGTGTGGGAGGAGAGGGGGAGGGATCGGATGGCAGCAGCGCTGTGGGCTGGATGTGTAGTGCCCACAGCGCTGCTCTGTCACATCCAGCCATCCAACCATCCATACTCTGCCATACCCCGCAATACTCTGCCATACCCCGCAATACTCTGTCATACCCCGCCATACCCAGCCATACCCCGCCATACCCTGCCATACCCTGCAATACTCTGCCATACCCTGCAATACTCTGCCATACCCTGCAATACTCTGCCATAGTGTCAAAAATGAAAACTCAAACCAGCGCGCCCTTCTTGAGTTCTCACCACTGCGCTCGATGCCAGATGGAGGGGTGTGACCCCCTGTAAAGGGTGTGAGATGACACTGTGTGTGAAACACCTGTGTAAAACAAACTAATAAAGTGAATCCAAAGCTGCCACTTATTAAATGATCAGTGCAAAAAACTTCCTATTGATTCCAAGAGCCCAAAGCGACCCCTGTGAATCAATATAAGCGGCGCTAAATGACAGTGATAGAACATCCAAAAAAGGATTCTAGTGCATCTATCTATAACAAAAAAAATGAATTTAAAATGAAATGAAAATATAAAACTGCATGTGGTAATCTATATGAAACACTGTTCAGTGTACAATAAACCAGTGAAAATACTGAAAATCCTAACAGTGTATGTGAAAGTGTATCATACACACAGCGATATCAATTGCAAATAAATCAAAAGGTGAGATCAGGTAGTATAGTCCATATAAAGTCCATAGACAGGCCACCGTGCAGGAAAGGTGATATATCTGGAAAACGTCCACCAATTCACTTAGTGTCAGTGCCTCCACTCCCCTTGAATTCAAAGGGGAGTGGAGGCACTGACACTAAGTGAATTGGTGGACGTTTTCCAGATATATCACCTTTCCTGCACGGTGGCCTGTCTATGGACTTTATATGGACTATACTACCTGATCTCACCTTTTGATTTATTTGCAATTGATATCGCTGTGTGTATGATACACTTTCACATACACTGTTAGGATTTTCAGTATTTTCACTGGTTTATTGTACACTGAACAGTGTTTCATATAGATTACCACATGCAGTTTTATATTTTCATTTAATTTTAAATTCATTTTTTTTGTTATAGATAGATGCACTAGAATCCTTTTTTGGATGTTCTATCACTGTCATTTAGCGCCGCTTATATTGATTCACAGGGGTCGCTTTGGGCTCTTGGAATCAATAGGAAGTTTTTTTAATACTCTGCCATACCCTGCAATACTCCACAATACCCCGCAATACTCCACAATACCCCGCAATACTCCACAATACCCCGCTATACTCCACAATACCCTGTGATACTCTGCCATACACCGCAATACTCTGCCATACCCCGCAATACTCTGCCATACTCGGCGATACCCTGCCATACCCTGCCATACCCTGCCATACCCTGCCATACTCTGCCATACCCTGCAATACCCTGCAATACTCTGCCGTACCCTGCAATACTCGGTGATACCCAGCCATACCCAGCCATACCCTGCCATGCTCGGCCATACTTGACTGTACTTGGCCTCTGTATGTGGCCAGGCTGTGGAAGTCTCACACATGTGGTATTGACGTACTCAGGAGTAGGGATGAGCTTTGTGTTCGGGTCGAACCCATGTTCGACTCGAACATTGGTTGTTCGGTCGTTCGCCGAATTCCGAACGTTATGGGCCGTTCACGCCAAATTCGTGTGGCCCATAATTCACTGCGGCATCGCAGTGCATTGCTGGCTGATAATTGGCCAAGCATGCACTATGACCCGCGTGCTTGGCCAATCACAGCGCCGTCGGTAGAGAGAGCTGTAATTGGCCAAAGCCAGGGTGGCTTTGGCCAATTATGGCTCAGGGGGTTTAGAACACGCCCCACACTATATAAGGTCGCCTGCGCGGCGGCCCTGTGTAGTGTGTGTTCCGGCGTTGAAAGAGAGATAGATAGACAGAGAGACAGTGTCATTTCATTTGAGTTAGATAGATTAGGCAGGACAATCAGAGAGTTAGCTGCACTTACAGTGTATTGTGTATATATATGCATCCCAGGTGTTGCATATATGTATATATATGCATCCCAGGTGTTGCATATATATATATATATATATATATATATATATATACACTGTATTCAGTTTAGCTAGATCCGTTCCTGTTATCTTCTTACTGACAGACAGGCTTGTCTTGTTACAGTATTTACAGCTACCTGAAGAAAGTTGCTGGTGTTCTTTTGATCCTATTAGTATCACAGTCAGGCAGCTAGACTATTTACAGTTAGTGCAGTGCGTCCTGCTCACAGTGTTCAGCTAAACCTACAAGTTAGTGTAGTGAGACCTCTGCACAGTGTTCATCTAAAGCTAAAAGTTAGTGCAGTGCGTCCTGCTCACAGTGTGTAGCTAAAACTACAAGTTAGTGTAGTGAGACCTCTGCACGGTGTTCATCTAAAGCTACAAGTTAGTGCAGTGCGTCCTGCTCACAGTGTTCAGCTAAAACTACAAGTTAGTGTGGTGCGTCCTCCTCACAGTGTTCAGCTAAACCTACAAGTTAGTGTAGTGAGACCTCTGCACAGTGTTCATCTAAAGCTACAAGTTAGTGCAGTGCGTCCTGCTCACAGTGTTCAGCTAAAACTACAAGTTAGTGTGGTGCGTCCTCCTCACAGTGTTCAGCTAAAACTACAAGTTAGTGTAGTGCGTCCTCCTCACAGTGTTCAGCTAAAACTACAAGTTAGTGTGGTGCGTCCTCCTCACAGTGTTCAGCTAAAACTACAAGTTAGTGTGGTGCGTCCTCCTCACAGTGTTCATCTAAAGCTACAAGTTAGTGCAGTGCGTCCTGTTCACAGTGTTCAGCTAAAACTACATGTTAGTGTGGTGCGTCCTCCTCACAGTGTTCAGCTAAACCTACAAGTTATTTTTTTGCGAGCTCTGCACAGTGTTCATTTAAAGCTACAAGTTAGTGTAGTGCGTCCTGCTCACAGTGTTCAGCTAAAACTACAAGTTAGTGTAGTGAGACCTCTGCACAGTGTTCATCTAAAGCTACAAGTTAGTGCAGTGCGTCCTGCTCACAGTGTTCAGCTGAAACTAAAAGTTAGTGTAGTGAGACCTCTGCACAGTGTTCATCTAAAGCTACAAGTTAGGGCAGTGCATCCTGCTCACAGTGTTCAGCTAAAACTACAAGTTAGCGTAGTGCATCCTGCTCACAGTGTTCAGCTAAAACTACAAGTTAGTGTAGTGAGACCTCTGCACAGTGTTTATCTAAAGCTACAAGTTACTGTAGTGCGTCCTGCTCACAGTGTTCAGCTAAAACTACAAGTTAGTGTAGTGAGACCTCTGCACAGTGTTTATCTAAAGCTACAAGTTTTTGTAGTGCGTCCTGCTCACAGTGTTCAGCTAAAACTACAAGTTAGTGTGGTGCGTCCTGCTCACAGTGTTCAGCTAAACCTACAAGTTATTTTTTTGCAAGCTCTGCACAGTGTTCATCTAAAGCTACAAGTTAGTGTAGTGCGTCCTCCTCACAGTGTTCAGCTAAAACTACAAGTTAGTGTAGTGAGACCTCTGCACAGTGTTCATCTAAAGCTACAAGTTAGTGCAGTGCGTCCTCCTCACAGTGTTCAGCTAAAACTACAAGTTAGTGTAGTGAGACCTCTGCACAGTGTTAATCTAAAGCTACAAGTTAGTGCAGTGCGTCCTGCTCACAGTGTTCAGCTAAAACTACAAGTTAGTGTAGTGAGACCTCTGCACAGTGTTCATCTAAAGCTACAAGTTAGTGCAGTGCGTCCTGCTCACAGTGTTCAGCTAAAACTACAAGTTAGTGTAGTGAGACCTCTGCACAGTGTTAATCTAAAGCTACAAGTTAGTGCAGTGCGTCCTGCTCACAGTGTTCAGCTAAAACTACAAGTTAGTGTAGTGAGACCTCTGCACAGTGTTCATCTAAAGCTACAAGTTAGTGCAGTGCGTCCTGCTCACAGTGTTCAGCTAAACCTACAAGTAATGCCCCGTACACACGGTCGGATTTTCCGACGGAAAATGTGTGATAGAACCTTGATGTCGGAAATTCCTACCGTGTGTAGGCTCCATCACACATTTTCCATCGGATTTTCCGACACACAAAGTTTGAGAGCATGATATAAAATTTTCCGACAACAAAATACATTGTCGGAAATTCCGATCATGTGTACACAAATCCGATGGACAAAGTGCCACACATGCTCAGAATTAGGGATGAGCTTCGTGTTCGAGTCGAACCCATGTTCGACTCGAACATCGGCTGTTCGGTCGTTCGCCGAATTGAGAACGATATGGGCCGTTCGCACCAAATTCGTGTGGCGCGTCACAGCCCATAATTCACTGCGGCATCGCAGTGCATTGCTGGCTGATGATTGGCCAAGCATGCACTATGACCCACATGCTTGGCCAATCACAGCGCCGCCTGAACAGAGAGCCGTAATTGGCCAAAACCAAGGAGGCTTTGGCCAATTATGGCTCAGGGGATTTAGTGCACGCCCCACACTATATAAGGCCGCCTGCACGGCGGCCCTGTGTAGTGTGTTCCGGCGTTCATTGAGAGAGAGACAGAGACAGAGACAGAGACATTTGATTTGAGTTAGATAGATTAGGCAGAACAGTCAGTCAGTTAGCTGCACTTACAGTGTATTGTGTATATATATGTGTATATATATGCATCCCAGGTGTTGCATATATATATATATACACTGTATTCAGTTTAGCTAGATCTGTTCCTGTTATCCTATTAGTACCACAGTCAGGCAGCTAGACTATTTACAGTTAGTACAGTGTGTCCTGCTCACAGTGTTCAGCTAGATCCGTTCCTGTTATCTCCTTACTGACAGGCAGGCTTGTCTTGTTACAGTATATACAGCTACCTGAAGAAAATTGCTGGTGTACTTTTGATCCTATTAGTACCACAGTCAGGCAGCTAGACTATTTACAGTTAGTGCAGTGCGTCCTGCTCACAGTGTTCAGCTAGATCCGTTCCTGTTATCTTCTTACTGACAGGCAGGCTTGTCTTGTTACAGTATATACAGCTACCTGAAGACATATGCTGGTGTTATTTTGATCCTATTAGTACCACAGTCAGGCAGCTAGACTATTTACAGTTAGTGCAGTGCGTCCTGCTCACAGTGTTCAGCTAAAACTACAAGTTAGTGGGGTGCGTCCTGCTCACAGTGTTCAGTTAAACCTACAAGTTAGTGGGGTGCATCCACCTCACAGTGTTCAGCTAAAGCTACCTGTAGAAGGTTGGTGGTGTTCTCATACTACAGGCAGGCACTTGATTTTGCTAGCTGCAGTATCAGAATATATATATATATATATATATATATATATATATATATATATATATATATATATATCCCAGCTTAGTGCAGCTACAGGCCATTAGTATGTCTGGAAGGCCAAGAAGGAGAGGCAGACAGTCACAAGCCAATAAGAGAGGGCAAGCAGGCTCTGTGTCTAGTGCTGGTCGTGGAGACGGTGCATCCTCATCAGCACGTGGCCATGGGACACGCTTGGCCTTTTTTTCAGCAGCTGGCCATGTTGAGCCGCAACATGCGGAAGACTTGGTCGAGTGGATGACCAAGCCGTCCTCATCCTCCTCATCCTCTCTCACCCATGCCCAGGGTACTTTGTCTGGCAAAGCAGCGGCCTCTTCCCTCGGCTCAATGTCATCAGTGACTCCTTCCCTAGCCCCACCATGTCCTCCTGAGGAGTCCCTCGAACTGTTTGACCACAGTGTTGGGTACATGCTCCAGGAGGATGCCCAGCGTTTGGAAGGCTCTGACCTCGATGAAGGCAGTAACATGAGCACGGACATAGGGGGTGCCCAAGAAGGACAGCTATCTGGCAGTCATGCTCCCCCTGCTGAAGCATACTGCCAGGTTTGCTCCAGTGATGAGGAGGGAGGGGATGATGAGGTCACTGACTCAACGTGGGTGCCTGATAGGAGGAGGGAGGGGATGATGAGGTCACTGACTCAACGTGGGTGCCTAATAGGAGGAGGAGGAGGGAGGGGATGATGAGGTCACTGACTCAACGTGGGTGCCTGATAGGAGGAGGAGGAGGGAGGGGATGATGAGGTCACTGACTCAACGTGGGTGCCGGAGGAGGAAGAAGGAGGAAGAAGGGAGGAAGAAGGAGGAAGAAGGGAGGAAGAAGGAGGAAGAAGGGACGAGGAGGAGGAAGAAGGGAGGAGGAGGGAGGAAGAAGGGAGAAGGAGGGAGGAAGAGGAGGAGGAGGAGGAGGAAGAGGAGGAGGAGGAGGAGGAGGCACATCACCAACGAAGAAGGATGCCCTCCAGGGGCCAGCCTAAGGGCAGCACATTGACTGCATCACACCCCAAAGCTCCACATGTGCAGGGCGCTGCAGTCTCTGCGCGTTATTCAAAAAGTTCTTTGGTGTGGACCTTTTTTGAGACGAGTGCATCAGATCGCACCGCTGCTATTTGCAACATATGTCTCAAGCGTATCTCGCGTGGCCAAAACATCTCCCGCTTGGGTACCACATGTCGACCAGACATATGTTGACCTGCCATGCAGTTCATTGGCAAGCGTATCTTAAAGACCCACACCAAAGAACAAAGAGGACCTCTCCTTGCTCCTCATCAGCTGAGATTTCCAACCCCACTATACCTTCAGTCCTCTCTGAGACCTGCACTGCGAGGAATGAAGGTGTAGAATTAGGTGTGTCACGGCCAAGTACTTGTGGGCAATCTGCTTTTGGTACACCGACGTCAGATTGTACCAGGCAAATTTCCCTGCCCCAGCTGCTGCACCGCCGAAAGAAGTTTGCTCCCAGCCATCCACATGCCCAGTGGTTGAATGCCAGCTTGGCAAAATTGCTAGCACTTCAACTGCTGCCTTTTCAGTTGGTAGACTCTGCCCCCTTCCGTGAGTTTGTGGAATGTGCGGTCCCTCAGTGGCAGGTACCCAAAGGCCACTTTTTCTCACAGAAGGTGATTCCGGCTCTCTACCGGCATGTGGAAGGCAATGTCCATGCCTCGCTGGACAGGGCGGTCAGCGGTAAGGTGCATATTACCGCTGACTCATGGTCCAGCAGGCATGGACAGGGACGTTACCTAAGTTTCACGGCGCATTGGGTGACTCTGCTGGCAGCTGGGAAGGATGCAGGACAAGATGCAGTAGTGTTGGAGGTTGTTCTGCCACCGTGCCTCCAAAATGCTAATGATTGTGACACACCTCTCTCCTCCACCCCCTCCTCTTCTTCTTCCTCCATGGCCTCTTCCTGTGCTTTGTCCTCGGAACCAGCAGTGCTCCGTAGCCGTTCAAGGGGCTACGCAAGTACGCAGGCCAAAAGATGCCATGCGGTGCTTGAGCTTTTGTGCTTGGGGGACAGGAGCCACACTGGGGCAGAGGTTCTGTCAGCTCTGCAGGGGCAGGTTCAGAGGTGGTTGACGCCACGCCAACTTAAGGCAGGAATGGTGGTTTGCGACAATGGCACCAACCTCCTCTCTGCCCTCCGACAGGGACAAATGACCCATGTGCCCTGTTTGGCTCACCTCCTTAACTTGGTGGTGCAGCGGTTCTTGGGCAGGTACCCGGGCTTACAGGATGTCCTGCGGCAGGCCAGGAAAGTCTGTGTGCATTTCCGCCAGTCATATAAAGCCAGTGCTCGGCTGATGGACCTCCAAAAAGGAGTTTAACCTGCCCAAGAACCGCCTAATCTGTGACATGCCCACCAGGTGGAACTCAACGTTGGCCATGCTGCACCGGCTGCACATGCAGCAGAGGGCCATCAATGAGTACCTGTGCGATTATGGCACCAGGACAGGGTCAGGGGAGCTTGTTTTTTTTTTCCCCACGCCAGTGGGCCATGATCAGGGATGCATGCACTGTCCTGTCACCATTTGAGGAGGCCACGAGGATGGTGAGCAGTGACAGTGCATGCATCAGTGACACTGTTCCCCTTGTCCACCTGTTGGAGCACACGCTGTGTGGAATAATGGACAGGGCACTTGAGGCAGAACAGAGGCAGTAGGAGGAGGACTTCCTTAGCTCTCAAGGCCCCCTTTATCCAGACAGTGTTCCTGCGTGCCCGCCGATCACAGAGGAGGAGGACGAGGACGAGGAAGATTGTGTCAGTATGGAGGTGGAGCCTGGCACTCAGCATCAGCAGCAGTCTTTAAGGGATCAGTCCCAAGAAACACATGGACTTGTACGTGGCTGGGAGGAGGTGGCTGCGGACCATGTCGTCCTTAGTGACCCAGAGGACTCTGGACCGAATGCCTCAGCAAACCTACGCTGCATGGCCTCCCTGATCCTGCAAAGCCTGCGTAAGGATCCTCGTATTCGTGGTATCAAGGAGATGGACCAATACTGGCTGGCAACCCTCCTTGATCCACGTTACAAGGGTAAGATTGCGGACCTTATCTTGCCATCGCAGAGGGAGCAGAGGATGAAACATCTTCGGGAGGCCTTGCAGAAAGGTCTGTGCAACGCGTTCCCAGAGACTGGGAGGTTACAAACTCCTGTTCCTGGACAACGTGTTGCTGAGGCTTCGGTCAGTCAAAGAAGGATCGGTGGAGAAGGTGGCCGTCTGACCGATGCGTTCAGACAATTTTTTTGGTCCGCAGCCCCAAGGTATGATCGGTTCCAGCAACTATCGCCAGCGTCTGTTTTTACATGGTGCAGGAATACCTAGGGGCAAGATCTGACTTGGACACCTTTCCCACCGAAAATCCTCTGGGTTACTGGGTCTTGAGGATGGATCACTGGCCAGAGCTTGCACAGTATGCAATTGAGCTACTGGCCTGTCCTGCATCCAGCGTTCTTTCGGAACGCACATTCAGTGCTGCTGGAGGCGTGGTAACCGATCACAGGGTGCGTCTGTCCACCGACTCGGTCGATCGACTGACCTTCATAAAAATGAATCAGTCTTGGATCACCACCAGCTACCAAGCACCTGATGCTGATGTAACCGAATAATTTTTTTTGAAATCTTAGATCCCCTCAAAGACTGCCTATGCTGATGCTGAGTGACTATCCCTGAGTAATTATCCTCTTCCTCCTCAATGATCACGCTGATAGCTTGTAAGAACATTTTTGGTTCTGGGCGCCACCACCAGTGCCTAAGTCCCAATTTTTCAGCCCCTGTTTAACAGGGGCGTGTAATTACAATTTTTGATGCAATACTTTGCAGCAGGGCTCGTTTCTGCGTTACAACTAGAGTATCTGTGAGCGGTTGCAGTGTTGTGGCACCATCACAAGTGCCTAAGGCCCAATTTTTCAGCCCCTGTTTAACAGGGGCGTGTAATTACAATTTTTGATGCAATACTTGGCAGCAGGGCTTGTTCCTGCGTTCCAACTAGAGTGTCTGTGAGGACTTACAGTGTTGTGGCACCAGCACCACCATCACCACCAAAGGCCTAATTTTTCTGCCCTTGTTCAACAGGGGCATGTAATTACAATTCTTGATCTAATATTTGACAGCAGTGCCCTGTGAGGGCTTACAGTGTTGTGGCCACAACAACACCTAAGGCCCAAATTTCTGCTGAGTATATAGGGCAGGCCCCTACTTTCAAACATCTAACTTACAAATGACTCCTACTTGCAAACGGAAGGAGAGAACAGGAAGTGAGATGAAATCTACCCCTAGGAAGGGAAATTCTCTCCTGTAAGAGTTAATATGGGAAAAACATTTCTCCCTTCCACTGATGCTTTCCAATCCTTGTTCCACAAAAACCCTCAAATTTTCAAAAAACATTTGTCGTTGGGACAAAAAGTGAGGTGAAATCTTCTGAAGAGGAGGACAGACAGCAAAACAAATGTCACAGGGGTGATAACCCTTCCCTATGTTTTCCAAAAAGCTTAAAAAAGATTTTTTGGCTGGAGCTAAACACGTTAAAAATGTACCCGTTTAAAATTACAAACAGATTCTACTTAACAACAAACCTACAGTCCCTGTCTTGTTTGCACTGCCTGTATACTGCTGTTCAGAGTATATAGGGCCTTGTGGCCCCACACCTTTCCTTATTTTAATTTGGGTGCGGGGTTCCCCTTAATATCCATACAAGACCCAAAGGGCCTGGTAATGGACTGGGGGGTACCCATGCCGTTTGTCTCACTGATTTTCATCCATATTGCCAGGACCCGACATGACATTAAACCCGCAAGCAGTTTTAAATGAGATTTTTTCCTTTAAAAATGACATTTGGTGCAGGGACTGTTCTAAGCACGGGAAACACGCGTCACTTTACAGGCATACTATAGACACCCCCCAGGTAGGATATTTAAAGGAATATTTCACTTTTTTTTTACTTTAAGCATCATTAAATTCACTGCTCCCGAAAAAACGGCCGTTTTTAAAAGTTTTTTTTGCATTGATACATGTCCCCTGGGGTAGGACCCGGGTCCCCAAACCCTTTTAGGACAATACCATGCAAATTAGCCTTTAAAATGAGCACTTTTTCGTTTCGAACGTTCGAGTCCCATAGACGTCAATGGGGTTCTAACGTTCGTGCAAATTTTTGGTCCGTTCGCAGGTTCTGGTGCGAACCGAACCGGGGGGTGTTTGGCTCATCCCTACTCAGGAGGAGTAGGAGAATCTATTTTGGGGTGTCATTTTTGATATGTACATGCTATGTGTTAGAAATATTGTATAAATGGACAACTTTGTGTCAAAAAAATTGTGTTTTAACCACTTCCTGCCCGCCGGCCATCATACGACGTCCTTGACTTTGTGCGGGGATATCTGAATGATGGGTGCAGCTACAGGCATCATTCAGATATCAGCTTTTTCAGCCAGCGATTGCCTACACCATAAGAACGATCATAGCGGCTGTTCTACTGCTTGATCATTCTTACGGGAGGCGAGAGGGGACATCCCCCCCTCCCGCCGCCCTCCGGTGCTTCTACCGACTCACCGCTACAATTGAAGCCAGGATCTTTTTTTTTTTTATTTCAGGCTTCCCAGCCTAGAAGTGAGATGTGGGGTCTTATTGACCCATATCTCACTGTAAAGGGGACCTGTCATGCCATATTCCTATTACAAGGGATGTTTACATTCCTTGTAATAGGAATAAAAGTGATCAAAAAAAATGGGGGGCAAAAAGCAACTAAAATAAATAAAGTAAAATGAACAATAAAAAAAAAAGTTTTTTTTTAAAGCGCCCCTGTCCCCGTGCACTCGCATGCAGAAGCGAAGGCATACGTAAGTCCCGCCCACATATGAAAACTGTGTTCAAACCACACATGTGAGGTATCGCTGCGATCGGTAAAGCGAGAGAAATAATTTTGGCCCTAGCCCTTCTCTGTAACTCAAAGCATGTAACCAGTAAAAATTTTTAAAGCGTTGCCTATGGGGATTTTTAAGTAGCGAAGTTTGGCGCCATCCCACAAATGTGTGCAATTTTTCGTTCAAGTAGTTTTTATTGGTAATTAACAAGCATTAGTTACAGGCTTTTCAGTACAAGGTATTGTGTACATATTACACAGTATGCATCTTAAACAATTTGGAATAACGATGACATAAGAAGGATAAGAGCTTACAAACATTATATACTCTGTCAAGTAGCCAAAGATCTATAAAAACTGAACATGCGAACATTAGAAGGGATTAAACTCCCTAGTTTAGTCACTTTATAACACTGGTGATAATAGGCCTGAGGTCAGTCTCGAAAAAAAAAAACGTTGAGACCAACTTAACAAAGAAGAAAAAATAGCGACAGAGTATAGCACCCAATATTATCAGGAGTAAGTAAGGTGGGAAGTTAAGAGGGAGTGGGGAGTATAGAGAGAAGGAGAACTGAAAGGAAAAAGAAAAGGAAAAGGAAAGCTGGGAAGAGGTGGCGGGGCGGCCGGAGCGCACGGGCACCGATGTAGTTCCCAAAAAAAAACATAATTAGTTATTAGAATTAATTTAGGGTTCCAGTAGATTCATATCAATATCTGGGGGTAAGAAGTGTTCTATCCATGGTTGCCAAATTCTGAAGTGCTGTGGGATTTTATCTAGTATTGTTGCTTCAATTTTACTGTGTATCATTGCCTGGGTGATCCTGTTTTTCATTTCAATTATATTAAGTGTTGGTGTCTTCCAAGCTTTGGCTATCGTTTGCTTGGCTGCTGTAAATAGATGGAGAAGGAGGCGGCGCAGAGCGCTGGTGTAGTCTTGAGGTATAAGGTTAAGTAGAGCTGTAGCTGGGTTAGGTTCTAGGGTAACTTGGTGGAGAGTAGAAGCCATCTGGAATGTTGCTGCCCAGAAACGTTGCACTAATGGACATGTCCACCAGATGTGGACGTGAGTTCCTTTTTCTTTGCAACCCCTGAAACAGGTCTGGGGATAGTCAGGTAGGAATTTGGCGATTCTGGATGGGACCAGGTACCATCGCATGAGCACTTTGTAATTTGCTTCTGAGGCAACAACATTTTGAGATGAATTTTTCGTATTAGTCCATATGGAGGACCAGTCTTCTACTTCTAGATCAATGTTTAAGTCTTTAGACCATTGTTGTGCGTAGGTGGGGAGACTTGTGGGTGGTGTAGTGAGGTGAGTGTAAAGGCGAGAGATGATACCTTGTGCGTGCGGGTCTGTAGCGCACATATTTTCGAACTCAGTGAGGGTATCTAGCCCAGAAGTTGATTTTACATTTGTTTTGACAAAATGAACAATTTGGAGATATCGAAAGCACTCTCTAGGTAAAAGTTGTGCTTGCGTTTGTATATCTGAGAAAGATTTTATGGAGTTACCACTGAGTAAGTCACATATACGAGTCAGACCCGCCTGGGCCCAGATTTGGAACAAAATTGGTTCAGTGTATGCTGGGTAGAACAGTGGGTGGCCTAAAAAGGATAAGAGTGGGGAGTGCGGAGACATCAACTTAAAGGAGATTCGTAATCTATCCCAAAGTTTGAGTGTGCTTTGTGTAATTGGGTTGGTTATAGCGCAACGTGCTGCTGGGGGGAGCCAGAGCACATTGGATACTGTAATTGGATGCAGATCTATGGCCTCAAGGCTGACCCAAATCGGGATTTCAGTTTTAGAATGGTATAATATAGACTTGGCCAATCGGGCTGCATGATAATAATGTAAGAAGTTGGGTATACCAAGGCCTCCATTAAGCTTATGGCGGAGTAGTACTGGCCTAGCCACTCTAGGTTTAGTGGGGCCCCAAATGTATTTAAAAACTCGGTTTTGTATAGTCCTATGATAGTAAGGGGGGATTGCTATCGGGAGTACCCTATATAGATACAGCAATTTTGGTAGTAGGGACATCTTCACAGCTGCTATGCGTCCAAGCCAGGAAACACACAGGGGCTGCCAGGAATTTAGTAAGGAAGAGAGTTGAGTTAGCATTGGGAGGTAATTGGAATGGAATAAATTCAGAGGGTCACTGGTCAGTTTAATTCCCAGATAGGGTATGGAAGTTGTGGACCAATTAAAAGAGTAGTTCTGACGAAGCAGCTCGAGATCGGTTTGTGGTAGTGACACGTTGAGGGCCTTTGATTTCGTTTGATTAACTTCTAACCCGGAGATTAGTGCAAACTTATCTAAGATAAGCATGAGGTTTGGTAGGGTTGTGTGTGGTGACGTGACAAACAATAATGCATCATCTGCGAAAAGACATAATTTATGTGTGGTAGAAGCTATCTCGAGACCTCGGATATCGGGGTTTGCTCTGATCAAGGCTGCCAGGGGTTCTATTACAAGAGCGAATAATAGGGGAGACAGGGGGCAGCCCTGTCTGGTTCCACGAGAGATGGGGAAAGGATCTGAGCGGAATCCTGAATATTGTACATATGCTTGCGGGTGGTTATATAGGGCATTGATCCAACCAAGAAAGTGTGGGCCGAAGCCCCAGCGTTGGAGGATATAAAGAAGATAAGGCCAGGAGACTGTATCGAAAGCTTTTCTTATATCTAGAGAAAGGAGGTGCATCGGTATTTTACGTGATCGGGCTAAATGTTGCAGAAGGATTACACGTCTGACATTATCACTAGCTTGCCGCTTAGGTATAAAACCGACTTGGTCTTTGTGTATTAGACTACCAATAATCGGGTTAAGACGTAAAGCTAAGATTTTGGCCAGGATCTTGATATCAACGTTTAACAGAGAGATTGGTCTAAAATTAGACCACACTGTATTGTCTGTGTTTGGTTTCGGGATCATAGATATCAGTGCCGTCAACGTGTCATGACCAAAGGAATGCTGTTTGAGTAAAGCGTTGAATGAGTTAGCAAGGAGAGGGGCGAGTTCAGCTGCAAATTTTTTATAGTAGAGGCTGGGGAGGTCATCTGGGCCCGGGCGTTTATGGGATTTAAGTGTCTTAATGGCAGCTAAGACTTCCTCAACCGTGATCGTGTTCTCCATAGACTCCCGACCATCATTAGATAGCGTAGGGATTGGCAGATTATGGAAAAGTTTTTCCGCTTGACGTAAGGGAAAAGTAGCTTTTGCCTCGTATAGTTTCGACAATTGCTTACGAAACTCTGAGAGTACCTTAATCGGGTTACTAGTATCAATATCCTTGGTCAATCTGAGTCTGATGGGGACACGAGCACGGTCCGGTCTGCGAAGACGTAAGGCTAAAAAGGTATCTGGTTTATTGGCTTTGGTATAGAGTGTGTGATTTGACCTGCATATAGCCTTATCAGCCGACTCAGCTAGTAGGATGTCAAGTTCTAATTTAATTTTGTCAAGATTTTGTTTATGAGCTTCAGTAGGGGAAGATTGAAATTGCAGGAAACTCTGGTGATAGTCTGCCTCGAGCTGTTGTTGTTTGCGGATTCTATCTTTCTTAAGGTGTGATGCAACTGAGATACATGTGCCTCTGATCACTGGTTTGTGCGCCTCCCAAAGGAGCGTGGGGGAGATATCTGGGGTGGTGTTGTGTAGTAAATAGTCTTTGAGGGCAATTTGGATATCTAGACAATATGATTGGTTGGTTAAGAGTGCATCATTCATGCACCATGTTCTGTTTGTGGGTTGTGGTATCAGAGAAGATACTGTGGTTATTACAGCACAGTGATCCGTCCATGTGATTGGCTGGATTTGGGATTGAAGTAGAATTGGTGCAGATGCTATAGAAATGAAGATATGATCAATCCTAGAGAAGGATTTATGGGGGTGGGAGTAAAATGTAAAATTTTTCCTGCTGGGGTTGCATTCCCTCCAGGTGTCCAGAAGAGAAGCCTTTAATATTTGTTTGCGAAATTGCACTGAGGGGGTATAATGCTCAGTAGTATAGGGTGACTTGTCTGTGTGTGGTTGAAGGACCGAATTAGAGTCGCCACGTAGGAAAAGGGTTCCCTTACTGTGTGTTTTTACTACCTGTAAAAGGTGTGAGAAGAAAGGGTTAGGGTTGGAATTAGGGGCAAAATAGGAAACAAAAGTTGCCGTTATATCCTGTAGTAATCCCACCAGAATTATATATCGACCCTCCGGGTCTTTTATTTCGGATTGTAGCGTGAATGGGGTGGTGTAGTGAAAAGCGAGCAGAACTCCTCTATGTTTAGTGTCCGCTGAAGCGGTGAATACTTGTGGGTATTTAGAGCTAAAGAAGCCCGGGGTATGACCTTTGGCAAAATGTGTTTCCTGGAGGGCTAGTACACTAGCTCTAAGAGATGTAAACGTTTGGAATGCTTTCACTCGCTTATTGGGTGTGTTCAGTCCTTTAACATTTAAGGTTAGTATATTTAATGGGGCCATTGATGGGTGTAAGGGGGAACCATATCAGGTGAAAAGGAGCCCGTGCGAGCCGACCGACCGAAAGAAAAGGGAGAAGGAGTAGTAAAGTAAAGTGAGACAGAGAGATAAGAGGGAAAAGGAGGGGGAAGGAATGTGAGCGTAGGGCAATACTCTGAGACACAGTCCATACAGAGGGACTGCGGGTCAGTACCGCCCGACTGAGTAGCGCACCAACTCCGCGACCAGTAAACTAGCCTAAGAGCGGGTTTGCTGTAAAAGAGGGGTGCAATGACTGCTCCCCGCCGCAAACGGAGATAATAACAACAAACTATTTTGTATGTTCTGTTTCATTATAGAAATTCCAGTTGGCCGTAAATACCTGAGTAGGAATATGTTTAAGAAGCGGGATGTTCATATCCGGTGTTGGGGGGGGGTAGGAGAAGGGGACTGGAGGGGAAGGGAAGGAGGTAGGGGGATGGGAGGGGTGAGGGGGTGGGAAGGAGGAAAAGGGAGGGAAAGGAGGGGTAATGGGGAGCTAGGGATAAAGAGAGGGGGCATTAAAAGGAGGAGGAGGGGGGGTGGGGGGAAAAGGGGAGGGGGAGGAGGAGGAGGGTGGAGGAAGGGAAGAGGGGTGTGGGTGGGGATGGAGGGGAATGAGTAGGAGTATGGGACGGGAGGGAAGGGACAAATAATAGGACTGGATATGATAATTTACATCGAGTTTAGTATATAACTCAGAATCTATAACCTAGACTGCGCTAACATTACATCGTTCAGAAAAAGGGATGTGATCAGGAAAGACCATATAGTTAGTCAGATAAGTTATACATGTACCTACTTAAAGTAGAGTAAAGGTATACATTTCACAGTCTTACGTAAGAGTTTACAGAACAATAACATAACGTACTATAAACCAAAAGAAACAATATTAAAACGACTGAACCTGAGAGGACTCAGAGGGGTTTAGAAGTCCTGGAGGTTGATACTCAGAACGCGAAGAAAACCTGTCAAGCTGTGGTCGTCCAGCAGGTCTCGGCTGTTGTCGGGTGTTCATTGGTGGTATCAAAAGACAGTTCCTGCGGACAGCATCGAGGACCTGTGTGCAAAAAAAAGAAAGCAAATGGACAAAAAGGTGCTTGCAAGTTATCAACGTAGTGCTTGGGATTTCGGACTTGGGTGATAGCTTCCAGGCGATCGGGCCGGGGTCCCCTTCCGGATTGAAGTGGGATCAGGATTGCTTCGCTTAGGGGTCGTAGTGTATGGGTGAGAGGCTGATCGAGCCGGTGTGCGAGGAAGAGATGTTTCTGACTGATGTGTTGGTGGCGTCAGGTGAAGTGATTCCAGAAGCCTTTGAAGTGATTCAGGTGTGGTACAGGTGTGTTGTTGTCCCAGGTGAGAGAATTGCAGGGCAAACGGGAACCGCCACGTGTATTTGAGCTGGTGCTGTTGCAAGATTTGCAGCTGGGGTTTCATAGCACGGCGTTTTGCAATGGTGAGGGGTGCTAAATCAGAGAATAACTGGTACGTGTGGTCCTGGAACTGTAAGGAGTTCTTGTTGCGGGCTGCTGTTAACAGTTGCTCCTTTGTACGGAAGAAATGCAGCTTAACAATAATGTCACGTGGTGGGCCATCGGCCTGGCGTCGTGTAAGTGCCCTATGGATTCTATCAAACTCAAGGCGTTCGATAGGTATGGAGGGTGATAGTTCCTGGAACAAAGCGGTGGTAAAAGATTGGATGTCATCGATCGACTCTGGTATGCCACGGAGGCGCAGATTGGATCTGCGAGATCGATTTTCTGCGTCTTCCAAACGAGAGAGTAACATAGCATTCTCCTCACGAAGAGCCGTTTGTTCTTGGGCCTGCTCTTGAACAGTTAATTCCATATCGTCAACCCTGGTTTCTAAGTCTGCTGTGCGCTGACTTAGCTCACGAATTTCACGGGTCAGACTGCTAGTGATCTGGTCAGATGTTGTTTTTAGGGCTTTATGGAGCATTGATTCCATCAGTCTAATAAATGCTGTTTGTGACATACCAGGTTGTGAAATAAGAGAAGAATCACCTGGATTAGGCTGTACATCGCTGTCCTCCTCACTGTCTGGCACGTCTGAGCTGGCTGGAGAGGATGCAGTCTGTTCTGCTAGGGCTCGGGCCTTCGCCGCCATCTTGGAGGAGGCGCGGGCTAATGCCTCTTTGATGGGTTTAGGCTTTGGTTTACCTCTGTGCCCCGTTAAAACCATACCGGAGGGTGCTCTGGCCCACAGGGAAGCGATCTCTTAAGGAGGAGGCTGAATAGGCGTCTCAGTCACTCGTAGCGGTTCCGGGTGTGCGGCGGGGAGTGCGGAGCTCTACAGTGAAGCGTCCGACATGTCGAGCTTCGCGCATGCGCCCCCAAATGTGTGCAATTTTTAAAGGTGACATGTTGGGTATATATCTACTCGGCGTAATTTCATCTTTCACATTAAGCAAAAACATTGGGCTAACTTTACTGTTTTGTTTTTTTTTAAAGCACAAAACTGTTTTTTTTTTTAAAAAAGTGCGTTTGAAAAATACCGTGCAAGATAAAAAGTTGCATTGTATTCGCCAGTGTATTCTCTAGGGTCTTTGCTAAAAAACATATATAATGTTTTGGGGTTCTATGTAATTTTCTAGCAAATAAATGATGATTTTTACATGTAGGAGAGAAATGTCAAAATTGGACTGGGTACTCCAGAACACCTGAAGGTGCTCCCTGCATGTTGGGCCTCTGTATGTGGCCACGCTGTGTAAAAGCCTCACAAATGTGGTATCGCCATACTCAGGAGTAATAGCAGAATGTGTTTTGGGGTGTAATTTGTGGTATGCATATGCTGTGTGAGAGAAATAACCTGCTAATATGACAATTTTGTGAAAAAAAAAGAAAGAAAAAAAATCTTGATTTTGCAAAGAATTGTGTGAAAAAATGACTACTTAAAAAAACTCGCCATGCATCTTTCTAAATACCTTGGAATGTCTTCTTTCGAAATAGGGGTCATTTGGGGGGTATTTGTACTTTTCTGGCATGTTTGGGTCTCAAGAAATTAGGCCGTCAGTACTTCAGGTGTGATCAATTTTCAGATATTGGCACCATAGCTTTTGGACTCTATAACTTTCACAAAGACCAAATAATATTCTCCGATTTGGATTATTTTTACCAAAGATATGTAGCAGTATAAATTTTGGCCAAAATATATGAAGAAAAATTACTAATTTGCAAAATTTTATAACAGAAACAAAGAAAAATGCATTTTTTTACAGATTTTTCGGTCTTTTTTCTTTTATAGCACAAAAAATAAAGAACCCAGCAGTGATTAAATACAACCAAAAGAAAACTCTATGTGTGTGAAAAAAAAGGACAACAATTTCATATAGATACAGTGTTGCATGACTGAGTAATTGTCATTCAAACTGTGAGAGCACCGAAAGCTGAAAATTGGTCTGGTTATTAAGGAGGTATAAGTGCACAGTGGTCAAGTGGTTAATGTCTCCCGTGATTTTTGCTGCAGTCTGGGATAAACCACTGCTGAGCATGTCAGCAAACTTAGAGAACATGTCTGCCAAGTTGGTGGGCATGTCAGGGTGGTGGATGGGGTGGATCTCCCTCTCCTGTGAGTGTGAGGAGCTTTACTCAATAGGGGACAATAAGTAATCATCTATGGTGTGCCCTATGAGGGATTCTGTGGAAGCTGGTGATGCAGCCTGTTGGAGGAGTGTAGAGGTCTCCGTTGGGTGGCGGAAGAGGAGGGGGTCTGGGACTGGACAGCTCACCTGAGTCCCCTGTGGTGCCTGTGTCTGAGGCCTGGTCGCTGCCACAATCTTGGCTGTCTGAGGCACTGTCCCTGCCCAGGAAATTTGCAGTTCCAAAGACCTACGGATGGGAACTACTGACATGGGGGTGTTCTGTCACTGTTCCCTCATTGCTGTGTGCAGTTTGGGACGGATCTCTGGCGTGCTGCCAGCTATTGTAAGCGCCGATTCATCAGGGCAGAGCAGAGCTCCCAGTCTTCGCGGCCATCTTAGGAGCCACCGCACATGCGCCGTGCTTTTTACTTTTCTTATTAACCACTTGCTTACTGGGTACTTAATCCCCCTCCTGTCCAGACCAATTTTCAGCTTTTAGCGCTGTCACACTTTGAATGACAATTGCGCGGTCATACAACACTGTACCCAAATGAAATTTTTATAATTTTCCCACAAATAGAGCTTTCTTTTGGTGTATTTGATCACCTCTGCCTTTTTTAGTTTTTGGTAAAAAAAATGAAAAAGACCGAATTTTAAAAAAAATATATATATATTTTTTTATATTTTGTTATAAAATTTTGCAAACAGGTAATTTTTCTCCTTCATTGATGTACGCTGATGAGGCGGCACTGATGAGCACTGATAGGTGGCACTGATTTGCACTGATGGGTGGCAGTGATGGGCACTGATGGGTGGCAGTGATGGGCACTGATGGGTGGCAGTGATGGCAGCACTGCTAGGTGGCACTGATTGGCACCACTGGTGGGCATTGATAGGTAGCACTTGTGGGCATTGATAGGTGGCATTTGTGGGTATTGATAGGTGGCACTGCTGGGCACAGTGGGCACTGGCAGGTGGCACTGTCAGGCACAGATGAGGCATATGTGCCTCCTTCCTCTTCGGGACCGATGTCCCTTTAACATGAGCCGGTGATCAGCTTTTTTCTCTCCTCACGCTGTCAGCGTGAGGAGAAAAAAAAAAGGATCTCCAAGCTTTTGTTTACATCATGTGATCAGCTGTCATTGGCTGACAGCTGATCACATGGTAAGGGGCCGGGATCAGCCCCTTACACGGATTTGTGATCATCCGAGTCACCATGACTCGGTGATCACAGCGCGCGCACCGCACGCCCTGCAGGGTGCGCGCGGTGCGCGTGCACAGGGGAGGACATCCCATGACGGCCTCCCGGAAATTGAGGTCCGCGCTTTGGCCATCATTTGGCTATGGCCCAGACCTCAAGTGGTTAAACAAGTGTGATTTAACTGTACTTCTGTCTCGTCTGATTTCATGGTTTCTGACAGTAGGCCAAGGCCATGAATTCAGAAAATACAGTCAGTCCACTTGTTGGTAATATTTTTTCGAGATTGGATGAACTGGATCACTGCATGGATCAGTTTGCCATGGCGTTACAAACGCTCCTGAGTTGCACGGCTCAACTGGAACCTCCCACTGTGGCCGTACCAGTACAACCTATGTTGCAGGCTGTCCCTGCTGCTGCTCCAATCTCTGTGCAGGCACCCGCCTCAAGTATTACCTCTATAAGTATTACCTCCACTCCCCAACTCACCCCCACTATCTCCTCATGAATCTCAAACTTGCTGAATGACATATCGGTATGGATGTCACACCACTTCCTCAAACTTATTCTTTCTAAAACTGAGCTTGTTATATTTCCTCCTTCACGGTCCCCCTCCTGTGACTTCACCATTAATATCAACAACACAACCATTGGTCCCTCCACACATGCCAGAGTCCTGGGTGTAATCCTTGACTCTGACCTCTCCTTCAGCCCCCATATCCAATCACTGGCTAAATCCTGCCGCCTTAACCTCCGCAACATCTCCAGAATTCGACCCTTCCTGACTAATGACACTACAAAACAACTTATTCACTCCTTGATTATTTCCCGCCTCGACTATTGCAACTCTCTCCTTAATGGCCTACCCTTAAGCAGGCTATCCCCCCTTCAGTCTATTATGAATGCTGCTGCTAGACTAATACACCTCACTAATCGATCCATGACTGCCGCCCCTCTCTGCCAATCCCTTCACTGGCTTCCCCTACCCCACCGTGTAAAATTCAAAATGCTAACCATAACATACAAGGCCATTCACAACATCACCCCCATTTACATCACCAACCTCATCTGCAGATATCGCCCAAATCGCCCCCTCCGCTCCTCCCAGGACCTCCTGCTCTCTAGCTCCCTTATTACCTCCTCCCATGCTCGCCTTCAGGACTTCTCCAGAGCCTCTCCCATCCTCTGGAATTCCCTACCCCAGTATGTCCGATCAGCACCTACCCTGTCCACCTTTAGGAGATCCTTGAAAACTCATTTATTCAGGGAAGCCTATCCCACACCCACATAGCTGTCCCTGAGCCACCCCCATCAAATCATTCTTTGCAGCTATTACCTTTTGTACCACCACCCCCTCCCTTTAGAATGTAAGCTCTACGAGCAGGGCCCTCCTGTACCTTTTGTATTGAACTGTACTGTAATTGTGTTGTCCCCCTTATACATTGTAAAGCGCTGAGTAAACTGTTGGTGCTATATAAATCTCGTATAATAATAATAATAATAATAATAATAATAAGAGGTATGTCTGGTTCTGCTCCGCTTCCCCAGCAATTTGGGGGTGATCCAGTCCAATGCAGAGGGTTCCTCAACCAGGTTGAGATATACTTGGAGACGCAAAACCTGTTGTCTTGAGCTACCCTGAGTTTGTGGCTTCGTTTAAAAGGGTATTTGATGTTCCCGCACACTGCGCTTCTGCTACCAAGTGCCTCATGTCCATCGAACAGAGTATGAGAACTGTTACAGACTATACCATTGAATTCCATACTCTGGCAGCAGAGGTTGCGTGGAACAATGAGGCCCTCGTGGCTGCTTTTTCTCATGGTCTTTCGGATACCATCAAGGATTAGATAGCAGCCCGAGGTATACCCACTGAGCTGGAGAAGTTGATCACGTTTGCAATCCTCATTAACTCCAGACTCAGAGAAAGACTCTCTTTTATGGAGCGCTTGCGGAAGCCTCCTGTACATTTGTCTCTGAGCTTTGCAGTCTCACCCTTGCCTCCCTCATCTCCCATGCGTCCTGGTACCGAGTTGGTCAGTGAAGGTGAACCCATGCACTTGGGTTTCACATGTCTCTCTGTGGATGAGAGAACCATTAGGAGGAGGGAGAGATTGTGCCTTTATTGTGGACAGGCAGGTCACTTTTTGAAGTCTTGTCCTACCCGTCAAGTGAACCTCAGACCTTAGGTGGCGTTGTTTCATCCCCAGTTATCCAGAAGGATAAGCCCCTGGTTTTGGTCACTCTTTCTTGGGCTGAATCGTCCATCAAGATACAGGCTCTAATCGACTCTGGGGCTGCAGGCCTGTTCATTGATGCTGTCTTTGTATCGAAGCACTCGATTCCGCTGCAGCTGTGTGACACTCCACTTGCCATTGAAGTTCCTCACGGGAGACCTCTACGGTCAGTTTGTGTCCTGGTTCTGGTGAGCCTTTTGTGCACAGTTGGGAATTCAATTTGCCTTTTCCTCTGCATATTACCCGCAGTCTAATAGAGCTGCAGAACGAGCCAATCAGTCCTTGGAGCAATTCTTACGTTGCTATATTTCTGACCATCATAACGACTGGTCACACCTATTACCGTGGGCAGAGTTTGCTTACAATAGTGCCTTGAATTCCGCTTCCCGATTGTCCCCGTTTATGTCGAACTATGGTTTCCAACCTTCCATGTTACCTGACTCATTTGTTCCACAGAGTATTCCTGCATTAGAGGAGCATCTCAGTGGTCTTCTTTCCACTTGGGCACAAATCCAGGAGGCTTTACGACATGCTAATGATTGGTACAGACACCATGCTGACCGCAGACGCCTGCCTGTGCCTTCCTACCAGGTTGGGAACAGGGTCTGGCTGTTCTTCTCGCAACCTCCAACTTCGTGTTCCCTCACTGAAGTTCGCACCTCGGTTTATTGGGCCTTTCTGTATTCTTCGCAGGATTAACCCAGTGCCTTATGCATTAGACCTTCCTTCTAATATGCGTAATTCGAATGTATTTCATGTCTCCTTATTAAAACCTTTGGTCTGTACCTGCTTTACCACCTCAGTGCCACATTCTCACCCTCTACAGGTTGAGAACCATTAGGAGTATGAATTACAGTCCATTGTTGACTACCATAGGTTCCCTGGGCGCATACAGTACCTGGTGTATTGGAAAGGGTATGGTCCAGAAGAACGCTCTTGGGTCTCATCCTCAGATGTACATGCCCCTGCCCTCCTCTGTGATTTCCATAGACGTTTTCCCCTCAAGCCTGGTGGTCCTCCGAGGGGGAGGGGTCATTGAGGAGGGGGTTCTGTCAGGGCTGGGCTCAGCCCTTCCTTCTCAGAGCTGACCGCTCAGCTGTCGGCTAATTGCCAGCTCCTATCTCTCCACAGTTACTCAGCTGTTGATGATATCCTGCTCGTCGATCCTGCCTATTTAAGCCGTTCAGCCCAGTGGATCTCTGCCTTCGCCTTGGTCAACATCACAGAGACTATCTCCTGCATTCTCCTTGCTTTGCTGACATCCCTTCTGGCTCCAGATCCTGCTTGCTGTTCCACTACATTGATCCCTGACTATTGGCTTGGCTGACTATCCATTCCGGTTACTGAACTTTGGCTATGTTTTGACTAAGTTTGTTCTTTTTACTTTTCTTATTAAACAAATGTGATTTAATTGTACTTCTGTCTCGGTCTGATTTCATGGTTTCTGTCAGTTAACCGGTGGATCTTTGGGTGCCAACATGGACTGGTGAGATTTATTGGGCTATCTACTTGTACCTGCTTAAATCCAACACCATCCCATCTCCCTGTGATACATTACTTCCATCTGCGGAAATCCACTGCCTGTCTGCTTTCATATGTACCAGCTTGACTTTGCATCTACAGTATTTCGCACTGAGTTTGGTGCCTTCAATGTGATCTTCATTGAAATCTAGCTGAGGATCTAACCCAGTAACTTTTACCTGCTTCAGTATCAAGCTATGTCCCTTCTTTTTCACACACTTCCCCAAAGTTGCTGCATAACTACATCTCCGATTCCTGGACTGTGTTATCACTATACTGACAGGTTTACTGTCCTAGTGCCAAACTGAACCGGGGACTGGCTGTTCATTTTTCATCCACCAGCGATATTTTCTTTATTGGATACCTGATGTGTGATAGTGTGTGTGTGAGCATGAAGGCTTGAGCAGGGTGGTTGAAAGTCTGTTACTGACAATGTTGTCAATTTTTATTATGAAATGGTGAAGATAATTCTGTTTTTTTGTATGACTATGCAATATAGCAATTTGTACTTTTTTTTAAACCACTTACTCCTCATTGATGAGTCTCTTGAGGAGATCTTCCTCCTTTAATTATAAGATTAATCTGTACCAGAATGATAGGAAGAAAAAAGTGTGGAGAAGGCTTGGAAACGCTCATGATCCAAAGCACACAAAATCATCTATGGTCACATGGTGGAGGTTGCAGTGTGATGACATGGGCATGCATGGCTTCCAGTGGCACTGGGTCATTGGTGTTTATTGATGATTTGACAGAAGACAGAAGCAGCCGGATTCTTTCTGCAGTGTTTAGAGATATACTGTCAGCCCCGATTCAGCCAAATGCAGCAACGTTGATTGGATGTCGCTTCACAGTACAGATGGACAATGATCCAAAACACACTGCAAAAGCAACCCAGGAGATTTTGAAGGAAAAGAAGTGGAATATTCTACAATGGCCGAGTCAACCACCTGATCTCAACCCAATTGAGCATTTCACTTGCTGAAGGCAAAACTAAAGGCAGAAAGAGCCACAAACAAAGAACAACTGAAGACAGCTGCGGTTAGAGCCTGGAAAAGCATCAGAAAGGAGGAAAGCCAGTCTTTGGTAATGTCCATGGGTTCCAGACTTCAGGCAGTCATTGCCAGTAAAGGATTCTCAACAAAATATTAAAAATTACATTTTATTTATGATTATATTCATTTGTCCAATTACATTTGAGCCCCTGAAAATGGAGGGACTGTGTATAAAAATGGCTGCAGTTCCTAAAATGTGTACTTGATATTTATGTTCAAAGCTGAAAGTCTGCACTTCAAATGAATTTGAGTTGTTTTGTTTTAATTTTATTCTGGTGGCATACAGAGCCAAAAGTATGAAAATTGTGCCTGTGTACAAATATATATGGACCTAACTGTATGTACATCTTATGAATGACACCATAAAACTACATGATCAATGCACCTTTTATAGTGAAGGCGCTGGTGCATACATAATTCCCAATTAATGGCCGTTCTAATGCCCTGTACACACGGTCGGATTTTCCGACGGAAAATGTGTGATAGGACCTTGTTGTCGGAAATTCCGACCGTGTGTGGGCTCCATCACACATTTTCCATCGGATTTTCCGACACACAAAGTTTGAGAGGAGGATATAAAATTTTCTGACAACAAATTCCGTTGTCGGAATTTCCGATCGTGTGTACACAAATCTAACGCACAAAGTGCCACACATGCTCAGAATTAGGGATGAGCTTCGAGTTCAAGTCGAACTCATGTTCGACTCGAACATTGGCTGTTCGCAAGTTCGCCGAACAGCAAACAATTTGGGGTGTTCGCGGCAAATTCGAATGCCGCGGAACACCCTTTAAAAGTCTATGGGAGAAATCAAAAGTGCTAATTTTAAAGGCTTATATGCAAGTTATTGTCATAAAAAGTGTTTGGGGACCCGGGTCCTGCCCCAGGGGACAAGGATCAATGCAAAAAAAAGTTTTAAAAACGGCCGTTTTTTCAGGAGCAGTGATTTTAATAATGCTTAAAGTCAAACAATAAAAGTGTAATATCCCTTTAAATTTCGTACCTGGGGGGTGTCTATAGTATGCCTGTAAAGGGGCGCATGTTTCCTGTGTTTAGAACAGTCTGACAGCAAAATGACATTTCAAAGGAAAAAAAAGCCATTTAAAACTACTCGCGGCTATTGCATTGCCGACAATACACATAGAAGTTCATTGATAAAAACTGCATGGGAATTCCCCACAGGGCAACCCCGAACCAATATTAAAAAAAAAAAAAATGATGTGGGAGACTCCCTAAATTCCATACCAGGCCCTTCAGGTCTGGTATGAATATTAAGGGGAACCCCGGCCAAAATTTTTTTAAAAAATGACGTGGGGTTCCCCCTAAATTCCATACCAGACCCTTCAGGTCTGGTATGGATTTTAAGGGGAACCCCGCACCAAAAAAAAAAACGGTGTGGGGTCCCCCCAAAAATCCATACCAGACCCTTATCCGAGCACGCAACCTGGCAGGCCGCAGGAAAAGAGGGGCGGACGAGAGTGCGGCCCCCCCCTCCTGAACCGTACCAGGCCACATGCCCTCAATATTGGGAGGGTGCTTTGGGGTAGCCCCCCAAAACACCTTGTCCCCATGTTGATGAGGACAAGGGCCTCATCCCCACAACCCTGGCCGGTGGTTGTGGGGGTCTGCGGGTGGGGGGCTTATCGGAATCTGGAAGCCCCCTTTAACAAGGGGACCCCCAGATCCCGCCCCCCCCCTGTGTGAAATGGTAAGGGGGTACTTACCCCTACCATTTCACTAAAAAACTGTCAAAAATGTTAAAAATGACAAGAGACAGTTTTTGACAATTCCTTTATTTAAATGCTTCTTCTTTCTTCTTTCTTCCTTCATCTTCTTCTGGTTCTTCTGGCTCTTCTGGTTCTTCCTCCGGTGTTCTCGTCTGGCATCTTCTCCGCGGTGTCTTCTATCTTCTTCTCCTCGGGCCGCTCCGCACCCATGGCATGGGGGGAGGCTCCCGCTCTTCTCTTCATCTTCTTCTTCATCCTCTCCTCTTCTTTCTTCTTCTCTTCTTCATTTTCTTCTCCGGGCCGCTCCGCATTCATGCTGGCATTAAGGGAGGCTCCCGCTGTGTGACGGCGTCTCTTCGTCTGACGGCTCTTAAATAACGGGGGCGGGGCCACGGGACATGACGGGACTTCCCTGTGGCATTCCCCGTGACGTCACAGGGAAGTCCCTGTCAAGTCACCGTGCGTCAGAGGGGGGCGGGGGTCACCCTGTGGCATTCCCCGTGACGTCACAGGGAAGTCCCTGTCAAGTCACCGTGCGTCAGAGGGGGGCGGGGGTCACCAGGTGGCCCCGCCCCCCGTTATTTAAGAGCCGTCAGACGAAGAGACGTCGTCACACAGCGGGAGCCTCCCTTCATGCCAGCATGAATGCAGAGCGGCCCGGAGAAGAAAATGAAGAAGAGAAGAAGAAAGAAGAGGAGAGGATGAAGAAGAAGATGAAGAGAAGAGCGGGAGCCTCCCCTCATGCCATGGGTGCGGAGCAGCCCGAGGAGAAGAAGATAGAAGACGCCGCGGAGGAGATGCTGGACGAGAACACCGGAGGAAGAACCAGAAGAGCCAGAAGAACCAGAAGAAGATGAAGGAAGAAAGAAGAAAGAAGAAGCATTTAAATAAAGGAATTGTCAAAAACTGTCTCTTGTCATTTTTAACATTTTTGACAGTTTTTTAGTGAAATGGTAGGGGTAAGTACCCCCTTACCATTTCACACAGGGGGGGGCGGGATCTGGGGGTCCCCTTGTTAAAGGGGGCTTCCAGATTCCGATAAGCCCCCCACCCGCAGACCCCCACAACCACCGGCCAGGGTTGTGGGGATGAGGCCCTTGTCCTCATCAACATGGGGACAAGGTGTTTTGGGGGGCTACCCCAAAGCACCCTCCCAATATTGAGGGCATGTGGCCTGGTACGGTTCAGGAGGGGGGGGGCGCACTCTCGTCCGCCCCTCTTTTCCTGCGGCCTGCCAGGTTGCGTGCTCGGATAAGGGTCTGGTATGGATTTTTGGGGGGACCCCACACCGTTTTTTTTTTTGGTGCGGGGTTCCCCTTAAAATCCATACCAGACCTGAAGGGTCTGGTATGGAATTTAGGGGGAACCCCACGTCATTTTTTTTTTAAATTTTGGCCAGGGTTCCCCTTAATATCCATACCAGACCTGAAGGGCCTGGTATGGAATTTAGGGGGTCTCCCACATCATTTTTTTTTTTTTTTAATATTGGTTCGGGGTTGCCCTGTGGGGAATTCCCATGGCATTTTTATCAATGAACTTCTATGTGTATTGTCGGCAATGCAATAGCCGCGGGTAGTTTTAAATGGCTTTTTTTTTCCTTCGAAATGTCATTTTGCTGTCAGACTGTTCTAAACACAGGAAAAATGCGCCCCTTTACAGGCATACTATAGACACCCCCCAGGTACGAAATTTAAAGGGATATTACACTTTTATTGTTTGACTTTAAGCATTATTAAAATCACTGCTCCTGAAAAAACGGCCGTTTTTAAAACTTTTTTTTGCATTGATCCTTGTCCCCTGGGGCAGGACCCAGGTCCCCAAACACTTTTTATGACAATAACTTGCATATAAGCCTTTAAAATTAGCACTTTTAAATATTAATGTTCGTGTCCCATAGACTTTAACGGTGTTCGCGTGTTCGAGCGAACTTTTTTCCTGTTCGCATGTTCTGGTGCGAACCGAACAGGGGGGTGTTCAGCTCATCCCTACTCAGAATAAATAAAGAGATGAAAGCTATTGGCTACTGCCCTGTTTATAGTCCCAACGTACGTGTTTTACGTCACCGCGTTCAGAATGATTGGATTTTCCGACAACTTTGTGTGACCGTGTGTATGCAAGACAAGTTTGAGCCAACATCTGTCGGAAAAAATCCTAGGATTTTGTTGTCAGAATGTCCAAGCAATGTCCGACCATGTGTACGGGGCATAACTCTTCTAATCAGAGTTCAGGCAGGGTTTTATGGAAACTTTAAAATTTGGGTCACGTAAATTTACACATAATTTCACCGGGACCGCAAATCTTGAACCTGCAGCATTCTCTGTGAACATACAGGAGATATTAATCCACACCTAACCCCTGGCAATGAGGCTGAGAAATACTTGAATCTTACATAGACCATGACAGCAGCATGTGAGTAGGACAGCAGATTACCCCTGGAGAAGAATGGGAGGAAGAGGACCTTTCATTACAAGCAGATTTGAGGAGCCAGGAACTCAGCACACGAATCTCATCAAAAAAAGTCCTCGGCATATAAATCACTTTCTGCTGGTTTCACTGTTCACCATATACAAGACAGAGAAATGTGGATTGTGGTTGGATTGACACACCAGATTACATGAGATTTTTCTACATAAAATGCAGAGGAAACACATCTTGTGGCGCAAAATCTTCTTCCTCTTTGAGTTCTTTATAACTTTCATTCTTCCCACACAGACCTCACACCTGACAGCAGTGATGTGCCCCCTCCGTGTCCTTCTCCTGTGGGTCCTTCTCTGTCCAGGCACAGGTATGTAAGAATATTATAAAAAGGTGATAATACAGTATTATTATCTGACAGAGTACATATCATAGATACCCTGACTGCAGCAATGTGCCCCCTCTGTGTCCTCCTCCTCTGGGCTCTTCTCTGTTCAGACAGAGGAGTGGATAAAACTCTGATTGATGAATGGAGGAGGACGGAAGGTGACAATGTTATACACAGATGGGCAGTTGTATCCACTCCTGCAGGGTGCTGCTCATTTCTTTAGTAGGAAAGCTCTTATATTTGGAGCGCTTCTGGCCCCGGCTATTCTGAGGATAGGACTAACAAACCTACCTTTACATGGCTCCCCATCCATGGGGCTTTTAGATGGGACTTCAGTCCATGCAGATATTAGATGTTACATAGGACAAGAAAACGTATGACATCTGGAGGTACAAAAGAGATTTCAGCAAATCCAGCCATTTTTTGAATTGTAGCAGGAAAATGTTTATTGGATCCCATGTAGGAAATGTGAGATGTAATATGTGGGATGTACTGGGCGACCCATGAGGATAGGAAGAGATGAACAGAATTGTGTAGGGCAAAGGGGACATCCTAAAACTTTCAATGCAAAAATGGCTTAATGTAGCTTAATGTGTAATAAAGTACCTAAACCTCAATCAATTGCCTTGAAACTTTGCCCAAACCACTGGGGCGGCACAGTGGTGTAGTGGGTAGCACTCTCGCCTAGCAGTAAAAAGGGTCGCTGGTTTGAATCCCAACCACGACACTACCTGCCTGGAGTTTGCATGTTCTCCCTGTGCCTGTGTGGGTTTCCTCCCACACTCCAAGACACACCACAAAACATGCTGGTAGGTTAATTGGCTTCTGTCCAAATTGGCCCTAGTATATGAATGTGAGTTGGGGACCTTGGATTGTGGGCTCCTTGAAGGTAGGGACGATGTGAGTGTGCGATGTATGTGTGGAGTTTTTCGTAAATTGATGGCACTATATGGGTACCTTAAATAAATAGGGATAATTGTAGACACGCACCCACACTCACTCAGGTTGAACTGGATGGACTGGTGTCTTTATTCAACCCCACTAACTATGTAACTAAGTGTTCGCCCTACCAAACACCTTGATAACACCTTGCTTCCCTCCAAATGCGTCTCCTGCAGGAGGACAATATGTGGTTTGGCCACTTTTAGATAAGTAAACATAGCCGCCCTTTTAACTTTGTCATTAAGGCCCCGGACATTCCAGGACAGCACTGTAACCAACATAATAATGAATTAAAAAGCACATTAATAAACCCGGGAGAACAGAGGTAGGCACGCAGCCTAGTCCCAATGCTTCAGTGAAGTTGCAAAGAAATACATAGTTAGTATAATGTAGTTGTGGAATATCCCCACACTGTGGCACCTGGAAACCTGAAAAACATGCCCTGCTGTAATACCTAATGACAAAAGAAAACAACAACCTGGCATTCAGCTTATACCCAAAATCCATAGCAACAGTCATTGGAAAGTAGATTGATTGAATACGCTGCGCTAAAAAAAATATAGATTGTAGTGTACACTAAACCTATGTAAAATTATTCAAATTAATATAATTAATAAATGGATATGATATACACACAAAACCAATTTAAAGTGCCTCGTGCATAACAGTGTTTAAAACCACAAACAAATAATATATAGGAAAAGTGCTCCTGTGCAATATATAATGTCCAAATATGTGGTAAATGACCGTGCTGAAAATAAACAACACTGCAGGGGATATGTGATTCAGGTCATAAAATAAAGTGCTCATGTGCATATAAATCGCATTCAAATCGCATCCGACTGCGTCTCTAGTAACGTGATAAAAGTTTGTGTAATTCAAGAACAATAAAAAATGTGATCCAAGACGTGCTGGGGTGTCTTCACTCAGGTGCCCCCCTTAGGTTGTGAACGCTCACCTTAGAGCGCGCGACTTTGTGATTAAGCTAAGTCAAAGCACGCATGTGAACCACCTCTGGGCTCTTTAAACTGTCAGGCTCCTGGGTTCCTCAGCATAGTCATCCGGGATATATGAAAGGAAAAACTCGATAGTGCAATGACGTTTTAAACAATTTATTTCACTAAAGCAAAGATCTCCATCTGGGGTACTCACATATATCAGGTGTGTCAGTGCACCATTCTATGATGTAGCAGATTATACCAGGGGGGTATCGGGATGATATGAGCGTCCTCCTTAGCCTACAAGATGTCTTGTCATGCCGTCCTGACCCCTCCCGGATGGCACGATGGGCACTGGTAGGCGCCAGTGATGGGCACTGATAGGTGTCAATGATGGACAATGATAGATGATAGATGAATGACAATGATTGTCACTAATGGAGACTAACCACTTCAGCCCCGGAAGGTTTTACCCCCGTTCATGACCAGGCCATTTTTTGCGATACGGCACTGCGCTATTTTTACTGACATTTGCGTGGTCATGCGACTATGTACCCAAATAAAATGGATGTCTTTTTTTTGTCACACATAGAGCTTTCTTTTGGTGGTATTTGATCACCTCTGCAGTTTTTTTTTTTTTTTGCGCTATAAAAAAAAGACAGACAATTTAAAGTAAAAATATATATATTTTTACTTTATGCTATAAAACATACCCAATAAAAAATGTAAAATTTCTTCATCAATTTAGACCAATAGGTATTCTGTTACATGTTTTTATTTATTTATATTTTTTTACTAGTAATGATTTTTAGCAGGACTGCGACATTGCGGCGGACAAATCGGACACCTAACTTACACTTTTGACACTTTTTTGGGAATCAGTGACATTATTACAGTGATCAGTGCTAAAAATATGCACTGTTATTGTACTAATGACAATGGCAGGGAAGGGGTTAACACCGGGGGGAATCAAAGGGTTGCATGTATCCCTAGGTGGTGCTTGCTAACTCTGTGGGGGATGGACTCACTGGATGAACAAAGAGATTCATGTTCTGGCTTACCAGGAACAGAAGATCTCTGTGTCCATCTGTGTTGGAACGGGGATCTAGCTTGTTTACACTGGCAGATCCCCGTTCTGCCTCACTGTGGCGCGATCGCGAGTGGCCATCGGAGGACCTGATGATTGGCTCTCCCTCTGGCCAATCAGCGTGCGCCCCCACTGTCTATTGCATGAAATTACGCACAGGTATGTTGTTTTGTGCAATAGAGCCAACCTGCCGCAGTATATGTACTGTGGCCGGTCTGCAAGCGGTTAAAAACCACCAAAAGAAAGCCCTATATGTGTGAAATGATAAAAATGTCATATGGGTACAGTGTTGTTACCATGCAATCTTTTACTAGACAGGTTGGTGACCACCGCTCCAGGTAATTGGGTTCAAATTTCCCGTCCTCCGCTGGGTGAATGGTTGTGAGAGCTCCGGGTGGTGACGATTGCTATTCCAATAGTTTAGGTGCAATGAAAAATCTGGACTGCCGCACTCCGGATTGGAATAATAAAGGTAAAATCTTCTTTATTGAAAAAATGACATAATTTAAAATGCGTACATTGCTCTGTTGAAATGATACAGCATAACCGCTGACGCGTTTCACGCTCCCATAGAGCGCTTACTCATAGCTGGTTTGTACAACAATGAAGGCCACTTATATACACATTATACGTCTCACACATGACCCCATACTGATTGTATAACTCTAAACAGCTGATCGTTGGATTGTATGGGATCTTGACATGGAGTTAATTGGGTGTGTGTTTTACGGTGGAATGTTTATTAAAGACGTGAATGTGCAGACAAAGTGTTCCTATAGACAATACAAAAATATCCATAAATAAAAAGTTTATATTGCTTTAAAAATCTTTTGAAGAAGGAAAGTTAGGAAGATATAAAGTTTCCTTTCTTTCCACGGGACTGAGATAGGTGCTAAAACTAACGTTTAGACGTATAAACGTGTAAACCATTATATAAATGGATACAGGTATGTGTGAGCTGTATGGCCTAGTAGCCACGGCATAGTGTGGAAGGTATCATATATCTACCCTGTTCACAAATATTCTGAAAATGTTATATAAATGAAGATGTTATAAAGATTGTTATAAAAAATACTGTGAAAAACCACTGTGTTTTATAAATGACAAGATCTTGCATGTGAAGATCTGTGACAGTGTTTGCGTGACTTTCAGATTTCATAACCTTATGTGAAATCTACCAAATTTGGAATGTGAACATGGTGTATGTATATATGGTGTATGTATATATGGTGTATGTATATATGGTGTATGTATATATGGTGTATGGGTGCTTTTTTAATAATTTTGAAATCTACAAAAAAAGAGTGTTTTATAAAAGCATGTATATGTGCATTTATGTATGTACGTAAATCTAAAAAAGTGGAAATGAGAAATAAAGTGAAAATCAACATAAAGCATGAAAAGTGCATGTGTATATATATCTACCATCGTGAAAGTATATATAGAATATATATAAAATGAAATAAAGTAAAAACTGGACCATATGTCTGTGTCTTAACTGAAAAGCACGATCAATAAATGATCTATGTGTGAGTATATATTCCCCATACAATCTCCTACATATGTACCTGTCGAACTTATAATACATGAACAGGGAGTAAACGATAATAAAACATATCATACACTAATAATTCCGTGGCTCAAACTCACAAGAGTATATCTTTAACAGATATACTCTTGTGAGTTTGAGCCGCGGAATTATTAGTATAGATCATTTATTGATCGTGCTTTTCAGTTAAGACACAGACATATGGTCCAGTTTTTACTTTATTTCATTTTATATATATTCTATATATACTTTCACGATGGTAGATATATATATATATATATATATATACACACATGCACTTTTCATGCTTTATGTTAATTTTCACTTTATTTCTCATTTCCACTTTTTTAGATTTACGTACATACATAAATGCACATATACATGCATTTATAAAACACTCTTTTTTTTGTAGATTTCAAAATTATTAAAAAAGCACCCATACACCATATATACATACACCATGTTCACATTCCAAATTTGGTAGATTTCACATAAGGTTATGAAATCTGAAAGTCACGCAAACACTGTCACAGATCTTCACATGCAAGATCTTGTCGTTTATAAAACACAGTGGTTTTTCACAGTATTTTTTATAACAATCTTTATAACATCTTCATTTATATAACATTTTCATAATATTTGTGAACAGGGTAGATATATGATACCTTCCACACTATGCCGTGGCTACTAGGCCATACAGCTCACACATACCTGTATCCATCTATATAATGGTTTACACGTTTATACGTCTAAACGTTAGTTTTAGCACCTATCTCAGTCCCGTGGAAAGAAAGGAAACTCCATACTTCCCTAACTTTCCTTCTTCAAAAGATTTTTAAAGCAATATAAACTTTTCATTTATGGATATTTTTGTATTGTCTATAGGAACACTTTGTCTGCACATTCACGTCTTTAATAAACACTCCACCGTAAAACACACACCCAATTAACTCCATGTCATGATCCCATACAATCCAACGATCAGCTATTTAGAGTTATACAATCAGTATGGGGTCATGTGTGAGACGTATAATGTGTATATAAGTGGCCTTCATTGTTGTACAAACCAGCTATGAGTAAGCGCTCTATGGGAGCGTGAAACGCGTCAGCAGTTATGCTGTATCATTTCAACAGAGCAATGTACGCATTTTAAATTATGTCATTTTTTCAATAAAGAAGATTTTACCTTTATTATTCCAATCCGGAGTGCGGCAGTCCAGATTTTTCATTGCACCTAAACTAATGCAATCTTTTACTGTTCTGAATTGGTAATTTATAAATAAATAGTGCAGCGCAAGTAACAACAATGTATCGATCCAAAACTGTATACATCAATGTGTCCTTCAAATCAATTGCTACATTCAAATAAAACAGTGAGAAGCAGTCCAAAATAATGACTCAATAGTTCTTTGTGCTGTTGACTAAAACAGTATACTGTGATCTTCCACCACCGTATGTTAAAAATAAATGTGCTCATCAATAATCCTCCACCAGTAACTGGATGGGCGCTCACCTTATACTCAGACCCCTGTTTCACCAGCGGGTCTAAATAAGCAGGATGCAGAGAAGGCAGGTTGGCATGGGATTATATGGGAGCTGTTCTCCAACACATCGGAATCCTATGTTTAACTTTATAGTGTCCCTTTATACTATGCCATCAGTCAAGGTCTCCATACCAACTGTTCTAAAAGATTTTGACCTGGTTCATCGTCTATCTAACTTCAAAATCAACTTTGCCACGTCATGCGCACTAATGCCCTGTACACACGGTCGGACTTTGTTCGGACATTCCGACAACAAAATCCTAGGATTTTTTCCGACGGATGTTGGCTCAAACTTGTCTTGCATACACACGGTCACACAAAGTTGTCGGAAAATCCGATCATTCTGAACGCGGTGACGTAAAACACGTACGTCGGGACTATAAACGGGGCAGTGGCCAATAGCTTTCATCTCTTTATTTATTCTGAGCATGCGTGGCACTTTGTCCGTCGGATTTGTGTACACACGATCGGAATTTCCGACAACGGATTTTGTTGTCGGAAAATTTTATATCCTGCTCTCAAACTTTGTGTGTTGGAAAATCCGATGGAAAATGTCCGATGGAGCCCACACACGGTCGGAATTTCCGACAACACGCTCCAATCGGACATTTTTCATCGGAAAATCCGACCGTGTGTACAGGGCATTAATATATTGCTTCCATTGGAAAGAGTTACCCAGCATCAGAATAACTTCCCTTTTCAATGGAAACCTGATGTGATCCAATAATTGGGCATCCACCTAACAGCATGTTTATCAGATTTATACACAAAAAACTCCCTTTTTCTCTTGGTTTGATCTGGCTGCAATTTTAAAAATGAACATCCTTCCCCGGATGCCATACATCTTACAAGCAATTCCTATCATGCTTCCTCTAGCTTTCTTCCGCCCATATACTACTGAGTATGCCACCTATCTAGAATTGTAGATTGGGAGTACACCACCAACTAAAGGACTGGGTAAGCCTGGAAAAATCATTCTCTTCCATACCATTAAAATCAAATCCTTGGATTCTAGCCTGTCATATTCCACCTGCCCTGCAGGATCACCTGCTTATCAACCCGTCTTTACAAAGTTTCAGAGAAGTTTGTGCAAAATTTCATATCTCCTCAAACCCAGGTCCCTTACCCCCATCCAACCTAATCCAGCTTTTCTCCCTGGTATATCTACACACTTCCTAACGAGTATTTGGCCTCATCCTGAGATGCATGCACACCACATCTATTGAGACAGTACCTGTAAGAGAACTGTCAGGATGCGCCCGGCACGCACACGTGCGCATGCACGCATTCACGGGCATCAGCAGATTTCCTTGCGCAGGAACACACATCTGACCACAATTGGCACCTGACAGCCTATTTAAGGGTTGCTCTGATTTCTGACAGGTGCTGCTTGATCTTCAGCTGTGTCCTGAGATTCTGAAACCCTGTTTGTTTGACTTGACTTCCTGTTGCTGAAACCCTGGCCTTCCTCACCCTGTTTCTGGACTCTGATTACTCTGATTACTGGTTCATGATCTTGGCTTCCTGTTTGACCTTGCTCCTGTTTATACCTTGGTACCTCGCTGCCCGCCCGTTACTGAACCCGGCTTACCTGATGACCTCGCTTCTGTCTCCTGTTTGGCTCCACGCTGTTTCCGAGTGCCTGTGCTGGCCATCCATCCTCTCAGCTGTGCTGGTTCCAGCTCTTCACCAGAAACCCTGCCTGCACTTCCCAGTCTGCAACACTTCCGGCAAGTTCTGCACGCAGCATTCACAGGCACTCGTGTTCCTCCTGATCCTTGCCACCATCTGTTCCATCTCCAGTGGGGCTTGGATTGGAGATACAAGAGAGGCTGACCTCGTCATTTCAGACTCCTACCAGGTACGTGACAGTACCCTTCTAGATCTCAACACGTTGGCCGCAGACATGTCCGGAAACTCCTTCCCCTACTGGGTATACTTTTAAATACAGCACTTTCTGCAAGACATTGATCATTCCTCTTCAGTTTCTTGCACATTCATCCAGTTTGAATCTGTTTTCTCCCAAACCACACCCCAACGGCACCTAATTTTTATCATTCATAATTTACTCCTTGAGACCACATCCCTTGAATCAGGGAAGCATTCACAGGCACTCGTGTTCCTCCTGATCCTTGCCACCATCTGTTCCATCTCCAGTGGGGCTTGGATTGGAGATACAAGAGAGGCTGACCTCGTCATTTCAAACTCCTACCAGGTACGTGACAGTATCAAGCAGCCACAAATGGAGTCTGAAAGGGAGGCCTCTCCACCAGAGAACATTTACAGATCTATTTCTGTGCTATCCAATATTGTGCAGAAGTTACAAGAAAAGCTGAGTCGCATGGAAGAGCGATTTCCCCACAATGAGAATGTCGCATTGGCCTGTGCTCTGCTTTTGGTCTCTGATTCATATACCCAAACAGAGCCCGGCTTGTTCCATGAGGTTGCTTCTGCTCCTGAACCCAGGGTGCCTATACCTGAGCGATTCTACGGAAATCGCAAGAAGTTTCGCACATTTCGGAATTCCTGTGAACTATATTTCTCCCTGTTACCCCGGACCTTCACGTCTGAAAACATCAAGGTGGGGTTTATCATTACATTACTATTGGATGAACCACTTTGCTGGGCTCATCACAACATGACCCTGTCCTGACAACCACGGATTCTTTCTTCTCAGCCATGGCTCAGCTTTATGCAGACCCCTTCTACCAGCAGACTGCCGAATTCATGCTTGGCAAATTACAGCAAGGTTCAAGGCCTGCTGAGGAATATGTAACTGATTTCCGTGTATGGAGTGCAGATACCCAATGGAATCATTCCGCACTTCGCCACCAGTTTCGACTAGGACTGTCTGACACCTTAAAGGATGAGCTTGCCAGAGTGGGAGTTCCAGCATCCCTGGAAGACCTGATCGAATTAACCATTCAGATCGATCGGCGATTACGTGAAAGGCAATCCGAAAGGTCCAAAGGAACCCTTTCTGTGGCTTCAAGGTCTGACATTCCTGCATCCTCATCCATTGCATCCCCCAGAAGGAGGGAACTGCATAAGACTCCTCATAGAAGTTTTCGAAGACCACCCCTTTCTCCTGATGAACGCCTTCATCGATTACAGGACAATCTGTGTCTCTATTGCGGGGAGGCGGGTCACTTTATACAGACTTGCCCGGCAAAGACACGCAGGTCTTTCTCCCGTCAGCCTCACATGATGCATCTCTCAGGGAGGTACCAGTCTCATGTCTCTCTTTCCATTGTGCTCCAGTTTTCTGAAAAGACTGTTCCTGTACTTGCAATCATAGACTCTGGGGCCTGTAGTTGTTTTATGGACTCTGCATTTGCTTCTCTCCACCAGCTGCCTGTATGTGCCAAGAAGCAGGAATTCCATGTTCATCTGGCTGATGGTTCCGGCATTAAATCAGGCCCAGTTACCCAAGAGACTTTACCTATTTCCTGCCGTACTTCTTCCGGCCACCATGAATTCCTCCGTTTGGATATCATAGCTTCTCCCATGTTCCCGGTCATCCTTGGCATTCCATGGTTGAAGGCACATAATCCTCACATTAACTGGCTTACCGGAGACATCTCCTTCTCCTCTGACTACTGCCAAATTCACTGCCTACCTGAAAAGACTTTCAATACGACACCCCTCCTGGGTATCCTCCCTGACCATGAAACCTCTAATCTGGTCCCTGCTGCCTACCACGAGTATCTGGATGTATTTAACAAGAAAGGAGCAGACACTCTTCCTCCCCATAGAACATATGATTGTCCTATTGAACTTTTACCAGGGGCCGAGATCCCATTTGGGCGAATTTATCCTCTCTCTGAGCCTGAACTAGAATCCCTGCGGATTTATATAGATGAAAGCCTTGAAAAACAGTTCATCCGGCCCTCCACTTCACCAGCAGGGGCCGGTATTTTCTTTGTGGAAAAGAAAGACCATACCCTTAGGCCCTGTGTGGACTATCATGACCTTAACAGGGTCACTGTTAAAAACCGATACCCTCTGCCTCTGATCCCTGAACTTATTCAAAGGCTGCGTGGGGCATGAGTGTTCTCCAAATTGGATCTGAGAGGTGCTTATAATCTTGTCAGAATCAGGGAGGGAGATGAATGGAAGACGGCCTTCCGAACACGCTTCGGGCATTTTGAATATCAAGTCATGCCATTCGGACTCTGCAACACCCCTGCCACATTCCAACATCTGGTTAATGACGTTTTTTGGGACTTCCTTGATTTATTCGTCATCGTGTATCTGGATGACATCCTTATATTCTCTGAAACTAGAATCCCATAGGACTCATGTAAAGAAAGTACTGGGTCGGCTGAGGGAACACCGCCTTTACGCAAAGGCTGAGAAATGTGACTTTGAAAAACCAATAATACATTTCCTGGGACTTGTCATCTCTGCTGACGGTATCTCCATGGACCCATGGAAAGTCACTTCCGTCCTGGAATGGCCTGCCCCTGTTGACAGGAAAGCTGTTCAGAGATTTGTGGGATTCGCCAACTTTTACAGAAAATTTATCAAGAACTTTTCTGGCATCATCACTCCCATCACTCAGTTAACAAAGCAGCATGTTCCCTTCCGATGGACCCCTGAAGCTCAAACAGCTTTTGAACAGTTAAAAACTTTATTCACGTCAGCTCCTATCTTGAAACATCCTGATCCATCCTTAGCCTACGTTTTGGAAGTGGATGCCTCTGAGAGTGCACTGGGCGCTATTTTGTCTCAACGCCAAGGTCCCAAATCTTTGCTCCATCCTGTGGCCTTTTTCTCTAAGAAATTAAATCCTTCTGAAAGGAACTATGATGTTGGAGACCGAGAATTGCTGGCTATCAAGGCTGCGCTTGAAGAATGGCGCTACCTCCTGGAAGGAGCAGCTCACCCCATCCTCATCTTCACGGACCATAAAAATTTCGAATACTTGAGGACGGCTAGACGACTAAGACCCCGGCAGGCAAGGTGGGCACTTTTCTTCTCTCGTTTTATGTTCCATATAACTTATCGTCCTGGCTCAAAGAATGGTAAACCGGATGCCTTGTCCCGCATGTTCAGCGACCCAGTGGTATCCTCAGAACCTGATTCTATTCTACCAGCCAAGAATTTTTTGCTTCTTCAGGCGGATTTGATGTCTCAGATAAAAGCAGATGTGATAAACCAACCACCTTCCAAAGATCTGGCTCTTCAATTGAGGGATGGTCTGTACTTTCATAAGGAGCAAATCTTTATCCCTGAGCAATTCAGAGTTGCTGTCCTGAGGCGATGTCATGACCACCCATTAGCGGGCCACTTTGGAATTCGCAAAACGGCCGATCTGATCTCTCGTACATTCTGGTGACCAGACTTGATGCAAGACTGCAAAAGATATGTTAATTCTTGTGTGACATGCCTTCGGAATAAGACGGACAGAGCCAAAACTTGGGGCCTACTTGAGCCACTCCCTCTACCTGAGAAACCATGGAGCATGATCTCCATGGATTTCATCGTGGAACTCCCCCCATCTGAAAACTTCACCACCGTGTTTGTTGTGGTGGATCGCCTGACCAAGATGGCCCATTTCTTACCCTTACAAGGAACTCCTTCGGCCACAGAGACCGCCTCAGCTTTCATCAAGGAGATTGTAAGATTACATGGTGTCCCTGATAGCATCATCTCTGATCGTGGGGTGCAGTTTACGTCTAGATTTTGGAGGGCATTATGCCAAGCACTGAACATTGAACTCCGCCTCTCCACAGCCTACCATCCACAAACTAATGGACAAACTGAAAGAACCAATCAAACCCTTGAGCAGTACTTACGGTGTTTTTCCTCTTTTGCACAAGATGACTGGCTATCACTTCTCCCACTGGCAGAATTTTCATACAATAATTCCATCCACTCTGCAACCAAGCAATCACCCTTTTTTGCCAATTATGGGTACCACCCATCTTTCTTACCTGAGCTGGCCATTGAATCATCTGTACCTGCTGTACAAAACAGATTAAACTTCCTCAGTACTAATAACCAATTACTGCAAGATACAATCTCCAAGACTCAAGCAAGCAATAAAAAGTTCTTCGACAAGAAGAAGAGAGGTAATCTGAACCTTAAACCTAGAGACAAGGTCTGGCTTTCCACAACAAACTTGAAACTGAGCTGTCCTTCAAGAAAACTTGGCCCAAAATTTTTGGGACCCTTCCCAGTCAAGAGGAAAATTAATGCAGTGGCATTTGAGTTGGTGTTACCCAAGAATCTAAAGATCCACCCTGTATTCCATGTCTCTTTGTTGAAACCAGCTGTACCAAATCCATTTCCAGATCGGGTTTCTGAAATTCCTCCTCCGTTGCTCATCGAAGGGAATGAGGAATTTGAGGTGGAAGCCGTGTTGGACTGTAGAAGAAGGCATAACCAAACACAGTTCCTCATTAAATGGAAAGGCTATGGGTCGGAAGAAAATTCCTGGGAACCAGCTTCAGATGTGCATGCTCCCAAACTATTGCAAGCCTTTTTTCAACGCCACCCAGAGAAAAGACACTTGAAGGGCATCCGGAGGCTGCCCTTAAGGGGGGGGGGGCAATGTAAGAGAACTGTCAGGATGCGCCCGGCACGCACACGTGCGCATGCACACATTCACGGGCATCAGCAGATTTCCTTGCGCAGGAACACACATCTGACCACAATTGGCACCTGACAGCCTATTTAAGGGTTGCTCTGATTTCTGACAGGTGCTGCTTGATCTTCAGCTGTGTCCTGAGATTCTGAAACCCTGTTTGTTTGACTTGACTTCCTGTTGCTGAAACCCTGGCCTTCCTCACCCTGTTTCTGCACTCTGATTACTCTGATTACTGGTTCATGATCTTGGCTTCCTGTTTGACCTTGCTCCTGTTTATACCTTGGTACCTCGCTGCCCGCCCGTTACTGAACCCGGCTTACCTGATGACCTGTCTCCTGTCTCCTGTTTGGCTCCACGCTGTTTCCGAGTGCCTGTGCTGGCCATCCATCCTCTCAGCTGTGCTGGTTCCAGCTCTTCATCAGAAACCCCGCCTGCACTTCCCAGTCTGCAACACTTCCGGCAAGTTCTGCACGCAGCATTCACAGGCACTCGTGTTCCTCCTGATCCTTGCCACCATCTGTTCCATCTCCAGTGGGGCTTGGATTGGAGATACAAGAGAGGCTGACCTCGTCATTTCAGACTCCTACCAGGTACGTGACAGTACCCTTCTAGATCTCAACACGTTGGCCGCAGACATGTCCGGAAACTCCTTCCCCTACTGGGTATACTTTTAAATACAGCACTTTCTGCAAGACATTGATCATTCCTCTTCAGTTTCTTGCACATTCATCCAGTTTGAATCTGTTTTCTCCCAAACCACACCCCAACGGCACCTAATTTTTATCATTCATAATTTACTCCTTGAGACCACATCCCTTGAATCAGGGAAAGCTTGCCAAGCTTGGGAAAAGGACTTACAAATAGAGTTTACAGAGAAACAATGGGAACGCATCTTTACCATATCCCATAAAGGTTCAATCAATGTCTCAACCCAAGAGAACAATTAAAAAACTTTAACTCGTTGGTATCAAACGCCAGCTCTTCTCAACAAATACAACCCTGATACTTTGATACTTCTAGTAAATGTTGGAGATGCTGTGGAGAACAGGGTCTACTATTACTATTATGGTGGACATGCCCATTAATACAACCATTCTGATCCATGAAATAATGACACAAATTTCTACATAAACTTTAGAGCAGACGCCAGCCCAATTTATACTACACTATTCCTCCACACGCATGCAAACTTATCGCAAGTCCCTTATTATTCACATGATCAACGTAGCCAAACTCTGCATTCCAACACGATGGGGCTCAACCCATATACTGACCATTCCTAAATAGCTTAAATGCATTGGTAAAATTACATAAATGGAGGAATTAATTTGTATAGCTTGAGACTTCCCATCCAAATTTTCATGTGTTTGGTAGGGATGAGCTTCGAGTTTGAGTCGAACTCATGTTCAACTCGAACATCGGCTGTTCGCCAGTTTGTCGAACAATTTGGGGTGTTCGCGGCAAATTCAAAAGCCGCGGAACACACTTTAAAAGTCTATAGGAGAAATTAAAAGTGCTAATTTTAAAGGCTTATATGTAAGTTATTGTCATAAAAAGTGTTTGGGGACCTGGGTCCTGCCCCTGGGGACATGTATCAATGCAAAAAGAAGTTTTAAAAATGTCAGTTTTTTCGGGAGCAGTGATTTTATTAATGCTTAAAGTGAAAAAATAACAAGTGTAATATTCCTTTAAATTTCGTACCAGGGGGGGGGGGGGGGTGTCTATAGTATGCCTGTAAAGGGGCGCATGTTTTCCGTGTTTAGAACAGTCTGACAGCAAAACGACATTTCAAAGGAAAAAAAGTCATTTAAAACTACTTGCGGCTATAATGAATTGTCGATCCGACAATACACATAAAAGTTCATTGGTAAAAACGGCATGGGATTTCCCCACATGGGGAACCCCGAACCAAAATTAAAAAAAATGCATGGGGGTCCCCCTAAATTCCATACCAGTCCCTTCAGGTCTGGTATGGATATTAAGGGGAACCCCACGCCAAAATTTTTTTTAAAAAGGCGTGGGGGTCCCCCTAAATTCCATACCAAGCCCTTCAAGTCTGGTATGGATTTTAAGGGGAACCCCGTGCCAAAATTTTTTAAAAAATGGCGTGGGGTCCCCCAAAAATCCATATCAGACCCTTATCCGAGCACGCAACCTGGCAGGCCGCAGGAAAAGAGGGGGGATCGAGAGAGTGCCCCCCGCTCCTGAACCGTTCTAGGCCACATGCCCTCAACATTGGGAGGATGCTTTGAGGTAGCCCCCCAAAGCACCTTGTCCCCATGTTGATGGGGAGAAGGGCCTCATCCCCACAACCCTTGCCCGGTGGTTGTGGGGGTCTGCGGGCTGGGGGGGCTTATGGGAATCTGGAAGCCCCCTTTAACAAGGGGACCCCCAGATCCCGGCCCTTCCGTGGGAATTGGTAATGGGGCACAAATGTACCCCTACCATTTCACAAAAAAATTGTCAAAAAGGCTAAAAAACACAAGAGACGGTTTTTGACAAGTCCTTTATTCATTTCTTCTTCTTTCGGCTTCTTCTTCCATCTTCTTTCTTCTGGTGTTCCTTCGGTGTTCTTTTTCTTCCTCCATCTTCTTCTTCTTCTTCATCTTCTTCTTCATCTTCTTCTTCCTCCGCTCTTCTCGTCCTGCATTTTCCTCCAGGCTTCTTCTCCGCTCCGTCCGCACGATCCGCCTCAGTGGGAGTCTTCGGCCGTGTGACGCTTTTCTTCTTCTGACATTTCTTATATAACGGAGGGCGGGGCCACCCGGTGACCCCGCTCCCTCTGACAACATGGGGAAAGCCACAGGGAACTCACGTGAATTCCCTGTGCCAGACTTGTAAATGTTTCCTGTACAGTATGCTCCTCACTTTGTATCAAGGTACTTTATACAGTAATGCCGCGTACACACGTACACGACCGGACTTGCCGGCAGAATAGGTCCGACTGTCTTCCCGACAGACTTTCGATGGAGTTACGGCAGACTTCCAGACTTGCCCACACACGTTCATTTTGAACGTGATGAAGTACGATGGGACTAGAAAAGGAAATTAATCTCACTGCTTTTATCTGCAAGATTAACACCTTGCGAGCCCCGTCACAGAGCATACCAGGCCCTCAGGTCTGGTATAGATTTTAAGGGGAACCCCCTAGGCTAAAAAAAAGGCGTGGGGGTCCCCCCAAAATCCATACCAGACCCTTATCCGAGCACGCAACCTGGCAGGCCACAGGAAAAGAGGGGGGATAGAGAGAGTGCCCCCCACTCCTAAACCGTTCTAGGCCACATGCCTCAACATTGGGAGGATGCTTTGAGGTAGCCCCCCAAAGCACCTTGTCCCCATGTTGATGGGGAGAAGGGCCTTATCCCCACAACCCTTGCCCGGTGGTTGTGGGGGTCTGCGGGCAAGGGGGCTTATCGGAATCTGGAAGCCCCCTTTAACAAGGGGTTTAGGATATAAAGTTTGGGTGCAATGGCGCTACCTGTATGTTTAAAATGGGATAGCCTTAAATATAGCGACCTCCTACTTGTGGTTATAAATCTGTAAGGTGTTGGACATATAAGGAAAATACCCCCTTATATTATAAATTATACTTTAGCTGACAGATGTGTACAACAAAATTTCTGCTTCAGATATAAAACAAACTCTCAGATGTCGCACAAAAATAAAATAGTCCTACAGCGTCTGGTAGTAGAGCCAGAGGCTATATTCCATAGTGTGCATTTATTAAAGCCAAATGCGATTTGCTGTAGAATAATTTCTGTATATAATTCTATAACCATATCAAACTCTTGAATGCATCATGGAGGTATCCTTACTCCATACACCCATGCACTGCGGTGCACATAGAATATGCCACCTTAAATAAATGTCGTATGTATAATCAAGTAAGGGCTAAAATTACATGTATATAAAACAGAAACTATTAACACAGAAATTACAGCAGTAAGATCTCAGGCATAGTTTAACAGTCCCGTATGTTGGCACTGTGTTAGCTTAATCAAATTCCCAATGGTGACGTTGGTGCTGCAACAATTGTCTGGTGACTCTCGTGCTCCCCCTTTTGGTTGTCTACTCACCAGCTCCCAGAACCCCAACAGGGGTATTACGCCTGTGGTGTAGTATGCTAGGTTACTTCATTTGTTGCTCTTCTGATAGATGCTTGTAATATGATCAGCTCCCCAAGCCCCACACCGGGGTAATGCGACTGTGCTGGAAGCTAGATCGCTTTGCTGCTGTATTTAGTGCTGGGTGTCTCCTGCGCTTCTCAATCCGTGGAGATGTTGCTTCCCCTCCACAGCTCGGTGCACTATCCACGTTTCCTTCTTCCAATGCAGTGCCAGAAGCCCACCATTCACTGCAACACACTCCTGTCCGCTTCTCAGCTCCCAGCGCTGTCTCTTATTCTGAACGGCTGAAAGCTGGTGACAGGAGTGTGTTGCAGTGAGTGGTGGGCTTCTGGCACCACTGTCACCAGACAATTGTTGCAGCACCAAAGTCACCATTGGGAATTTGATTAAGCTAACACAGTGCCAACATACGGGACTGTTAAACTATGCCTGAGATCTTACTGCTGTAATTTCTGTGTTAATAGTTTCTGTTTTATATACATGTAATTTTAGCCCTTACTTGATTATACATACGATATTTATTTAAGGTGGCATATTCTATGTGCACCGCAGTGCATGGGTGTATGGAGTAAGGCTACCTCCATGATGCATTCAAGAGTTTGATATGGTTATAGAATTATATACAGAAATTATTCTACAGCAAATCGCATTTGGCTTTAATAAATGCACACTATGGAATATAGCCTCTGGCTCTACTACCAGACGCTGTAGGACTATTTTATTTTTGTGCGACATCTGAGTGTTTGTTATATATCTGAAGCAGAAATTTTGTAGTACACATCTGTCAGCTAAAGTATAATTTATAATATAAGGGGGTATTTTCCTTATATGTCCAATACCTTACAGATTTATAACCACAAGTAGGAGGTCGCTATATTTAAGGCTATCCCATTTTAAACATACAGGTAGCGCCATTGCACCCAAACTTTATATCCTAAATACGTTGTGCAAAGCACCCCATTGGGACTTTGCGTGAGGGAGGCAGCAACCTGTGGTTTCTGACCCTATAGACTTGTCCTAAGCGCAGTTTCTTTTTGATTATCTTCCCTTTAACAAGGGGACCCCCAGTTCCCGGCCCCCCCGTGGGAATTGGTAATGGGGCACAAATGTACCCCTACCATTTCACAAAAAAATTGTCAAAAAGGCTAAAAAACACAAGAGACGGTTTTTGACAAGTCCTTTATTCATTTCCTCTTCTTTCGGCTTCTTCTTCCATCTTCTTTCTTCTGGTGTTCCTTCAGTGTTCTTCTTCTTCCTCCATCTTCTTCTTCATCTTCTTCTTCTTCATCTTCTTCTTCCTCCGCTCTTCTCGTCCCACATCTTCCTCCAGGCTTCTTCTCCGCTCCGTCTGCACGATCCGCCTCAGTGGGACTCTTCGGTCGTGTGACGCTTTGCTTCTTCTGACATTTCTTATATAACGGAGGGCGGGGCCACCCGGTGACCCCGCTCCCTCTGACAACATGGGGAAAGCTACAGGGAACTCCCACAGCCACAGGCCCCCCCCAACCCCAAAGCACCTTGTCCCCATGTTGATGAGGACAAGGGCCTCTTCCCGACAACCCTGGCCGTTGGTTGTTGGGGTCTGCAGGGGGCTTGTCGGAATCGGGGAGCCCCTTTTAAAAAGGGGGCCCCCAGATCCCAGCCCCCGCCCTATGTGAATGAGTATGAGGTACATCGTACCCCTACCCATTCACCTGGGGAAAAAGTGTCAATAAAAAAATTATTAGGCAGCTCCGGGGGTCTTCTTCCGACTTCTCCGCTCTCTCCGGCCTCTTCTCCCGGTGTCTGGTTCTTCTCCAGCTCTTCGGCCTCTTCTCCACTCTCCGGTTCTTCTCCCACTTTCCGGCCTCTTCTCCGGTTCTTCTGCTGGGCTCCTCTGCTACCTTCTGCTCTTTTGCTGCTCTTTTGCTAGAGGTGGCCCGGTCTTCTCCCTTGTCTTCTTCCCTCTTCTCTTCTTCCGATGTTGACACAACGCTCTCTCCTGCTGTAATGCTATGTTCACGGTTCACAACGACTCATATAGGCATGGGGCGTGGTCCCCGGGTGATGACCCCGCCCCTTATGATGGCACAGTCCCAGCATGCCCTGGGATTGTGATGTCATAAGGGGCGTGGTCACCGGTTGACATCCCTTCCCCAAAGCACCCACCACCCCATGTTGAGGGCATGCGGCCTGGTACGGTTCAGGAGGGGGGCGCTCGCTCATCCCTACCCCCTTTCCTGACCGGCCGGGCTGCGTGCTCAGATAAGGGTCCGGTATGGATTGTGGGGGGACCCCCACGCCGTTTTTTCGGCGTAGGGATTCACCTTAAAACCCATATCAGACCTAAGGGACATTGTCACCTCTCTCTCGTGCTCGCTGCAATAGGAAAATGTGTTTTTCCTATTGCAGCGATTGGGAGATGCATAGTACCCTGTCGCCGAGAACCAGAGCAAAAGGATCGCACTGGAAACATTCTCCTGGGCAGGTGCTATAGCTGCCCCTGCGTCGTATTTGGTCCGTCGGACCAGCATACAGACGAACGGGCTTCCCGATAGGAACTGGGTCCAGCGGAAAGATTTGAAACAAGTTTCAAATTTAACACATGGTCGAATTGTCCGACGGATTCGGTCCGTCGGACCAGTCCAGTTGAAAAGGCCGCTCGTGTGTACAGGGCATAACTGTTGCTAAAATGTACTGTTACTTTATTTTCAATAAAACATTTTTGAAAAAAATGTTTAAAAAAGTGTGGGGACCCCCCCAAAATCTATACCAGACCCCATACATGCAGCCTGGCAGACTGAGAAAGGAGGGGGACAAGCAAGCGCCCCCTCCTAAACCATACTAGGCCACATGCCCTCAACATGGGGGGGTGCTTTGGGGCAGGAGGGGGCAGCCAGCCTTTATAGCGGGCGGAGCATTTTTTGGGGGGTTTTTATCAGGTTCTTCGGGCGACATGATTGATGATGGATCTACATCGAGGGACATTGTTTTTTTAGTTTTTTTAATAAAGGAATGATCAAAAACCTGTTTACTCTTTATTTTTGTCAATTTTTGGTGAATGAATGGTGAATGAGGATTTACCCCCTTCCTGACCAGAGCACTTTTTACAATTTGGCACTGCGTTGCGTTAACTGCTAATTGCGCGGTCATGCAATGCTGTACCCAAACTAAATTTGCGTCCTTTTCTTCCCACAAATAGAGCTTTCTTTTGATGGTATTTGATCACCTCTGCCGTTTTTATTTTTTGCGCTATACACGGAAAAAGACTGAAAATTTTGAAAAAAAATGATATTTTCTACTTTTTGTTCTAAAAAAAATCCAATAAACTCAATTTTAGTCATACATTTAGGCCAAAATGTATTCGGCCACATGTCTTTGGTAAAAAAAAAGTGTATATTTATTGGTTTGCGCAAAAGTTATAGCGCCTACAAACTAGGGTACATTTTCTAGAATGTACACAGCCTTTAATTTATGACTGCCTATGTCATTTCTTGAGGTGCTAAAATGGCAGGGCAGTACAAAACCCCCACAAATGACCCCATTTTGGAAAGTAGACACCACAAGGAAATTGCTGAGAGGCATGTTGAGCCCATTGAATATTTATTTTTTTTTTGTCCCAAGTGATTGAATAATGACAAAAAAAAAAATTACAAAAAGTTGTCACTAAATTATATATTGCTCACACAGGCCATTGGCATATGTGGAATTGCACCCCAAAATCTATTCAGCTGCTTCTCCTGAGTACGGGGATACAACATGTGTGGGACTTTTTGGGAGCCTAGCCGCGTACGGGGCCCCGAAAACCAATCACTGCCTTTAGGATTTCTAAGGGCGTAAATTTTTGATTTTACTCCTCACTACCTACCCTGTTTCCCCTAAAATAAGACCTAGCGTGATTGTCGGTGATGGCTGCAATATAAGCCCTACCCTCCAAATGAGCCTTACCCTGTTTCCCCGAAAATAAGCCCTACCCTGAAAATAAGACCTACAAGGACTTTAACTAGGGCTTATTTGGGGGGGTAGGGCTTATATTGAAGCCATCACCGACAATCACGCTAGGTCTTATTTTAGGGGAAACAGGGTATCACAGTTTTGAAGGCCATAAAATTCCCAGATGGCACAAAACCCCCACAAATGACCCCATTTTGGAAAGTAGACACCCCAAGCTATCTGCTTTGAGGCATGTTGAGTCCATGGAATATTTTATATTTTGACACAAGTTGCGGGAAAGTGACACATTTTATTTATTTTTTTGCACAACGTTGTCACTAAGTGATATATTGCTCACACAGGCCATGGGCATATGTGGAATTGCACCCCAAAATACATTTAGCTGCTTCTCCTGAGTATGGGGATACCACATATGTGGGACTTTTTAGGAGCCTAGCCACGTATGGGGCCCCAAAAACCAATCACCGCCTTTAGGATTTCTAAGGATGTACATTTTTTATTTCACTCTTCACTGCCTATCACAGTTTCGGAGGCCATGGAATGCCCAGGTGGCACAACCCCCCCCAAATGACCCCAAGCTATTTGCATGGTGAGTATTTTGAAGCTCTCATTTGTTTTTGAAAATGAAGAAAGACAAGAAAAAAAAATGTTTTTTCTTTTTTCAATTTTCAAAACTTAGTGACAAAAAAGTGAGGTCTGCAAAATACTCACTATACCTCTCAGCAAATAGCTTGGGGTGTCTACTTTCCAAAATTGGGTCATTTGGGGGGGGGGGGGGTTGCCACCTGGGCATTCCATGGCCTCCGAAACTGTGATAGCAAGTGAAGAGTGAAATCAAAAATTTACGCCCTTAGAAAGCCTGAAGGCGGTGCTTGGTTTTCAGGGTCCCGTGCGCGGCTAGACTCCCAAAAAGTCCCACACATGTGGTATCCCCATACTCAGGAGAAGCAACAGAATGTATTTTGGGGTGTAATTTCACATATTCCCATGGCATGGTTGAGCAATATATCATTTAGTACCTACTTTGTGCAAAAAAAAAAAAAATTGTCTTTTTCCCGCAACTTGTGTCACAATATAAAATATTCCAGGGACTCGACATGCCTCTCAGCAAATAGCTTGGGGTGTCTTCTTTCCAAAATGGGGTCATTTGGGGGGGTTTTGAACTGTCCTGGCATTTTATGCACAACATTTAGAAGCTTGTGTCACACATCACCCACTCTTCTAACCACTTGAAGACGAAGCCCTTTCTGACACTTTTTGATTACATGAAAAAATTCTTTTTTTTGCAAGAAAATTACTTTGAACCCCCAAACATTATATATTTTTAAAGTAAATGCCCTACAGATTAAAATGGTGGGTGTTTCATTTTTTTTTTTTTCACACAGTATTTGCGCAGTGATTTTTCAAACGCATTTTTTGGGGAAAAAACACACTTTTTTTAAATTTTAATGCACTAAAACACACTATATTGCCCAAATGTTTGATGAAATAAAAAAGATGATCTTAGGTCGAGTACATGGATACCAAACATGACCTGCTTTAAAATTGCGCACAAACGTGCAGTGGCAACAAATTTGATACATTTTTAAAAGCCTTTAAAAGCCTTTACAGGTTACCACTTTAGATTTACAGAGGAGGTCTACTGCTAAAAATACTGCCCTCGATCTGACCTTCACGGTGATACCTCACATGCATGGTGCAATTGTTGTTTACATTTGACGCCAGACTGGTGCTTGCGTTCACCTTTGCTCGAGAGCAGGGGGGGACAGAGGTGCTTTTTTTTTTTTATAATTTTTTTGCTTTTTTATCTTATTTTTAAACTGTTCATTTCATTTTTTTTAATCATTTTTATTGTTATCTCAGGGAATGTAAATATACCCTATGATAGCAATAGGAAGTGACAGGTACTCTTTTTTGAAAAAATCGGGGTCTATTAGACCCTAGATTTCTCCTCTGCCCTCAAAGCATCTGACCACACCAAGATCGGTGTGATAAATTGCTTCCCCAATTTCCCAATGGCGCTGTTTACATCCGGCGAAATCTAAGTCATAAAATGCTTGTATCTTCCGGTTTCTTAGGCCATAGAGATGTTTGGAGCCACTCTGGTCTCTGATCAGCTCTATGGTCAGCTGGCTGAATCACCAGCTGCATTCTCAGGTTCCCTGTTGAGACAGGAGAGCCAGAGAAAAACACGAAAGACGGTGGGGGGGGGCATTCCCTCCCACTGCTTGTAAAAGCAGTCTAGAGGCTAATTAGCCGCTAGGATTGCTTTTACATGAAAGCCGACCGCTGGCTGAAAATAATGATACCAAGATGATACCTAAATCTGAAGGCATCATTCTGGTATAACCACTCAAAGTCGTGAATGGCGTACCTGAAGACAGAAAAAGGTTAACAATAAAGCACAGTAAACGGTAAAGTATAAAAAAATTGCATACCTGAAAAGCAAACATGATAAAACATAATAACAATAAAACATTGCAGAATAGAATACAGTAAAAAAGAGCAGAACAATAGAGAGAGAATAGAGAGAGAGAGAACAATAAAACGACAACTATTTTTTTTTATTTTATATTTTTGTTTGTGGTTTTTTTTTTTTTTTTTTACACTTTTTTTTGTAACTGTAACTTTTATAATTGTAACCGGTTCCAGGTTCGGGTCTCTCAAAATGCGATGGCAAATTCGGGAGACCCTGTGAAAGTGTGCCTAGTCTGTGCAATGCTGTACCCTACGCTAATACTCAACTAGTGAATGGTAGCGTTCAAAACATTCACCAATGCAAAGACCAGGATTGTCAGGACTGGAGGGACAATAATAGCAGGTGTCACGCCTATATCCGTGCTTGCTGCAGACACAACATCTTTTTTGGGGGGGTTCGTTGGGTAGGGGTACTTGGGAGGACATAAAGAAAATGCCTCTCATGTGAATGGGGGAAGTACGGGCGCTGCAGAAGCGGTGGGTTCCCAATTAGGATTGGCGAATGCAGCAGGAAGGGCACTATGGGCACGACGGGCCTGTGTTTGTCTTTTTGGTGGCAGCGGGACACTACTTGTGCTTGCCACCTCACCAGCTTGAACTGCACTTATGAGACTCGCCACGTCACCAAGTGTTACTGCAGTGCTGATTTGACTACGACCGGGGTGTACTAGGCCACTGGTGCTTGCCAGTTCACCAAAACGCTACCAAAAAAACTGTTAGCGATCACAGGGATCAGGCCTGACTCTGCGAACGCTGCAGTTATGCGTTTAGTGTTTTGTAAGTGACAGTGATCGATCGATACTGCACTTGGGTGGGCTGGGCCGGGCGGAGGGGCAAAACGCAGGTGCTAGCAGGTATCTGGGCTGATCCCGCTAACACTGCGTTTTTGGGAACCCTAAACTGCTGGGGACGCTAGTATAGATCTGATCGGATCAGATATTGATCCGTTCAGATACTATACCACTAAGGGAGGCATATGCTGCGTGCGTGGGTGTTAGCGGTACTGGCGCTAATCTGACGCTGCCTGGGGCGACGCATATCACCGCCGGGCGATCAGGGGGCTAAACCTTTATTCGGTAATAAACGGCGGGTGCCCTGACACTATAAAAAATAATTGAACTAACAAGTGTCAACCGTAACGGTGATCAGTGGTGAAAGGGTTAACTAGGGGGCAATCAAGGGGTTAAAACCTTTATTAGATAGTATAAGGGGGTCCCTGTCGCTATAAAATGCTGACGGCGAACCTAAATATTTACCTTCCTAACTAGCGTCACCAGCGACACTAATACAGTGATAAGAAAAATGATTGCTTAGCAACACTGGTGACGGGGGGTGATCAAGGGGTTAAAACTTTATTAGGGGGGGTTAGGGGGTATCCTAGACCTAAAGGGGGCTAACCCTAACTGCCCTAACACACTAACTGTCACAAACTGACACCATGCAGTAATCAGAAAAAAAAAAAACTGCTTGGTGTCAGCGTGACAGGGGGGAGGGGTGATTCGGGGGTGATCAGGGGGTGATCGGGGGGGGATCGGGGGTGTAAAGTATGCCTGGCATGTTCTACTGTGAGGTGTAGTGTTGTGCAACTCACATTTCAGTCATCTCTCCTCGGCGCTGGAACGGAAACTGCCGAGCCGAGGAGAGATGACATCACATCCCCTGCCTCTGTGTACTACACAGAGGCAGGGGACAATTCTCATTGGCTGGGAGCGATCGCGAGGGGGGGCCACAAATGGATGGCCTCCCCCTCATCTCTGATCGCTGCAAGACCAAAGCCGACCGCCTCGGGCACCGGGGGGGGTCCGAACAGACCCCCCACCCGCGGGAAGGCAATCAAATACCAGGTACTTGATTTCGCCTGCCCGTGCCATTCTGCCGACGTATATCGTCGTTAGGCGGTCCGCAAGTGGTTAAGGATGTCGCAGCCGGCTTTCCGGTCCGCTGCTTAACAACCAGCTATTCTTTACACAAAATTTGAATCGTTAGATCATTTTTCGACCGATCCCAATTCTAATCGTTCTGAAAAGTTGGAATTTGTAAGAGAAATTAATAAAACAAAATACATTTTTATGAAAACTATATGAAACTAAACAAATTCCATAACAAAACAAAATTAGTAACAAAACAAATCTATCCGAAATGAAACAAAACAAATGTTAAACTTTATCTGGGACATGGTCATAAACACAGTGATATCCCAGCAGCCACATCTTAGACAGGATGATTGGTCAAGTCATTTCTGTCAACACCCCCTTGAGGTTCAGAAAAGAGGACCGCAACCACAGGTGCTGGCTCTCCTTTTAACATCAAACCAAAGAGCACCTGTCACTTCTTATGAGAGCCATTGTACTATTCTGCTTGCTCACTGGACTCTGCTGAACCAGCACTTAAGTATTGTCATTTCTTTAACCCTTTTTGTTTTGCTGTTGCCTCCTTATTCTCTTTTATCCCGGGTTCACACCTATGCAAATTAGATGTGCGTTTCCCCGCATCTAATTCGCATAGTAGGAGAATGTGACCAGCTCCCTATGGAGCCGGTTCACATATCTCCGGGGCGGCTGCGGAGTGCACTGCACAAAAACGCTGTGCGTCTTTGGCTCTGTTTCAGGGCTGAATTCAGGCATAGAATCGGCCCTGATTCGTCCCTGAAACGGGGAACAGGGACGCACAGCGCTCCTGTGCGATCCGCAGCCCGTTATAGTGTGAACCCGGGCTTAATCTTTTTTCTGTAAATATTTTCTACCTTTTAATTATTAACCACTTGTCTACCAGGCACGAACACCCCCTTCCTGCCCAGACCATTTTTCAGCTTTCAGCGACAATTGCACGGTCATATTACGCTATATCCAAACAATTTTTTTATAATTTTCTTCACACAAAAAGAGCTTTCTTTTGCTAGTATGTAATCACTGCTGGGTTTTTTTATTTTTTTACAAAAAAAAAGACCAAAAATTTTGAAAAAAAATAGTTTTTTTACTTTTTTTTCTGTCAGTAAATTTTGTAACTAAGTAATTATTCGCCTTCACTGATGTGCGCTGATGAGGCGGCACTGATGGGCACTGATAGGCTGAAATGGTGGGCATTGATAAGGTGGCATTTATGGGCACTGATGAGGTGGCACTGATGTGGAGGCACTAATCTGCCGCACTTATGGGCACTGATATGTGGTATTGAGGAGCACTGATAGGCAGCACTGATGGGCACTAATAGGCGGCACTGGTGGGCACTGATAGGCGGCAGTGGCGGGTACTGAGAGGCGGCACTGGTGGGCACGGATAGGCAGCATGGATAGGCGGTACAGATGGGCACTGATGGGCATTGATGGGTGGCACTGATGGGAGACAATGATGAACATTGATGAACAGCAGTGATGGGCAATGATGGGCAGCACTGATTCGCGGCACTAATTGCCAGCGCTGACTGGCATAGCTAATGGGCACTGATTTGTGGCACTTGTGGGCAGTGTGGGCTCTGATCACTGGCATTGGTGAGCACTGTATGCTGGCATTGGTGGGCATGGTATTTTTACACCTTATTTATATATTGTAATCAGGGCACTGATGATCAGTGCCCTGATTACTTCCCTAGCTGTCCCCCTGTGAGGAGGTGCCACTGATTGGCTCTCCTCTCCTCACACTCTCTCAGTGTGAGGCGAGGAGAGACGATTACCGGCATCTCCGTGTTTACATGTGACCGGCTGTGATTGGACACAGCCGATCACATGGTTAAAGAGCGGCTCTTTACACAGATCGGTGTTGCACTGTGTCCTAGCAACATGGTGCAGCCATGATCGCTGCGCAGCGTGCTCCCGCAGGCACGCGAGAGCGGCCGTTCTGTGCCCAGAACAAGAGCTGCACCGCCCCGCCGTCATTTGACAGTGGGCGGGCGGCAAGGTGTTAAACAATATTAAAAAAAGTGTTAAATGATCTCTAATAGGGATAAGCTGAACACCCCCCAGGTTCGGTTCGCACCAGAACATGCAAACAGGCAATACGTTTGAGCGAACACGCGAACCCTATGAAAGTCTATGGGACACAAACATGAAAGATTTGAAAGTGCTAAATTTATAGTTTTATATGCAAGTGTTTGGGGACCCGGGTACTGCCCCAGGGGACATGTATCAATGCAAAAAAATGTTTAAAAAAAAAACGTTTTTTTCAGGATCAGTGATTTTAATAAAAATGAAATATTCCTTTAAATATCGTGCATGGGGGGGTCCCCTAATGCCACGTACACACAAGCGGATTTTCCGTCCGAAAAAACTTGGATGTTTTTCCAACAGATTTCCACTCAAGCTTGGCTTGCATACACACGGTCACACAAAAGTTCTCTGAACTACGGACGAGCATAGAAAATGAAGTTCAATGCTTCCGAGCATGCGTCGAATTGTTTACGAGCATGCGTAGGAATTTTGTGCGCCGGAAATGGTACAGACGATCGGAATTTCCGACCGAAAAATTGAGGACCTGCTCCCAATCTTTTGCTGGCGGAAATTTCGCCAGCAAAAGTCCAATGGAGCATACACACGGTCGGAATTTTCGACCAAAAGCTCTCATCTGACTTTTGCTGGCGGAATTTCCAATCGTGTGTACGGGGCATTAGTCTGCCTGTAAAGTGGTGCATCTGTGTGATGTGTTGAACAATGCCGCAGCAAAATTACATTTCTAAAGGAAAACATTTAACTTAAACATGCTCGCGGCTGTAATGTATTCCAGGCTCCTGCTAATATAGATACAATATTAAAAAAAACAGCATAGGATCCCCTCCAAAATCCTGACCAGACTCTTATCTGAGCATGCAGCCTGGCAGGCCAGGAAGGGGGGGCGAGCAAGCGCCCCCCAACCATACCAGGCCGCTTGCCCTCAACATGGGGGGTTGCTTTGGGGTCCCCTCAAGCACATTGTCCCCATGTTGATGGGGACAAGGGCCTCGTCCCCACAACCCTGGCCTGGTGGTTGTGGGAGCTTATCGGAATCTGGAAGCCCCCTTCCTATGTGAATGGGTGTCGGGTAGATTTTCTTTTTTCTGGTCCATCAGGCGGCAGATTGAAGATGGATGGACATAGCGGGACACTTTTTTTTTTTTTAAACGGATTGTCAAAAACTGTCTATTGTGGTTTTTACTTTTTGACACTTTTTTTGGTAAAAGCGTAGGGGTACAATGTACCCGATACCCATTCATATAGGAGGTAGGGGGGATCTGGGGCCCCCCTTTGTTAAAATGGGCTTCCAGATTCAGGGTACAGGGGTCAGCAGGATGGAGGACAGGAATCATTAGGTCATAATAGGAGGGCTTATAATCCTCATTCACCCTTTAACTAAACTAAGCAATGAACCCTTTAAACTGGCGCCAACTACTTTTATTGAGAAGTAGTAATCATTCACCAGATTAGTAATAGAAACTAGGATTGTAGAATAAATGTCTATAACACTCGCTGTTACCCCAGACAGGGAAATTCAGAGATTTACACCACAGGAGCGTTCTTCAAGAGACAGCGACTCTGAGCTCTGCATTGGGCCATTAGAGATTAGGGATGGTCCTGATGTTCGTGTCAAACGTAAGTTCAAATCGAACATTGGGTGTTCGTTTGTTCACAGAGCAAACAAACATATGGGGCGTTTGCAGCAAATTTTAGCCCAGCTGTGGGCCCCATAATGCACTGCATTATGCATTGCATAAAGCATTGTATAATGCAGTGCATTGATGGCCACTGTACCCTGCACTACTAACTTCCTGTCTTCTGTCCTGCTGACCTCTATAACCTACCCTACTAACCCCTGTACACTGTCCTACTAACACCCTGTCCTGCTGACCCCTGTACCTTGCCCTATTAACTCCCTGTCCTCTGTACTTCTGACCCCTGTACCCTGCCGTACTAACTCCCTGTCCTCCATCCTGCTGACCCCTGAAACCTGCCCTACTGACTCCATGTTCACTGTCCTACGGACCCCTGTAAACTGCCCTACTAACTCCCTTTCCTCCATCCTGCTGACCCCTGTACCCTACCGTACTAACTCCCTGTCCTCTGTCCTGCTGATCCCTGTACACTGCCCTACTAACTCCCTATCCTCCACCCTGCTGACCCCTGTACACTGCCCTACTAACTCCCTATCCCCCATCCTGCCGACCCCTGTACCCTGCCGTACTAACTTCCTGTCCTTTGTCCTACTGACCCTTGTACACTGCCCTACTAACTCCCTATCCTCCACCCTGCTGACCCCTGTACCCTACCCTACTAACTCCCTGTCCTCCATCCTGCTGACCCCTGTATCCTGCCCTACTAACTCCCTGTCCTCCATCCTGCTGACCACTGTACCCTGCTCTACTAACTCCATGTCCTCTGTCCTGCTGACCTCTATAGATTGCCCTACTAGCTCCCTGTCCTCCGTCCTGCTGATCCCTATACCCTGCCCTATTGACTCCATGTTCACTGTCCTGCTGACCCCTGTACACTGCCCTACTAACTCCCTGTCCTCCATCTTGCTGACCCCTGTACCCTGCCCTACTAACTCCCTGTCCTCTGTCCTGCTGACCCCTGTACACTGCCCTACTAACTCCCTGTCCTTCATCCTGCTGAACCCTGTACACTGCCCTACTAGCTCCCTGTCCTCCGTTCTACTGACCCCTATACCCTGTTCCATGTCCTGCTGATCCCTGTACCCTGCCCTACTGACACCTGTACACTGCCCTAACTCCCTGTCCTCCCTGCTGATCCATGCACCCTGCCCTACTGACCCCTGTACACTGCCCTTCTTACTCCCTGTCCTCTATCCTGCTGACCCCTGTACCCTGCCCTACTGACCCCTGTACACTGCCCTACTTACTCCCTGTCCTGCTGAGCCCTGCAACCTGCCCTACTGACCCCTGTACACTGCCCTACTTACTCCCTGTCCTGCTGACCCCTGTACCTTGCCCTACTAACTTCCTGTCCTCTGTACTGCTGACCCCTGTACACTACCCTACTAACTCCCTGTCCTCCATCCTGCTGACCCCTGTACACTGCCCTACTAGCTCCCTGTCCTCTGTCCTACTGACCCCTGTACCCTGCCCTATTTCCTGCTGATCCCTGTACCCTGCTCTACTGACCCCTGTACACTGCCCTTCTAACTCCCTGTCCTCCATCCTGTGACCCCTGTACCCTGCCGTACTAACTCCCTGTCCTCCATCCTGCTGACCCCTGTACCCTGCCGTACTAACTCCCTGTCCTCCATCCTGCTGACCCCTGTACCCTGCCCTACTAACTCCCTGTCCTCCATCTTGCTGACCCTGTACCCTGCCCTACTAACTCCCTGTCCTCTGTCCTGCTGACCCCTGTACACTGCCCTACTAACTCCCTGTCCTTCATCCTGCTGACCCCTGTACACTGCCCTACTAGCTTCCTGTCCTCTGTCCTACTGACCCCTATACCCTGTTATATGTCCTGCTGATCCCTGTACCCTGCCCTACTGACACCTGTACACTGCCCTAACTCCCTGTCCTCCCTGCTGATCCATGCACCCTGCCCTACTGACCCCTGTACACTGCCCTTCTAACTCCCTGTCCTCTATCCTGCTGACCCCTGTACCCTGCCGTACTAACTCCCTGTCCTCCATCCTGCTGACCCCTGAAACCTGCCCTACTAACTCCCTGTCCTCTATCGTGCTGACCCATGTATCCTGCCCTACTAACCCCCTGTCCTCTATCCTGCTGAACCCTTTAGCCTGCCCTACTAACTCACTCCCTGCTGATCCCTGCACCCTGACCTACTAACTCCCTGTCCTCTGTCCTGCTGACCCTTGTTCAGTGCCCTACTAACTCCCTGTCCTCCATCCTGCTGACCCCTGTATCCACCGTACTCTACTAGCTCCCTGTCCTCCGTCCTGCTGACCCCTATCACCTGCCCTACTGACCCCTGTACACTGCCCTTCTAACTCCCTGTCCTCCATCTTTCTGACCCCTGTACCCTGCCCTACTAACTTCCTATCTTCTGTCCTGCTGACCCCTGTAACCTGCCCTACTAACTCCCTGTCCTCTGTACTGCTGACCCCTGTACCCTACCCTACTAACTCCCTGTCCTCTGTACTGCTGACCCCTGTACACTGCCCTACTAACACCCTGTCCTCCACCCTGCTGACCCCTGTATCCTACCCTACTAACTCCCTGTCCTCCATCCTGCTGACCCCTGTACCCTGCCCCTCTAACTCCGTGTCCTCTGTCCTGCTGACCTCTATAGATTGCCCTACTAGCTCCCTGTCCTCCGTCCTGCTGATCCCTATACCCTGCCCTATTGACTCCATGTTCACTGTCCTGCTGACCCCTATACACTGCCCTACTAACTCCCTGTCCTCCCTGCTGATCCATGCACCCTGCCCTACTGACCCCTGTACCCTGCCCTACTAACTCCCTGTCCTCCATCTTGCTGACCCCTGTACCCTGCCCTACTAACTCCCTGTCCTCTGTCCTGCTGATCCCTGTACACTGCCCTACTAGCTCCCTGTCCTCCGTCCTACTGACCCCTGTACCCTGCCCTATGTCCTGCTGATCCCTGTACCCTGCCCTACTGACACCTGTAAATTGCCCTACTCCCTGTCCTCTCTGTCCTCCCTGCTGATCCATGCACCCTGCCCTACTGACCCCTGTACACTGCCCTTCTAACTCCCCATCCTCCATCCTGCTGACCCCTGTACCCTGCCCTACTAACTCCCTGTCCTCCATCCTGCTGACCCCTGTACCCTGCCCTACTAACCCCCTGTCCTCTATCAAGCTGACCCCTTTAGCCTGCTCTACTAATTCACAGTCCTCCCTGCTTATCCCTGCACCCTGCCCTACTAACTCCCTGTCCTCTGTCCTGCTGACCCCTGTTTAGTGCCCTACTAACTCCCTGTTCTCCATCCTGCTGATCCCTTTACCCCCCCTATCCTACTAACTCCCTGTCCTCCATCCTGCTGACCCCTGTACTCTGCCCTACTAACTCCCTGTCTTCTGTCCTGCTGACCCCTGCAACCTGCCCTACTGACCCCTGTACACTGCCCTACTTACTCCCTGTCCTGCTGACCCCTGTACCTTGCCCTACTAACTCCCTGTCCTCTGTACTGCTGACCCCTGTGCACTACCCTACTAACTCCCTGTCCTCCATCCTGCTGACCCCTGTACACTGCCTACTAGCTCCCTGTCCTCTGTGCTAAAGACCCCTGCACCCTGCCCTATTTCCTGCTGATCCCTTTACCCTGTCCTACTGACCCCTGTACACTGCCCTTCTAACTCCCTGTCCTCCATCCTGCTGACCCCTGTACCCTGCCGTACTAACTCCCTGTCCTCCATCCTGCTGACCCCTGAAACCTGCCCTACTGACTCCATGGTCACTGTCCTACTTACCCTTGTACACTGCCCTACTAACTCCCTGTCCTCCCTGCTTATCCCTGCACCCTGCCCTACTAACTCCCTGTCCTCCATCTTGCTGACCCCTGTACCCTGCCCTACTAACTCTCTGTCCTCTGTCCTTCTGACCCCTGTACCCTGCCCTACTAACTCCCTGTCCTCTGTCCTGCTGACCCCTGTACACTGCCCTACTAGCTCCCTGTCCTCCGTCCTACTGACCCCTGTACCCTGCCCTATTTCCTGCTGATCCCTGTACCCTGCCCTACTGACCCCTGTACACTGCCTTAACTCCCTGTCCTCTCTGCTGATCCATGCACCCTGCCCTACTGACCCCTCTACACTGCCCTTCGAACTCCCTGTCCTCCATCCTGCTGACCCCTGAAACCTGCCCAACTAACTCCCTGTCCTCTATCCTGCTAACCCCTGTACAATGTCCTACTAAAGCCCTGTCCTCTATCCTGCTGACCCCTTTAGCCTGCCCTACTAACTCACTGTCCTCCCTGCTGATCCATGCACCCTGCCCTACTAACTCCCTGTCCTCTGTCCTGCTGACCCCTGTCCTCTGTCCTGCTGATCCCTGTACACTGCCCTACTAGCTCCCTGTCCTCCGTCCTACTGACCCCTGTACCCTGCCCTATGTCCTGCTGATCCCTGTACCCTGCCCTACTGACACCTGTAAATTGCCCTACTCCATGTCCTCCCTGTCCTCCCTGCTGATCCATGCGCCCTGCCCTACTGACCCCTGTACACTGCCCTTCTAACTCCCCATCCTCCATCCTGCTGACCCCTGTACCCTGCCCTACTAACTCCCTGTCCTCCATCCTGCTGACCCCTGTACCCTGCCCTACTAACCCCCTGTCCTCTATCAAGCTGACCCCTTTAGCCTGCTCTACTAATTCACAGTCCTCCCTGCTTATCCCTGCACCCTGCCCTACTAACTCCCTGTCCTCTGTCCTGCTGACCCCTGTTTAGTGCCCTACTAACTCCCTGTTCTCCATCCTGCTGATCCCTTTACCCCCCCTATCCTACTAACTCCCTGTCCTCCATCCTGCTGACCCCTGTACTCTGCCCTACTAACTCCCTGTCTTCTGTCCTGCTGACCCCTGCAACCTGCCCTACTGACCCCTGTACACTGCCCTACTTACTCCCTGTCCTGCTGACCCCTGTACCTTGCCCTACTAACTCCCTGTCCTCTGTACTGCTGACCCCTGTGCACTACCCTACTAACTCCCTGTCCTCCATCCTGCTGACCCCTGTACACTGCCTACTAGCTCCCTGTCCTCTGTGCTAAAGACCCCTGCACCCTGCCCTATTTCCTGCTGATCCCTTTACCCTGTCCTACTGACCCCTGTACACTGCCCTTCTAACTCCCTGTCCTCCATCCTGCTGACCCCTGTACCCTGCCGTACTAACTCCCTGTCCTCCATCCTGCTGACCCCTGAAACCTGCCCTACTGACTCCATGGTCACTGTCCTACTTACCCTTGTACACTGCCCTACTAACTCCCTGTCCTCCCTGCTTATCCCTGCACCCTGCCCTACTAACTCCCTGTCCTCCATCTTGCTGACCCCTGTACCCTGCCCTACTAACTCTCTGTCCTCTGTCCTTCTGACCCCTGTACCCTGCCCTACTAACTCCCTGTCCTCTGTCCTGCTGACCCCTGTACACTGCCCTACTAGCTCCCTGTCCTCCGTCCTACTGACCCCTGTACCCTGCCCTATTTCCTGCTGATCCCTGTACCCTGCCCTACTGACCCCTGTACACTGCCTTAACTCCCTGTCCTCTCTGCTGATCCATGCACCCTGCCCTACTGACCCCTCTACACTGCCCTTCGAACTCCCTGTCCTCCATCCTGCTGACCCCTGAAACCTGCCCAACTAACTCCCTGTCCTCTATCCTGCTAACCCCTGTACAATGTCCTACTAAAGCCCTGTCCTCTATCCTGCTGACCCCTTTAGCCTGCCCTACTAACTCACTGTCCTCCCTGCTGATCCATGCACCCTGCCCTACTAACTCCCTGTCCTCTGTCCTGCTGACCCCTGTCCTCCACCCTGCTGACCCCTGTACACTGCCCTACTAACTCCCTGTCCTCCGTCCTGCTGACCCCTGTACCCTGCTCTAATAACTCCCTGTCCTCCATCCTGCCGACCCCTGTACCTTGCCGTATTAACTCCCTGTCCTCTGTCCTGCTGACCCCTGTACCCTGCCCTACTAACTCCCTGTCCTCCATCTTGCTGACCCCTGTACCCTGCCCTACTAACTCCCTGTCCTCTGTCCTGCTGACCCCTGCACACTGCCCTACTAGCTCCCTGTCCTCCGTCCTACTGACCCCTGTACCCTGCCCTATGTCCTGCTGATCCCTGTACCCTGCCCTACTGACACCTGTAAATTGCCCTAACTCCCTGTCCTCCCTGTCCTCCCTGCTGATCCATGCACCCTGCCCTACTGACCCCTGTACACTGCCCTTCTAACTCCCCATCCTCCATCCTGCTGACCCCTGTACCCTGCCCTACTAACTCCCTGTCCTCCATCCTGCTGACCCCTGTACCCTGCCCTACTAACCCCCTGTCCTCTATCAAGCTGACCCTTTTAGCCTGCTCTACTAATTCACAGTCCTCCCTGCTGATCCCTGCACCCTGCCCTACTAACTCCCTGTCCTCTGTCCTGCTGACCCCTGTTTAGTGCCCTACTAACTCCCTATTCTCCATCCTGCTGATCCCTTTACCCCCCCTATCCTACTAACTCCCTGTCCTCCATCCTGCTGACCCCTGTACTCTGCCCTACTAACTCCCTGTCTTCTGTCCTGCTGACCCCTGCAACCTGCCCTACTGACCCCTGTACACTGCCCTACTTACTCCCTGTCCTGCTGACCCCTGTACCTTGCCGTATTAACTCCCTGTCCTCTATCCTGCTGACCCCTGTACCCTGCCCTACTAACTCCCTGTCCTCCATCTTGCTGACCCCTGTACCCTGCCCTACTAACTCCCTGTCCTCTGTCCTGCTGATCCCTGTACACTGCCCTACTAGCTCCCTGTCCTCCGTCCTACTGACCCCTGTACCCTGCCCTATGTCCTGCTGATCCCTGTACCCTGCCCTACTGACACCTGTAAATTGCCCTAACTCCCTGTCCTCCCTGTCCTCCCTGCTGATCCATGCACCCTGCCCTACTGACCCCTGTACACTGCCCTTCTAACTCCCCATCCTCCATCCTGCTGACCCCTGTACCCTGCCCTACTAACTCCCTGTCTTCCATCCTGCTGACCCCTGTACCCTGCCCTACTAACCCCCTGTCCTCTATCAAGCTGACCCCTTTAGCCTGCTCTACTAATTCACAGTCCTCCCTGATCCCTGTACCCTGCCCTACTAACTCCCTGTCCTCTGTCCTGCTGACCCCTGTTTAGTGCCCTACTAACTCCCTGTTCTCCATCCTGCTGATCCCTTTACCCCCCCCTATCCTACTAACTCCCTGTCCTCCATCCTGCTGACCCCTGTACACTGCCCTACTAGCTCCCTGTCCTCCGTCCTGCTGATCCCTATACCCTGCCCTATTGACTCCATGTTCACTGTCCTGCTGACCCCTGTACACTGCCCTACTAACTCCCTGTCCTGCTGACCCCTGTACACTGCCCTACTAACTCCCTGTCCTCTGTACTGCTGACCCCTGTACACTACCCTACTAACTCCCTGTACTCCATTCTGCTGACCCCTGTACCCTGCCCTACTGACTCCATGGTCACTGTCCTACTGACCCTTGTACACTGCCGTACTAACTCCCTGTCCTCCCTGCTAATCCCTGCACCCTGCCCTACTGACCCCTGTACCTGCCCTACTAACTCCCTGTCCTCCATCTTGCAGACCCCTGTACCCTGCCCTACTAACTCCCTGTCCTCTGTCCTGCTGACCCCTGTACACTGCCCTACTAACTCCCTGTCCTCCATCCTGCTGACCCCTGTACACTGTCCTACTAGCTCCCTGTCCTCCATCCTACTGACCCCTGTACCCTTCCCTATGTCCTGCTGATCCCTGTACCCTGCCCTACTGACCCCTGTACACTGCCCTAACTCCCTGTCCTCCCTGCTGATCCATGCACACTGCTCTACTGACCCCTGTACACCACCCTTCTAACTTCCTGTCCTCCATCCTGCTGACCCCTGTACCCTGCCGTACTAACTTCCTATCCTCCATCCTGCTGACCCCTGTACCCTGCCCTACTAATTCCCTGTCCTCCATCCTGCTGACCCCTCTACCCTGCCTTACTAACCCCCTGTCCTCTATCCTGCTGACCCCTTTAGCCTGCCCTACTAACTCCCTGTCCTCTGTCCTGCTGACCCCTGTTCAGTGCCCTACTAACTCCCTGTTCTCCACTCTGCTGACCCCTGTACCCACCCTATCCTACTGGCTCCCTGTTCTCTGTCCTGCTGACCCCTGTCACTTGCCCTACTGACCCCTGTACACTGCCCAACTAATTCCCTGTCCTGCTGACCCCTATAACCTGCACTACTAACGCCCTGTCCTCCATCCTGCTGACCCCTGTACCCTGCCCTACGAACTCCCTGTCCTCCATCCTGCTGACCCCTGTACAGTGCCCTACTACCTCCCTGTCCTCCGTCCTTCTGACTCCTGTGCCCTGCCCTGTGTCCTGCTGATCCCTGTACCCTGCCCTACTTACCTCATGTTTACTGTCCTGCTGACCCCTGTACACTGCCCTACTAACTCTCTGTCATCCCTGCTGATCCATGCACCTTGCCCTACTGACCCCTGTACGCTGCCCTTCTAACTCCCTGTCCTCCATCCTGCTGACCCCTGTACCCTGCCCTAATAACTCCCTGTCTTCTGTCCTGCTCCTCTGTAACCTGCCCTACTGACCCCTGTACCTTGCCCTACTAGCTTCCTGTCCTCTGTACTGCTGACCCCTCTACCCTAACCTACTAACTCCCTGTCCTCCATTCTGCTGACCCCTGTAACCTGCGCTACTGACTCCATGTTCACTGTCCTACTGAACCCTGTAACCTGCCCTACTAACTCCCTGTCCTCCATCCTGCTGACCCCTGTACCCTGCTCTACTAAATCCCTGTCCTCCATCCTGCTGACCCCTGTACACTGCCCTACTAACTCCCTGTCCTCCATTCTGCTGACCCCTGTACCCTGCTCTACTACCTCCCTGTCCTCCATCTTACTGACCCCTGTACCCTGCTCTACTACCTCCCTGTCCTCCATCTTACTGACCCCTGTACCCTGCCCTATGTCCTGCTGATCCCTGTACCCTGCCCTACTTACTCCATGTTCACTGTCCTCCTGCCCCCCGTAGAAACACTTTAACCACACTTCTTAAACCCCTACTATTGTTAAGAGTTTGGCCACACCCACATTTTAGATCACTTCCTCCCTCATTGTGAAGTTCAAAAGTTGAGAGGTATGGCGGTGAGGTATGGTGGCATTTCCCATGCCTCTCAGAAGTGTTGGAATTCCAGTCAGAGGATATCTTCCTTTTTCTAAAACGTTTTTATTTTAAATAATTTTTTCCCGGTGATGTGACTTTGAAGAGCTTTCTATAGACTTCTATTTTCATGGAAGGTCCACTATGAATGGTGACAACAGTGGAATGTTCCTGAGCAATGTCAATTAGCACAGAATCTTAAAGTTTCCTCCGGGAGGTCATGTGACTGGCGGGGGGGTACAGGCAGGAGATTGTGGGCGGCGGGGCAGAACATTGTCACCCCATAACACAAAGTGCCCAAACAATTAACTATTACTATCACCTGTCATTACCACAAAAATAGACTTTCCAAGTGATATTATCATGATGAGGCTTCTGTGAGATTGCAGTGGTCGGGTTTCCATCTAACGAGGGCGCTATTTATCAGAGAATAGGTGCAGGTACTCAACCCCTAGTACAGTGCAGTATTAAAGCAACATGTGCCATGCACAGCATTGAATGGTGGGTGTGTATCTGGACATCCTGCCATATCTGACTAACCACTATCCACCTACGCTACCTGTGAGTAATTATTACAACTTGCGGCGGGTTATCTGCCCCCCTGTACCCACTTCAACCTTTTCTGACCCATTTTTATATCCCAATTTCAGAAACAGAACTTGTCTGCTCCTGATGAGTGGTCGTGAACCACGAAACGCGTCGAGCTACCAGCCCCCTCTATCTATTCAATCTACTATACATATGTAATTACTCCCTTTAACAGGATTATGAGGCCAGGAATTAGGCAGACATTACCCTGCAATAACCATTTATCTATTCTAACACTTGGTGGCCCCCTGTTTTTATCCAGCTATGTTGTTTATACCAATGTTATTATCCATCCTACCGATGATATGTGCTGTGATAATACTAATGAGCTTTATGCTGATCTTTGGCTATCTATGCTGCTATCCATTGTAAGACATTTTACCCAATGTTAATCCAAATATTGCTTGATACCATTGTTTGTATAAACTTTTAATAAAGCCTATTGATCCACCGTTTATGTGTCAGTTTGCAAACCATTGGCTTCATTCAAAGTCCCAACCTCTTCTCTTATGCCCCGTACACACGGTCGGATTTTCCGATGGAAAATGTCCGATCGGAGCATGTTGTCGGAAATTCCGACCGTGTGTGGGCTCCATCGGACATTTTCCATCGGATTTTCCGACACACAAAGTTAGAGAGCAGGAGATAAAATTTTCCGACAACAAAATCCGTTGTCGGAAAATCCGATCGTGTGTACACAAATCCCACGCAGTGACAAAGTGCCACGCATGCTCAGAATAAATAAAGAGATGAAAGCTATTGGCCACTGCCCCGTTTATAGTCCTGACATACGTGTTTTACGTCACCGCGTTCAGAAAAATCGGATTTTCCAACAACTTTGTGTGACCGTGTGTATGCAAGACAAGTTTGAGCCAACATCCGTCGGAAAAAATCCTAGGATTTTGTTGTCGGAATGTCCGAACAATGTCCGACCGTGTGTACGGGGCATAACTCGCTTGCTGTGACAGACCTAGCCGTAAAATGGGCTTTTGGAGGGGACTGAATGCCAGCCTCCTGCAAACCGATTATGGGCCCTGGCATATGGGGGGATGGTGCTCTTTGTGAGCTGTATGCCCGGGGACACTTTAGGTGGCGTTACTTTAGATTCAGGTCCATGTCCCCCAAGACACACAGACTCTGGGAACCCTGGATATGCCATTGTGATGGGAGTCACTAATAGGGACACAGGGTGAATGAGAACCCCACTATGATCTGTGCTAGTCAGAGACTCAATGCTGTATATGTGTGTATATATAATGTGTGCTGTCTCATTGTGTTGTGTACTCTTTGCTGTGCTAGTTTTGGGTGGGGCTGTATTCCAATGTTCTATTATGTTTGTCTGCCTTGGATCACAGGATGTGTATTGCATTGGAGGGAGGGGGGATTATTCCAACAGCTCTCCCTGCTAACACTGTGTACTGATGAGACGTTAAACACCTGACCTGTGTGTCCATTGTCATTGGACAGTTTAACCCGCCCTCTTTTCCAAGGGTGGGGGGGGGAGTCTCTGAGTTATTTTATCTGTTGTTGCCATGTGTTATAATAGAGGAGTTGATTCCTGCTTGAAACCTGAAGACAGAGCCGTGTCTCGTTTTTGGGGTGGATTATTTGTATGGGTTCCTTGTTCGGCTGATTGGAGTGTTCGGTAGCTGCCTTTGTGTTTGGGTATGAAATGTCCTAAACGACTTTAACCCCTTTCATACTCGGGGTGTCATTACACTGGTGGCAGCAGTGGGGTCATTCCCACAGCCCAGAAGGACAGCTACAAGAGGACACAGGACAATGGAAGCAGAGTATAGACAGCTAAAGCTCTCTTCCCTCAAGGACTTACTTGAGAACCGGGGCCGACCGGCCACCAACCGTAAGAAGAGGGATATCATCGCAGAACTAGTCGAAATGGATAGAGCTGAAAGACCCAACATAACCGAAAGGCCCAGCATATTAGACTTCAGTCACCCCAGCAGAGATATGGATCTGGCATCAAAGTTCCCGGGGCTGCTGCGGATCGTCCTTTCAGCAATCCCCAGGACTGTGTCTGTGGATAAATACCTGGAGCTCAGGCAGAAGATCCGGGTAAAACACTGGATTAGAGCCCTCCAGGTTGCTGCAACATAGCAAGGCAAGTGCTTTCCAACCCCAGAGCAGCAGGCCAGTGAACAACGGGAGTTATGGATGCAATTCCTGGGAGAGTGGCCCCAGGAGCAATGGGTGACTGAGTTGGACAGGCTGGTCCAGCAAGAAATAGAGCTGGACAATCGGTATCGGGCTCTGCAATGGCACGTGGAGGAGGAATATTTAGGGGAGACAACAGAATGCTCTCCGGAGGGATATGACTTTGGTGGCCCTGGATTGCTGTGGGAGAGCTTTTCAGATTGTTTTGTGTATGGCGATGAAGGGGAACCTACCCTGGAGGACCTGTGAGAATACAGAGAGGCTATGTTCTGTCTTGCAAGGGTCTCAGAGCTTAAACCTGATCTAGACTATTTGCTAAGGAAGAAACAGCATCTGGAAAGGACATACAGGAAACTGCTAGAATGCGTTCAGCAGCATGCCAGAGAATCGGCAGTGGAAACTCCGGAGATTGCCGTCTTCAAAGCTGAAGTGCTGACAACAGGGCAGAGTTCTGCTAACCTCTGCCCAGCACTGATGGCATCTTCTGGGTTCCACGGACATGAGATTGTGAACTTCTATCCCCAGACACCAGTTGCAGACACAGGGTATTTGATGGACTTTTCTGCTGGGGAGGAACAGCCGGGTGAGCCTCTGGTGGGGAGCTGGTGTTAAGGCTGGGCTTCACCGTGCTCTTCCCAGCACCAACAGCAGTATCTGTGGAGTTACAAGGAACTTCCCCAGCTGAAGCGCTGGCCACCGGACAGAGGGTCCAAGACCTCTGCCCTACACCTGCAGCGGTTCCAGAGGCCCAAGGTGAGAAGGAGATGGTCCCTTCCCAGCAGCATATGGCACCCCAGAATGATGCCACCATTCCAGCAGAAGTGCTGGCAACAGAGCAGAGTGCTGCAAGCCTCTGCCCTCACCTAACAGAAGAGGGAGTTCCTGTGGTAGTGGAAGGGACTTCGGTCTTCACTGACACAACCCCAAAAATTGGTGCGGCACTGGGACAGCAGGATGTCAGCCAAGCTTTGCAAGCAGTGGGGGATTTTCACTTACCAATAGTGGATGGAACTTCCGTCTCCACTTGTATACCCCAGGGATGCTGGGCGGTCGGCCCGGATCCCCAACAGCGTGACGGAGTAAGCCCAGTCACCCTGTCTTCTCTCCAGAGGCTGAAAAGTCTTCAGGGAGGAGGGCCAGTCCAGGCCTCTCCTCAGCGGCGAGCATGTTCTCTGAGAGATGCAGAGGTTGGCTGGGTGAGTAATTCTCTGTTTGGAACAATTTATTTGGGGTACTTTGTGGATACCGGCATTGGGGGACTGGAACTACTGACTAACTTTGGAGTCAACCCATCTGGGGTCTCCTCCTGTGTTAGTCTCCTGCCGAAAAGGGAGAAATGTGACAAACCTAGCCGGAAAAGAGGCTTTTGGAGGGGACTGAATGCCAGCCTCCTGCAAACCGATTATGGGCCCTGGCATATGGGGGGACAGTGCTCTTTGTGAGCTGTATGCCTGGGGACCCTGGAGGCAGCGTTACTTTAGATTCAGGTCCATGTCCCCCAAGACACACAGACTCTGGGGACCCTGGATATGCCATTGTGATGGGAGTCACTAATAGGGGCACAAGGTGAATGAGAACCCCACTATGATCTGTGCTAGTCAGAGACTCAATACTGTATATGTGTGTATATATAATGTGTGCTGTCTCATTGTTTTGTGTACTGTTTGCTGTGCTAGTTTTGGGTGGGGCTGCATTCCACTGTTCTATTATGTTTGTCTGCCTTGGATCACAGGATGTGTATTGCATTGGAGGGAGGGGGTATTCTTCCAACAGCTCTCCCTGCTAACACTGTGTACTGATGAGACGTTAAACACACCTGACCTATGTGTCCATTGTCATTGGACAGTTTAACCCACCCTCTTTTCCAAGGGTGGGGGGGAAAGAGACTCTGAGTTATTTTATCTGTTGTTTGCATGTGTTATAATAGAGGAGTTGATTCCTGCTTGAAACCTGAAGAGAGCCGTGTCTCATTTTTGGGGTGGATTATTTGTATGGGTTCCTTGTTCGGCTGATTGGAGTGTTTGGTAGCTGCCTTTGTGTTTGGGTATGAAATTTCCTAAACGACTTTAACCCCTTTCATATTCGTCGTGTCCTTACACTTGCTTTTGCCTGTGAGTTTTTATATTACATTATAGTCATAGGGATGAAAATTTGTGACTCTACCCATTGCAATTTCGTTCAAAGTCCCAACTCCCCTTCTCCTTGTTTTTTCATATTAATCGGGATGGAAGCCCATGGTCTGCTCTACCCACAAACTTATACCGTATATTATAAATGATTTGTTACCATATTCGGCCCCCATGGTTCTCTGGTGAGCCTCACCTGTTTTACCAATTTAACTCTACACTAGCTTTATTATGACCCGTTATGTTTCCGATCTGTGGTCCATGTTTTACCTATTCATTTATTTTTGTTAACCTCTTCCTAGAATTTATATTTATGCCTCAGCTCAGGTTGTTTGTGGTTGGCTCATCGGTGGGGCTGTCTGGCCCCTGCTCTTTCCAGGAGCTGCGATGCGCACTGTCGACCTTGTCTTTCCCCCCCGCCCGTCCACCCGTTGTGGTGGGCGTGGGGGGTGGGGCTGGCTGCCACTGCGCATCGACGTCACGCCACCCGCGGTGGGCGTGCGCCACGCTGCATGGCACCGCCACACCCACTGCGTTGTTGTTTCTAAGCTCGCGGGCTTTGGTGGGTTCTCCCTGGCCACTGTCGATCATTGGTCAGCAATCCGCTGGGGCCCCTCCCACTCACCGCCCAGCGTGCATGACGTTGGCGGGCTTCCCAGCTGGGGCGCCTATATATGGACGCCCTTGTTCGCCTAGGGTGGTGCGGTGCTCGAGGCACACTACTGTGTGGTCGGTGTCCCCCTTTTCACATCACTACACCCACGTTTTACAGGTAATACTTTCCTGACTTAATTTCACCACCGCATTTTTCTCCCCTTGGTTTTACTGGATCCTCACTTGCAGGTCTCTCCTTCCACGTTTTCACCCATCACTCCTTCACTCCTATTCACCTACCCACTCTCAGGCTCACCCCCTTTCCTCGCCCCCCTCCCTCCCCCCCATTCCCCCACTTTTCTTCCCTTCCATGCACTGTCACTCTTTTCCCCCCTTTTTTCACCATGGCTCACCTGCCACCTTTATCTTTAGGGTGCCTCATGGTCCTGCATCTCCCCCTGGGGGGTGCCTGTGTTTGTCGCCACGGCGGGGGTGCCCGCCTCAGCTCCCGGTTGCAGCGTATCTGGACGACCTGCCGTATCTGACCAACTACTATCCACCTACGCTACCTGTGAGTAATTATTACAACTTGCGGCGGGTTATCTGCCCCCCTGTACCCACTTCAACCTTTTCTGACCCATTTTTATATCCCAATTTCAGAAACATGACTTGTCTGCTCCTGATCAGTGGTCGTGAACCACGAAACGCGCCGAGCTACCAGCCCCCCTCTATCTATTCAATCTACTATACATATGTAATTACTCCCTTTAACAGGATTATGAGGCCAGGAATTAGGCAGACATTACCCTGCAATAACCGTTTATCTATTCTGACACTTGGTGGCCCCCTGTTTTTATCCAGCTATGTTGTTTATACCAATGTTATTATCCATCCTACCAATGATATGTGCTGTGATAATACTAATGAGCTTTATGCTGATCTTTGGCTATCTATGCTGCTATCCATTGTAAGACATTTTACCCAATGTTAATCCAAATATTGCTTGATACCATTGTTTGTATAAACTTTTAATAAAGTCAATTGATCCACCGTTTATGTGTCGGTTTGCAAACCATTGGCTTCATTCAAAGTCCCAACCTCTTCTCTTACTCGCTTGCTTTTGCCTGTGAGTTTTTATATTACATTATAGTCATAGGGATGGAAATTTGCGACTTGCTTTTGCCTGTGAGCTACCCATCGCAATTTTGTTCAAAGTCCCAACTCCCCTTCCCCTCGTTTTTTCATACTGATCCTATTTGTGCATCCATTGTCATGTCTGAGTCAGAATGGACTCCAAGACTTTTGGCTTTAGTGCTGGGGTGATGGGTTGTCCGAGGATGGTGAGTGGTATGAACATTGTGCCTGGGTTTTTGTTTCGATTTGCATGGAGGAAGAGGAGTTCTGTTTTGGATCCGTTGAGTGTGAGGGAGCTCTCTGTCTTCCAATCATTGATCAATGAAAGACAGTTTTGCAATGCATGGTATTGGTCTTTTTTGTTGGTTAAGCGTAGGTAAAGTTGAATGTCATCAGCGTAGCAGTGATAAAGCAACTCTTGTTGCTGATGATTTTGAGGAGTGGGCAGAGATAGATGTTAAAGAGCAGGGGTGACAGGGGTGATCCTTGAGGGACCCCACATGTAATTGTGCATGCTTCCTAAGTGAAAAGCTCCTAGTTTTACTTTCTGGGATCGGTTCTCTAGGAAGGATGCGAACCAAGGTAGGTCTGAATCTGAAACTCCGGCTACTTCTGTGAGATGAGTGAGCGGGATTTTGTGGTCTACTGTGTCGAAAGCTGCACTGAGGTCCAGCAGCACCAGGATACACGATTCTCCTTCATCTGCTGCTTCAAGGGTGTCATCCCAGATTTTGAGGAGTGCAGTTTCTGTCCCGTGGCCAGGGCGGAAACCAGATTGTAGTGGATCCAAGAGTTTGTGGGTGTCCAGATGAGGTTGTAGCTGTTGTACTACTGCTTTCTCAATGATCTTGGAGATAGTATTGAGGCTTGTGACAGGGCTGCGGTAGTTTGGGTCTCTGGCATTGAGGTTGGGCTTCTTTAGGAGGGGTTTAATTGTGCCTTGCTTGAGGGAGGTTGGGACGATTCCTTCTTTAAATGACTGGTTTATGAGGTATGTTATGATGGGTGCCAGGATATCGGTACATTCTTTCAGAAGTTTTGTGGGAATACTGTCGCTTGGTGATGTGCTGTCTCTGAGGTAGGGATGAGCTTCGAGTTCGAGTCAAACTCATGTTCGACTCGAACATTGGCTGTTCGCAAGTTCGCCGAACAGCGAACAATTTGGGGTGTTCGCGGCAAATTCGAATGCCGCGGAACACCCTTTAAAAGTCTATGGGAGAAATCAAAAGTGCTAATTTTAAAGGCTAATATGCAAGTTATTGTCATAAAAAGTGTTTGGGGACCTGGGTCCTGCCCCAGGGGACATGGATCAATGCAAAAAAAAGTTTTAAAAACGGTCGTTTTTTCAGGAGCAGTGATTTTAATAATGCTTAAAGTCAAACAATAAAAGTGTAATATCCCTTTAAATTTCGTACCTGGGGGGTGTCTATAGTATGCATGTAAAGGGGCGCATGTTTCCTGTGTTTAGAACAGTCTTACAGCAAAATGACATTTTGAAGGAAAAAACTCATTTAAAACTGCCCGCGGCTATTGCATTGCCGACAATACACATAGAAGTTCATTGATAAAAACGGCATGGGAATTCCACAAAGGGGAACCCCGAACCAAAATTTAAAAAAAAAAAGACGTGGGAGTCCCCCTAAATTCCATACCAGGCCCTTCAGGTCTGATATGGATATTAAGGGGAACCCCGGCCAAAGTTTAAAAAAAAAAATGACGTGGGGTTCCTCCTAAATTCCATACCAGACCCTTCAGGTCTGGTATGGATTCTAAGGGGAACCCCGTGCCAAAAAAAAAAAAACGGCGTGGGGTCCCCCAAAGATCCATACCAGACCCTTATCCGAGCACGCAACCTGGCAGGCCACAGGAAAAGAGGGGGGGACAAGAGTGTGCCCCCCCCTCCTGAACCGTACCAGGCCACATGCCCTCAACATTGGGAGGGTGCTTTGGGGTAGCCCCCAAAACACCTTGTCCCCATGTTGATGAGGACAAGGGCCTCATCCCCACAACCCTGGCCGGTGGTTGTGGGGGTCTGCGAGCGGGGGGCTTATCGGAATCTGGAAGCCCCCTTTAACAAGGGGACCCCCAGATCCCGGCCCCCCCCCTGTGTGAAAGGGGGTACTTACCCCTACCATTTCATTAAAAAACTGTCAAAATGTTAAAAATGACAAGAGACAGTTTTTGACAATTCCTTTATTTAAATGCTTCTTCTTTCTTCTATCTTCCTTCATCTTCTGGTTCTTCTGGTTCTTCTGGCTCTTCTGGTTCTTCCTCCGGCGTTCTCGTCCAGCATCTCCTCCGCGGCATCTTCTATCTTCTTCTCCTCGGGCCGCTCCGCACCCATGGCATGGGGGGAGGCTCCCGCTCTTCTCTTCTTCTTTTCTTCTCTTCTTCTCTTCTTCATTTTCTTCTCCGGGCCGCTCCTCACCCATGCTGGCATGGAGGGAGGCTCCCGCTGTGTGACGGCGCTCCTCGTCTGACAGTTCTTAAATAAAGGGGGCGGGGCCACCCGGTGACCCTGCCCCCCTCTGACGCATGGGACATGACGGGACTTCCCTGTGGCATTCCCCGTGACGTCACAGGGAAGTCCCGTCAAGTCACCGTGCGTCAGAGGGTGACCCCCTCCCCCGTTATTTAAGAACTGTCAGACGAGGAGTGCCATCACACAGCGGGAGCCTCCCTCCATGCCAGCAAGGATTGCGGAGCGGCACCGGAGAAGAAAATGTAGAAGAGAAGAAGAGAAGAAAGGAAGAAGAGAAGAGCGGGAGCCTCCCCCCATGCCATGGGTGCGGAGCGGCCCGAGGAGAAGAAGATAGAAGACGAGGAGATGCTGGACGAGAACGCCGGAGGAAGAACCAGAAGAGCCAGAAGAACCAGAAGAAGATGAAGGAAGATAGAAGAAAGAAGAAGCATTTAAATAAAGGAATTGTCAAAAACTGTCTCTTGTCATTTTTAACATTTTTGACAGTTTTTTAGTGAAATGGTAGGAGTAAGTACCCCCTTACCATTTCACACAGGGGGGGGCCGGGATCTGGGGGTCCCCTTGTTAAAGGGGGCTTCCAGATTCCGATAAGCCCCCCGCCCGCAGACCCCCACAACCACCGGCCAGGGTTGTGAGGATGAGGCCCTTGTCCTCATCAACATGGGGACAAGGTGTTTTGGGGGGCTACCCCAAAGCACCCTCCCAATGTTGCGGGCATGTGGCCTGGTACGGTTCAGGGGGGGGGGGCGCACTCTTGTCCCCCCCTCTTTTCCTGTGGCCTGCCAGGTTGTGTGCTCGGATAAGGGTCTGGTATGGATCTTTGGGGGGACCCCACGCCGTTTTTTTTTTGGCACGGGGTTCCCCTTAAAATCCATACCAGACCTGAAGGGTCTGGTATGGAATTTAGGGGGAACCCCACATCATTTTTTTTTCTTAAATTTTGGCCGGGGTTCCCCTTAATATCTATACCAGACCTGAAGGGCCTGGTATGGAATTTAGGAGGACTCCCACGTCTTTTTTTTTTTAAATTTTGGTTCGGGGTTCCCCTGTGGGGAATTCCCATGCCGTTTTTATCAATGAACTTCTATGTGTATTGTCGGCAATGCAATAGCCGCGGGTAGTTTTAAATGAGTTTTTTCCTTCAAAATGTAATTTTGCTGTCAGACTGTTCTAAACACAGGAAACATGCGCCCCTTTACATGCATACTATAGACACCCCCCCAGGTACGAAATTTAAAGGGATATTACACTTTTATTGTTTGACTTTAAGCATTATTAAAATCACTGCTCCTGAAAAAACGGCCGTTTTTGAAACTTTTTTTTACATTGATCCATGTCCCCTGGGGCAGGGCACTTTTTATGACAATAACTTGCATATTAGCCTTTAAAATTAGCACTTTTGATTATTCATGTTCGTGTCCCATAGACTTTAACGGTGTTCGTGTGTTCGAACAAACTTTTTTCCTGTTCGCATGTTCTGATGCGAACCGAACAGGGGGGTGTTCGGCTCATCCCTACTCTGAGGTTTCTGACAATGTTTTTGGTGGTGTCAATGGTGATTGGGGCCAGATTAAATCTCGGTGGTATTAGAAATATTTGGATGAGATTTGTCTTCTTGCTCCGGCCGAGTGGGGTTGCTTGCTATATTCTGCTGAATTATTTCCCAAACGTTTGCGATTTTGTCAGTAAAAAATCAGAAAACTCATTGCAGAATTCTTGCATTTGTGCAGAAGCCTCTGTGGGGCGCACTTGCGCCAGTTGGATAGAGGAGGAGCCAATCAGTGGGTCCAGGAGATGCAATGTCTGCTGGCCACCTGCGATCGCTTCCCAGAGAGGCAGAATGGCGATCTGCCTACGTAAACGAGGCAGATCGCCGTTCTGTCAGGGGAGAACATGGAGATCTTTTGTCCCTGCTAAGCAGGAAAATGGATCTCTGTGTTTCCCCAGTCATACCATCTCCCACACAGTTAGCAAACACCCCTTAGGGACACACTTAACCCTTTCATCGCCCCTGGTGTAACTCCTTCCCAGACAGTGTAATTTATACAGTGACAATGCATTTTTTTTTTTAGCATTGATCGCTGTATTGGAGTCACTGGTCCCCAAAAAGTGTCAGATTTGTCCGCAGCAATGTCACAGTCCTGCTAAAAATCACAGATCTCCACCATTACTAGAAAAAAATATAAAAAGTCCCTAAATCCATCCCATAGTTTGTAGATGCAATAACTTTTGTGCAAACCAATCAATATACGCTTATTGGGATTTTTTTACCAAAAATATGTAGCAGATTATATATTGGCCTAAATTGATGAAGAAATTAGATTTTTTTCATGTTTTTTTTTTTTTTTTTATTCCATAAAGATTTTATTGGATAGAATAAGTAGGTCACAAGCAGAAATAGTACATACAGTCTTATACAATCGTCACATAGCTTAAAGAATAATTAACATTGTATTCATAAGTCTTCCAACAATAATGCTAGTAAGAAGTTGGTCGGGAGGATTATTCAAGATAATGTTGGGAGCAAAAACATGAAACCTCAAGACAGGGTGGTTAATTACAGTACAAATTTCCCTCCACTCACATCATCTTTCGGTGAGTATTAAGGGAGGAATTGAGCACCAAACCAGGCCCGGTTTAGGGTTCAAAGAGAGTCGAGACCCCCCGGGCATAAGTGCTGAGTGTCCTGAAGTATCACATTCGATAAGTGGAGACCCTCATCTTGGAATATAAAAAATGAGACAATTATACAAGGGTTGCTGACAGAGGAGAGGAAAGTAAAATAATCTAAAAAATAAAAAAAAACGGAAGAAAAGAGAAGGCAGAGAGAAAGCGAGAAGAAGAAAAAAAAAAAAAGAATAAGGGGGGAGAAAGGGGAAGGAGAAAAAGAGAGGGGGGAAATAATATTTAAAAAGAAGAGAAAAAGGGGCAAATGAGAAAGGGTATAATAAGGAAGAGGTAATGGAGAGGGAAAATGGATAGACAACCAGGAAGATGGATATGGAAGTCCAGAGTGAAATATGAATCAGTAAGAGTAGAAAGAGGTAAGGAAGAAAAGGGAGAGGGAGAATGTAAGGAGTAAGGTGTATGCAAGAGTGAAAGGGGAATAAAGAGGGTAGTAGATGGGCGGTGAGACCGATGGAATCAGAAGAGAATGGCTCCGGGGGGCAACCGAGCCCGCCCCCCCCCAGGGCCAGAGGGGAAGGCAAAGGCAGGGACAGCCCTCCTGGTTGGAAGTAACTATGTTTGTAGGGAGACCTTTGGGAGATACTGGCGGTATCTCTCGGTTGTCGTGAAATGTATCCAACAGGACCATATAACCGTAAACTTATGAACCCTATCCTGAGAAACATGAATGAGCTCTTCCATGTCTTTTGTTTTGGAAATTCTTGCAAACCATTCACCGATTGATGGAACGGAAGTCGATTGCCAATGTTTTGGGATGCACAGTCTAGCAGCATTAACTAAGTGCATCGCTAAAGATTTGAAATAACTTTGTTTGGGTAAGGATGTATGGTGTAAAGGAAATTGGGCTGGGGTAAAATCGAGAGTAAATGTGGTAATTTGTGCTATTAAATTATGAACCTCCTTCCAGAAGGGTTGGAGGATTGTGCAGTCCCACCATACATGAAGCATAGTACCCACTTCCACTCCGCATCGCCAGCAGGTGTTGGGAATAGAGGGCGTAAATTTGTGGAGTCTTGAGGGGGTTCTATACCACCTGGTAGCTATCTTATACCCGTTCTCTTGAGTAGTAACATTCAATGAGCCCTTGTGTATGTATTCATGGACCTTATCCCATTCCTCGTTTGTTAAGGGTGTCGATAGGTCCCTATTCCATGAAATCTGTGAGGGTGAAATGCTAGGTGTCAAGGGTTCATTAAGCAAAGTATACAAAAGAGAGATGAGGTGTCTTTGTGGGATTTTGCGGTGACACAAGGTTTCAAACTGAGTGAGCTGCTTAATCCCATGAGTTTGATTGATGTGAGGTTCCAGGAAGTGTCTAATTTGTCTATAGGTCCAGAAGGAAAATGCTGACGTTTTGGACGTTTCTATGAGTTTTTCTAGGGAAATTATTTTCCCATCATGATAGAAATGCGTAGCTAGGACATCTTCATGTGGCCATTCTTTCTGCAGGAAGTTGATGTGGGAACCCGGGGAGAAAGCAGGGTTTCCTCTTAACGTAGTTAAGGGACCTGGAATTGAGGCTAAATTTCCCTTGATTGAGGCCTTTCTAAATGCTAATAGAGACGGATAAATTAGTGGATGTGTAGTTATTGTTTGTGGCCAATGCTTAGGGGGTAACCACGGGAGTAAGTGTAGGGAAAGATGTGATACGACATTTTCCAGGGCAATCCAGGATTTCTTGAGGGTGTGGATATTCCAATCCGCTATCCTCGTAAGGTGGCATGCGCTATAATATTTGCCCAGATCCGGCAATCCTATTCCACCCCTGGATTTAGGTAAGGTGAGTCTAGAGTATCTAATGCTGGGGAGGAGTCTCTCCATAAAAAGGCCAAGCAAATTTTTTGGTATGTTGAAAAAAAGTTAGTTGGCAGAGCTATTGCTATTGCTTGCATTAGATATAGTAGGCGCGGTAGGATAAGCATTTTGATCAGAGCTGCTCGCCCAAACCAGGAAACATTTAACGTCTTCCATTCTTTAAAAAAATTTTGGGCTTTAAGAAGAGCTACCTGGAAATTCAATACGTACAGGTTTGATAAGTGGGGTGGGATCTGTATCCCTAGGTAGGTGAGGGCGTTTTTATGCCATTGAAACGGAAAGGATTCTTGACAACTAATCACTTCTTGGGGGGGAAGAGAGATATTCAAGGCCTGTGATTTAGTGTGATTGATTTTTAAGTTGGATATTTTGCCAAAAAGGTCAATCTCATGTAGAAGATTTGGCAGAGAGACACGGGGTGCTTGTAATGAGAGCAAAATGTCGTCGGCAAATGCCGCTACCTTGTACTCTCTCACTTTTAGCACAATGCCTTGAATATCAGGGTTGTTTCTTAGTTTATTGAGGAAGGGTTCTAAGGTGAGAATATAAAGAAGTGGTGATAGAGGGCAGCCCTGACGTGTGCCATTCCTGACAGGGAAGGCGTTTGACAGGAGGCCGTTAACTCTAACTGCAGCGGAAGGACCAGAATACAGTGCCATAATGGAGGAAAGCAAACGATCTCCAATTCCAATCGCTGAAAGAGTTTCGCGCATGTAGTCCCAGGCCACCCTGTCAAACGCCCTCTCGGCGTCAAGGGAAAGGAGAAATCCCTGGGTTTTAGTGGAAGATATCCAGTGGTGTAAGTTTAATGTGCGGATTACATTATCTCGGGCTTCTCTACCCGGGACGAACCCTACCTGGTCAAGAGATACGAGATTTGGTATTAAGGGGAGTAGTCTATTAGCAAGAATTTTTGCGTATAATTTGATGTCCACGTTTAGTAGGGATATTGGCCTGTAGTTCGCGACTGATGATGGGTCTTTGCCCTCTTTGGGTATGACAGAGATGTGGGCAACTAACATTCTAGAAGGGTCAAATTGGGCGTCAGATAAGGCGTTGAATGTGGTCAGGAGTGTAGGGAAGAGAATGTCCGCAAATGTTTTATAGTATTGGAGAGAGTAACCGTCGGGGCCAGGGCTTTTGCCAAGCTTCATTTGTTTAGTTGCCACTTCTATTTCAGTTAAAGATATGGGTTTGTCAAGTTCTAGCTTAAGTTGGAGAGATATTGGCTTCAGGCTATATCTGGAGAGGAAAGATTTAATGAGTTCAGAGCGGGCTTTCTGGGCGTTTTGAGACAGTTGTTCAGGACGGAGGTTGTATAATTTTGAATAAAAAGTCTCAAATTCCCTAGCGATATCGTCATTCCTGACCAGAAGATCTCCCTTGGGATTGCGTATGTGGTGTATTCTGGTAGAGGTTTTAGCAGATTGGACTGAGCGTGGCAGCAAACGGCCACATTTGTTCCCTTGCTCGTAAAAGATCTTCTGGCCAAGGGTGTAACGCCTGCCAGAGCGTTTGTCTAGTTCTATCTTAAGAAGAGCGCGTGCGTGAGATAGCTCCTGTAAAGTAGCAACTGCCTGCGTTCGTTTGTGAGTTCTTTCTAGGGATCTAATTGTTTCGATGAGAGAGTTAACAAGTTCTTGGTTTAATTTTTTGGTTTTAGCTGCCAGAGTAATCAGCTCTCCCCGGACCACACACTTGTGAGCCTCCCAAAAGGAGATAGGAGAGATTTCAGGTGTCGAATTCTCAGTGAAATAGTTGTGGATGCTCGTGCGTATGTGGTCTAGGGAAACCGGATCCTCGAGCAGTGAAGGGTTAAAGCGCCACGTTTTAGTTCGTGGTTGAGTTTCGGGGAAGGACAGTGTAACCGTAATGGGGTGATGGTCTGATAGGAACATTGGTTCTATCGTAGATTGTTTTAAAAATGGAAGGTCCGATTGGGAGAGGAAAAAGTATGGCGATGAAGGGGAACCTACCCTGGAGGACCTGTGAGAATACAGAGAGGCTATGTTCTGTCTTGCAAGGGTCTCAGAGCTTAAACCTGATCTAGACTATTTGCTAAGGAAGAAACAGCATCTGGAAAGGACATACAGGAAACTGCTAGAATGCGTTCAGCAGCATGCCAGAGAATCGGCAGTGGAAACTCCGGAGATTGCCGTCTTCAAAGCTGAAGTGCTGACAACAGGGCAGAGTTCTGCTAACCTCTGCCCAGCACTGATGGCATCTTCTGGGTTCCACGGACATGAGATTGTGAACTTCTATCCCCAGACACCAGTTGCAGACACAGGGTATTTGATGGACTTTTCTGCTGGGGAGGAACAGCCGGGTGAGCCTCTGGTGGGGAGCTGGTGTTAAGGCTGGGCTTCACCGTGCTCTTCCCAGCACCAACAGCAGTATCTGTGGAGTTACAAGGAACTTCCCCAGCTGAAGCGCTGGCCACCGGACAGAGGGTCCAAGACCTCTGCCCTACACCTGCAGCGGTTCCAGAGGCCCAAGGTGAGAAGGAGATGGTCCCTTCCCAGCAGCATATGGCACCCCAGAATGATGCCACCATTCCAGCAGAAGTGCTGGCAACAGAGCAGAGTGCTGCAAGCCTCTGCCCTCACCTAACAGAAGAGGGAGTTCCTGTGGTAGTGGAAGGGACTTCGGTCTTCACTGACACAACCCCAAAAATTGGTGCGGCACTGGGACAGCAGGATGTCAGCCAAGCTTTGCAAGCAGTGGGGGATTTTCACTTACCAATAGTGGATGGAACTTCCGTCTCCACTTGTATACCCCAGGGATGCTGGGCGGTCGGCCCGGATCCCCAACAGCGTGACGGAGTAAGCCCAGTCACCCTGTCTTCTCTCCAGAGGCTGAAAAGTCTTCAGGGAGGAGGGCCAGTCCAGGCCTCTCCTCAGCGGCGAGCATGTTCTCTGAGAGATGCAGAGGTTGGCTGGGTGAGTAATTCTCTGTTTGGAACAATTTATTTGGGGTACTTTGTGGATACCGGCATTGGGGGACTGGAACTACTGACTAACTTTGGAGTCAACCCATCTGGGGTCTCCTCCTGTGTTAGTCTCCTGCCGAAAAGGGAGAAATGTGACAAACCTAGCCGGAAAAGAGGCTTTTGGAGGGGACTGAATGCCAGCCTCCTGCAAACCGATTATGGGCCCTGGCATATGGGGGGACAGTGCTCTTTGTGAGCTGTATGCCTGGGGACCCTGGAGGCAGCGTTACTTTAGATTCAGGTCCATGTCCCCCAAGACACACAGACTCTGGGGACCCTGGATATGCCATTGTGATGGGAGTCACTAATAGGGGCACAAGGTGAATGAGAACCCCACTATGATCTGTGCTAGTCAGAGACTCAATACTGTATATGTGTGTATATATAATGTGTGCTGTCTCATTGTTTTGTGTACTGTTTGCTGTGCTAGTTTTGGGTGGGGCTGCATTCCACTGTTCTATTATGTTTGTCTGCCTTGGATCACAGGATGTGTATTGCATTGGAGGGAGGGGGTATTCTTCCAACAGCTCTCCCTGCTAACACTGTGTACTGATGAGACGTTAAACACACCTGACCTATGTGTCCATTGTCATTGGACAGTTTAACCCACCCTCTTTTCCAAGGGTGGGGGGGAAAGAGACTCTGAGTTATTTTATCTGTTGTTTGCATGTGTTATAATAGAGGAGTTGATTCCTGCTTGAAACCTGAAGAGAGCCGTGTCTCATTTTTGGGGTGGATTATTTGTATGGGTTCCTTGTTCGGCTGATTGGAGTGTTTGGTAGCTGCCTTTGTGTTTGGGTATGAAATTTCCTAAACGACTTTAACCCCTTTCATATTCGTCGTGTCCTTACACTTGCTTTTGCCTGTGAGTTTTTATATTACATTATAGTCATAGGGATGAAAATTTGTGACTCTACCCATTGCAATTTCGTTCAAAGTCCCAACTCCCCTTCTCCTTGTTTTTTCATATTAATCGGGATGGAAGCCCATGGTCTGCTCTACCCACAAACTTATACCGTATATTATAAATGATTTGTTACCATATTCGGCCCCCATGGTTCTCTGGTGAGCCTCACCTGTTTTACCAATTTAACTCTACACTAGCTTTATTATGACCCGTTATGTTTCCGATCTGTGGTCCATGTTTTACCTATTCATTTATTTTTGTTAACCTCTTCCTAGAATTTATATTTATGCCTCAGCTCAGGTTGTTTGTGGTTGGCTCATCGGTGGGGCTGTCTGGCCCCTGCTCTTTCCAGGAGCTGCGATGCGCACTGTCGACCTTGTCTTTCCCCCCCGCCCGTCCACCCGTTGTGGTGGGCGTGGGGGGTGGGGCTGGCTGCCACTGCGCATCGACGTCACGCCACCCGCGGTGGGCGTGCGCCACGCTGCATGGCACCGCCACACCCACTGCGTTGTTGTTTCTAAGCTCGCGGGCTTTGGTGGGTTCTCCCTGGCCACTGTCGATCATTGGTCAGCATTCCGCTGGGGCCCCTCCCACTCACCGCCCAGCGTGCATGACGTTGGCGGGCTTCCCAGCTGGGGCGCCTATATATGGACGCCCTTGTTCGCCTAGGGTGGTGCGGTGCTCGAGGCACACTACTGTGTGGTCGGTGTCCCCCTTTTCACATCACTACACCCACGTTTTACAGGTAATACTTTCCTGACTTAATTTCACCACCGCATTTTTCTCCCCTTGGTTTTACTGGATCCTCACTTGCAGGTCTCTCCTTCCACGTTTTCACCCATCACTCCTTCACTCCTATTCACCTACCCACTCTCAGGCTCACCCCCTTTCCTCGCCCCCCTCCCTCCCCCCCATTCCCCCACTTTTCTTCCCTTCCATGCACTGTCACTCTTTTCCCCCCTTTTTTCACCATGGCTCACCTGCCACCTTTATCTTTAGGGTGCCTCATGGTCCTGCATCTCCCCCTGGGGGGTGCCTGTGTTTGTCGCCACGGCGGGGGTGCCCGCCTCAGCTCCCGGTTGCAGCGTATCTGGACGACCTGCCGTATCTGACCAACTACTATCCACCTACGCTACCTGTGAGTAATTATTACAACTTGCGGCGGGTTATCTGCCCCCCTGTACCCACTTCAACCTTTTCTGACCCATTTTTATATCCCAATTTCAGAAACATGACTTGTCTGCTCCTGATCAGTGGTCGTGAACCACGAAACGCGCCGAGCTACCAGCCCCCCTCTATCTATTCAATCTACTATACATATGTAATTACTCCCTTTAACAGGATTATGAGGCCAGGAATTAGGCAGACATTACCCTGCAATAACCGTTTATCTATTCTGACACTTGGTGGCCCCCTGTTTTTATCCAGCTATGTTGTTTATACCAATGTTATTATCCATCCTACCAATGATATGTGCTGTGATAATACTAATGAGCTTTATGCTGATCTTTGGCTATCTATGCTGCTATCCATTGTAAGACATTTTACCCAATGTTAATCCAAATATTGCTTGATACCATTGTTTGTATAAACTTTTAATAAAGTCAATTGATCCACCGTTTATGTGTCGGTTTGCAAACCATTGGCTTCATTCAAAGTCCCAACCTCTTCTCTTACTCGCTTGCTTTTGCCTGTGAGTTTTTATATTACATTATAGTCATAGGGATGGAAATTTGCGACTTGCTTTTGCCTGTGAGCTACCCATCGCAATTTTGTTCAAAGTCCCAACTCCCCTTCCCCTCGTTTTTTCATACTGATCCTATTTGTGCATCCATTGTCATGTCTGAGTCAGAATGGACTCCAAGACTTTTGGCTTTAGTGCTGGGGTGATGGGTTGTCCGAGGATGGTGAGTGGTATGAACATTGTGCCTGGGTTTTTGTTTCGATTTGCATGGAGGAAGAGGAGTTCTGTTTTGGATCCGTTGAGTGTGAGGGAGCTCTCTGTCTTCCAATCATTGATCAATGAAAGACAGTTTTGCAATGCATGGTATTGGTCTTTTTTGTTGGTTAAGCGTAGGTAAAGTTGAATGTCATCAGCGTAGCAGTGATAAAGCAACTCTTGTTGCTGATGATTTTGAGGAGTGGGCAGAGATAGATGTTAAAGAGCAGGGGTGACAGGGGTGATCCTTGAGGGACCCCACATGTAATTGTGCATGCTTCCTAAGTGAAAAGCTCCTAGTTTTACTTTCAGGGATCGGTTCTCTAGGAAGGATGCGAACCAAGGTAGGTCTGAATCTGAAACTCCGGCTACTTCTGTGAGATGAGTGAGCGGGATTTTGTGGTCTACTGTGTCGAAAGCTGCACTGAGGTCCAGCAGCACCAGGATACACGATTCTCCTTCATCTGCTGCTTCAAGGGTGTCATCCCAGATTTTGAGGAGTGCAGTTTCTGTCCCGTGGCCAGGGCGGAAACCAGATTGTAGTGGATCCAAGAGTTTGTGGGTGTCCAGATGAGGTTGTAGCTGTTGTACTACTGCTTTCTCAATGATCTTGGAGATAGTATTGAGGCTTGTGACAGGGCTGCGGTAGTTTGGGTCTCTGGCATTGAGGTTGGGCTTCTTTAGGAGGGGTTTAATTGTGCCTTGCTTGAGGGAGGTTGGGACGATTCCTTCTTTAAATGACTGGTTTATGAGGTATGTTATGATGGGTGCCAGGATATCGGTACATTCTTTCAGAAGTTTTGTGGGAATACTGTCGCTTGGTGATGTGCTGTCTCTGAGGTAGGGATGAGCTTCGAGTTCGAGTCAAACTCATGTTCGACTCGAACATTGGCTGTTCGCAAGTTCGCCGAACAGCGAACAATTTGGGGTGTTCGCGGCAAATTCGAATGCCGCGGAACACCCTTTAAAAGTCTATGGGAGAAATCAAAAGTGCTAATTTTAAAGGCTAATATGCAAGTTATTGTCATAAAAAGTGTTTGGGGACCTGGGTCCTGCCCCAGGGGACATGGATCAATGCAAAAAAAAGTTTTAAAAACGGTCGTTTTTTCAGGAGCAGTGATTTTAATAATGCTTAAAGTCAAACAATAAAAGTGTAATATCCCTTTAAATTTCGTACCTGGGGGGTGTCTATAGTATGCATGTAAAGGGGCGCATGTTTCCTGTGTTTAGAACAGTCTTACAGCAAAATGACATTTTGAAGGAAAAAACTCATTTAAAACTGCCCGCGGCTATTGCATTGCCGACAATACACATAGAAGTTCATTGATAAAAACGGCATGGGAATTCCACAAAGGGGAACCCCGAACCAAAATTTAAAAAAAAAAAGACGTGGGAGTCCCCCTAAATTCCATACCAGGCCCTTCAGGTCTGATATGGATATTAAGGGGAACCCCGGCCAAAGTTTAAAAAAAAAAATGACGTGGGGTTCCTCCTAAATTCCATACCAGACCCTTCAGGTCTGGTATGGATTCTAAGGGGAACCCCGTGCCAAAAAAAAAAAAAACGGCGTGGGGTCCCCCAAAGATCCATACCAGACCCTTATCCGAGCACGCAACCTGGCAGGCCACAGGAAAAGAGGGGGGGACAAGAGTGTGCCCCCCCCTCCTGAACCGTACCAGGCCACATGCCCTCAACATTGGGAGGGTGCTTTGGGGTAGCCCCCAAAACACCTTGTCCCCATGTTGATGAGGACAAGGGCCTCATCCCCACAACCCTGGCCGGTGGTTGTGGGGGTCTGCGAGCGGGGGGCTTATCGGAATCTGGAAGCCCCCTTTAACAAGGGGACCCCCAGATCCCGGCCCCCCCCCTGTGTGAAAGGGGGTACTTACCCCTACCATTTCATTAAAAAACTGTCAAAATGTTAAAAATGACAAGAGACAGTTTTTGACAATTCCTTTATTTAAATGCTTCTTCTTTCTTCTATCTTCCTTCATCTTCTGGTTCTTCTGGTTCTTCTGGCTCTTCTGGTTCTTCCTCCGGCGTTCTCGTCCAGCATCTCCTCCGCGGCATCTTCTATCTTCTTCTCCTCGGGCCGCTCCGCACCCATGGCATGGGGGGAGGCTCCCGCTCTTCTCTTCTTCTTTTCTTCTCTTCTTCTCTTCTTCATTTTCTTCTCCGGGCCGCTCCTCACCCATGCTGGCATGGAGGGAGGCTCCCGCTGTGTGACGGCGCTCCTCGTCTGACAGTTCTTAAATAAAGGGGGCGGGGCCACCCGGTGACCCTGCCCCCCTCTGACGCATGGGACATGACGGGACTTCCCTGTGGCATTCCCCGTGACGTCACAGGGAAGTCCCGTCAAGTCACCGTGCGTCAGAGGGTGACCCCCTCCCCCGTTATTTAAGAACTGTCAGACGAGGAGTGCCATCACACAGCGGGAGCCTCCCTCCATGCCAGCAAGGATTGCGGAGCGGCACCGGAGAAGAAAATGTAGAAGAGAAGAAGAGAAGAAAGGAAGAAGAGAAGAGCGGGAGCCTCCCCCCATGCCATGGGTGCGGAGCGGCCCGAGGAGAAGAAGATAGAAGACGAGGAGATGCTGGACGAGAACGCCGGAGGAAGAACCAGAAGAGCCAGAAGAACCAGAAGAAGATGAAGGAAGATAGAAGAAAGAAGAAGCATTTAAATAAAGGAATTGTCAAAAACTGTCTCTTGTCATTTTTAACATTTTTGACAGTTTTTTAGTGAAATGGTAGGAGTAAGTACCCCCTTACCATTTCACACAGGGGGGGGCCGGGATCTGGGGGTCCCCTTGTTAAAGGGGGCTTCCAGATTCCGATAAGCCCCCCGCCCGCAGACCCCCACAACCACCGGCCAGGGTTGTGAGGATGAGGCCCTTGTCCTCATCAACATGGGGACAAGGTGTTTTGGGGGGCTACCCCAAAGCACCCTCCCAATGTTGCGGGCATGTGGCCTGGTACGGTTCAGGGGGGGGGGGGCGCACTCTTGTCCCCCCCTCTTTTCCTGTGGCCTGCCAGGTTGTGTGCTCGGATAAGGGTCTGGTATGGATCTTTGGGGGGACCCCACGCCGTTTTTTTTTTGGCACGGGGTTCCCCTTAAAATCCATACCAGACCTGAAGGGTCTGGTATGGAATTTAGGGGGAACCCCACATCATTTTTTTTTCTTAAATTTTGGCCGGGGTTCCCCTTAATATCTATACCAGACCTGAAGGGCCTGGTATGGAATTTAGGAGGACTCCCACGTCTTTTTTTTTTTAAATTTTGGTTCGGGGTTCCCCTGTGGGGAATTCCCATGCCGTTTTTATCAATGAACTTCTATGTGTATTGTCGGCAATGCAATAGCCGCGGGTAGTTTTAAATGAGTTTTTTCCTTCAAAATGTAATTTTGCTGTCAGACTGTTCTAAACACAGGAAACATGCGCCCCTTTACATGCATACTATAGACACCCCCCCAGGTACGAAATTTAAAGGGATATTACACTTTTATTGTTTGACTTTAAGCATTATTAAAATCACTGCTCCTGAAAAAACGGCCGTTTTTGAAACTTTTTTTTACATTGATCCATGTCCCCTGGGGCAGGGCACTTTTTATGACAATAACTTGCATATTAGCCTTTAAAATTAGCACTTTTGATTATTCATGTTCGTGTCCCATAGACTTTAACGGTGTTCGTGTGTTCGAACAAACTTTTTTCCTGTTCGCATGTTCTGATGCGAACCGAACAGGGGGGTGTTCGGCTCATCCCTACTCTGAGGTTTCTGACAATGTTTTTGGTGGTGTCAATGGTGATTGGGGCCAGAGTAAATCTCGGTGGTATTAGAAATATTTGGATGAGATTTGTCTTCTTGCTCCGGCCGAGTGGGGTTGCTTGCTATATTCTGCTGAATTATTTCCCAAACGTTTGCGATTTTGTCAGTAAAAAATCAGAAAACTCATTGCAGAATTCTTGCATTTGTGCAGAAGCCTCTGTGGGGCGCACTTGCGCCAGTTGGATAGAGGAGGAGCCAATCAGTGGGTCCAGGAGATGCAATGTCTGCTGGCCACCTGCGATCGCTTCCCAGAGAGGCAGAATGGCGATCTGCCTACGTAAACGAGGCAGATCGCCGTTCTGTCAGGGGAGAACATGGAGATCTTTTGTCCCTGCTAAGCAGGAAAATGGATCTCTGTGTTTCCCCAGTCATACCATCTCCCACACAGTTAGCAAACACCCCTTAGGGACACACTTAACCCTTTCATCGCCCCTGGTGTAACTCCTTCCCAGACAGTGTAATTTATACAGTGACAATGCATTTTTTTTTTTAGCATTGATCGCTGTATTGGAGTCACTGGTCCCCAAAAAGTGTCAGATTTGTCCGCAGCAATGTCACAGTCCTGCTAAAAATCACAGATCTCCACCATTACTAGAAAAAAATATAAAAAGTCCCTAAATCCATCCCATAGTTTGTAGATGCAATAACTTTTGTGCAAACCAATCAATATACGCTTATTGGGATTTTTTTACCAAAAATATGTAGCAGATTATATATTGGCCTAAATTGATGAAGAAATTAGATTTTTTTCATGTTTTTTTTTTTTTTTTTATTCCATAAAGATTTTATTGGATAGAATAAGTAGGTCACAAGCAGAAATAGTACATACAGTCTTATACAATCGTCACATAGCTTAAAGAATAATTAACATTGTATTCATAAGTCTTCCAACAATAATGCTAGTAAGAAGTTGGTCGGGAGGATTATTCAAGATAATGTTGGGAGCAAAAACATGAAACCTCAAGACAGGGTGGTTAATTACAGTACAAATTTCCCTCCACTCACATCATCTTTCGGTGAGTATTAAGGGAGGAATTGAGCACCAAACCAGGCCCGGTTTAGGGTTCAAAGAGAGTCGAGACCCCCCGGGCATAAGTGCTGAGTGTCCTGAAGTATCACATTCGATAAGTGGAGACCCTCATCTTGGAATATAAAAAATGAGACAATTATACAAGGGTTGCTGACAGAGGAGAGGAAAGTAAAATAATCTAAAAAATAAAAAAAAACGGAAGAAAAGAGAAGGCAGAGAGAAAGCGAGAAGAAGAAAAAAAAAAAAAGAATAAGGGGGGAGAAAGGGGAAGGAGAAAAAGAGAGGGGGGAAATAATATTTAAAAAGAAGAGAAAAAGGGGCAAATGAGAAAGGGTATAATAAGGAAGAGGTAATGGAGAGGGAAAATGGATAGACAACCAGGAAGATGGATATGGAAGTCCAGAGTGAAATATGAATCAGTAAGAGTAGAAAGAGGTAAGGAAGAAAAGGGAGAGGGAGAATGTAAGGAGTAAGGTGTATGCAAGAGTGAAAGGGGAATAAAGAGGGTAGTAGATGGGCGGTGAGACCGATGGAATCAGAAGAGAATGGCTCCGGGGGGCAACCGAGCCCGCCCCCCCCCAGGGCCAGAGGGGAAGGCAAAGGCAGGGACAGCCCTCCTGGTTGGAAGTAACTATGTTTGTAGGGAGACCTTTGGGAGATACTGGCGGTATCTCTCGGTTGTCGTGAAATGTATCCAACAGGACCATATAACCGTAAACTTATGAACCCTATCCTGAGAAACATGAATGAGCTCTTCCATGTCTTTTGTTTTGGAAATTCTTGCAAACCATTCACCGATTGATGGAACGGAAGTCGATTGCCAATGTTTTGGGATGCACAGTCTAGCAGCATTAACTAAGTGCATCGCTAAAGATTTGAAATAACTTTGTTTGGGTAAGGATGTATGGTGTAAAGGAAATTGGGCTGGGGTAAAATCGAGAGTAAATGTGGTAATTTGTGCTATTAAATTATGAACCTCCTTCCAGAAGGGTTGGAGGATTGTGCAGTCCCACCATACATGAAGCATAGTACCCACTTCCACTCCGCATCGCCAGCAGGTGTTGGGAATAGAGGGCGTAAATTTGTGGAGTCTTGAGGGGGTTCTATACCACCTGGTAGCTATCTTATACCCGTTCTCTTGAGTAGTAACATTCAATGAGCCCTTGTGTATATATTCATGGACCTTATCCCATTCCTCGTTTGTTAAGGGTGTCGATAGGTCCCTATTCCATGAAATCTGTGAGGGTGAAATGCTAGGTGTCAAGGGTTCATTAAGCAAAGTATACAAAAGAGAGATGAGGTGTCTTTGTGGGATTTTGCGGTGACACAAGGTTTCAAACTGAGTGAGCTGCTTAATCCCATGAGTTTGATTGATGTGAGGTTCCAGGAAGTGTCTAATTTGTCTATAGGTCCAGAAGGAAAATGCTGACGTTTTGGACGTTTCTATGAGTTTTTCTAGGGAAATTATTTTCCCATCATGATAGAAATGCGTAGCTAGGACATCTTCATGTGGCCATTCTTTCTGCAGGAAGTTGATGTGGGAACCCGGGGAGAAAGCAGGGTTTCCTCTTAACGTAGTTAAGGGACCTGGAATTGAGGCTAAATTTCCCTTGATTGAGGCCTTTCTAAATGCTAATAGAGACGGATAAATTAGTGGATGTGTAGTTATTGTTTGTGGCCAATGCTTAGGGGGTAACCACGGGAGTAAGTGTAGGGAAAGATGTGATACGACATTTTCCAGGGCAATCCAGGATTTCTTGAGGGTGTGGATATTCCAATCCGCTATCCTCGTAAGGTGGCATGCGCTATAATATTTGCCCAGATCCGGCAATCCTATTCCACCCCTGGATTTAGGTAAGGTGAGTCTAGAGTATCTAATGCTGGGGAGGAGTCTCTCCATAAAAAGGCCGAGCAAATTTTTTGGTATGTTGAAAAAAAGTTAGTTGGCAGAGCTATTGCTATTGCTTGCATTAGATATAGTAGGCGCGGTAGGATAAGCATTTTGATCAGAGCTGCTCGCCCAAACCAGGAAACATTTAACGTCTTCCATTCTTTAAAAAAATTTTGGGCTTTAAGAAGAGCTACCTGGAAATTCAATACGTACAGGTTTGATAAGTGGGGTGGGATCTGTATCCCTAGGTAGGTGAGGGCGTTTTTATGCCATTGAAACGGAAAGGATTCTTGACAACTAATCACTTCTTGGGGGGGAAGAGAGATATTCAAGGCCTGTGATTTAGTGTGATTGATTTTTAAGTTGGATATTTTGCCAAAAAGGTCAATCTCATGTAGAAGATTTGGCAGAGAGACACGGGGTGCTTGTAATGAGAGCAAAATGTCGTCGGCAAATGCCGCTACCTTGTACTCTCTCACTTTTAGCACAATGCCTTGAATATCAGGGTTGTTTCTTAGTTTATTGAGGAAGGGTTCTAAGGTGAGAATATAAAGAAGTGGTGATAGAGGGCAGCCCTGACGTGTGCCATTCCTGACAGGGAAGGCGTTTGACAGGAGGCCGTTAACTCTAACTGCAGCGGAAGGACCAGAATACAGTGCCATAATGGAGGAAAGCAAACGATCTCCAATTCCAATCGCTGAAAGAGTTTCGCGCATGTAGTCCCAGGCCACCCTGTCAAACGCCCTCTCGGCGTCAAGGGAAAGGAGAAATCCCTGGGTTTTAGTGGAAGATATCCAGTGGTGTAAGTTTAATGTGCGGATTACATTATCTCGGGCTTCTCTACCCGGGACGAACCCTACCTGGTCAAGAGATACGAGATTTGGTATTAAGGGGAGTAGTCTATTAGCAAGAATTTTTGCGTATAATTTGATGTCCACGTTTAGTAGGGATATTGGCCTGTAGTTCGCGACTGATGATGGGTCTTTGCCCTCTTTGGGTATGACAGAGATGTGGGCAACTAACATTCTAGAAGGGTCAAATTGGGCGTCAGATAAGGCGTTGAATGTGGTCAGGAGTGTAGGGAAGAGAATGTCCGCAAATGTTTTATAGTATTGGAGAGAGTAACCGTCGGGGCCAGGGCTTTTGCCAAGCTTCATTTGTTTAGTTGCCACTTCTATTTCAGTTAAAGATATGGGTTTGTCAAGTTCTAGCTTAAGTTGGAGAGATATTGGCTTCAGGCTATATCTGGAGAGGAAAGATTTAATGAGTTCAGAGCGGGCTTTCTGGGCGTTTTGAGACAGTTGTTCAGGACGGAGGTTGTATAATTTTGAATAAAAAGTCTCAAATTCCCTAGCGATATCGTCATTCCTGACCAGAAGATCTCCCTTGGGATTGCGTATGTGGTGTATTCTGGTAGAGGTTTTAGCAGATTGGACTGAGCGTGGCAGCAAACGGCCACATTTGTTCCCTTGCTCGTAAAAGATCTTCTGGCCAAGGGTGTAACGCCTGCCAGAGCGTTTGTCTAGTTCTATCTTAAGAAGAGCGCGTGCGTGAGATAGCTCCTGTAAAGTAGCAACTGCCTGCGTTCGTTTGTGAGTTCTTTCTAGGGATCTAATTGTTTCGATGAGAGAGTTAACAAGTTCTTGGTTTAATTTTTTGGTTTTAGCTGCCAGAGTAATCAGCTCTCCCCGGACCACACACTTGTGAGCCTCCCAAAAGGAGATAGGAGAGATTTCAGGTGTCGAATTCTCAGTGAAATAGTTGTGGATGCTCGTGCGTATGTGGTCTAGGGAAACCGGATCCTCGAGCAGTGAAGGGTTAAAGCGCCACGTTTTAGTTCGTGGTTGAGTTTCGGGGAAGGACAGTGTAACCGTAATGGGGTGATGGTCTGATAGGAACATTGGTTCTATCGTAGATTGTTTTAAAAATGGAAGGTCCGATTGGGAGAGGAAAAAGTAATCAATTCTAGAATACTTTTGATGCGGTGCAGAGAAAAATGTGTAATCTTTTACTGTGGATGATAATGTGTGCCATGTATCGTGAAGGGTCAGGTTTTGTAATTGGGTTTTGATCTGACGTAGAGCTCTGTATGGTAGGGCAGATGAGCCTGAGGAAGAATCTAGTAGTGGGTTCAGGGGAACGTTAACGTCTCCTCCAAGGAGAACTAGGCCCTCCTGGAAGGACGCCAGACGATCACAGATATCTCTTAGGAAGGAGACTTGGTGTTCATTGGGGCAGTAAACATTTGCCAATGTTATTGGTTTGTTTGCGTACTTCCCTTTAAGGAAGATATATCTGCCTGCCGGGTCAATCAATGAGTCTGAAAGAAGAAAATTTGCATGTTTGGAGATTATTATTGAGACGCCTTTCGTTTTGGCATCTGGGTTGGTGGCATGGTGGGCCGATCGATATATGTGGTTGGCGAGTTTAGGTATAGCGTCGGAGCGGAAGTGGGTCTCTTGTAAAAAAATAAAGTGAGCTTTGTGTTTAGAAAGTGATGTCAAGACCTGGGAGCGTTTCTCAGGAAGGTTAAGACCTTTTACATTTAGGGATATACATTTTAGCGTCAAAGACTGTTCGGTTAATGGTTTCGATTGCATGGTTGTGCTCTGCTTGCGCTTGGAGATCAAGCCCTACCAAAGTATAATGCGGTATGGAATAGTAGATAATGTGTGAGGGCCGTCAAGGAGGGGGCGGGAGCGGGCCCAGTCAAGCCCCGGATTTTTTTTTTTTTTTTTATTGGTTATGTATATTAGCAGAAAGTTAAAAAAAAATTCAAAATTGTCGCTCTTTTTTTGTGTATAGCACAAAAAATAAAAGCCGCAGTGGTGATCAAATACCACCAAAAGAAAGCTCTATTTGTGGGAAATCAATTTTATTTGTGTACAGAGTTGCATGACCACGCAATTGTCAGGTAAAGTAATGCAGTGCTGTATCACAAAAAATGGCCTGGTAAAACCTTCTGGAGCTGAAGTGGTTAAGAAAAGTGTTTAACCGCTTGCCGACCGCCTCATGCAGATATACTGCGGCAGAATGGCACGGGCAGGCAAAATCACGTACCTGTACCTGATCTGCCTCCCGCGGGCGGGGGGGTCCGATCGGACCCCCCCAGTGCCCGAGGCGGTCAGCTTCTGTCTGAGAGCGATGAGAGGTGAGGGAGAGGCCATCCATTCGTGGCCCCCCTCGCGATCGCTCCCAGCCAATGAAATCCTTCCTCTGCTGCTGTATAGTAAGCAGCAACAGAGGAAGTTATGTCATCGCTCCTCGGCTCGGTATTTTCCGTTCCGGCGCTGAGGAAAGAAGACATCAGAGTGAGTGCACAACACACACAGTAGAACACACCAGGCATACATTACACCCCCCATCACCCCCCATCACCCCCAATCACCCCCCAATCACCCCCCCTGTCAGTGACACCAAGCAGTTTTTTTTTTTTTGATTACTGCATTGGTGTCAGTTTGTGACAGTTATAAGTGGTAGGGCAGTTAGTGGTAGCCCCCTTTAGGTCTAGGATACCCCCCTAACCCCCCTAATAAAGTTTTAACCCCTTGATCACCACCCGTCACCAGTGTCACTAAGCGACCATTTTTCTGATCGCTGTATTAGTGTCACTGGTGACACTAGCTAGGGAGGTAAATATTTAGGTTCACCGTCAGTGTTTTATAGCGTCCGGGACCCCCATATACTACCTAATAAAGGTTTTACCCCCTTGATTGCCCCCTAGTTAACCCTTTCACCACTGATCACCGTATAACTGTTACGGGTGACTCTGGCTAGTTTGTTTATTTTTTATAGTGTCAGGGGACCCGCCGTTTATTACCTAATAAAGGTTTAGCCTACTGATCGGCCGGCGGTGATATAACTTAGGTTTTAGGGTCAGATAGGGTCTGCGTCGCCCCAGGCAGCGTTAGGTTAGTGCCAGTAGCGCTAACACCCACGCACGCACCATACACCTCCCTTAGTGGTATAGTATCTAAACGGATCAATATCTGGTCCGATCAGATCTATACTAGCGTCCCCAGCAGTTTAGGGTTCCCAAAAACACAGTGTTAGCGGGATCAGCCCAGATACCTGCTAGCACCTACGTTTTGCCCCTCCGCCTGGCCCAGCCCAGCCCACCCAAGTGCAGTATCGATCGATCACTGTCACTTAAAAAACACTAAATGCATAACTGCAGCGTTCGCAGAGTCAGGCCTGATCCCTGCAATCGCTAACAGTTTTTTTGGTAGCGTTTTGGTGAACTGGCAAGCACCAGCGGCCTAGTACACCCCGGTCGTAGTCAAACCAGCACTGCAGTAACACTAGGTGATGCGGCGAGTCCCATAAGTGCAGCTCAAGCTGGTGAGGTGGCAAGCACAAGTAGTGTCCTGCTGCCACCAAGAAGACAAACACAGGCCCGTCGTGCCCATAATGCCCTTCCTGCTGCATTCGCCAATCCTAATTGGGAACCCACCACTTCTGCAGCGCCCGTACTTCCCCCATTCACATCCCCAACCAAATGCAGTCGGCTGCATGAGAGGCATTTTCTTTATGTCCTCCCGAGTACCCCTACCCAACGAACCCCCCCAAAAAGATGTCGTGTCTGCAGCAAGCGCAGATATAGGCGTGACACCCGCTATTATTGTCCCTCCTGTCCTGACAATCCTGGTCTTTGCATTGGTGAATGTTTTGAACGCTACCATACACTAGTTGAGTATTAGCGTAGGGTACAGCATTGCACAGACTAGGCACACTTTCACAGGGTCTCCCAAGATGCCATCGCATTTTGAGAGACCCGAACCTGGAATCGGTTACAGTTATAAAAGTTAGTTACAAAAAAAGTGTTAAAAAAAAAAACACGAAAAAAAATATAAAATAAAAACAAAAATAGTTGTCGTTTTATTGTTCTCTCTCTATCTATTCTCTCTCTATTGTTCTGCTCTTTTTTACTGTATTCTATTCTGCAATGTTTTATTGTTATTATGTTTTATCATGTTTGCTTTTCAGGTATGCAATCTTTTATACTTTACTGTTTACCGTGTTTTATTGTTAACCATTTTTTTGTCTTCAGGTACGCCATTCAGCTGCAGCGCGGATTTATTTATCTTGACAGCAACAGCGTTTGCTCCCACGATATATAAAGCCGTGACTCCAGCGGAGGTGATATATGCCGAAGCATGGGGGCAGCAGTGGGCGGAGGAGCGATTTGCTCCTACCTTTTGCAGGAGGATGCCCCCGTGCTCCAGCATATATAAATGGTGCATGCATGCCCATCATTAGAAGTGGGTGGATGAAGGGAGGTATTCTAATGGTGGGCATACCCACCGATGAATCTCTTTTTTTCGTTCGGCCCACAGGCTGCATGAAAAAGAAGATTACAATATATGCCCAACAAGGACCAGCAACGTACTGGTATGTTGCTGGACTTTGAGTGGTTATACCAGAATGATGCCTGCAGGTTTAGGTATCATCTTGGTATCTTTCTTTTCAGCCAGCGGTCGGCTTTCATGTAAAAGCAATCCTAGTGGCTAATTAGCCTCTAGACTGCTTTTACAAGCAGTGGGAGGGAATGTCCCCCCCTCACCATCTTCCATGTTTTTCTCTGGCTCTCCTGTCTCAACAGGGAACCTGAGAATGCAGCTGGTGATTCGGCCAGCTGACCATAGAACTGATCAGAGACCAGAATGGCTCCAATCATCTCTATGGCCTAAGAAACTGAAGAAACTGGAAGCTACAAGCATTTCATGACTTAGATTTCGCCGGATGTAAACAGCGCCATTGGGAAATAGGGAAGGCATTTTATCACACCGATCTTGGTGTGGTCAGATGCTTTGAGGGCAGAGGAGAGATCTAGGGTCTAATAGACCCCATTTTTTTTTAAAAAGAGTACCTGTCACTACCTATTGCTATCATAGGGGATATTTACATTCCCTGAGATAACAATAAAAATGATAAAAAAAATGAAAGGAACAGTTTAAAAATAAGATAAAAAAGTAAAAAAATAATAAAGAAAAAAAAAAAGCACCCCTGTCCCCCCTGCTTTCGCGCAAAGGCGAACGCAAGCGTGGGTCTGGCGTCAAATGTAAACAGCAATTGCACCATGCATGTGAGGTATCACCGCGAAGGTCAGATCGAGGGCAGTAATTTTAGCAGTAGACCTCCTCTGTAAATCTAAAGTGGTAACCTGTAAAGGCTTTTAAAGGCTTTTAAAGGCTTTTAAAAATGTATTTAGTTTGTCGCCACTGCACGTTTGTGCGCAATTTTAAAGCATGTCATGTTTGGTATCCGTGTACTCGGCCTAAGATCATATTTTTTATTTCATCAAACATTTGGGCAATATAGTGTGTTTTAGTGCATTAAAATTTAAAAAAGTGTGTTTTTTTCCCAAAAAATGCGTTTGAAAAATCGCTGCGCAAATACTGTGTGAAAAAAAAAAAAAGAAACACCCACCATTTTAATCTGTAGGGCATTTGCTTTAAAAAAAATATAATGTTTGGGGGTTCAAAGTATATTTATTGCAAAAAAAATAATTTTTTTCATGTAAACAAAAAGTGTCAGAAAGGGCTTTGTCTTCAAGTGGTTAGAAGAGTGGGTGATGTGTGAGATAAGCTTCTAAATGTTGTGCATAAAATGCCGAAACAGTTCAAAACCCCCCCAAATGACCCCATTTTGGAAAGTAGACACCCCAAGCTATTTGCTGAGAGGCATGTCGAGTCCATGGAATATTTTATATTGTGACACAAGTTGCGGGAAAAATATATATATTTTTTTTTTTGCACAAAGTTGTCATTAAATGATATATTGCTCAAACATGCCATGGGAATATGTGAAATTACAGCCCAAAATACATTCTGTTGCTTCTCCTGAGTACGGGGATACCACATGTGTGAGACTTTTTGGGAGCCTAGCCGCGTACGGGACCCCGAAAACCAAGCACTGCCTTCAGGCTTTCTAAGGGCATACATTTTTGATTTCACTCTTCACTGCCTATCACATTTTCGGAGGCCATGGAATGCCCAGATGGCACAACCCCCCCAAATGACCCCATTTTGGAAAGTAGACACCCCAAGCTATTTGCTGAGAGGTATAGTGAGTTTTTTGCAGACCTTACTTTTTGTCACAAAGTTTTGAAAATTGAAAAAAGAAAAAAAAAATGTTTTTTCTTGTCTTTCTTAATTTTCAAAACAAATGAGAGCTGCAAAATACTCACCATGCCTCTCAGCAAATAGCTTGGGGTGTCTACTTTCCAAAATGGGGTCATTTGGAGGGGGGGTTGTGCCACCTGGGCATTCCATGGCCTCTGAAACTGTGATAGGCAGTGAGGAGTGAAATCAAAAATTTACGCCCTTAGAAATCCTGAAGGCAGTGATTGGTTTTCGGGGCCCCGTACGCGGCTAGGCTCCCAAAAAGTCCCACACATGTGGTATCCCCATACTCAGGAGAAGCAGCTGAATGTATTTTGGGGTGCAATTCCACATATGCCCATGGTCTGTGTGAGCAATATATCATTTAGTGACAACTTTTTGTAATTTTTTTTTTTTTGTCATTATTCAATCACTTGGGACAAAAAAAAATTAATATTCAATGAGCTCAACATGTCTCTCTGCAATTTCCTTGGGGTGTCTACTTTCCAAAATGGGGTCATTTGGGGGGGGTTGTACAGCCTTGCCATTTTAGCACCTCAAGAAATGACATAGGCAGTCATAAACTAAAAGCTGTGTAAATTCCAGAAAATGTACCCTAGTTTGTAGACACTATAACTTTTGCGCAAACCAATAAATATACGCTTATTGACATTTTTTTTACCAAAGACATGTGGCCGAATACATTTTGGCCTAAATGTATGACTAAAATTGAGTTTATTGGATTTTTTTATAACAAAAAGTAGAAAATATAATTTTTTTTCAAAATTTTCGGTCTTTTTCCGTTTATAGCGCAAAAAATAAAAACCGCAGAGGTGATCAAATACCATCAAAAGAAAGCTCTATTTGTGGGAAGAAAAGGACGCAAATTTTGTTTGGGTACAGAATTGCATGGTCGCGCAATTAACAGTTAAAGCGACGCAGTGCCAAATTGTAAAAAGTGCTCTGGTTAGGAAGGGGGTAAAACCTTCCGGGGCTGAAGTGGTTAAAGGAGAAGTCCAGCCTGACATTGTTAGGCTGGGCTTCTAATGGGTCAAAGGAGCGCAATTTCCGTTTTCAGTATAGAACGTTCTGAAGTCCGCTCTCTGCTGACGTCACTGCCATCAGTCCAGGCACCGCGTCATCCCGACAATGAAGTTGGGATCCACCAGGTGCCTGTACTGATGCCCGTCTCAGCCTCTCAGTGAGCCGTTCCCCGCCCCTCCACAGCTCAGCGCTCAAGTAAGCATGGAGAAACAGAGCAGAGCTGCTGATTGACAGGCAGCAGCTCTCCGCCCAGGGAACCCGAGCCATCGGCGATGTTCGATCGCTCAATTCTCAGTGTAGAGGTGTCGGGGGACAGATGCAGCATTCACCTAGGTAAGTATAAAAGGGGAACCCCCCCATACTTCTCTTTTAAATGCTCTCTAATGCCCCAATGCAGAGCTCAGAGTTGCTGTTTCTTGAAGAGCGCTCCTGTGGTGTAAATCTCTGAATATCCCTGTCTGGGGTGACAGCGAGTATTACAGACATTTGTTCTACAATCCGGGTTGCTATTACTAATCTGGTGAATGATTACTACTTCTCAATACAAGTAGTTGGTGGAAGTTTAACCACTTCCCATCCCGGCCATTATCATCTGACGTCCTGGGCTTCTCGGCCCTCTGGGGGGTGCGTCACTCGTGAGCCGATGCGCATGCCCGGCGGCCGCGATGTCCGCCAGGCACCCACGATTGCCCATTACAGAGCAGAACCGTGGATCTGTGTGTGTAAACGCACAGATCCACGTCCTGTCATGTAAGAGGAGACCAATGGTGTGTTCCCAGTACAGAACACTGATTGGTCTCCTCCCCTTGTGAGTCCCCGCCCCCTACAGTTATAATCACCCCCTAGGTAACACAATTAACCCCTTAATCGCCCCCTAGTGTTAACCCCATACCTGCCAGTGACATTTATACAGTAATCAGTGCATTTGTATAGCACTGATCGCTGTATAAATGTGAATGGTCCCAAAATGGTGTCAAAAGTGACCGATGTGTCCGCCGCAATGTCGCAGTCATGATAAAAATTGCAGATCGCCGCCATTGCTAGTAAAAAAAAAATGATAAAAATGACGTAAAACTATCCCCTATTTTGTAGACACTATAACTTTTGTGCAAACCAATCAATATACTCATATTGAGAATTTTTTTTTACCAAAAATATGTAGAAGTATATATATCAGCCTAAACTGATAAAAAAAATGTAATTTTTTTTTAAATTGGGATATTTATCCTAGCAAAAAGTAAAAAATATTGTGTTTTTTTTTTCAAACTTGTCGCTCTTCTTTTGTTTATACCCCCAAAGAAAGCTCTATTTGTGGGAAGAAATGCTAAAAATTTAATTTGGGTACAGTGTTGTATGACCACACAATTGTCATTCAAATTGCGACAGCACTGAAAATTGGCCTCTTCAGGAAGGGGGTGAAAATGCCTGGTATTGAAGGGGTTAAAGAGTTCATTGCTTAGTTATCCAAACCCAGCGACAATCGCTCTCAGTCTGCTGGCACTTAGATTGTGTCCCGCAAGCTGGAGAATCTTTGTGCTGGGTGAGGCTGGGAGTGGCATTGTTGTGTATCAGTGACAGCGCAGTGTGAGGAGGATCTGTCATTTGTCACAAGTTGGTGAAGGTGACAGTGGTCTGACCCACGTTTGTCACATGGACGTCTTGGATAGTGTTGGATTTTTTATTCATTAGTCTCATGAGATTCCAGATAGATCTACATCAATGTGTGTTATATGAGGGGGGAGGGGAGAGTACACTGTGACCTGACTGGGATCTGTATTCTGTCTGTGCAGGAAAAGTCCCGAGTGTTCAGGAGGAAATATTCACCCGGCCGGGATCTGACCTTCTCCTCCCCATCAGAATCAATCTCACCCTCAACCATAAAGATAAAGGGAAATGTGACCGGATTTTATGGATCCATAAGGATACTCCTAGACACGGGAAAGGAATAGCTGAACACTCTTATTGTGAGGTGTCTGGTCGCAGATATTTCCCCAATACAAGGATATCAGAGAATGGAAGTCTGATCATATCCAATGTGACTCTGGAGAATGACGGGATATACAGTGTGTATATAGAGAACTCTACAGCCAGTCTTATACAGACAGATGATTACATCCTCCATGTAGAAGGTAAGTCCATCCAATCCCCTCCTCCAGTCCTAGCCATGTCCTCCCCACTCCGTGTCTTTATATCCATACTAGACATGTGCAGAACCAAAACATTTGTTTGGTTTTGTTTCCATTCTTTATTTACATTTTTACACAATTAAATTTGTTTAGTGAACCGCTTGTTGACCAGCGCACACCGATTTACGTCGGCAGAATGGCACAGGTAGGCAAAAGAGCGTACAGGTACATCCCCTTTAAGAAGCGGTGTCAGCAGGTGCCTACCAGTGCCATTCTGCCTACGTAAATCGGCGTGCGCTGGTCAACAAGCGGTTCACTAAACAAATTTAATTGTGTAAAAATGTTAATAGAGAATAAGTCTAGAGTCTAGAGAGAGGGAGGAGTCTAGTAATGGCGCTGGGCTTGAATCTGAGCGTGCAGTGAGAGGACCTGGTCTCTGCCCCCGCTCCATGAACGGAACATAGACTGCCTGATTCCTGATCCACTCGGCCAACCGACCCCCTACCGTCCCCTCTGATATCCCCTAGAAGCACTCCAGAGTATGCTGTCTGAAGCCTAAGCTTGAATCTGGAGTGCCTCTGCCGAGATCCTTGCTCCACGGAAAACACGCCAGGTGGGGTGAGAATGTGAAAGATGGTCTGGACGGAACCCATCTAGAAGTCTCCTCCACCCACAAACGAAGTGACCACACGGCATTTAGCAAGGGGCAGTGAATTTCCCTATTCGTTTTTTGTATTCCCCTTGCTACGTGTGGGCACAAACACTGGATTGGAGCAGTACTGCACTGACTTGTACTGACCTCTTCACCTTCCCGCTTGTGTATCCGAGAGGAGACGAGGTAGGAGATGGGAAGGAAAGAGGAGGAAATGTGGTGAGCTGAGCCGAGTCACGCAGAACTCCGGTGCTCGGCCTGTAACCTGCAGATTCCGTCACAGTTTCTGCTACTGAACTGCTATTGTTACTGAAAACAAAACTGAAACTGAACTCTTTGCCTCACTGACCCCTTTTTTTTCCTCTCCTCACTCTGCTCTGCTCCATCGTACTATCATAAATCACATTAGTGACCAGAAAGATACAGGAACCAGGAAAAAGCCCCAGGAAAAAGCCCCAGGAAAAAGCCCCAGGAAAAGCACAGCTCCTATCCTGCATACCCGGTGAAGGAGAACTAATGAAACTGACCTGGTCACTCGATCTGATTTGGACTGAACCAATTTACATCAAGGAATGCGAATGGGAGGTGGTGAGTACAGCAAAAAATATAAACTAAACAACTAACATTCTTTGTGCAAAAAATCGTTCTGTTTAAATGCTTATTACTCTGTCAAATTGATTAAAACAAAAATCACACTATGAAAGAGACTTTACCGTGAAGCATGCCTAGACAGTGGAGTCATTTACAAAAGTTATAGCAAACCGTTCTTACCTGCTTATATATATATTTTTTTATAACTAATTAATTGACCTTGTGAAAACCTTGTGAAAATCTTACGAAAAAGTCCACCTCCCTACCAACGCACATGAAAGATAACGCATATTTTTACAAATTAGCAGATTAATACCAGAGGTTAATATACTAAAAACGTGACCAGGAAGAAAGCTAACTGAAGGGAAAGATGAGGGGTAAGGCAGCAAGAGGAGGAGAATTCCCTAAATCACCCCGTTTAAGTTTGTCATCTAGTCCAATGAATAAATATGTCACTCAAGGAGGAAATGTAGAGAAGCATTTAACAGAAAGACAGCAAGCTATTAAGAGCAGTCAGATGGAGAGCAAGGAAAAGAAGAAAGAAAGGAGTAAGTCCAAGGCAGATGTAAAGTAATGCCCTGTACACACGGTTGGATTTTCCGATGGACAATGTCCGATCGGAGCGTGTTGTCGGAAATTCCGACCGTGTGTGGGCGCCATCGGACATTTTCCATCGGATTTTCCGACACACAAAGTTGGAGAGCAGGAGATAAAATTTTCCGACAACAAAATCCGTTGTCGGAAATTCCGATCGTGTGTACACAAATCCGACGGACAAAGTGCCACGCATGCTCAGAATAAAATAAAGAGATAAAAGCTATTGGCCACTGCCCCGTTTATAGTCCCGACGTACGTGTTTTACGTCACCGCGTTTAGAATGATCGGATTTTCCGGCAACTTTGTGTGACCGTGTGTATGCAAGACAAGTTTGAGCCAACATCCGTCGGAAAAAATCCTAGGATTTTGTTGTCGGAATGTCCGAACAAAGTCCGACCGTGTGTACGGGGCATTAGAGTCAGATATACTATCAGAACCCAGAATCACCCAAGAATCTGACACAGAATATGAACCAAGGGAGGAGGAGGAACACCAAAATAGAACCCCGTTACCAACCAAAATTGAAATGGAATCCATGTTTGCGGCTTTGGAAAAATCGCTTAAAACAGAAATGGAGAGGATACATAAAAACTTGGCCCATATATTAGTACGAGTGGAAGAAGTGGAAAAAGAAGCCAAATCTAACAGTACTAGTACTAGTATAAGAAAACTAAAAGGTGAACTTAAAGCTGTTAAAAAAGCACAAGAACAAGCATACAAACTAGAGGACCAAGAAAATAGGGACAGAAGAAAGAACTTAAGGATACACCGGGTTCCAGATACCTCTCAAAATGAAGACTTAACAAAAACAATAAGGAAAATCTGTAATCCACTCCTGGGAAAAGAAATAAAAAACCCAATAAAAATTTAGAGAGTGCATAGAATAAGAAGACCAAAAGATACCCCGCAGGAGAACCCAAGAGATATCACAGTGCGATTTGAACATTGGGAAGAAAAAAATCAGCTATGGAAAAATCGGAGGGATAAGACACCAATAAAGCTTGAAGGTAATAATATCCAAATATTTCAAGACCTGTCACAGGAAACTCTGAGAAGAAGGAGGACACTAAAGCCATTATTAGCGATCCTGCAGGAACATGGAGTTCAATATAATTGGGGCTTCCCCTCATGTCTGATTGGCAGGATAAATGGACGTACAGCCAGACTCAGATTCATAGAAGAAACTGTAGAATTCTGTAAAAAAATTGAGATCCCAACACCAGAAGATTCTTCAGAGAAAAGGACAATGACAGGAAAGACTATACAATGTCAGAATAAGTAACACTGATCAAGAATGAAACTTTTGGAAGAGAGGGGAGAGGAGAGGGAGGGAATAGGGAATTTTTTTTTCTTCCCCCCCCCCTTCTTCCTTTACCCATCGGAAATTGGGAGGGGAGGGCGGGGGAAGGCCTTAATGGGTGGAATCGAGAGGTGGCCGACAAGACTATATTGAATTAAAAGGGGGTCTAAGAGACCTGGACTCTTGGCATGCTCCGAAATCTCCTCTCTATATAAGAGGGGAGACTCAGACAGCACCATATAGAACTCCACCTCAGGCCAAAAAGAGCAGGGGGACAAGGGTGTCCCTAAGGGAGTGCTCCAGACCATTGGGTCAAAATATCAACAGAGAAGGGGGAAGAGGGGAAGGGGAGGGAGGGAGAGGAGAAGGGGGGGAGAGGGGAGGGGGGGGTGATCTGTCTGTCTTTTCACCAAAATTGGTCTACTGGACTAATAAAAGGGAAGAGGAGAAAGAAAAAGAAGATCAAACAATGACTGATGTTAAATTTAAAACATATAACGTAGGAGGGCTGAACTCTCCAGAAAAAAGACATATAGAGCTAATAGATGACATAGAAGTAAAAAAATAAAAACAACAGAAATTGAACAATATTTCAATACAAATTACACACCAGATGTAACAAAGGCGACTATTTGGGAGGCCCATAAAGCCTATATTAGGGGAAAGCTGTTCGCAATAGGAGCCGGGAAAAAAAGAGAAAGAGAAATAACCATGAAAAATGTAATAAAAGAACTACATGACCTAGAACAAATACATAAAATACAATTAGACATAACAAGATATCAGAAGATTGTTATAAAAAGGGGCCAGCTAAGGGACCTGATGGAACAAGAAACTAGAAAAGTATTTAAAAATGTTGCAAAAGAAAGATATAAATCGGGGAATAAGCCTGGGAAATACCTAGCAAAAATATCAAAGGAAAAAAAAACTTTAAACTATGTAGATAAAATAAAAAATGAGAAAGGGGAAATGAAATACAAAACAACTGATATTCTAGAGGCTTTTAAAACATATTATAGCATTTTATATACAATAAAAAGTAAAGAGACACAACAGGAGGAAGAAAGTAGAAGAGCAAAAATACAGGCATACCTAGCCGAAGTTAACCTACCAAAAATTCCATCAGGAAGTGTAGAAGCACTAGAAGAATTAATTACTCAAGAGGAAATCTACAACGCCCTAAAAGAAATACAAGAAATGTAACTATTTTAATAAAATAGGAGAAAACGAAGAAATAAGAAGAGAATCCCTCCTTATCAATATCTCAATATTAATATCAATTTAGCCAATATCTCAATATTACCAAAAATAGGGAAAGATAGAACTGTCTGCTCCAATAACAGGCCCATAGCTTTGTTAAACGCAGACACAAAATTATATGCAAAAATCCTGGCATCGAGACTAAAAAGTCTCATGCCAGAATTGATAAACGTCGATCAAGCAGGCTTTCTACCAGGAAGGGAGGGAAGGGACAATAGTATAAGGACAATGTTAATAATGAATAAAGATAGGATGAGGAAATCCCCAACGCTACTTATCTCGATTGATGCTGAAAAAGCATTTGACCGAGTAGATTGGGGATTCATGATGGAGCACAGGTGTAGGACCAAGAATGATGAGATGGATTAATAATTTATATAACCATCCGATGGCCAGGGTCGGGGTCAATGGAAGTATGTTGTCTGCTTTTGAGATGTTCAACGAAACAAGACAAGGATGCCCGCTCTCTCCGCTCCTATATGTTACTGCACTGGAACCATTGTTAGTAAAAGTACGGAACAATGTGGATATAGGAGGGGTTAGAGTGGGAGACGAAGAGCATAAGGTGGTGGCGTATGCAGACGACATACTTCTATACATGACAAAACCAAGACTATCATTACCCAATCTAATAAAAGAACTAAAAGAATACGGCGAGCTTACGAATTTCAAAATGAATCCCATAAAGACAGTAATATTAAACCTAGAAGTGGATAAAAAAGAGGAAAAAGTGTTACAACAGGAATTCCCCTTCACCTGGGAAAGAGAAGAATTGACATAGGAATTAAAATAACACCTACCCTAATTACTTAACAAAGTAAAAACAGAGATAAAAAACATATCGAGGAGACCAATTTCATGGATAGGGAGAATAAATATGTTAAAAATGGTGATTTTACCAAAAATAATCTATAAATTTCAAATGCTCCCGATAGAATTACCACAAAGCTTTTTTAAAGTAATAAAATCAATATTTTTGAAATACCTATGGCAAAATAAAAAAGCCAGAGTAAACAATATTCTCTTATTACTAGAGAGAAGATCCCACAAAACCCCTGGAACAGTTTATTCCATGGGGCAAACAAAACAATAAAACAGTATAAGAAAACTCTGGTCCCATTCTTGCTCAACGCAGCAAAGAGGCTCATTCCAAAAATATGGTTACACACGGAGAAACCAAGTACAAGAGAGTGCCTACAAAGAGTAGACCAAATAAGTAATATGGAGTTTCTGTGCTGCCGAGAACAGGGACGAGAGGAGACCTATAGAGAAATCTGGGAGAAATGGCAGGTTTATAAAAACTCAGAGAAGTACGCTCAGAATATGAGGAAAAGAGACAGGAATAATAGAAGGAAAAGAAGTGAAGACAACAGATCAGGGGGGGAGATGGGGAGGCGGGGGCTGGAAGGGAGGGGAAGAAAGGGATAAGGAGGATGTTTGATAAATTTTAATATATATAGAACTTTGTGTAATTTGTATAGGAAAAATTTCTCAATAAAGATAATTTTTTTTAAAAAAAAGAAGCGGTGTCGGAGGCGCACCACAGTCTCCGTGACCGTGGGTCCCCTGGACTCGTCCACCGGGTGCCCGCAATTGTGGAGGGGAAGAACGGGGAGATGCTTTTGTAAACAAAGCATTTTCCCGTTCTGCCTAGTGACAGGACAGAGATCACCTCTCTGTCATCGGGAGCGGTGATTGCTGTTGTGTCACTTGTAGACCCCCCACAGTTAGAATCACTCCCCCTTCACTGCCAGTGTCATTTATACAGTAATCAATGCATTTATATAGGACTGATCGATGTATATAGGACGATGGTCACAAAATAGTGTCAAAATTGTCCGACGTGTCCGCCATAATGTCGCAGTCACGATAAAAATCGCTGATCACCGCCATTATGAATAAAAATAATTTGCTTATTGAGATTTTTTTTTTTACCAAAAATATGTAAAAGAATACATATCGGCATAAACTGAGGAAAAAAATGTTTATATATATTTTTGTGGGATATTTATTATAGCAAAAAGTAAAAAATATTGCTTTTCTTTTTTTCCAAAATTGTCGCTTTTTTTTGTTTACAGCGCAAAAAATAAAAACCACAGAGGTGATCAAATACCACCAAACGAAAGCTCTATTTGTGGGAAAAAACGGACATCAATTTTGTTTGGGTACAACGACGCACGACCACGCAATTGTCAGTTAAAGCAACACAGTGCTGAATCGCAAAAAAGTGCTCTTTTCAGGAAAGGGGTAAAATCCTCCGGGGCTGAAGTGGTTAAATTCATTTTTGGAATTTGTCTTCTTTATTCGTATTCAAATCGATTCAAATTCAGATCTATTCTAAAATTTTTGAATCAATTTCAAATAGTTTTCAAATTTGAATCATTTTCAAATTTCCAAAGAGAATAAAATAGAGTAGAAAAAAAATATATAATATAATATAATATAATATAATATAATATAATATAATATAGCAAAACAAAATAGGATAGAAAATAAAAGAACAGAATAGAATAGAATAGAAAGGAATAGAATAGAATTAAATAGATTATAACCATCTTCTGAAAATCAAATAGAATAGAAAATAGAATAAAAAAACAATAGAATAGAAATAATATAACCATTTGCCAAAATTCAAATAGAATCAATTTAAAATTGAATAAAAAAGAATAGAATAGAAAAGAACACAACAGTATAGGAAAAAAACAGAATAGAGTGAATATAACCATCTTCCTATTCTAATCTATTCTTTTCTATTCTATTCAAATTCAAATTGATTCTATTTGAATTTTGGCAAATGGTTCTATTCTCTTTTTTTTATTGTGTTCTTTTTCGATTTGTTTGTTCTATTCTTTTCTATTCAAATTTATTCTATTCAAAATTTGAATTTCGGAAGATGGTTATATTATTTCTATTCTATTGTTTTTTGTTTTTTTTCTACACTGTTCTGTTATTTTATATTCTATTTGAATCTCTTGTCTATTCTATTTAAATTATAATTGATTATATTTTAATTTGGGGAAATGGTTATATTCTTTCTATTCTAGTCTATTTTTTAATTTTATTCTTTTCTATTCTATTATAGTCTATTCTATACTTTTCTATTCTCTTTTTATGTATTCAAACTCTATTTGAAATTTGAATTTCAGAAGATGGTTATATTCTTTCTATGCTATTCTATTTGTTTCTATTCTAGTCTATGCTGTTTTTATTTTCTATTCTATTTTGTTCTATTTTACTGTATTATATTCTATTGCTTTATTTTCTATTTCATTATTTTTGGAAATTGAAAAACTTTTAGAATTGGAAAAGTATTAGAAAACGATTCAAATTAGAATTTTGTCTGATTTTTTTTTTTGCATTATTTCGGATTTGTTTAAATTTGGTACTATTGTAATTCGGAAATTCGGATAATCCAAATTTCTGAAGAACAAAAATTTGTCTGAATTTCAATTCAGAATGAACCTCAAATGTCTAATTCATACATTATATAGTAGAAGATCTGGGAGAGACGTATGTACAATGTCCTCTGATTACTGCCCCATCCTCACCATTCCCTCTCCTCCCCTCATGTCTCACTGCTTCCCCTGATGTCACACTGCCCCCCCTCCATGTCACACTGCCCCCCTCATGTCACACTGCCCCCCCTCCATGTCACACTGCCCCCCTCATGTCACACTGCCCCCCTGATGTCATACTGTTCCCCCCTGATGTCACACTGCCCCTCTTCATGTCACACTGCCCCTCTTCATGTCACACTGCTCCCCCCTCATGTCACACTGCCCCCTCTCATGTCACACTGCCCCCTCATGTCACACTGCTCCCCCTCCTGTCCACTGCCCTCCTCATGTCACACTGCCCCCCTCATGTCATAATGCCCCCCTCTCCTTCCTGTACTATCACAACTGCTTTTTTAGGGGTTGTTCGTATGAGCAGCAAGGACTGACAGTCCTCTGAAAAGCAATCCATGCTCAGATCACTTTTCAGAAGCATTTGACAGACAGTAGAGAGGCAATATGTTAGCCTCTCACCTGTATTAACCCCCTAAATTCAGCATTATCACATGCCATGCACACAGTTGTGGGGTGTTTGCAGTGCACCCTTATTCACCTGAGGGTATACTTCCAGCCACAGTGTGTACACCCCTGCTGCTGCCTCTATAGCTAAAGGGAGAGCAGTTGGGGTTGGTAAAAACACTTCAACCGCATGGTTTTATGGCCCCCCAACCTCACATGTGAACAAGCCCTTGGTTCACATCTGTGAGGCTGCGTGTAGGGTAGCCCATTCATTGCAATAGGCTGCTACACCCACAGAAATGCAGGGAAAGGAGTCCCTCACCTTTTTTAAAAATTGCACCACAAACTAGAGATGGGCCGAACTCCCCCCTGTTCGGTTCGCAGCAGAACTCCCAAACAGGGTAAATGTTCGAACCCGAACTACAAACCCCATTGAAGTCTATGGGAGCCGAATAGGAAAAATCAAAAGTGCCCATTTTGAAGGCTTATATGCAAGTAATTGGCCAAAAAATTGGTATGAGGGTCCAGGTACTTCCCTGGAGGACATGTATCAATAATTATTATTATTATTTTTAAATTATCATTTTTTCAGGAGCAGTGATTTTAATTATGCTTAAAGTGCAACAATAAAAATGAAAAATTCCTTTAACCACTTGCTTACTTGACACTTAAACCCGCCTCCTGTACAGACCAATTTTCAGCTTTCAGCGCTGTCACACTTTGAATGACAATTGCGCGGTCATACAACACTGTACACAAATGAAATTTTTATCATTTTTTTCCCACAAATAGAGCTTTCTTTTGGTGGTATTTGATCACCTCTGCGGTTTTTATTTATTTATTTTTTTAATATATTTTTTTATAAAATTTTGCAAACAGGTAATTTTTCTCCTTCATTGATGTGCGCTGATGAGGCTGCACTGATGGGCACTGATAGGCTGCACTGGTGGGCACTGAAAGGCGGCACTGGTGTGCACTGATGGGTGGCACTGATGGGTTGCACTGTTGGGCACTGGCAGGTGGCAATGGCAGGTGGCACTGGCAGGGGGTACTTATTGGCACAGATGAGGCAGATGTGCCTCCTTCCACTTACGGGACCGATGTCCCTTGCACGTAAGCCAGCAATCAGCTTTTTTTCTCCTCACGCTGTCAGCGTGAGGAGAAAAAAGAATGATTACCGAGCTTTTGTTTACACATGTGATCAGCTGTCATTGGCTGACAGCTGATCACTTGGTAAGGGGCCGGGACCAGCCCCTTACTCGGTACTGTGATCACCCGAGTCTTGGTGACTTGGTGATCGCAGTGTGTGCCGCACGCAGGGAGCGTGCAAAGGGGAGGCCGCCATATGACCTCCCAGAAATTCAGGTCCGTGCTGTAGCCATCATTCGGGTTCTTCCGCCCACCCCAAAGCACCTTGTCCCCATGTTGATAGGGACAAGGGCCTCTTCCTGACAACCCTGGGCTGCAGTTGTCAGGGGGCTGCGGGTGGGGGCTTATGGACAGGGGAAGATTACAGTGTAATAGAAGCCAGAGGCATTGTAGCAGAGGGTGGGGTAGTGTGACAGGAGGGGAGGGGCAGTGTGACAGGAGGGAGAGGCAGTGTGACAGGAGGGAGAGGCAGTGTAAAAGGATGGCGGCATTGTGAGGAAGGAGTCAGAATGACAGGAGGGGGGCAGTATGACAGGAGGGAGAGGTTACACTGCCTCTCCCTCCTGTCACACCCCTCCTGTCACACTGCCCCCCCAGGTACACTGCCTGTCCTTCCTGTCACACTGCTTCCCCCTCCTGTCACACTGCCCCCCTCCTGTTACACAGCATCTTCCTTTGGTCATTCTGCCGCCATCCTGTCACACTGCCCCTTCCCGTTACTGCCCCCAGCTTCTGTAACACTGCCTCCTCCTTCTCTTTTACTGCACCCTCCTATTTCACTGTCCCTCCTGCTCCCAGCTCCTGTTATGTTGCCTCCCCCTACTGTCCCATTGCCCACCCTCCTGTCATACTGCCTCTCCCTCCTGTCAAACTGGCCCCCTCCTGTTACACTGCCCCCTGCTTCTGCTAAACTGCTCCTCTTTTCATACTGCCCCTTCCTGTTTCATTGCCCCTTCTGTCATACAGCTCCCCCTCCTGTTACACTGCCTCCCCCTTCTGTAGCACTGCATCTTCCTTTAGTCATACTGCCCCCATCCTGTCACACTGCCCCGGCTTCTTTTACACTGCCTCCTCCTTCTCTTCTACTGCCCCCTCCTGTTTTACTGTCCCTCCTGCTCCCAGCTCCTGTTATGTTGCCTCCCCCTCATGTCCCACTGCCCCCCTCATGTTACACTGCCTCTCCCTTTTGTCATACTGCCCCCCCATCCTGTAGCACTGCCTCCCCTCTTGTCGCACTGCCCCCTGCTTTTGCTACACTGCCTCCTCCTCCTCTTTTTGTTCATACTGCCTCTTCCTGTTTCCTGCTCCCCCTCCTGTCACACTGCCCCCCGGTACACTGCCTTTCCCTCCTGTCATACTGCTCCCCCTCCTGTCACACTGCCCCCGGTACACTGCCCCTCCTCCTGTCACACTGCTCTCCTCTGCCACACTGCCCACTCTCCTGTCACACTGCCCCCCCTCATGAGACAGAAGGGGGACAGTATGACAGGAGAAGGTGGACACTCATGCAAAGGCCACCTACTAATGGGTCTGAAAGCCCCAAGTCCTCACATAGCTTTATATGGGTCACCTGCTTGGCCTGAGATTCTTTTGATGGTTGCCTTGGTTGAGTTCCTCTGGCAGTGTGCTACTCCTATGGCACCAAAGCCTGGTGGTCCGGACATACCCTTGGCAACTGGTAGCTGCATCTGCCTTCATGGTTGTGGTAAGTTCCTGGGGAATGACTACAATCTGTTCCTTGCCATGATCCAAATGCGATTGCCACAGCTCTGGGTGTGCTAGGGCTCCCGGGTCGGGTAACCAGTGCCTCAGAGAGACCTAGGTGGCTTTTGATGTGCAGAGCAAGTCCTGGAAACCAGGCAAGCTAGTTGGTTATGATGAGACACTTCAGTGTCTGGGTTCCAGTATTGTCACATGACCCCAGCGCTAAGTCTGCAGATAACCCGTGGAACCCCAGCATGGGACTTGAAGTACAGAATGCATCTCAGAGAATCTGGCCAGCAGGAGACCCAGCCAGTGGTTTGACCCCAGCAGTGGGGTACCCAGTCAATCACCTGACCCAGGTGGTAGGACACTTTGCCTATTGCTGGATCTTGGCAGTATGGAATTTTGCTTTGAACTCAGCACTGCAGCCTATGAGGAACTTTTGTTCTGGGCTCATGTAATTAATGACTGTCTTTTATGGACTGGTTCAGCTATGGCTATTTGGAACATGCGGAGGCCGCTCTCTAAGGGGGTAGTCTGTTGAGTTCACCTGCTGGTGGCACTATGGTGGCTGTTTGCTGCAGCTCCAGTGTCCACCAGCAGGTGTCTCCCAGGAGCCAGCAGGCTGGAAAGATCAGTGACACCAGGGTTCAGCTGCCAGGTAGATATTTAAGGCTGCTCCTCCCTCCCCCCAGCATGTCACTATCCTTGATTGCCCCCTTGGGAGCAGATCCTTGTGCTTCCTGTATCCTGATCCTTCCTGCACCCCTCTGCCTTGCTCCTGCTCCTTGCTCTTGTACCCAGTCGTGATTCCCTTCCTTGCATCCCTGTTACCTTTTGTCCCTTATATTGTATACAACCCCTGGCAAAAATTATGGGATCACCAGTCCCTGAGGATGTTCCTTCAGTTGTTTATTGTTGTAGAAAAAAAGCAGATCACAGACATGGCCAAAAACTAAAGGCATTTCAAATGGCAACTTTCTGGCTTTAAGAAACACTAAAAGAAATCAAGAAAAATAATTGTGGTAGCCAGTAACAGTTAGATTTATAGAACAAGCACAGGGAATAAATTATAGAATCACTCAATTCCGGGGAAAAAATTATGGAATCACCCTGTAAATTTTCATTACAAACACTAACACCTGCATCAGATTAAATCTGCTTGTTAGTATGTAGGTAAATAGGGTAAATCATCACGCAGTGTTGCACAAGATGTTGGTTGTTCACAGTCGGCTGTGTCTAAAACATGGACCAAATACAAACAACATGGGAAGGTGGTTAAAGGCAAGCATACTGGTAGACCAAGGAAGACATCAAAGCGTCAAGACAGAAAACTTAAAGCAATATGCCTTGAAAACAGAAAATGTACAACAAAACAAATGGGAAGAAACTGGAGTCAACATCTGTGACCGAACTGTAATAAAAGGCCTAAAGGAAATGGGATTTACATACAGAAAAGCTAAAAGAAAGCCATCTCTAACACCTAAACACAAAAAAAAACAAGGTTACAATGGGCTAAGGAAAGGAAATCGTGGACTGTGGATGATTGGATGAAAGTCATATTCAATGATGAATCTCGAATCTGCATTGGGCAAGGTGATGATGCTGGAACTTTTGTTTGGTGCCGTTCCAATGAGATTTATGCAGACAACTGTGCAGACAACAAATTTCCACAGTCAATTATGATATGGGGCTGCATGTCAGGTAAAGGCACTGGGGAGATGGCTGTCATTAAATCTTCAATAAATGCACAGATTTACATTGACATTTTGGACACTTTTCTTATCCCGTCTATTGAAAGGATGTTTGGGGATGATGAAATCATTTATCAAGATGATAATGCATCTTGCCATAGAGCAAAAACTGTGAAAAAATTCCTTAAAGAAAGACACATAAGGTCAATGTCATGGCCTGCAAACAGTCCGGATCTCAATCCAATTGAAAATCTGTGGTGGAAGTTAAAGAAAATGGTCCATGACAAGGCTCCAACCTGCAAAGATGATTTGGCAACAGCAATCAGAGAAGGCTGGAGCCAGATTGATGAAGAGTTCTGTTTATTTTGCCAAGCAAAATACCTGTTTGTCCTGTTTGTCCGGATTCTAGAGGTAATTATAATCTTTACCGTGAGCGGCTGCTAGCTTCTCTCGTGGATATCCCGCCTGATCTTTGCCGCTCAGCTCCCGAGGCCTCCGCCGGAGAGGGCATCTGTAGCCGAGTGTCTCCGCCGTCCGCTCCCGCAGACTCGCAGAGGCTCCCGCTCGTCCGCGCCCGCTGTCTCCTGGCTGTGCCCCTGGAAGCAATCCCGGTACCCCACAGGCTCGTCTCCTTCCAGCTCTCCCGGGTCTCTCGGGTCTCCTATTCACGTGAGTGCTTTTGCTCTGTCAGCCGCTCCTTCCGCCACTCCTACTCCCGCTCGCTTTTACTTAGCTCTGCTGTGTCCCAGCGGGATGATTCAAAAGGATGATCCCAGAGCCGTCAATCTCACTCCAGGCGTGTATATTGGCTATGTAAGCCTCCAATGTCTGTGACTTTTCAGCTTGTTAGTTTTGCCAGTTTGTCAGCATGTCAGCTTTCCAGCGTGTCTCCTTCTCGGCATATCTGCTTATCAGCGTGTTGGCATGTTCGACTCCCGGTCTCCTTACGCGGCCATCTTGGTCAGCAGCTCCTCCCCTTTCCCTCACTTCTCTAAGGGCGTAAATTTTTGATTTCACTCCTCACTACCTATCACAGTTTTGAAGGCCATAAAATGCCAAGATGGCACAACCCCCCCCCCAATGACCCTATTTTGGAAAGTAGACACCCCAAGCTATTTGCTGAGAGGCATGTTGAGTCCATGGAATATTTTATATTTTGCCACAAGTTGCAGGAAAATGACAAACTTTTTTTTTTTGCACAAAGTTGTCACTAAATAATATATTGCTCACACAGGCCAAGGGCATATGTGGAATTGCACCCCAAAATACATTCTGCTGATTCTCCTGAGTACGGGGATACCGCTTGTGTGGGACTTTTTGGGAGCCTAGCCGCGTACAGGGCCCCGAAAACCAAGCACCGCCTTCAGGATTTCTAAGGGCTTAAAGTTTTGATTTCACTCCTCACTACCTATCACAGTTTTGAAGGTCATAAAATGCCCAGATGGCACAAACCCCCCCCCCAAATGACCCCATTTTGGAAAGTAGACACCCCAAGCTATTTGCTGAGAGGCATGTTGAGTCCATGGAATATTTTATATTTTGACACAAGTTGCGGGAAAGTGACAATTTTTTTTTTTGCACAAAGTTGTCACTAAATGATATATTGCTCACACAGGCCATGGGCATATGTGGAATTACACCCCAAAATACATTCTGCTGCTTCTCCTGAGTATGGGGATACCACATGTGTGGGACTAATCGCCCTTGCCCGCCCCCCCCAATACCTATCTACACATACATACCACATCCGTACTGGAAAAGAAAAAAAAATCTTCAATTCCCCATATAAATTCTAGTAATTTACGCGATGACCGAAACTCATCCCAATTTTGCCAAACCTCAGGTAATTGATTTGTTATGTATCCTTCCTCTTATCTGTTCCTCCATATATTGAATTTCGTTCATTGTCTTTATTGACTTTGGTATCAGAGACAGTAATGAGATTTCCATACTCGGGGTCAACTCTACTCCTATTACCTTATAATAGATTTCGTATATCTTGTTCCAGAATCCTTTCACCAGATGACATCCGTACCATATATGTTCCGTTGTTCCTTTTTCTGCTTTACATCTCCAGCATAAATCTGTATTTTCTTTGCTAATTAAGTTTAAGGTAACTTGACTCCTATACCACCTCATTACGATTTTATAATTTCTCTCCTGATACTTATTTGCAACGGTTGTTCTATGTATAATTTCGAAAAAACCTTTTCACATTCTTCTTCTGATAAAGGTCTTCCCATTACTGCTTGCCATTTCCTTATGCTTGTTATCTCTTTGAGGGGGCTGATCGAAATTAGTTTATCATATATCTTCGATAATTTCTTAATTGGGGCCTGTTCTCCCATCAATAATTTTTCAAACCTGGTCAGTGGTTTATTTATCCTAGCTATTTTGGGCTCTATAAACGCCTGTAGTTGTTGGTACTGCAGCCAGTTTTTTTCGTTTCCCTCTCCCATTTCCCTCAGTGTGGGTATTTTCCCGTTCTCAAGGACTTGAACCAATCTTGTATCTTTCGATCTATTCCATTTTAAGAACTTTTTACTCATCATTGCTAGAGGGAATTCAGGGTTGTAAAACATTGGAGTCATGGGTCCCAATATTGTAGAGAGCTTCCCCCCTTTCACTATACCGTCCCACACCTTTAACGTAGCACTTACAAAGAGTGTCAACTCGCTTCTTTTAGGTCTTAGGTGGGGTTCTACCCATGGGAGGACTTTTAATTGGGGCCCTATTATTTCCTCCTCCATACTAACCCATTGCTTATTTTCTTTATTGTGGTACCAGTCTACTATACTGGTCAGTGATGCTGCCTGCAAATATTTTACGCAGTCTGGTAACGCAAGCCCCCCATTCCTTTTTTTCCTGATTAGGTTTTCCCTTTTTATCCGGGGAGTTTTATGCGCCCATATGAATTTGACTATTGCTCTTCTTAGCTCCTTCATCAGTTTTTTTGGGGGTTCCAATGGTATAGTTTGGAAAGTATACAAGAGCTTTGGCAAAATATCAATTTTTACAATATTAACTCTTCCTGTCCATGAGTATATTAATTAATCATATTTCTGTAATAAGTTAATAGCGTTTCGGATTGCTTTCTCATAGTTCCTCCCCTGTAGTTGTTTCAAATCTTTCGTTATAACAATTCCCAGATATTTTATTGCATTTTGCTTCCATTTAAATGGAAAATCCTTTTGCATCCGTAAACAACTTTTTTCACTTACTGATATATTCAATATCTCTGATTTGTCGTAATTTATTTTGAAATAACTTAGCTCCCCGAATCTTCTAAGTTCTTTCATTAAATTTGGGATAGTTATGATGGGATTGGTTATATATATTAGCAGATCATCTGCATATGCCGCTATCTTATATTCTCCCCCCCCTCCTTTATCCCTCTAATATCTTTATTATTTCTAATTGCAGTGATTAGATGTTCCATTATAAGTACAAACAACAAGGGAGAAAGGGGACACCCCTGACGGGTGCCGTTTGATATTTTTATATCCTTTGATAACATACTGTTTACTCTCACTTTGCTTTCGAGTTGGAATACAAAGCCGCTATCCTGTTATGCATTTTCGGGCCCATACCAAGTTGTTTTAGTGTTTCTTCTAAGAAGCACCACCCTATCCTATCGAATGGTTTTTCCGCATCTACGGCCAGCATACACGTTTCAATATCTGTTCTTTGGGCGAATTCTATCAGTGTACAAGTTTTTGTGATGTTATCCTTTGTTTCTCTCCCTTTTGTAAATCCCGCTTGGTCTAATTTTTATATAATTAGGTAGGATTGGTGTTATTCTATTCGCAATGATTTTAGAATATAGACGTAAATCTATGTTGGTTAAAGAGATTGGTCTATAGTTTTTACATAGCGTGTGGTCCTTCTCTGGTTTTGGAATTAAGGTAATGTGAGCTTCTGTGCTTTGTGGTACAAAGCCTTGTATGTCAGATATGGAATTGTATGTTTTTTTCAATACAGGGGCAATTATATCCTGAAAATTCCTATAAAATCTAGTAGTATACCCATCAGGTCCTGGACTTTTTCCTGGAACTAGTTCTTTGATCACTTGTTGAATCTCTTCTAAGGAGATATAGTTTTCCAACATCTCGAGTGTTTCTTTAGGGAATCTAGGAAGGGCTGTTTCTTCAATATATTCTTAAATTTTCTCTCTATTCAAATCCCTCCCCTCATTCCCCCGTGATGTTTTAATATTGTACAGATTAGAATAGTATCTATAAAATTCTTCTATCATTTCTTTTGGGTCGTATGTGTAATCCCCATCTGTTTTTAAAATTTTACTTATAGTTGTTAAGGTCTGTTGTTCCTTTAATGTTTTAGCCAGTATTTTCCCTGTCTTATTCCCATACTGATACCATTGTGCCCTCCTGCGGTCCCTGATCCTAAGGGAATCCTCATCAACCAAGGTTTGTAATTCCATTCTTTTCCCTTTCAGTTTTATTTTATCTGATGATTTTAGGTTCTGCTTATGTTTTTTATCCAATTCCTCTATTTCTTTTATAAGCTGAGATTTCTTTTGATCCTTTCTTTTTTTTAATCTTGATCCGTGCTTGATGAGTGTCCCCCTTAGTACGCATTTTAATGTTTCCCATTGCATGGGAATTGATGTTTCATCCTTCTCATGAATTTCTACAAATTCCTTTATTGTTTTCGGATATCCTCTATACAATCTTTATCTTTTAACAAATTATCATTTAATCTCCAATTCCCTTTTGTTTTTACTCGTTCTTTTACCTTAATTTCCAAAAACAACGGGGCATGATCTGACCATAAGAACCCCCCTATATCCGATGATGGCGTCATTAACATTCCTGAGTGATTAATAAAAAAATAATCTATCCTATGATAGGAATCATGTATATTCGAATAGTATGAGTAATTTTTTTCCGTTTGATGCTGGGCTCTCCAAATATCCACCAAATGATATTTCTCTAATATCCCCTTAAATACCTCTAATTGGCTCTTATTTCTATAAGCGTGGGTATTAGTTGTATTGATTTTTATATCCATAACAAAATGAAAGTCCCCGCCCATAATCACTGTACCTTCTGCCTTTTCCATACTGCTCTTTAGGGCCCTTATCCTAGTCCTTATCTGATAGTGATTTGGTAAATACAGATTGATAATTGTAAAAATTTTCCCGTATATCGCTACTTTTATAACCAAAGATCTACCATCATTTCCCGTATATTTTTGTATTATTTGGTGAGGTACGTTCCTATGAAATGCAATAGATACTCCTTTTGATTTAGAATAGGCGAATGTATCATGTATCCAGTTGTTATAATTTTGATTATTCAGTTTCGGAATGTGATTTGAACGAAAATGAGTCTCTTGGAACAGTATAATATCCACTTTTTGTTTATTGTGAAAAATTAAAATTTGATTTCTTTTATTAGGAGAGTTAAGGCCTCTTGCATTAAAAGGAACAAAATGTATTCTCACCCATTCAATAGGGAGAGGAAAGAGAAGAAAAAAAAAAAAACCCACACACTCACACACCCCACGCACTCAATCTACCCTACTTCTACTTGACTTAAATAAATAAAGTCTATATTACTATCTATAGTAAGTTCCCTACTATAAGGGGTTTTGAGCCTGCTGACCAAGACTAGCCACCCGATCGTCGTCCTCATGCCGCATTTTAATTGCTAGTTTAACCCTCTCCTTCTTCTCTCTCCTTCCTCTACTACCTTCCCTCCCTCTTACGAACTATATTCTTTCTTTCAGTATTCAGTATATTATTTCTTATTTACTACTGTTACCTCTGTATTAGGGTCAGAAGTTTTCCTAAACTGCATGATAAAAAAGATGTGGGGAAAGGGGGAGAAGGGGGAAAAAAAAAAAACTCTAGTTGCTACTGTTATCCCATATATAAATACTTCCAGTTCGCTATCCCCGTTTGCATATCCTGTACATTAACTCAGCTGTACTTGTTTACACGCTATTATTATCTCTCGCCCTTCCTACAGAAGGGGGAGAAGAAAGGAAGGAAAAAAAAAAAAAATTTTACCACATTGCATATTCCTTACCCCTGTGCATAAATCAAAAAATTTGCATTATACTTTATTATTATGCCCAACCCTAATGTTATCCCTTCTGTGCTTGTTATTTCCTTATAGATAATTAAAATGTAAAATACCTCAAATTCAATACCTCCGTGCGTAATCCATTAAGTCAGTATTTCACCTATTACATTACTGTTAACCCTTTAAAAAAAAAAAATGACCACATTACAAATTCCTTACCCCTGTGCATAAATCAATAAATTTGCATTATACTTTATTATCATGCCCAAATATAATGTTATCCCTTCTGTGCTTATTTCATTGTAGATAATTCAAATTAAAAATACCTCAAATTCAATACCTCAGTGCATAATCTATTAAGTCAGTATTTCACCTGTTACATTACTGTTAACCCTTTTTCAAAAAAAAAAAATTTTAACCACATTACATATTCCTTACCCCTAGCATAGATCAATAAATTCACCTTATACTTTATTTTTATGCCCAACCCTAATATTGTCCCTTCTGTGCTTGTTATTTCATTGTAAATAATAAAAAAAAAAACAATACTTCAAGTTCAATACCTCAGTGCATAATCCATTAAATCGGTATTTCACCTGTTACATTACTGTTAACCCTTTTTCAAAAAAAAAAAAAAAAATCAAAATATTCCATCAATTCAAATTCAATAATTCCACGGTGCATAAAGCACTAAATTAATATTTCACCTTATACATTATTTTTAACCCTTCACAAAAAAAAAAACAGAATATAATCAAAATAATAAGCTTTTCCCTTCCCTTCCATTCCCCTCCTTCCCCCCTCCCCCACCATCCTCCACCCTCCACCCCAACAACCCCCACCCCTTTTACGTTTTTTTAACTGTCTGCATGTACAAAATGGGCCAGTCCGGTAATGTTATTTCTGTAATTTTAAGAATATCCGAAAATTCCGGCAAGTCTTCCAAGTCTTTGAAAGATATAGTTCGTCCCTCTTTTTAAACCTGCAGTTGGAATGGAAATTTCCATCTATATTGAAGGTTGTTCTTTATTAATTGCTCCACTAGGGGCCTTAACACTCTTCTGCGATCCAGCGTGAATTTTGATAGATTTTGGAAAAATAATAAAGGCTTTCCGTCATATTGAATGTTTTTATTTTGACGGGCCGCAAACATAATTTTATCCTTTATATGGGCAAAATGCATCTTACAAACAATGTCCCGAGGCTTTTTTAAATCTGACTTTCTTATCCCTGTAACTCTGTGTGCCCGATCAATGATTAGGTCTTTTATGTCAATATCTTGGGCGGCTTCCTGAAAGACTTTTTGTAATGTTGTTATAAGTTCTCTTGAGCTTACCTCTTCTTTTAATCCTCTAATTCTTATGTTTTATCTTCTATTTCTATTTTCTTGTTCGTCTAAATTGTTTATTACTTGCTTTAGTTGTTTTTCTTACTTCTGAATCTTTTCCTCTATCCTTTTCAAATCTTGTTCTTTTTCAAATCTTGTTCCTTTCTTGTCTACTGTGTCTATTTTTTCTTGTGTATTTTTGGTGGTTATTTTTAGTTCTTGTATCTCCTTTTTATATGATTCTTCCAACCTATGTATATATTGATCCATGTCCGCCCTGGTTTACTTGTTCCTAGCCTGATGATCTGGATGTTGCCGATGATTCTGCTAGATTTGATAGTTCCTGTGATGTTTGTAATTCCTGTGTTGCATGGGGGGATTGTAGTTGTAACTGTTGGAAGAATTCCTTAATGTCTGTTGTTTGTATTGGTTGCGCCCCTGTAGTGTTTCTACTATTAACTTCTGCCTTATCTTTTTTACTTGTTTGGGTTTGCGGTGTTTTACTCCCTTTCTTGGGTGCCATCTCCCCTTTTCCCTTTCCTTTTTTTTGATAGACTTTTAAATAATGTGCCGAGGAGTGGGGGGGGGGAGGGGCACTGGAAAGGACCTGTTTCTTTGTATGTGTCCTTTGATGGCCCTTAAATATCCCTTTTTAATTTTTTCTGTCTCGCAAATAATAGACAATTCAGTAATGGATTCAGAACCTTAAATTGGTAAGCTCTTCTCTCCTTTGATTATTTATCTTTCTTTATTTGAATGTTGTGTCCTTCTGTGTGCTTATTTACCAGAGTTTATAATCATCAGAGATAGGTTTTACCGTTCTTTATATTATTGTTTCCGAGGTCATACCTGTTTGTCCTGTCTGTCCGGATTCTAGAGGTAATTATAATCTTTACCGTGAGCGGCTGCTAGCTTCTCTCGTGGATATCCCCAATTCCGCCTGGTCCGCCTGATCTCTGCCGCTCAGCTCCCGAGGCCTCCGCCGGAGAGGACGTCCGTAGCCAAGTGTTTCCGCCATCCACTCCCCCAGACTCGCAGAGGCTCCCGCCCGTCCGCGCCCGCTGTCTCCTGGCTCTGCCCCTGGAAGCGATCCCGGCACCCCACAGGCTCGTCTCCTTCCTGCTCTCTCGGGTCTCCTATTCGTGCGAGTGCTTTTGCTCTGTCAGCCGCTCCTTCCGCCACTCCTACTCCCACTCGCTTTTACTTAGCACTGCTGTGTCCCAGCGGGAAGATTCAAAAGGATGATGCCGGAGCCGTCAATCTCACTCCAGGCGTGTATATTGGCTATGTAAGCCTCCAATGTCTGTGACTTTTCAGCTTGTTAGTTTTGCCAGTTTGTCAGCATGTCAGCTTTCCAGCGTGTCTGCTTCTCGGCATATCTGGTTATCAGCGTGTCGTCATGTCCGACTCCCGGTCTCCCTACGCGGCCATCTAGGTCAGCAGCTCCTCCCCCTTCCCTCACTTCTCTAAGGGTGTAAATTTTTTATTTCACTCCTCACTACCTATCACAGTTTTGAAGGCCATAAAATGCCAAGATGGCACAAACTGCTCCCCCAAATGACCCCTTTTTTTGAAAGTAGACACCCCAAGCTATGTGCTGAAAAGGCATGTTGAGTCCATGGAATATTTTATATTTTGCCACAAGTTTCAGGAAAATGACAAACTTTTTTTTTTTTGCACAAAGTTGTCACTAAATGACATATTGCTCAAACATGCCGTGGGCATATGTGGAATTACACCCCAAAATACATTCTGCTGCTTCTCCTGAGTATGGGGATACCACATGTGTGGGACTTTTTGGGAGCCTAGCCGCGTACGGAGCCCCGAAAACCAATCACCACCTTCAGGATTTCTAAGGGCGTAAATTTTTGATTTCACTCTTCACTGCCTATCACAGTTTCGGAGGCCATGGAATGCACAGGTGGCACAAACCCCCCCAAATTACCCCATTTTGGAAAGTAGACACCCCAAGCTATTTGCTGAGAGGCATGGTGAGTATTTTGCAGCTCTCATTTGTTTTTGAAAATGAAGAAAGACAAGAAAAACATTTTTTTTTTCTTTTTTCAAATTTTAAAACTTTGTGACAAAAAGTGAGGTCTGCAAAATACTCACCATACCTTTCAGCAAATAGCTTGGGGTGTCTACTTTCCAAAATAGGGTCTTTTGGGGGGGTTGTGCCACCTGGGCATTCCATGGCCTCCGAAACTGTGATAGGCAGTGAAGAGTGAAATCAAAAATTTATGCCCTTAGAAAGCCTGAAGGCGGTGCTTGGTTTTCGGGGTCCCGTACTCGGCTAGGCTCCCAAAAAGTCTCACACATGTGGTATCCCCGTACTCAGGAGAAGCAACAGGATGTATTTTGGGGTGTAATTTCACATATTCCCATGGCATATTTGAGCAATATATCATTTAGTGACAACTTTGTGCAAAAAAAAAAAAAATGTCTTTTTCCCGCAACTTGTGTCACAATATAAAATATTCCATGGATTCTACATGCCTCTCAGCAAATAGCTTGGGGTGTCTACTTTCCAAAATGGGGTCATTTGGGGGGTTTTGAACTGTCCTGGCATTTTATGTACAACATTTAGAAGCTTATGTCACACATCACCCACTCTTCTAACCACTTGAAGACAAAGCCCTTTCTGACACTTTTTGTTTACATGAAAAAAAAAATTTTTTTGCAAGAAAATTACTTTGACCCCCCAAACATTATATATTTTTTTAAAGCAAATGCCCTACAGATTAAAAGGTGGGTGTTTAATTTTTTTTCACACAGTATTTGCGCAGCGATTTTTTAAACGCATTTTTTTGGGGAATAAACACACTTTTTTAAATTTTATTGCACTAAAACACACTATATTGCCCAAATGTTTGATGAAATAAAAAAGATGATCTTAGGCCGAGTACATGGATACCAAACATGACATGCTTTAAAATTGCGCACAAACGTGCAGTTGCGACAAACTATATACATTTTTAAAAGCCTTTAAAAGCCTTTAAAAGCCTTTACAGGTTACCACTTTAGATTTACAGGGGAAGTCTACTGCTAAAATTACTGCCCTCGATCTAACCTTCGCGGTGATACCTCACATGCATGGTGCAATTGCTGTTTACATTTGACGCCAGACCGACGCTTGCATTCGCCTTTGCGCGAGAGCAGGGGGGAACAGGGGTGCATTTTTTTTTTTGCTTTTTTATCTTATTTTTAAACTGTTCCTTTCATTTTTTTTAATCATTTTTATTGTTATCTCAGGGAATGTAAATATCCCTTATGATAGCAATAGGTAGTGACAGGTACTCTTTTTTGAAAAAACTGGGGTCTATTAGACCCTAGATCTCTTCTCTACCCTCAAAGCATCTAACCACACCAAGATCGGTGTGATAAAATACTTTCCCAATTTTCCAGTGGCGCTGTTTACATCCGGCAAAATCATGAAATGCTCGTAGCTTCCGGTTTCTTAGGCCATAGAGATGTTTGGAGCCACTCTGGTCTCTGATCAGCTCTATGGTCAGCTGGCTGAATCACCGGCTGCATTCTCAGGTTCCCTGTTGGGACAGGAGAGCCAGAGAAAAACATGGAGGAGGGTGGGGGGATTCCCTCCCACTGCTTGTAAAAGCAGTCTAGAGGCTAATTAGCTGCTAGGATTGCTTTTACATGAAAGCCGACCGCTGGCTGAAAATAATGATACCAAGATGATACCTAAACCTGCAGGCATCATTCTGGTATAACTACTCAAAGTCCAGCAACATACCAGTACGTTGCTGGTCCTTGTTGGGCATATATTGTAAACTTTTTTTTCATGCAGCCTGTGGGCTGGACGAAAAAAAGAGATGGATCGGTGGGTATGCCCACCATTAGAATACCTCCCTTCATCCACCCACTTCTAATGATGGGCATACATGCACAGTATATATATGCCGAAGCATGGGGGCGATTTGCTCCTCCCACAAAAGGCAGGAGCAAATCGCTCCTCCACCCACTGCTGCCCCCGCGCTTCGGCAAATATGCTGAAGTATGTAACTGTGGTGGTGAAATCACCTTCGACAGCGCTGGAGTCACGGCTTTATATATCGTGGGAGCAAACGCTGTTGCTGTCAAGATAAATAAATCCGTGCTGCAACTGAATGGCGTACCTGCTAAGCAAATGATGGATAACAATAAAACAAAGTAACATTACAGAATAACAGTAATGCCCCGTACACACGGTCGGATTTTCCGATGGAGAATGTCTGATCGGAGCGTGTTGTCGGAAATTCCGACCGTGTGTGGGCTCCATCGGACATTTTCCATCGGATTTTCCGACACACAAAGTTTGAGAGCAGGATATAAAATTTTCCGACAACAAAATCCGTTGTTGGAAATTCAGATCGTGTGTACACAAATCCGACAGACAAAGTGCCACGCATGCTCAGAATAAATAAACAGATGAAAGCTATTGGCCACTGCCCCGTTTATAGTCCCGACGTACGTGTTTTACGTCACCGCATTCAGAATGATCGGATTTTCTGACAACTTTGTGTGACCGTGTGTATGCAAGACAAGTTTGAGCCAACATCTGTCGGAAAAAATCCTAGGATTTTGTTGTCGGAATGTCCGAACAAAGTCCGACCGTGTGTATGGGGCATAAGACTTACCATACCTGCAAAGCAAATACAAAAAAAACATAGTAAAAAATAAAACATCTAACGCAACCTGTGCCTAAAATATATATATGCCGAAGCATGGGGGCATCCTCCCACAAAAGGCAGGAGCAAATCGCTCCTCCACCCACTGCTGCCCCCACGCTTCGGCATATATGCTGCAGTATGTAACTGTGGTGATGAAATCACCTCCGACAGCTCTGGAGTCACGGCTTTATGTATGGTGGGAGCAATTGCTGTTGCTGTCAAGATAAATAAATCTGCTCTGCAGCTGAATGGCGTACCTGAAAACAAAAAAATGGTTACCAACAAAACACAGTAAACAGTAAAGTATAAAAAAATTGCATATCTGAAAAGCAAACATGGTAAAACATAATAACAATAAAACATTGCAGAATAGAATACAGTAAAAAAGAGCAGAACAATAGAGAGAGAATAGAGAGAGAGAGAACAATAAAACGACAACTATTTTTGTTTTTTTTATTTTATTTTTTTTGTGTTTTTATTTTTTTTATTTATTTTTTTTTTTTACACTTTTTTTAGTAACTTTTTTGTTTTTGTTTCACAAAGGTTTTTATTGATTGAACAAGTAATCACATAACATCGTTATAAAATGGCACATTTGCAAAAAAGTAGTACATATGACATATTTGGATTAAATACATTTTAGGACAGTATATGGAGACAGTATGATTATATACAGTATCAATATTTTTATGCTAATACAAATACTTAAGTAGCATCAAGGTATTCTTGTATTGAAGTAGTAATCATTAACTATCTTAAAATGTGTCCTAATGGAGAAGGGAGAGAGAGGGAGGGGGGGAAGGAGAAAAAAAGAAAAAAAAAAAAAAGGAGATGTATAGTTTTCTTGAACCTTCTTATAAATTGTGTTTATGGACAGTGGTTTTTGTCATTAAATATTAATTTCTTTGTGTTTGAGAGTTTTTAAATTCTATCCATTTATACCATATTGAAGCAAAATTAGTTATTTTCTCCTGAGATAATGCTTATGAGTTCTTCTATACTTTCTATATTGTTTATTCTGCGAAACCATTCTTTTTTTGCTGGAATAGAATTTGAGCGCCAGTGGCAGGGGATGCAATGTCTTGCAGCGTTTATCATAAACATAGTTAGAGACTTTAGGTATTGTCTTTTGGGTATTGAATTGTGTAGTGTAGCAGCTATTGTGCTGGGTTAAAACTTAAGTTTTCTGAGGTGATTGACGTAACGGTTTCGTGAACCATTTTCCAAAAGTTTTGGATAAGCGGGCAAGTCCACCAGATGTGTATCATCGAGCCTTCCTCATTTTTGCATCTCCAACACCTGTCAGAGGTCTGGGGGGAGAACTTGTGCAATAGGGTAGGGGTTCTATACCATCTAGTGATGATTTTAAAGCCGCATTCTTGAGTGGCGACATTTAGTGAACCTTTATGTGCGTACATAAAATTTTTTTTCCCAGGTTTAAGCTGAGGTCTTGTTCCCAAGCTTGGCATGACGAACTGGAGAACTCAGAATTATTCACAAAGAGTGAGTTGTAGAGAATAGAAATGATATGTCTCTGTGGGGTTGTTCTTGAACATAGGTCTTCTAGTGTCGTAAGAGGTCTAGTCCAGTGTTGGGTTGTCTCGTTGCTGGTTAGGTAATGTCTAATTTGTATGTATTTCCATTGTGAGATCTGAGGAGGGTCACTATCTTTGTTTATTTCATCTCTTGATAAAAGTTTTCCATTTTTAAAAAAGTGTTTGACCAGAATTTCATTATGTGGCCATGAATTAGTAGGAAATTTTTTTTCTGTACCTGGGATAAAATCCGGATTGTTCCTCAGTGGTGTTAGAGGGCTCATCCAAGGAAATTGGTTGTTTTTTTTATAGGTGTTAAGAAATATTTCTAGTGTGGGACCTATGAGGGGGTGAGCTTTAATGTTTTTTGAGTGGTGCGTTGGACGAATCCACGGAAGATAGTTTATTTGGTGGGAGAAAAGTGTTTGCTCTAATGTCACCCAGTCTTTTACTGTACGGTGGGTGTTCCAGTCTACTATTCGTGTCAGAACAGCAGCTTGGTGGTATTTTTGAAGGTCTGGAAGAGCTATCCCCCCTTTATTTTTGGGTAAGTTTAGTCTGGTAAATTTGATTCTGGGAGGTTTGCTCCTCCAGATAAAGGAAGAGCATGCTTTGCGGAAGGAGTTAAAGAATGATGATGGCAGTCTAATGGGAATTGTTTGCATAACGTACAAAAATCTAGGTAGGATTGTCATCTTGATCAGAGAAGCTCTACCAAACCAAGATATATTGAGAGAATTCCATCTTTTTAAATCATCCTGTGTATCTTTTAGAATGGGTAAATAGTTGAGTTTAAAGAGATCACTTAAATTTGTAGGTATTTTGGTTCCTAGATGTGTTATACTTTGTTTGGCCCACGAGAAGGGGACATTTTTTTTACATAGTTCTACTGAGTTTGGGGGTAGTGTGATATTCAGGGCGCTAGATTTTGAGTGATTAATTTTTAAGTTTGACAGAAGTTGGAAGTGTTCTAGATCTTGGATAACATTGGGTAAGGAAATATGGGTTTCTGAGAGGAATAGAAGCATGTCGTCAGCAAAAGCTGCTACTTTATATGTGTGTTTGTGAATTTCTACACCCTTAATGTCTGGTGGCCATTGACTCGAACTCTAGCTGTTGGGTTGGAGTATAATACTTTAATATATGATCTCATTTGGGGCAAGATCCCTATATGTTTTAACACTGCATCAATGAAGTCCCAGGCCACTCTGTCAAACGCCTTTTCAGCATCAAGAGATAGGAAGAATCCCTGTTTCTTTTGGGATGATAACCAGTGATTTATGTTTATTGCTTTAATTGTGTTGTCACGCCCTTCTCTTCCTGGGATAAATCCTACTTGATCTAAGGAAATAAGGGAAGATAGCAGGGGTAGGAGTCTATTTGCTAGTATTTTGGCATATATCTTGATGTCGACATTAATTAGGGAAATTGGTCTATAATTAGTAACCTGAGTCATATCTTTTCCTTCTTTTGGTATAACCGTTATATGTGCTTCCAACAGTTGTTTAGGGGGATGTTGTTCAGAATATAGTGATTGAAAGGTTTTCAGAAATCTTGGTCTCAGTATGTTGGTAAACGTTTTGTAATATTGAAGAGGTAATCCATCTGGACCTGGTGCCTTGCCTATTTTCATATCTTTTAAGGCTTTATCAAATTCCAGGCCAGATATAGGTGTCTCGAGTTCTTGGGCTGTATTTTTTGATATTTGGGGTGGGCAATATTTCTCAGGGAAATTTTGAATAAGCTTTGTTCTTTTGTCTGAATTATGTGGGCATTTAGGGTTAGATGGGATGTTATATAAGGAATGGTAGTAAAGTTCGAACTGTTTGGCAATCTCCTCATTCGAAGAGTATGGTGTGCCTTGCTTGTCTCTTATTTGATGAATTGTTGAGGCAACCTTCTTGTTTTGGACTGCCTTTGCGAGAAACCTTCCACTTTTGTTGCCTTGCTCATAATATATCTTATGTCTTAAGATATATTGTCTTTTAGTTTTCATGTTCAACTCTTCTGATAGTAGAGTTCTTGCTTTAGTTAAGTCTTCAAATGTAGAGAGTGCAACAGTTCTTTTGTGGGTTGTTTCTAGTTTATGAATTTGATCTAGTAACGATCTAATTTTGGATTGTTTTTCTTTCTTTAGTTTGGCTAGTTTGTTTATAAATTCACCTCTCATGACGCATTTGTGCGCTTCCCATTGTGTAATCAAAGATGTCTCGTCATTTTCATTTAGTGAAAAGTATTCGTTTAGTTTGTCATTGAAATGTATCACATCTATAGGGTCTTTAAAAACAGAAGTGTTAAGTCTCCACGTTTTAGTTATGGTATTTTTTTCTGGGAAAGTTAATGTTAAGGTAATTGGATGATGATCGGATTTAGTCATGGTTTCTATTGTCGGGTCTTTCAGTAATTCTAGTTCTGGTTGTGAGATAAAAAAGTAGTCAATTCTTGAGTATTTTTGATGTACTGTAGAGAAATATGTAAAGTCTTTAGTTTGAGGGTTTAGAGTTCTCCAGGTGTCATGTAGCATTAGTTCCTGTAGTTGGAGTTTGATTTGTTTTAACACTTTATAAGGAAGGCTCGATGAGCCATTCGAGGTATCTATGAGTGGATTTAAAGGAGTGTTAAAGTCTCCTCCTAAGATAAATTTGTTAATAGGTCCTTAATTTTACGGAAAAAAGTTACCTGCTTTGAATTAGGGGTGTATATGTTAGCAATTGTGATTGGATGAGGTCCTAACTTTTCTTTTAAGAATATGTATCTTCCCCCTGGGTCAAGCATTGTGTCATGAATTTGAAGAGGAGTCTGTTTGGATATCAGAATTGAGACTCCTTTGGTTTTCCCTTCAGGATTGGTGGCGTGGAATACCGTTGGAAATCTTTTATCTTGCATTTTGGGAACTTTATTAGCTTTAAAGTGAGTTTCTTGTATGCAAATGATATTTGCTTTAAGTTTATGAAATTCATTGAGGAATTTGGTTCTTTTTTCAGGGATGTTAAGTCCTTTAGCATTTACTGAGACTAGCTTTATTGATGTTGAAATGGTCTGCTGTTTAAGAATAGGCATTTTGGAAATATTCCTATAACTAAAATAAGAAGTATTTGGACTCAAGAGTATGGTGAGATTTAACTTATTTGTATGTCTTGTTTTAGGTCTGATAAAAGTGCCCGGGATTTCAAGGGGGGCGGGAAAAAAAGGGGGGGAGGGGTTTTTCCTTCCTTGAGAAGGGGATAAGGTAGTGTTCCGGAGGTAGGTTTAGACCAGCTAGTCTACCCTAATGAAGAGGTCCGGTAAGTTCAAAGAGTGAAAATTATTCCACTCTTTGTGTGGGAGCAAGGTCCAAGTAGGATCAGACGGATTACAATTAGATTATTTCTGTTCTCTTCTCTTCTCTTTTCCTTTGTTTACTAAACTTTTAGCACTCTGGATCAGCTAGCTAATTATATTATTCAGATGTTACAGGGTATAAGTAAACACCTTGATCGTGGGAGATTTTGAAATATTAGTTGCAATTTATGTGTGAGTTGTAGATTTGGGGACAGTGAATAACTGTATACAGGAGTGTTTTTATATTGAACCCTGTCTTATAAAGACACATCTTAATCTCTAAATTATGTTGAGTTTAACAGGTGCAAGCAAAATACAATATCTCAAGTAATTATACTTATTAGCCACTAGGGGGAGCTCTTATCTTAGGAAATTAGAGCTTCTTGTAAGTTAGGGGATTGTTCTGCATATCCTATGGAAATTTTTAGTGCAAATTAGGAAGTACCATATTGTTTATGTAGTCTACCAAACTTAAATGTAACAAACAAACTTGCAAAAAAAACCTCTTGCATCAGAAATGTCTTAAACGATAGGTAGTGTAAATATAAGGCATTATGGTGATCAAAGTGTCATATATTTATTGTTTTATTTTATTTATTTTTCCTTTTTTTAATAATCATGTGTTGTCGGAAGCCCGACTGTTGTTGAGGATGTTATTTAGCAGTGCTAATTACATCCTGTTCAGTTAGTTTTGAAAAAAGGATTGTATTTCTGTGTGGAGATTTACCTTATGCAAGTTAAATTAAGGTAATTCCAATGTGATCCACCATCATGCCTATTTCTTATGTTGAATGTTAACATCCTCTATATTAACCGTAATATGTAATTGCTGTTATTCAGCTCTTTTTAATTATATCAAAGTATTATTGAAACAGTTTAAACCTTGATGAATGTAAGATAATCATAACCATAGAAACTTTTGCTCATTCTGGTATATTAACCACTTCAGCCCCGGAAGGATTTACCCCCTTCCTGACCAGAGCACTTTTTACAATTCGGCACTGCGTCGCTTTAACTGCTAATTGCGCGGTCATGCAATGGTGTACCCAAACGGAATTTGCGTCCTTTTCTTCCCACAAATAGAGCTTTCTTTTGATGGTATTTGATCACCTCTGCCGTTTTTATTTTTTGCGCTATACACGGAAAAAGACCGAAAATTTTGAAAAAAAATGATATTTTCTACTTTTTGTTCTAAAAAAAATCCAATAAACTCAATTTTAGTCATACATTTAGGCCAAAATGTATTCGGCCACATGTCTTTGGTAAAAAAAATGTCAATAAGCGTATATTTATTGGTTTGCGCAAAAGTTATAGCGTCTACAAACTAGGGTACATTTTCTGGAATTTACACAGCCTTTAATTTATGACTGCCTATGTCGTTTCTTGAGGTGCTAAAATGGCAGGGCAGTACAAAACCCCCACAAATGACCCCATTTTGGAAAGTAGACACCCCAAGGAATTTGCTGAGAGGCATGTTGAGCCCATTGAATATTCATTTTTTTTGTCCCAAGTGATTGAATAATGACAAAAAAAAAAAAAAAAAATTACAAAAAGTTGTCACTAAATGATATATTGCTCACACAGGCCATGGGCATATGTGGAATTGCACCCCAAAATACATTTAGCTGCTTCTCCTGAGTACGGGGATACCACATGTGTGGGACTTTTTGGGAGCCTAGCCGCGTACGGGGCCCCGAAAACCAATCACTGCCTTCAGGATTTCTAAGGGCGTACATTTTTGATTTTACTCCTCACTACCTATCACAGTTTTGAAGGCCATAAAATGCCCAGATGACATAAAACCCCCCCAAATTACCCCATTTTGGAAAGTAGACACCCCAAGCTATTTGCTTTGAGGCATGTTGAGTCCATGGAATGTTTTATATTTTGACACAAGTTGCGGGAAAGTGACAAATTTTTTTTTTTTTTTTTTTTTTTTTGCACAAAGTTGTCACTAAATGATATATTGCTCACACAGGCCATGGGCATATGTGGAATTGCACCCCAAAATACATTTAGCTGCTTCTCCTGAGTATGGGGATACCACATGTGTGGGACTTTTTGGGAGCCTAGCCGCGTACGGGACCCCGAAAACCAATCACTGCCTTCAGGAATTCTAAGGGCGAACATTTTTGATTTTACTCCTCACTGCCTATCACAGTTTCGGAGGCCATGGAATGCCCAGGTGGCACAAACCCCCCCCCAAATGACCCCATTTTGGAAAGTAGACACCCCAAGCTATTTGCTGAGAGGCATGGTGAGTATTTTGCAGCTCTCATTTGTTTTTGAAAATAAAGAAAGACGAGAAAAAAAATTTTTTTTTTTCTTTTTTCAATTTTCAAAACTTTGTGACAAAAAGTGAGGTCTGCAAAATACTCACTATACCTCTCATCAAATAGCTTGGGGTGTCTACTTTCCAAAATGGGGTCATTTGGGGGTTTTTTTTGCCACCTGGGCATTCCATGGCCTCCGAAACTGTGATAGGCAGTGAAGAGTGAAATCAAAAATTTACGGCCTTAGAAAGCCTGAAGGCGGTGCTTGGTTTTCGGGGTCCCGTACGCGGCTAGGCTCCCAAAAAGTCTCACACATGTGGTATCCCCGTACTCAGGAGAAGCAACAGAATGTATTTTGGGGTGTAATTTCACATATTCCCATGGCATGTTTGAGCAATATATCATTTAGTGACAACTTTGCGCAAAAAAAAATAAAAAAAATAAAAAATTGTCTCTTTCCCGCAACTTGTGTCACAATATAAATTATTCCATGGACTCAACATGACTCTCAGCAAATAGCTTGGGGTGTCTACTTTCCAAAATGGGGTCATTTGGGGGGGTTTTGAACTGTCCTGGCATTTTATGCACAACATTTAGAAGCTTATGTCACACATCACCCACTCTTCTAACCACTTGAAGACAAAGCCCTTTCTGACACTTATTGTTTACATAAAAAAATAATTTTTTTTTGCAAGAAAATTACTTTGAACCCCCAAACATTATCTATTTTTTTTAAAGCAAATGCCCTACAGATTAAAATGGTGGGTGTTTCATTTTTTTTTTTCACACAGTATTTGCGCCGCAATTTTTCAAACGCATTTTTTGGGGAAAAAACACACTTTTTTACATTTTAATGCACTAAAACACACTATATTGCCCAAATGTTTGATGAAATAAAAAAGATGATCTTAGGCCGAGTACATGGATACCAAACATGACATGCTTTAAAATTGCGCACAAACGTGCAGTGGCGACAAACTAAATACATTTTTAAAAGCCTTTAAAAGCCTTTACAGGTTACCACTTTAGATTTACAGAGGAGGTCTACTGCTAAACTTACTGCCCTCGATCTGACCTTCGCGGCGATACCTCACATGCATGGTGCAATTGCTGTTTACATTTGATGCCAGACCGACGCTTGCGTTCGCCTTAGCGCGAGAGCAGGGGGGACAGGGGTGCTTTTTTTTTTTTTTTTTTTTTTTTTTCTTTATTATTATTATTTTTTTATCTTATTTTTAAACTGTTCCTTTCATTTTTTTTTTTAAATCATTTTTATTGTTATCTCAGGGAATGTAAATATCCCCTATCATAGCAATAGGTAGTGACAGGTACTCTTTTTTGCAAAAATTGGGGTCTATTAGACCCTAGATTTCTCCTCTACCCTCAAAGCATCTGACCACACCAAGATCGGTGTGATAAAATGCTTTCCCAATTTCCCAATGGCGCTATTTACATCCGGCGAAATCTAAGTCATAAAATGCTCGTAGCTTCCGGTTTCTTAGGCCATAGAGATGTTTGGAGCCACTCTGGTCTCTGATCAGCTCTATGGTCAGCTGGCTGAATCACCGGCTGCATTTTCAGGTTCCCTGTTGAGACAGGAGAGCCAGAGAAAAACACGGAAGACGGTGGGGGGGGGGGCATTCCCTCCCACTGCTTGTAAAAGCAGTCTAGAGGCTAATTAGCCGCTAGGATTGCTTTTACATGAAAGCCGACCGCTGGCTGAAAAGAATGATACCAAGATGATACCTAAACCTGCAGGCATCATTCTGGTATAACCATTCAAAGTCGTGAATGGCGTACCTGAAGACAAAAAAATGGTTAACAATAAAGCACAGTAAACGGTAAAGTATAAAAAATTGCATACCTGAAAAACAAACATGATAAAACATAATAACAATAAAACATTGCAGAATAGAATACAGTAAAAAAGAGCAGAACAATAGAGAGAGAGAATAGAGAGAGAAAGAACAATAAAACGACAACTATTTTTTTTTTATTTTATATTTTTGTATGTGTTTTTTTTTTTTTTTTTTGTAACTAACTTTTATAACTGTACCCGGTTCCAGGTTCGGGTCTCTCAAAATGCGATGGCATCTTGGGAGACCCTGTGAAAGTGTGCCTAGTCTGTGGAATGCTGTACCCTACGCTAATAGTCAACTAGTGAATGGTAGCGTTCAAAACATTCACCAATGCAAAGACCAGGATTGTCAGGACAGGAGGGACAATAATAGCGGGTGTCACGCCTATATCCGCGCTTGCTGCAGACACAACATCTTTTTTGGGGGGGTTCGTTGGGTAGGGGTACTCGGGAGGACATAAAGAAAATGCCTCTCATGCAGCCGACTGCATTTGGTTGGGGATGTGAATGGGGGAAGTACGGGCGCTGCAGAAGCGGTGGGTTCCCAATTAGGATTGGCGAATGCAGCAGGAAGGGCACTATGGGCACGACGGGCCTGTGTTTGTCTTTTTGGTGGCAGCGGGACACTACTTGTGCTTGCCACCTCACCAGCTTGAACTGCACTTATGGGACTCGCCACGTCACCAAGTGTTACTGCAGTGCTGGTTTGACTACGACCGGGGTGTACTAGGCCGCTGGCGCTTGCCAGTTCACCAAAACGCTACCAAAAAATCTGTTAGCGATCGCAGGGATCAGGCCTGACTCTGCGAACGCTGCAGTTATGCGTTCAGTGTTCTGTAAGTGACAGTGATCGATCGATACTGCACTTGGGTGGGCTGGGCTGGGCCGGGCGGAGGGGCAAAACGCAGGTGCTAGCAGGTATCTGGGCTGATCCCGCTAACACTGCGTTTGTGGGAACCCTAAACTGCTGGGGACACTAGTATAGATCTGATCGGATCAGATATTGATCCGTTCAGATACTATACCACTAAGGGAGGCGTATGCTGCGTGCGTGGGTGTTAGCGGTACTGGCGCTAATCTGACGCTGCCTGGGGCTGGTGCTTGCCAGTTCACCAAAACGCTACCAAAAAAACTGTTAGCGATCGCAGGGATCAGGCGTGACTCTGCGAACGCTGCAGTTATGCGTTTAGTGTTTTGTAAGTGACAGTGATCGATTGATACTGCACTTGGGTGGGCTGGGCCGGGCGGACGGGAAAAACGCAGGTGCTAGCAGGTATCTGGGCTGATCCCGCTAACACTGCGTGTTTGGGAACCCTAAACTGCTGGGGACACTAGTATAGATCTGATCGGATCAGATATTGATGCGATCAGATACTATACCACTAAGGGAGGTGTACGGTGTGTGCGTGGGTGTTAGCGCTACTGGCGCTAACCTGACGCTGCCTGGGGCTGGTGCTTGCCAGTTCACCAAAACGCTACCAAAAAAACTGTTAGCGATCGCAGGGATCAGGCCTGACTCTGCGTACGCTGCAGTTATGCGCTTAGTGTTTTGTAAGTGACAGTGATCGATCGATACTGCACTTGGGTGGGCTGGGCTGGGCTGGGCCGGGCGGAGGGGCAAAACGCAGGTGCTAGCAGGTATCTGGGCTGATCCCGCTAACACTGCGTTTTCGGGAACCCTAAACTGCTGGGGACGCTAGTATAGATCTGATTGGATCAGATATTGATGCGTTCAGATACTATACCACTAAGGGAGGTGTATGCTGCGTGCGTGGGTGTTAGCGGTACTGGCGCTAATCTGACGCTGCCTGGGGCGACGCATATCACCGCCGGGCGATCAGGGGGCTAAACCTTTATTCGGTAATAAACGGCGGGTGCCCTGACACTATAAAAAATAAACGAACTAACCAGCGTCACCCGTAACAGTTATACGGTGATCAGTGGTGAAAGGGTTAACTAGGGGGCAATCAAGGGGTTAAAACATTTATTAGGTAGTATATGGGGGTCCCTGTCGCTATAAAACGCTGACGGCGAACCTAAATATTTATGTCCCTAACTAGCGTCACCAGCGACACTAATACAGCGATCAGAAAAATGATCGCTTAGTGACACTGGTGACGGAGGGTGATCAAGGGGTTAAAACTTTATTAGGGGGGGTTAGGAGGGTACCCTAGACCTAAAGGGGGCCTAACATTCACTGCCCTAACACACTAACTGTCACAAACTGACACCAATACAGTAATCAGAAAAAAAAAAAAAAAAAAAACCTGCTTTGTGTCAGTTTGTGACAGGGGGGGGGGGTGATTGGGGGGGGATCGGGGGGCGATCGGGGGGGGGGATCGGGGTGTAATGTGTGCCTGGCATGTTCTACTGTGTGTGTGTGTGTTGTGCACTCACATTCCAGTCTTCTCTCCTCGGCCCGGAACGGAAAATACCGAGCCGAGGAGAGATGACATCATTTCCTCTGCCTCTGTGTACAATACAGAGGCAGGGAAATGATCCCATTGGCTGGGAGCGATCGCGAGGGGGGGGCCACGAATGGATGGCCTCCCCCTCACCACCGATCGCCGGGGGACATTTGCCGACCGTCGCAGGCACCGGGGGGGGGTCCGATCGGACCCCCCACCCGCGGGCAGGCAGGGACGTACAGGTAAGCCCTTTTGCCTGCCCGTGCCGCTTTGTCGACGTACATCTGTGTGCGGCGGTCGGCAAGTGGTTAAAGTACATTTATATTACTACTTGTGATATGTTCAGTAATACATACATATATACAGTGGCTTGCGAAAGTATTCGGCCCCTTTGAACTTTTCAACCTTTTGCCACATTTCAGGCTTCAAACATAAAGATATAAAATTTTTATTTTTTGTGAAGAATCACCAACAAGTGGGACACAATTGTGAAGTGGAATGAAATCTATTGGATATTTTAAACTTTTTTAGCAATTAAAAAACTGAAAAGTGGTGCGTGCAAAATTATTCGGCCCCTTTACTTTCAGTGCAGCAAACTCACTCCAGAAGTTCAGCGAGGATCTCTGAATGATCCAATGTTGTCCTAAATGACTGATGGTGATAAATAGAATCCACCTGTGTGTAATCAAGTCTCTGTATAAATGCACCTGCTCTCTGATAGTCTCAGGGTTCTGTTGAAAGCGCAGAGAGCATCATGAAGACCAAGGAACACACCAGGCAGGTCCGTAATACTGTTGTGGAGAAGTTTAAAGCCGGATTTGGATACAAAAAGATTTCCCAAGCTTTAAACATCCCAAGGAGCACTGTGCAAGCGATCATTTTGAAATGGAAGGAGTATCAGACCACTGCAAATCTACCAAGACCTGGCTGTCCCTCTAAACTTTCAGCTCAGACAAGGAGAAGACTGATCAGAGATGCAGCCAAGAGGCCCATGATCACTCTGGATGAACTGCAGAGAACTACAGCTGAGGTGGGAGAGTCTGTCCATAGGACAACAATCAGTCGTACACTGCACAAATCTGGCCTTTATGGAAGAGTGGCAAGAAGAAAGTCATTTCTCAAAGATATCCATAAAAAGTCTCGTCCAAAGTTTGCCACAAGCCACCTGGGAGACACACCAAACATGTGGAAGAAGGTGCTCTGGTCCGATGAAACCAAAATCCAACTTTTTGGCCACAATGCAAAACGATATGTTTGGCGTAAAAGCAACACAGCTCATCACACTCAACACACTATCCCCACCGTGAAACATGGTGGTGGCAGCATCATGGTTTGGGCCTACTTTTCTTCAGCAGGGACAGGGAAGATGGTTAAAATTGAGGGGAAGATGGATGCAGCCAAATACAGGACCATTCTGGATGAAAACCTGTTGGAGTCTGCAAAAGACCTGAAACTGGGACGGAGATTTATCTTCCAACAAGACAATGATCCCAAACATACAGCAAAATCTACAAAGGAATGGTTCACAAATAAACGTATCCAGGTGTTAGAATGGCCAAGTCAAAGTCCAGACCTGAATCCAATCGAGAATCTGTGGAAAGAGCTGAAAACTGCTGTTCACAAACGCTCTCCATCCAACCTCACTGAGCTCGAGCTGTTTTGCAAGTTAGAATGGGCAAGAATTTCAGTCTCTCGATGTGCAAAACTGATAGAGACATACCCCAAGTGAGTTGCAGCTGTAATCGCAGCAAAAGGTGGCTCTACAAAGTATTAACGCAAGGGGGCCGAATAATTTTGCACGCCCCACTTTTCATTTTTTTATTAGTTAAAAAAGTTTCAAAAATCCAAAAGATTTCGTCCCACTTCAAAATTGTGTCCCACTTGTTGGTGATTCTTCACAAAAAATTAAAATTTTATATCTTTATGTTTGAAGCCTGAAATGTGGCAAAAGGTTGAAAAGTTCAAGGGGGCCGAATACTTTCGCAAGCCACTATATATATATATATATATATATATACATACATATATATATATATATATATATATATACATACATACATATATATATATATATATATATATATATATATATATATATATATATATATATATATATATATATATATATATATATATATATATATATATATATTTTTTTTTTTTTTATTTATTTATTTATTTATTTATTTTTATTTCATTTATTTTTTTTTCCCTCCTTTTTTCCCCCCTTAAACTTCCCTATGAGGATTTCTGTATGTTCATTATATGTACCATATATTCTGGAGAAAATTATCTCAAATATATATATGCACTGAAGATATTGTAACTCCTGAACATTTCAGTATGGCTAATGATCGTTAGTTAAAGTATTAGAAGTTGTAGCTATGTCTTAATGTACCTCTGAGTATCAGGAAAAATATGTTTTAGAAACTGTACTTACAATCAGACGTTTTTTTAGCTAAGACATAGCAATCATACCCTTATGTTGATAGATCTGTTCAGGAAAACTGTATATAAGCTGTTGAACTTGGGTATATTGAATTGTTTCTGTTCTTATGTAACACCATAGCTGTAAAAAAAGAGAGAAAAAGGAAACATGGGGGAGGGGTAAAAACAGGTAGACAGTCAGCTTTTAAGCTCAAACTTTTATCTTGTGGTTGGTCATTTTCTTAATGGATGGTTTGAATGTGTTTCATCTGAAAAAATAAAGGATGTATTGATGTTTGATCGTTGATTGCAGATAAGCGTACACTGAGTGACAACTGTGTTTGTTGTGGATGTTTGAATTTCAGGTGTCCATTTGGTCTTGTCTATCCATGCGATCTCTGCGTCTAGGAGGGGAGAGTCCTGGGCTTCCTTGGTTTGCTCCTCTTCTATTCTGTTGAGATGAAGGTGATCTGCGGCGTCTATCTCTGTTTCTCTGGGCTCTGGGCGTGTAGTTGCTTGTTACTTCGATCCATGTGTCGTTCAGCATGAATGAATTATACCAATCTGGTACTTCAGTTGGGGGAATGTTTAATGTTTCGCAGAAAGATTGCAAGTCCTCTGGCGTGCGTAGCAGTGCTGTGTGACCTCTCCAGGTGGCTGAGAGACAAAATGGAAACTTCCACCTGTAAGGGATACCTCTGGTGCACAGTTGGTCGAGAATCGGATGCAGAGCCCTGCGTTGCTGTAATGTGATGTTTGATAAGTCTTGGTATAGTTTTATCTCGCTTCCATTAAACAGCACTCTTTTTTTCTCTCTCGCCTTTTTTAAAATGGCTTCTTTCAGAGGGAAGTTTACCAAGCAGCATATTATGTCCCTGGGAGGATCAGTATCCCTTCCTCTCGCTCTGAGGGCTCTGTGAATCCTTTCAAAGTCAATGGGAGAGTCTGGGGGTCTGTTCAGTAAGTCATTAAATATGGTTGTAGCAGTGTGTTCTATGGGGTTTTGGTTTGCTGATTCTGGGACCCCTCTTATTCTTATATTATGTCTTCTTCCTCTATTATCGAGGTCTTCTAAGTGGCGATGAATTTCAATTAAATGGTTTAAGTGTATGTCAGAGGATTTTTGTACCTGTTTTATGGCCTCTGCATGGCGCGCTGTGGCCTGCTCCACCAATCCCATCCTTGTTGCAATACTCTGGATGTCTGACTTGAGGTCTGTGATGGCTGCAGACAGCGTGGCTTTGATGTCCAATGCCACTGCTTGTAGATCTGACAGGCAGAGTGCTTGTGATGTTGGAGGGTTGTGGGGTAATGGGGATGCAGCCTGTGGTGTGGAGCTGTGAGCGCCGATCGCGTCGTCCATTGTAAGGCCGGAGCCACCGGGCGGGACGGATGGTTTAGGCGAGGCCGCGGCTTTGAGGCCTTCTCCCTGCGATGTCCGGAACATCGCAGGGATGTTGCTTTGTTGATGCTGGATTAGTTCAGGGGGTTCACGGGCTGATGAGGAGCTCCGATCTCCTTTTCCCATGCTTGGGGCTGGTGAATTTTTCCCTGTGATCCTTTTTAACTGCTCCTGTGTGCTGGAAAGAGCGGATTAGGCATCCATTCTGGTCCGGAGTTAGGCCACGCCCCCCTAGTAACTTTAACTTTTGTAACTGGTACCAGGTTTGGGTCCCTCAAAATGCAATGGCATCTTGGGAGACCCTGTGAAAGTGTGTCTTAGTCTGTGCAATGCTGTACCCTACGCTGAAACTCAACTAGTGAATGGTAGCGTTCAAAACATTTACCAATGCATAGACCAGGATTGTCAGGACAGGAGGGACAATAATACCGGGTGTCACGCCTATATCCGCGCTTGCTGCAGACACGACATCTTTTTTGGGGGGGTTAGTTGGGTAGGGGTACTCGGGAGGACATAAAAATGCCTCTCATGCAGCCGACTTACTGCATTTGGTTGGGGAAGGTGAGGTGGAGCACCGTCTGGATACAGAAGGGCTCTGATGATCTCTTCCTGGAATTTAAGGAAGGATCCAGTCCATCCTGAAGCTCTGTATAGCACATGAGCATTCAGCAATGCCAATTGAAATAAATAAACAGACACTTTTTTGTACCAGTGTCTGGCCTTACAGGCAACTAGGTACGGCGCCAACAACTGGTCGTTGAGGTCCACCCCTCCTATATTTTGGTTATATTCATGGACACAGAGGGGTTTCTCCACAACACCAGTCGCCATAATAATTTGGGTCGTCGTGTCTGCATGAAGGGGGTAAGAACGAAAACATTCTTATTATCCCTCCACTTCATAGCGAGCAAGTTATTACACTGCAAGCAGGCTCTCTCCCCCAGCCTAAGACGGGAATCTACAAGCCGCTGGGGAAAGCCCCGGCGATTAGGTCGCACGGGGCCACATGCTCCAATCTGTTGATCAAAAAGGTGACTAAAAAGTGGCACGCTCGTGTAATAATTGTCCACGTACAAGTGGTACCCCTTTCCGAATAAGGGTGACACCAAGTCCCACACTATCTTGCCAGCGCTTCCTATGTAGTCAGGGCAGTTTGTCGGCTCTACGTGACTATCTTTGCCCTCGTAAACCATAAATCTACATGTATAGCCTGTGGCCCTGTCACAGAGCTTATACATCTTGACCCCGCATCTGGCACGCTTGCTGGAAAGGTACTGTTTGAATGACAAGCGGCCAGAAAATTTGATCAGGGACTCATCAACCCAGACAACTTGATGGGGAGTAAACAAGTCTGCAAAACGTTAGTTGAAGTGGTTTACAAGGGGTCGAATTTTGTAGAGCCGATCGTATCCAGGGTCTCCACGAGGACGACAGAGGTAATTGTTGTTGAAGTGCATGAACAGCAAAATCTGCTTGTATTGTGCCCTGGTCATGGAGCCAGAGAATACGGGCATATGGTAAATTGGGTCAGTGGACCAATATGACCGCAACTCGCTCTTTTTATTTATGCCCATGTTGAGGGAAAGGCCCAGAAAGATCTTTAATTCGGAGACCGTAATTGGTCTCCAATCTCTGGCAAGGGAAGACTGGGGAATAGTGGCGATGTGTTGACCAACGTATAAATTGCTTTGGTCCACAATAGATCTATAGACATCTTCGGTGAAAAACAGCGAATAAAAATCCAGTGGCGTAAAATCAACTGTTTCCACCTGAATTCCGGGTTGGCCAGTGAATGGGGGAAGTACGGGTGCTGCAGAAGTGGTGGGTTCCCAATTCGGATTGGCGAATGCAGCAGGAAGGGCAGCAGGAAGAGCAGGAAACATGCACTATAGAAAGAACTGAGTCTTTCTATGTTATTCCGAAACATGTAGAGTGTCCTGTGCTGTTTTATTTTCACTCCAGGGAGCTGACCCTTGGGTCTACTGGGATGATCTATTACAACACTATAGCAGTTAGATCACAATTGATTGTTGTCTCCTCCATCTATTTGATCTTATATTGATTCTATGTTTGTAGATATTTTGCATATTTTTAAACAATAAAAACGTTGTGATAATCTTTTTAAACAATACTACTGTATTCTATTCTTGCAGCATATAATTATTTCCTGGTGTTGTACTGCCCATAATATCCCCCTTGGGGCACAAGGCTTTCTTCCTTATATATGGGATGTGGCAGAGACCCCTGGAAAAACTCAAACACTGGTTCCTCCCTATTTTCTTTATTTCATATTTAATTGGGTAGAAAATACCCGCTTGGCCCCCAGTTGCTTTGGGAACCAATGCTTGAGCTTTATTAGCTTTTTGAATGCCTAGTATTTACTTTGAAAGTAATTAGAGACTGTTCTTTTTTCTACTTCTTTCTCTTTCTGCCCTTTTTTGCTCATTTGAGGAAAATGGCAGAATTATATAGTCAATCATGGGACAATTTTGTAACGAACCTCCAACAAGACTATGGGCAAAATGAATCTCGTGAATCAGAACTAAGCTTTTTGTTCTCCAACCTAACCAAATGGTTGGAGAAAAAATTGCTTACTTACTGGCATATCCAAAGCTTCACGGACTTCATCAAAGACGACCTAAATCCTTTAGGACTACGAGTCCAAATTTTTCCTTCTTTTGACAATATAAGTGTCACATTTAAAACTGCTTGGGAACAGAACCTCAAGCTGTGCTCTGTGGGAATGATGAAATTGTTAATGGAGGAATATCAAAGACGCATGATGGAGATAGATACAAACATAGATCAGATATACTCTAAAATCAAAACCCTAGAGGCCCATCCCTCCTTCCCAAACCTTAATGATAAATTAAAAACACATATTGAACTCTTCAACAAAAATATTCTCTTGAAAAAAGAGAACAAACTTCTTAGAGACAAACAAGCATTTGAGGAAGGAAAGGCTTATAAATGGGCCCAACAGTCAGGGAGCAGAAGTCTTAAACGAAACCCAAGACATTATCTCAAACATTCAGACGCATCTGACTCTTCCTCTATATCATCAAATATTTCTCACTCCTCACATAGACAACCTGGACGCAAAAGAAAACCCAAAAGACGCCAAGAGGGTGACCACCCCTTAGGCAATGACACGAAAAAAACATTTCCCAAATCCCAGTCCCAGACCCCTCGTGTTGGTGACCAAAGTCCCATGTCAACTTCGTCACTATCTGTCAATGACTCTAGCATACCACCATCAGTGGAAACCTCTTTACTGATACCCCTGGGTAAAATTCCATCAATATTTTTCCCAAAAAAACAGGGAAACCCCCAAGCACCACCAAATCCTTGACTACAGCTGCACCACCTTCTTTAGATGTGGTGAATTTGTCCTCACATATCCTTACCCCAGAAGAAACCTCAGTGCTTTCAAAAGGCCTCACCTTTTGCCCGAACAACAAATTAGACAAATTTACAGTCATAAAGGATCTACATTTATATACCCGTAAGTTGCTATTAAAAAGCATATTTGACAAACACAAACATGACTATGAAGGTTGCCGCACCTTTAGTGAGCGACAAGCTCTCAATAATCTTAACTCCTTATTACAAGAAAGTGAGACCCCAGACCTAATAGATACTCTAGACCTGGAAGCTCTTTTGGAAGAGGATGGGGACACACCCAACAAAATCAAAAAATCTTCCCTCAAAACGGCCTCTTCCATGTACCCAGCTCCCAGCTCAAACCATGGGGTAGCTACCTTTTTGAAAATGACGTATCAGGAGTCAAAATTGCTCAAATCTACGTCTCTTTACACCCCTAATCTGACAAAAAATGAAAAAATAGCCTTACATAATCATTCTAACAATTACAATATCACCATTAAACCAAGTGATAAAGGGGGAAACATTGTCCTGATGGACAATGATCACTATAAAAAAATGTGTTTCAAAATTCTTAGAAACCGGGATTGGTACCGTCCAGTAGGCACTGACATCGTGGAGGCATTTAACAAGAATTTTATCTATTTGTAGATGAGGCTTTCCAAAATAATATCATCTCTAAACAAACTTGGGAATTCATTTGAACTCCCCACCCCCACGTACCAACATTTTACGCACTCCCCAAATTACATTAAAATGTGAATGATCCTCCAGGGAGACCAACCCTCTCTGGGAATTGATCAATCACGGAAAACATATCTAGACTCATAGATGAACATATTAGACCTTTTGTTTTGGCCATTCCCTCGTACATCCGTGACACGATCCATCTCTTACAAATCTTGCAGGATGTCCAAATCCAGAGTCACTGTACCCTTGTAACTATCGATGTAGAGGCCCTCTACAGTTCTATTCCCTACTGTAGAGGGCTAGCCTGCATTCGGAAGGTCTTTTCACAAACCAGTCATCATGAGGCTTCATTTAATGAGTTTATACTTTGTTCTTTGGACTTTATACTCAATCATAATATCTTTTCCTTTGATGGAAGACTTTTCCTCCAGGTACAGGGCGTAGCCAGGGGCACTTGTTGTGCCCCTGGCTATGCCAACCTGTACCTGGGGAATGGGAAAAGACCATTTTTGGCGATGAGGGTCTCTCTATTTACCTGTGCTACGTCATCATGTGGCACAGGTACATAGACGACATCTTCATCGTCTGGGATGGCACACAATCTCTCTTGAATGAGTGCGTAGAAGCACTAAATAAAAACCTGTTTAACCTCAAATTCACCATGACATCTGATAAGACTACCATCACGTTTTTGGATATTGAAATTTCAATCAATGAATCCAATGTACTATCTTCCAAACTATTTAGGAAACGCACCGCTGGAAATACGGTACTGCACTCGTCCAGCTTTCACCCCAAACCTTTAATTAATTCAATTCCCTATGGGGAATATTTGAGAATAAAACGTAATTGTTCGAACCAGTCAGATTTTAAACATGAGGCCAATAAACTCAAAAATCGATTACTACAGCGCGGTTATAGTCATAAGTGTCTCAAAAGAGCTTATAAACGTGCCAATCTAAAAGAGAGACATCAACCAATAATTCCCAAACGAAAATCCACCACTGATGTCAGTGCCAGAATAATCACTACCTACACAAACGATCACAATAAAGTCAGACAGATATGCCAAAAATACTGGCACTTACTGACTTCCGATCCAACCATAGGCCCCCTTGTACCTCCGAGACCTCCAATTACATACAGACGTGCCAGCTCTGTGGGAGACTTATTAGTTCAAAGTGAATTTAGGGGACAGGAGAGAGGTGACCCATGTACTACAGTGGGCACGTTCCAATGTGGATCTTGTGCCTATTGTAAGTACATGGACACACGGAAAAATATATACTTACCAAATGGCAAACACTTTGTGCCTAAACATTTCTCAAACTGCCAAACAACAGTAGTATATTTATTACTATGCAATTGCAACTGCTTTTATGTGGGGAAAACCCTACAGAAACTATGGCAATGCATCTATCGTCACCTTAGGGCTATGCAGTCAGCTGACCCTGACCTCCCCTTGGGCAGACACGTAGCTCAGGTACATGGTGGCATTTGTCCCAAAATTTCTGTACTAGTATTGGATCGTTTGCATCCAAGTTCCCGTGGGGGTGATTTTAATAAGATCCTCCTACAACGGGAACTCCGCTGGATATCTAGACTTGACGCGACAATGCCACCAGGCCTGAATGAAGCCTTCAACTTGAAACCATTTCTTCTGGGTTTCTCTACAGGAGGCTATGACAAGGAATTATAAAGAAGTCTTCTGCATTGCTTGCCATCTGTTCTTTTTCCTTCCCTCCTTCTTTCCTTCCTTTTTTTTTTCCTTTCCCTTCTTCCTCCTTTTTGTCTCCCTCTTTTTGGTTTTTGGTTTTTGTCATGTATTTTTTGTCTAATTATCTTATTCTTATTATGTCATTTAATAGCTTTGATTTCGGTCTATATTTGCTGTTTATCCTTGATATAACAAAAATGCTCCTAGATAAAGCGGATATCCAATACTCTATCATACTGTTGAACATAATATGCTTACCTTGACTTTTATCAAATTCATTTGTCTCTCTCTAATGTACATCTGTATTGTAATATCTATAGGAATCATATATGTTTGTGATTGCTTTTTCCTTTTTAGGGATCATCATGTGTACCCCCACTGTAAAGATGAGACTCCCACATCCGGACAGCCCAGGATATACTGATCAGGCTTCTGTAATCAATAACCTTTTCCTCAATTCATTTTATTCTATTACGTTTGAATACAAGCTTCTTTTGTTATAACTTTTTTATATTTGGGTCTAAAACTATGTGGCTTCTGATGTTGTCCTCGCCAGGATGGCTCGTCGGTGTTCCCTGACACGGAAGGGCCTCTGATTCCCTATCCTGGGGACAGAGGCATTCCTCTAGCAGCGCTGCTGCACATGCGCCCGACGAGCTGTCCCGCGCCTGCGCAATGGGTGAATTTCTATCTGCACTCAGCCAGGTTGCTTCCCTTCCGTGTCGGCGGCCTCCATAGACGTGTGACGTCACTGCGCCTGATGACGCGCCGGCATCAGATGCCGCTCAGGCCGAGGAGTCACGATGGGTGGGCCCCCTTTTTTCATACATCTATGTATAAATATGTCAGGAGAGTGTCAGATGAGAAGATGACATGGTGGATGGGTAGGTGGGAAATATTTTCTGGCAACCTGTTTAGCAATCCCTTCAAGGGAAACTACTGGCTGTCATTCTAAAGGCCTATTATAAGGAAAGATATTAAAAGATATTGTACTCTGGTAACTGTATGCAGTTAATACCTGTAATAATAGTATTCAGTATACTGTATGCATGCCATTGTTGCATTATTTATATTTTCTATTCGTTTACATGCAGATCAAGCAAAAAGTGACAGTTACAGGGGTTGGGGAAAACCATATAACACCGCTGGGGCGATTGCAATGGTCTGCTGCATCAGATTGCATTATATATATATATCCTTTATGCCCATAGCTCCACCAGAATCCTGAATTTCACTTTACAAAAACTGGCAATCCCGCCTGAGACTATCTATGCGATGTAAGATCACTGCAGTTCCTGAGCCTGTGCATCTGCTGTGTCCATTAGGGGTTTCCACCATTCCTTCGCTGAGTTACTGATTATGCATACCTGTTGTGCCCATTATGGGGGTCTCCTACCATGCCTCTGCTGAGTTTCTGAGCTCAAATGCCTGTTGTGCCCATTGTGAGGGGTTCCTACCATGCCTCTGCTGAGTTTCTTAGCCTAAACATCGGCTGTACCCATTTTGAGGGGTTCCCACCGTCCCAGTGCTGAGTTCCTGGTTGTACACAATTGCTTTGCCCATTATAGTGTTTTCCACCATCCCTGCACAATGTTTCTGGGTCTGCACCCTGCCATGTTCTTTTTGAGAGGTTCTGTGCTCTGCACACCTGGTGTGCCCATTATGAAGGGCTCCCATCATCTCTGCACTGAGTTCCCATGTCTGTACACCTGCTGTGCCCTTTTTTTTTTTTTTTTACATTCAAACACACAGCTGATTGTCCTCAACATCTCCCTGATTGCTTCCAAGTCAAGCCCATTATTCTCACCTGAGCTTGTTCCATCCCCTGTGCTACTGATTGGCTGTGCAGATCACACACCTTGTAATACACAGGGTATATAATACCAACTTAACACACACACTCCTCTGCTACATAACTGAGAGTAGCCTGCTTTCCCTGCAGTGTGTGTCTTTACAGCGAACCACCAAAGGTCAGTTATTGAACTCAAATCCCCCTTCCTTTTTCCTTTTTTAATATCCATGCCTTATTTTGACATTTGTTTCTTTGCAAGATGGCACTTGCCTATTAGGGATGAGCCGAACACCCCCCTATTCGGTTCACACCAGAACATGCGAACAGGAAAAAAGTTCGCTCGAACACGCGAACACCGTTAAAGTCTATGGGACACGAACATGAATAATCAAAAGTGCAAATTTTAAAGGCTTATATGCAAGTTATTGTCATAAAAAGTGTTTGGGGACCCGGGTCCTGCCCCAGGGGACATGGATCAATGCAAAAAAAAGTTTTAAAAACGGCCGTTTTTTCAGGAGCAGTGATTTTAATAATGCTTAAAGTCAAACAATAAAAGTGTAATATCCCTTTAAATTTCGTACCTGGGGGGTGTCTATAGTATGCCTGTAAAGGGGCGCATGTTTCCCGTGTTTAGAACAGCCTGACAGCAAAATGACATTTCGAAGGAAAAAAAGCCATTTAAAACTACCCGCGGCTATTGCATTGCCGACAATACACATAGAAGTTCATTGATAAAAACGGCATGGGAATTCCCCACAGGGAAACCCCGAACCAAAATTAAAAAAAAAAAAATGACGTGGGGGGGTCCCCCTAAATTCCATACCAGGCCCTTCAGGTCTGGTATGGATATTAAGGGGAACCCCGGCCAAAATTTAAAAAAAAAAATGGCGTGGGGTTCCCCCTAAATTCCATACCAGACCCTTCAGGTCTGGTATGGATTTTAAGGGGAACCCCCGCGCCAAAAAAAAAAAAAAAAAAACGGCGTGGGGTTCCCCCAAAAATCCATACCAGACCCTTATCCGAGCACGCAACCTGGCTGGCCGCAGGAAAAGAGGGGGGGGACGAGAGTGCGGCCCCCCCCCTCCTGAACCGTACCAAGCCACATGCCCTCAACATTGGGAGGGTGCTTTGGGGTAGCCCCCCAAAACACCTTGTCCCCATGTTGATGAGGACAAGGGCCTCATCCCCACAACCGTGGCCGGTGGTTGTGGGGGTCTGCGGGCGGGGGGCTTATCGGAATCTGGAAGCCCCCTTTAACAAGGGGACCCCCAGATCCCGGCCCCCCCCCTGTGTGAAATGGTAAGGGGGTACTTACCCCTACCATTTCACAAAAAAGTGTCAAAATAGTTAAAAATGACAAGACAGTTTTTGACAATTCCTTTATTTAAATGCTTCCTCTATCTTCCTTCATCTTCTTTTTCTTCTGGTTCTTCTGGTTCTTCCTCCGGCGTTCTCGTCCAGCATCTCCTCCACGGCGTCTTCTATCTTCTTCTCCTCGGGCCGCTCCGCACCCATGGCATGAGGGGAGGCTCCCGCTCTTCTCTTCATCTTCTTCTTCATCCTCTTCATCTTCATCTTCTCTTCTTAATTTTCTTCTGCGGGCCGCTCCGCATCCATGCATGGAGGGAGGCTCCCGCTGTGTGACGGCGTCTCCTCGTCTGACGGTTCTTAAATAACGGGGGGCGGGGCCACCCGGTGACCCCGCCCCCCTCTGACGCACGGTGACTTGACGGGACTTCCCTGTGACGTCACGGGGAATGCCACAGGGAAGTCCCGTCATGTCCCGTGCGTCAGAGGGGGGCGCACGGGAACCGTCAGACGAGGAGACGCCGTCACACAGCGGGAGCCTCCCTCCATGCATGGATGCAGAGCGGCCCGCAGAAGAAAATTAAGAAGAGAAGATGAAGATGAAGAGGATGAAGAAGATGAAGAAGAGAACAGGATGAAGAAGAAGATGAAGAGAAGAGCGGGAGCCTCCCCTTATGCCATGGGTGCGGAGCGGCCCGAGGAGAAGAAGATAGAAGACGCCGCGGAGGAGATGCTGGACGAGAATGCCGGAGGAAGAACCAGAAGAACCATATGAAGGAAGATAGAGGAAGCATTTAAATAAAGGAATTGTCAAAAACTGTCTTGTCATTTTTAACTATTTTGACACTTTTTTTGTGAAATGGTAGGGGTAAGTACCCCCTTACCATTTCACACAGGGGGGGGGGCCGGGATCTGGGGGTCCCCTTGTTAAAGGGGGCTTCCAGATTCCGATAAGCCCCCCACCCGCAGACCCCCACAACCACCGGCCACGGTTGTGGGGATGAGGCCCTTGTCCTCATCAACATGGGGACAAGGTGTTTTGGGGGGCTACCCCAAAGCACCCTCCCAATGTTGAGGGCATGTGGCCTGGTACGGTTCAGGAGGGGGGGGGCGCACTCTCGTCCCCCCCCTCTTTTCCTGCGGCCTGCCAGGTTGCGTGCTCGGATAAGGGTCTGGTATGGATTTTTGGGGGAACCCCACGCCGTTTTTTTTTTTTTTTTTTTTTTTTTTTGGCGCGGGGTTCCCCTTAAAATCCATACCAGACCTGAAGGGCCTTGTATGGAATTTAGGGGGACCCCCCCACGTCATTTTTTTTTTTTAAATTTTGGTTCGGGGTTTCCCTGTGGGGAATTCCCATGCCGTTTTTATCAATGAACTTTTATGTGTATTGTCGGACTGGCAATTCATTAATAGCCGCGGGTAGTTTTAAATGAGTTTTTTCCTTCGAAATGTCATTTTGCTGTCAGACTGTTCTAAACACAGGAAACATGCGCCCCTTTACAGGCATACTATAGACACCCCCCAGGTACGAAATTTAAAGGGATATTACACTTTTATTGTTTGACTTTAAGCATTATTAAAATCACTGCTCCTGAAAAAACGGCCGTTTTTAAAACTTTTTTTTGCATTGATCCTTGTCCCCTGGGGCAGGACCCAGGTCCCCAAACACTTTTTATGACAATAACTTGCATATAAGCCTTTAAAATTAGCACTTTTGATTTCTCCCATAGACTTTTAAAGGGTGTTCCGCGGCATTCGAATTTGCCGCGAACACCCCAAATTGTTCGGTGTTCGGCGAACTTGCGAACAGCCAATGTTCGAGTCGAACATGAGTTCGACTCGAACTCGAAGCTCATCCCTATTGTCTATAAACCAAAACCCTTCTCCTTCTCTTTCTATCATAAGATAAGGAGGAATCTTGAAAGCTCAGTGTCCCTGATTAGGTATTTTCTTTTATTGATTTTTTTTTTAGATACATGCCAAGTCCATCCACCAGTGGTGGCTCTTGTGAGCCCTGGCCTGCCGTCTTTTTTGGGGTCAACGCCAAAGCCAAACTCTGCATAGTACCCAAAATCTCTCTTCTTACTTCTCCAATAACAATTACTGCTTGCATCAGTGACTAGAAAACCTAATTAACCCCTTGGACCCAAGGCTGTGGGAGCCCATCTCTCAATAGGTCTATGTACAATGTTTACAATGAAGAGACAAATGTTTTGTGAAAATGTATGTATGTTCAGATTGAGATCCTATGATGTCCTTGTGCTTTGTTGGAAGTTAACAGTCTCTTAAATTCTCAGATGACTTTTTTTTTTTCATTTTATATGTTGGTGCCATACGCTTACTCATACACATTTATATATGTTTTTCCCTTTTTAGAAACACATCAAAACTGCTTCTTTGAAACTCCTGAGGAAGGAAACATGCACTATAGAAAGAACTGAGTCTTTCTATGTTATTCCGAAACATGTAGAGTGTCCTGTGCTGTTTTATTTTCACTCCAGTAAGCTGACCCTTGGGTCTACTGGGATGATCTATTACAACACTATAGCAGTTAGATCACAATTGATTGTTGTCTCCTCCATTTCTTTGAACTTATATTGATTCTATGTTTGTAGATATTTTGTAAACAATAAAAACTTTGTGATAATCTTTTTAAACAATACTACTGTATTCTATTCTTGCACCATATAATTATTTACTGGTGTTGTACTGCCCATAATATCCCCCTTGGGGCACACACCCTCTTTTGGCTTTCTTCCTTTATATATGGGATGTGGCAGAGACCCCCTGGAAAAACTCACACTGGTTCCTCCCTACTTTCTTTATTTCAAATTCCATACCATGCCCTTTAGGTCTGGTATGGATATTAAGGGGAACCCTACGCCAATTTTTTTTTTTAAAAATGGCGTAGGGGTCCCCCTCAAAATCCATACCAGACCTGAAGGGTCTGGTATTGTTTTTAAGGGAAACCCCACGCCGAAATAAAAAAAAATGGCATGGGGTTTCCCAAAAAAATCCATACCAGACCCTTATCCGAGCACGCAACCTGGCAGGCTGCAGGAAAAGAGTGGGGACGAGACAGTTGCCCCCCTCCTGAACCATACCAGGCCACATGCCCTCAACATAGGGAAGGTGCTTTGGGGTAGCCCCCCAAAGCACCTTGTCCCCATGTTGATGGGGACAAGGGCCTCATCCCCTCAACCCTTGCCCAGTGGTTGTGGGGGTCTGCGGGTGGGGGCTTACAAAAAAAGTGTCAAAATGGTACAAATGACAAGACACGGCTTGGGACAAGTCCTTTATTAAAAAAATAAAAATGTTGCACAAAGTCCATTCATCTTCTCTCGCTCCGCCGATGGACTGATTAAAAAAAAAAAAAAAAAAAAAAAAACCTGCACACCGCCACTGATCCGTATCCATAGGAGGCACACGCTGTAATGACCGTCCTCTCAGATGACCATTCTTTTATAACTGAGGGCCCATCCCCTCTGACGCCACGGGGAAGCCATTGGGAAGTCCCCGTGTGTCAGAGGGGGCAGGGTCACCTGGGTACATCAGTGTGGCCCCACCCTCAGTTATAAAAGAACTGTCACCTGAGAGGACGGTCATTACAGCGGGTGCCTCCCATGGAGGTGGATCGGTGGTGGCGTGCTTTTTTTTTTTTTTTTTTTTGGTCCATCGGTGGAGCGAGAGAAGAAGATGAATAGACTTTGTGGGACATTTTTTATTTTTTTTTAATAAAGGACTTTTCCCAAGTCATGTCATGTCATTTGTACCATTTTGACACTTTTTTGTGAAATGGTAGAGGTACATTTGTACCCCGTTACCATTTCACACGGGGGAGGCTGGGATCTGGGGGACCCCCTGTTAAAGGGGGCTTCCAGATTCCGATAAGCCACCCGCCTGCATACCCCCACAACCATTGTGGGGATAAGGCCCTTGTCCCCATCAACATGGAGACAAGGTGCTTTACGGGCTACCCCAAAGCACCCTCCCCATGTTGAGGCCATGTGGCCTGGTATGGTTAAGGGAGGGGGCGCTCTCTTGTCCACCCCCCCTTTCCTGTGGCCGGCCAGGTTGCGTGCTCGGATAAGGGTCTGGTATGGGTTTTCGGAGGACCACCACACCATTTTTTTAATTTTGGCGTGGGGTTCCCCTTAAAACCCATACCAGACCCTTCAGGTCTGGTATGGATTTTAACCACTTCAATACCAGGCACTTAGATACCTTCCCGCCCAGCCCAATTTTCACCTTTCAGCGCTGTTGCAATTTGAATGACAATTGCGCGGTCATGCTACACTATACCCAAACAATTTTTTTATCATTTTGTTCCCACAAATAGAGCTTTCTTTTGGTGGTATTTGATCACCTCTGCGGTTTTTATTTTTTGTGCAACAAATAAAAAAAGACCGAAAATTTAAAAAAAAAACAAGTTTTTCTTTGTTTCTGTAAAATTTTTTTGTAAATAAGTACGCTTTCTCCTTCAATAATGGGCACTGATATAGCTGCACTGATGGGCACTGATACGGCGGCACTGATGGGCACCGATGAGGTGGCACAATGAGGTGGCACTGATGAGGTGGCACTAACAGGCACTGATGATGGGCACTGATAGGTGGCACTGATGGGCACTGATAGGTGGCACTGGTATGCGGCACCGATGGGCACACATAGGCGGCACTGATGGGCACTCGTAGGTGGCATTGATTGGCATATATGGGTGGCACTGATGGGTACTTATGTGTGGCACTGATAGGTGGGCACAGATGGGCACTGACAGGTGGCACCGATGGGAAATGACAGGGGGCACAGATGGGCAATGACAGGTGGCACTGATATAGCATTGCTGGCAGATCTGGGCATTGCTGGGCAGATCTTTGGAATAGTAGTGCCAATCAGTGCCCATTTGTGGGCACTGATTGGCACAGATTGGGCACATGTGGATGGCCATGGGGTACATACCTGGCATCCAGGTTGCCCCTTCCCTGGTGGTCCTAGTGGCATCCCTGGTAGTCCAGTGGGGTGATCTGCGGGGGGGCTGCGCTGATAAACAATCAGCGCAGACCCCCCCTGCCAGGAGAGCCGCCGATCGGCTCTCCTCTACTTGCGTCTGTCAGACGCGAGTGAGGAAGAGCCGATCAACGGCTCTTCCTATTGACAGTGTGATCAGCCGTGATTGGACACGGCTGATCACGTGGTAAAGAGCCTCCGCCGGAGGCTTTTTACCAAGATCAGTGTAGCGGTGTGTCAGACTGACACACCGCTCCACCGATCGCCGCGATGCGCGCCCCCCATGTCATATGACGCCCAGTCAGGATAACACAACCACTTCCCGGACGTCAATCCGCTATAGGGCGGGCGGGAAGTGGTTAAGGGGGAACCCTACACCATTTTAAAAAAAATTGGCGTAGGGTTCCCCTTAATATCCATACCAGACTTGAAGGGCCTGGTATGGAATTTGGGGGGGACCCCCACACAATTTTTTAAAAAAATTTTGGTTCGGGGGTCTCAATATTCATACCAGACCCAAAGGTCCCGGTATGGATTTTTGGGGGGACCCCCATGCCCTTTTTTTCAGTGACTTTTATCTGTATTGCCGAGACCCGACAATTCATTATTGCCGCGAGTAGTTTTAAATTACTTTTTTCCTTTAGAAATGTCATTTTGCTGTCAGACTGTTCTAAACACAGGAAAAATGCACCACTTTACAGGCATACTATAGACACCCCCAGGTACAAAATTTAAAGGAATATTTCACTTTTATTGTTTCACTTTAAGCATTATTAAAATCCCTGCTCCTGATAAAATGGCCGTTTTTTTAAAACCCTTTTTCTCCAAGCGTCTTCCAGGACAGCCCATGAGACCTTGGGCTCCTCCTACCAGGACAGGAAACACGTCACCCCCACCAGATAAAAGGGCGGTCCTCCAGGCCCATGTCAGTTATTTGTGTTTCCTCCGGACGGGGGGGTAACATGTTCATGGAACCTGCTCCCATAGGCCTTATAAGCAGGGGCTTTGTATGGCTTTTTTCTGGGGCATATCACTTACCTCTTCCTCTGCCAGAAGCAGCACACCGCTGGGGAGGTTGGCTGTGTTGCTGTTCTCTGTCCTCAGTGCCTGGAGAGGGCCAGGACCGGTGTGAGGTCGTGCCCCTAGCGCAGTGCATTGCACTCTAGCTCAGCTGAGCTTCGGTTGTCCTTCCCTGCCGACAGCCTGGCTGATCTGAGCAAGGAATGGAGGAAGCCGCAGCGTTCGATGGGGCGGAGCTATTGCGCTCCAAGCTGGCCCACAGGAAGTGCCTGGAGAGGGTTACTTCCGGGGTATATGACATCATCATCGGGCGCCGGAGACGAGGTTCCAGTCTTCATAAACGGTGCAAACAGAGAACGCTGGCTGCTGGTGTTTCTTGGTGTTAAGCAGCCAGGCTGTGGATGACCAAGAGGGGCAGAATGGATCCTCTTGCAGTACCTGCACAGGCAGCGGATGCAGTTCCCAACACCAGCACCTCACAGGTAAGCCTGGGGTGTTCTGTCACCACCTTGCTATCCCTGTGAGTGTTCCCTCCCCCTCCCCCCTCTGTAGTAGTGGGTGTAAGGGGACACATTTCCTCCCTCCTGCACGTGGTGTTACGGAGTGATTGTGTGGCTTTAATTACATTGTGGGTCATTTATTTTGTCTTGCAGACCAAGACTCAGGACAAGGCCCAAGCGCAGCGACTTAAAAGGAAATGTGCGGTTTGCGCAAACAAATTGAGCTCCTCATGGAGCAAAGCAGTTTGTCGCACATGTATAGAAGGCCTAGTAAAGGATGACCCGGTTGCCTCTTGCCAGAAGATGCTTACTTCTGTTAGGGATGAGCTTGCGTCCACCTTCAGTTCCTTTAGAACGCTTATTGACAAGCTCCAGACTCCAGCAGAGAGTCCGTCTTCACTGAAGGCGTCAGTAAGCACTCCGCAGCAGGCAGAGAGTGAAGACTCTGAGGCTGAGGTCAGATCTACCCGTTCTTCTCTGGAAGAATCAGGGTCAGATACAGAGCCCAGAGATAGAGAATCCACTCGAGGCTCAAGATTTAAGTTATCTGTTGAGGATGTAGATGACTTATTAAAGGCTATCTATACTACCCTTGAATTAAAAGAGGAAGAGGTTCAGTTATCCAAACATGATCTTATGTATAAAGGATTACATAAGAGAAAATCAAGAGTGTTTCCAGTTCATAGTTCTTTGGTTGATACTATTAAACTGGAATGGGATAATCCTGAGAGAAAACCATTCTTCTCTAGTAACCTAAAAAGGAGGTTTCCTTTTGATGAGGACACTGCGCAGCCATGGAATAAGAATCCCAAGTTAGACGCACCTCTTTCAAAAGTTTCAAAAAACTCGGACCTGGCGTTTGATGATATGGGTACGCTTAAGGATCCGATCGACAAGAGGGGGGGATATCCTTCTCCACAGAGCCTGGGACTCAGCAGTTGGAAACCTGAAACCAGCTTTGGCTTCCACTTGTGTGGCCAGAAATCTGGAGGTTTGGTTGACTCAGATTCAGTCACATCTGTCAGCAGGTACCTCCAGAGAGCAAATTTTAAAGTCTTTTCCTCTCCTCCTATTTCAGGCAGTGGGTTTTTTGGCAGATTCTTCCGCTGAGTCGGTAAGAATGTCAGCCAGGACTGCGGCTCTAGTGAACTCGGCCAGGAGAAGCCTTTGGCTTAAGACCTGGTCAGGGGACTCGGCCTCCCAGTTGCGCCTTTGTGGCCTTCCTTTAACTGGCGATCATTTATTTGGCCCAGGTCTACAGGAGGCACTGGAACGCACGGCTGATAAGAAAAAGGCGTTTCCAGAGAAAAAGAGTTCAGACAGCCAGAAAAAATTTTCGTGGCCAAAACAGGCAACAGAGTCCTAGAGAAAAGGACAGCAGGCCGAAAAAGCATTGGACTGGGCACAAAGGCAGAGGCAAAGGGGGAGTGCTATTTAACCCTCCTTGACAGCATGCCAAGCCGCAGTGACTTGTGTTCCCCGGTGGGAGGGAGATTGAAGGCCTTCATCCCACAGTGGGCAGCAGTCACTCTGAGCCCCTTCGTCCTGGACCTAGTGACCAACGGGTACAGGCTGGAGTTTGTTCACCAACCACCAGAACGTTTGTTGGTCACATTTCCTCCACAAGATCGGTAGAAAGCGAGGGCTCTGGGTCTCCAGATCGGAGACTTATTAGATCAAAAAGTCCTGATTCCTGTTCCTCGATCGGAGCGGGGCAAGGGATTCTATTCCCATGTATTTGTGGTCAGAAAGCCGGCAGGAAAGTTTTGACTTATCCTGAATCTCCGGACCTTAAACAAGTCCATCAGATACAAGCATTTCCGTATGGAGATGGTTTTTACAATCAAAAACCTACTATACCCAAACTGCTTTATGGCCACGTTGGACTTAAGGGATGCTTATCTTCACATCCCTATCCATCCAGCCTTCCAAAAGTTTTTGAGATTGGCAGTGAAGACGGGTATGGGGACCCGACATTTTCAATTTCAGGCCCTCTCCTTCGGTCTTTCCTCAGCCCCACGCATCTTTACGAAGGTGTTGGGGGAAGTGCTGGCTCCTCTAAGATTAAAGGCAATAATGGTTATCCCTTACTTAGACGACCTCCTGATGGTGGCAAAATCATACCAAAGGCTGTTGGAAGATCTCCAGGCTGTACAGGACTTCTTACAGTCCCTAGGCTGGCTAATAAACAAAGAAAAATCGTCCTTGATTCCGGCCCAGAAAGTAACTTATCTGGGTTACGATTTTTGCTCCGTGAACCAAAGCGTTTTTCTTCCTCAGGAGAAGATTACCAAAGTGTTCCAGACTATGTCAACATTGCAGACCAACCAGTCGGTCTCTCTGAGACAGGTGTCGAGGGCAGTGGGTCTTATGACCTCATGTTTTCCCGCAGTACCATGGGCGAGACTCCGTCAGCGTCCGTTACAAAGGTTTCTTTTAAGAAACTGGGACGGGGACGTAAGGTCCCTAGAGTCAAGGATCTGGCTTCCCGACAGGATAAAAAGAAGCCTGTGGTGGTGGAGAGCTGGTCAGCACCTAGCAGGAGGTCTCCCATGGTCCTTTCCCATTTCCCGAAGGATTACCACGGATGCGAGTTCCTGGGGATGGGGGGCCCACCTCAGCAATGCAGTAGCACAAGGAGAGTGGTCCCCAGAGGAGGCAAGGGCCTCATCCAATCAAAGAGAGCTGCTTGCAGTCCAGAGAGCCCTCCAGTCTTTTCAGATGGAGATCAGGGGTCACAACCTCCAAATCCTGTCAGACAATATAGCGACAGTCGCGTATATCAACAAGCAGGGAGGCACGAGAAGCCGGAGGCTTCAGTCCATTGCCCAGGAGATCCTTTCATGGGCAGAGGGGAATCTAGCCTCCATTTCTGCTGTACACCTGAAGGGGAAAAACAATTGCCTGGCAGATTCTCTCAGCCGTCACAGGATAGACCGAGACAACTGGTCCCTTCATCCCGAAGTCTTTGCAGACCTCACCAAGAGATGGGGTTATCCGGTAGCGGATTTGTTCGCAAACCGAAACAACCGCAAGACAGAGATATTCTTTTCCATGAACCCGGCAGATCAAGCCTTGGGGATCGATGCTCTGGCGAACCCGTGGCCTCCAGGCCTATGTTATGCCTTTCCGCCAATCAGGCTGATTCCAGAAGTCCTCCGGAAGTTTCGGCTGGAAGAGACAGATCTGATTCTAATTGCCCCGTTTTGGCCCAAGAGGCCATGGTTTTCCCTGCTACAGTCTCTGGTTTCAGAGCCTCCGTGGAGTCTTCCGAAAAGGGAAGACCTATTATTGCAGGGTCCAGTATCACACCCTCAGGTGGTCTCCTTAAACTTGACGGCCTGGTATCTGAAGAAAAGATACTGAGCGCCCAAGGGTTCTCTGACAAAGTAGTCAGGACTCTCGTTAATTGCAGGAAGTCAGTTACTAGAGCCATATATTCCAAAGTTTGGAAAAGGTTTAACTCATGGTTATCTGAAAATGATAGATTAACTCATGATATGCCGTCTATTTTGGAATTTTTCCAAGAGGGTGTCGACAAAGGTCTTTCTGTTAGTACCTTAAAGGTACAGGCGGCAGCTATTAGTGTGTTCCTCCAGTTTTCTCTCCTGGAAAATCCCACTATAGCCAGATTTTTCAAATCTATCTCTAGGGCCAGACCAGTAGTAGTGAGAAGTTGTCCAACGTGGGATCTGTCCCTAGTACTTCAAACTCTGGTAGAATTTCCGTTTGAACCTCTGGAAAGTATGTCAGTTAAGTTACTTACATTAAAAACTGTGTTCCTTATAGCTGTTACCTCAGCTCGTAGGGTAAGTGAGTTGCAAGCCCTATCAGTTAGGGAGCCCTTCCTCACGATTTTTGAGGATCGAGTTGTGTTACGAACCGATCCAGGTTTTTTGCCCAAGGTGGCAAGTACATTCCACCGATCTCAGAACATTGTATTGCCAACCTTTTGTAGTTCGCCACAGGGCGACTTAGAAAGAAAATTTAGTTTTCTAGATGTAAGAAGGATTCTCTTGGTCTATCTTGAGGTCACGAAGACCTTTAGGAAAACTGATGCCTTGTTTGTCCTTTTCTGGAGTTCACAAGGGGAATAGTGCATCTAAAGCCACATTGGCTAGATGGATACAGCAAGCCATCTTGGAAGCTTACAAAATTAGGGAGGTCCCTACACCTTTTGTTACTGCGCACTCAACTAGAGCCTTGTCTACGTCTTGGGCTGAGAGGGCTGGTGCCTCACCGGAACAAATTTGCAGGGCTGCCACTTGGTCCAGTTACTCGACCTTCATTAAACATTATCGCCTGGATCTCCTATCAGCTCAGGAGCAGGCGTTTGGTCGTAAGGTCCTTTCAGGCAGTTGTCCCTCCCTAGACTGGTAAGTTCTGGCTCATTGTCTCATGGGCTGTCCTGGAAGACGCTTGGAGAAAAGCTGAGTTAGACTTACCGGTAACTCCTTTTCTGAGAGTCTTCCAGGACAGCCGGATTCCCACCCGGTATTGTCTGAAGTTATGTGTATTATGCATATGTTTTGCAGGGTCCTACGGTTCTTGAGAATACTGACATGGGCCTGGAGGACCGCCCTTTTATCTGGTGGGGGTGACGTGTTTCCTGTCCTGGTAGGAGGAGCCCAAGGTCTCATGGGCTGTCCTGGAAGACTCTCAGAAAAGGAGTTACCGGTAAGTCTAACTCAGCTTTTTGCATTGATACATGTCCCCTGGGGCAGGACCCACACTTTTTATGACAATACCATGCATATAAGCCTTTAAAATTAGCACTTTGGATTTCTCCCATAGACTTTTAAAGGGTGTTCTGCAGCTTTCGAATTTGCCGCGAACACCCCAAATTGTTTGCTATTTGGCAAATAGGCGAACACACGATGTTCGAGTCAAACTTACGTTCGACTCGAACATTGGGCTCATCCCTACTGACTTGTCTGGTGTGCTCCTTGGCCTTCATGATACTGTTTGTTCACTAAGGTTCTCTAACACACCTCCTGAGGGCTTCACAGAACAGCTGTATTTATATTGAGATTAAATTACACAGGTGGACTCTATTTACTAATTAGGTGACTTCTGAAGGCAATTTGGTTCCACTAGATTTTAGTTAGGGGTATCAGAGTAAAGGGGGGCTGAATACAAATACACGCCACACACTTTTCAGATATTTATAAAAAAAAATGACAACCATTTTATCATTTTCCTTCCACTCCACAATTATGTGCCACTTTGTGTTGGTCTAGCACCTAAAATCCCAATAAAATACATTTATGTTTTTTGTTGTAGCATGACGAAATGTGCAAAATAAAAGTAACAGAAACTCATGAGTTCCATAAGCAAGTTTGTTTACAGACCCCCAGCAGTTCCAGTTGAGAAAAACAGAATGCCTTATGGTGGGAGATTTCAATTAAAATATTGGTCTCTGCTTATTTGGAATCTGTCTTCTATCCAAAAATTGAAATGATAAAATATACCTATTTTCTTCATAAAAGTTCTGACATAGTGAGGCTTGGGAGGATGGAGGAGAATTCCTAACGACAGAAGAAGAATCAGCACAAGGGACACATTCTAGTTAGTGTAAGTTTTGTCCCTTGTGCTGATTTTTCTGTTTGTGTTTTTGGCTGTGTTTAGGTTTTAATGTGTTCCATATTTCCCTCCATGTGTAGTTTCAGGCTTGTTATCCTTTTATCTCAGGTTCAGCCCACCTGATGAAGTCAATTGGATAAGCTGGAGGACGATAGATATAGAGAAAGGAGGATTGCTGGCCTTTCATTAAACACTTGCCTACTGCCGCACTTTGACAATTGCAAGGTCATGCAACACTGTACCCATATGGCAATTTTATCTTTTTTTTTGACAGAGCTTTCTTTTGGTGGTATTTAATTGCAACTGGTTCTTTGTATTTTTTGCTAAATAAATAGAAAGACAGAAAATTTTGAAAGAAATAACTTTTTCTTTTTTTTTAGTTTCTGTTCTAAAATTTTGCAAATAATACATTTTTTCTTCTTCACTGATGTGAAGCTGCACTGGTAGGCTGCACTGATGAGGTGGCACTGATTGCACTACACTGACGGCACTGATAAGCTGCCCTGATGGGCACTTATAAGGCTGCATTGATAAAGTGGCACTGATAGGCGGCACTGATGGACATTGGCATGCTGCACTAATATTCTGAACTGATGGACATTGGTATGCTGCACTAATATTCTGAACTGATGGACACCGATTGTCATTAATAGGGCTGCACTCATAATCAGTGACAGTGCTGAGGAAAGGAAATGCCGGTATTTGTTTACATGGGATCAGCTGTGATTGGACACAGCTGATCACATGGTAAAGAGCCAATGACATATAGTCTGATCGGTGATGCGCTGTGTCTAAGGGACATGGCTCACCACCAATCGCTATGTTGTGCACTCCCGGGGGGTGCGCATGAGTGGTGTGGCGGGGAGGACGTCATATGACATCCACTCGAAAAGAGGAGAGTCCCACCCGCCTATCAATCTGTTATAGGCCAACAATAATAATATTACCAACAAACATATAAAAGCCAACAAAAATGCCTGAATACCTGCACAAACCACTGAATGCAATCCCCCAGAGTGTGGTCATGTGACCCAATGCCTAGTCTGAAGAGGAGTAGATTTTCATTGGCTGATGGTCCCCTTCTGCAGAGATCCCCCAAAGAAAAGCCTAGGCACCCTGATCACATGACTGGCCCCTGTGGGATCTTGCAGTTGGGGTTTCTGCAGTAAAGCTATGTCAGGATTTTGATGACTTTTTATGACTGTAATGGATTGGGGTGGATGGGGTATTACAGGGGATTATATTCCATTATAGTGCCATGTTACAGATCTCCCCTTCTCTGTTTCTCTCAGTTCCAGTATCGGATCCAGTCCTGGATGTGATGTGTCTCCAGAATGGCAGCGCTGAGATCTCCTGCGGGGTGAAGAATGGGACTGACCCCTCCATCTACCTGACTGTGAGAGGAGGATTGGAGGTATATAATGTCACCAGCTCAGAGCGGACAGTCCGTGTCACTGTGCCTCCTGTGTCACCACCTGATTTCTGGAATATCAGATGTTTAGCAAAGAACCACATCAGTGAGAGATCCACCAATCAGACACATGACGCTTGTACAGGTGAGTGACATGTGTCCTGTCCCTGCTGAGTCCCTTCTATTTTTTTTTTTTTTTTTATAAATCTTTATTTAAGGAGTGCAGATTATACAATTCAACAATACAACATGACAGTTATCTGTTTCTGTTAGTAGTTTTTCACACATAAAATATAAGAAATTCAAGTATATATTGGTTGAACAGCAGGCCTGGTTACATTACAATGTGCTATTGAGGCAGGAAGTCCTATGCTATCGGTTCCGGCACCAACAATGCAACATAACTATCTGGCTTCCCAAGGGGTAATACCAGTCTATCCTTATTGGCCAGCGCTCTGCTATCTTATGGTGAATTAATTTTATGTATTGCATTATATAAAAACTATGGTTCTCAATCCTATGGGCATAGGAGTGGTACCAAAATTGTACACTGCAATCCGGGTTTTTTTTTTTTTTTTTCCCCCTCTTAACAATGGGGGAAAAAGATAAGGGACACTAATAGTGTCAAAGGAGGTAGAAAGGGATAGAGATGAGGAGGAACAGAAATGAGAAAGTAAGAAGTAAGGGGGGGGGGGTATAGGGCTCCGGCGAGGCCGATGACCCGTGCCTCTGAAGCATTTAGGGACTGGCTACCTATGTATAAGAGTTGTATTCGTCTGAAAAGCGAAACAGATCCCAATGTGTCCAACGGGTGCCATGTTCCTCCTCTTTTTCCCTGAGGGCAGCTGTAAGGCGTTCCATTTGCTGAATATCGCAGACCCTGCTAAACCATTGTGTCACCGTCGGAGGTGACTGCTGCTTCCACATGCTGGGGACACACGCCCTAGCCGCGTTCAAAAGGTGTTTCAGCAAAGATTTGCGGCATCGCTTACTGGACATCGGAGTCAAATTCAGGAGTACTGCCGCTGGATTGTTCTGGAGAGCAACATCAGTGAGTTTGTGAATGATTCCCAAAACCTGTCTCCAAAAAGGAGTCAAGGCCGGGCAATCCCAGAAGATGTGAATTGGTGTGCCGTTCTGTGTGCCACATCTCCAACATAGGGGGCTGTGCTCCGGAAATATGGATGCCAGCACCGAGGGTGTTCTGTACCATCGCGTTAGAATTTTGTAGGTAACTTCTTGGTATTTGCTACATAAAGATGATTTATGTGCAAAGAAGAGGATTCGGTTTTTTTGATCTTCTGTAAACGTAATGTTAAGATCTCTCTCCCACTTCCTCAAGTATGGAGGGTCCTGTTGGGACGTATGGGTCAGTAAGATATTGTAAGAATGAGAAAGATTTCCAAATTGGCTCCTCGCCCATGCACAACTCCTCAAAGGATGTTGGTTGTCTACAGAAACCACTGACCTCTGGAAGGGATCTGAGAAAGTGTGACAATTGTAAGATCTTCCATCTACCCAATATGGAGTTAAAACTAGGGTATATGCTAGAAAGGTCCCTCCATTCCGAGGGTCCACAAAAGGAGGAGGCTCTTACTAGACTCCGATCTGAGTGGACCCGAAAGGATCTATCGGAGAGGCCTGGTTGGAAATCCGGGTGTCCAATTATGGGTGTCAGTGGAGAAAGATAGTTGGGCGTCTCTGCCAATTGGAAATATCTGCGAATTTCCTGCAGGGTGGGCTCAAGCAATAAAAGTGTAGCACTAAACAATATCGTCAAACGACAATAGATCAGTCCATATGCAGTGAAAGGGATCAACTATGGATGAACCTCATAAATGGATAGTCCTCATATAGACATTATGACTATACAATAAAAGTGGATGGTCCTATGAAAACATATTTTGGACAAAAAATTCCGGCATCCCAAATTGCAGACCAGCTCACTCCCACCGAGAGATGAAAAGGCTTACCGGATAGGGTGGACCCAAACAGGCATACGCCAAATTGGGTCAGATAAGGTTTGGGTGGTGAGTGGCTGTGTGTGGCTGTTATCACACGGATTACTGTATTCCTCCAAGTAGCACCCGGGTCCTGGAGGGTGTGGGTAGTCTCACGGATCTGGATGGTCCTGTAGGTCCTTTCAATAGAACGCGTTAGCCATCCTGGAAGTACACAGCATCGCTGATTAGACAATGGTTTTGGATGAGGTCATTCTGTAGTAAATGGCTTTTACTACAGAATGACCTCATCCAAAGCCATTTACTACAGAATGACCTGATCCAAAACCATTGTCTAATCAGCGATGCTGTGTACTTCCAGGATGGCTAACGCGTTCTATTGAAAGGACCTACAGGACCATCCAGATGGACTACCCACACCCTCCAGGACCCGGGTGCTACTTGGAGGAATACAGTAATCCATGTGATAACAGCCACACCAGGCCCTTCCACCTGTCTAGGTCTGAGGAGAAAATGTTCAGGAGTGGTTGAAAGTTGAGTTGATAGATGAGCTGTAAGTCAGAAGGGATTTTTGTGCCTAGATATTTAATGGACTGGGGAGACCACCGGAAGGGGAAATTGCCACTAATGGAGGCCCGAGAACTAGGGGTAAGAGTAACTTTCAGTGCCTCTGACTTTTGGAGGTTGATTTTGAAATCCGATAATTCCCCGTATTGGCTTATTGCCGATAGTAAAATGGGGAGAGACGTGTGAGGATCCGAGATATAAAATAACAGGTCATCCGCATAGGCGGCAATTTTATGGTGATAGGTGCTCGTTTCGAGTCCCCTGATGTTCGGATTAAGCCTTATATTTTGTAATAAGGGTTCTAATGAAATAATGAAAAGGAGCGGGGAATGTGGGCATCCCTGTCTCGTACCATTGCTTATCTTAAAGGGGCTAGAGGTTGTCCCATTTACTCTAACTGTTGCTGAGGGAGAAGAGTATATGGCAGATATCCAGGATAACATGGGAGCTGGCATGCCAAGGCGTCGCAGAGTGGCCAAGAGAAAAGTCCAATTTACCCTGTCAAACGCCTTTTCGGCGCCTGTAGACAACAACATGAATGGGATGTTAAGGCGTTTGGCCCTTGCCCCTACATTTATCGTCCTAATGGTGTTGTCTCGTGCCTCTCTGTTATGGATAAAAGCTGCTTGGTCTAGAGGGATTATACGTTGGAGAACAGAGCCTACTCGCTCAGCCAGGATTTTCGTGAATAATTTTAGATCACAATTAAGAAGGGAGATAGGCCTATAGCTTGCACATAGAAGCGGATCCTTTTCAGGCTTAAGGATAACACATATGCTGGCTTGCAGGATATCTGTAGGTATGGAGTGGTTATCTAGTATGGCATTGAAAGCAGTAACAAACTGAACTGCCAGCTGAGCTTGGAAGGTTTTATAATAATTGATGGTGAAACCATCGGGCCGGTTGGGGTGTTGGCTAGCGCATTAGTGAGCTCATCTGCGGTAATAGGCTGTGAGAGCATATCGATCTCCTCACTAAGGGAGGGTAGGTCTGCAGCTGCAAGGTACGCTTCTATGGATTCTAAACTGTTCTGGTTCCATTCCCCCGAGGGAGGGGAATGTAGATTGTACAGGGCTTCATAGAATACCCTGAAAGACTCAGCCATTTCTGTGGAGTCGTGAATTTTAGTTCCTGTGGAGGAGGATAAGGCGGGGATGTAGGAAAGGTTGCGTTGGGTCCGTATGGCATTTGCTAGTGTTCTGCTGTACTTATCCCCGAACTCATAAAAGGTTCTGCGTAACCTCAAGAGGTTATTCTTTGCGTGAAAAAGAATGCTCTCTGATTTGCTCCCGGAGGTTGGTTACCTCCGCCTCTGTGGCCCTGTCTGGGTGGTTTTTGTGACGTTTTTCACAATCATATCGTTTTGCGAGTAACTCAGAAAGCGTGTTTTCTCTGGCTACTTTGAGTCTGTGGCCATGTTTAATAAATATTCCTCTTATGTAGCATTTATGCGCTGACCAGATAGTTAGAGGATTGGGGACTGATTGTTTGTTATTCTCGAAAAAGAGATTCAATTCTCGCAAAATGTCTGTTCTCACCTCAGGATCTTGGATAAGAGATTCGTTTAGTCGCCAAGTGGCTGTTTTGGGAACCGAGCGTTGCAAATTTAGGGTCAGAGAGATCGAAGCATGGTCTTAGAGCGCAATGTGCCCAATCTGAGCCTCCGAGACAAGTGGGATCGTAGCGTGGGAGACCAGAAAGAGGTCGATCCTGGAGTATGAGTTATGAACTGCCGAGAAAAAGGTGTAGTCTCTCTCCTGCGGGTGGAGAATCCCGCCATATGTCAACTAGTCTAAAGGAATGCAGCAGGTCCCTGATTCGGCTCCGAAACCTCAAAGATAGGGCCGAAGAGCCCGACAATGTGTCTTTGCGGGGATCGATGGTAAGATTAAGGTCTCCCCCGAACACCAACGTTCCCTCTGTGAAGGCAGCCTGGGCGTCCAAACATGATTCAAGTACCGGCAGTTGGTCCACATTTGGCAAATACAGGTTCGCAAAGGTAAATGTCTGCGACTGAAGAGTACCTTTGACTAAGAGGTATCTACCTTCAGGGTCAGCGTGGAGGTCCCCCAGCTGCCAGGGCAAAGTTTTGGCCAAAAGGATACTTGTCCCTTTAGATTTTGAGGAGGATGAAGCACTGTGGTACACTTTTGGAAAATGCTTACTGTAGAGTTTAGGTATACTATCCGCCCGAAAATGGGTCTCTTGTAAAAACACTATCTGGGGTCTCTGCCGCCAGAGATCCAAGAGGCAACTGGAACGCTTCCCTGGGGCATTTAAGCCCTTCACATTCCAGGATACAAACTTCAGAGACATGTCTAATAGAACGGGGTCGGGTCGCCAGTCCTCGCCAGAAACTAGCGCTGTTGGTGGTGTGAGGGGGAGGGGGGAGGAGGAAGACAGACTAGTGTAAGAAAGTTACAGTGATCGAGTGGGGGGGGGGGACAAAGAGGAGAACAAGAAAAGAGAAAAAAGAGAAGGAGGACAAGAAGGGAGAAGTAAGAGTAAACTAAGTCTCCAAACGGAGTACTACTGCCTATTTGGGCAGCTAGGGCCTAGTGGGGGAAGAGGTAAGGCACTTCAGAGTTCGGGCTCCCGGAGCGCAAGTCTCCCCCCCACCCACTTCTCAGTAGGAGCGGTCCTGTCAGAGTCCCTTCTATTTAACTCTGTATATACCAGAGCAGTGTTCATCCTCCTTATTATACTGTGTACCCCATTATAGAGCAGACATCAGTCATATCTATACCAGACCTTTATGCTAGATGAAAAAAGTGGCAGGGGTTCCCCCATAATTCATACCAGACCCTATGGTTCCGGTATGGGTTTTAAGCGGGAACCTCATACAAAAACCGATAATGCTGAAAGATGCAAAACTCCATTTAATAGCATGTCTGGGGATGTCCTGACCAGTGGTGGAACTACCAGGGTCCCAAAGGTCGCACTTGCAACCAGGCCCTGGCATTCCACCACTGTGGGAAGCCACAAGATGGCCAAATGGTGCTCAGGTGTGGGCAGGCTCAAGGGCCAGGGTGGGCACAGTAATATTTGTATAAAGGAGGAGGTTAGATCAGCACACAAAAAATACCAGATTACAGAAAATAGAAGCAATGTCTGCAGAGCCGCACTCCGGACACCGGCCTGGATGGTACATCTCTCCTTCAGCTCGCCATCATTAGGAGCTTGAAACCCCCCCAACCCCCATCAAGCTGATGTCTTCATTGCTGGCACCATTTTGCCCACATACACAGAGTAGAGTTGGTCTTTAACTATATGGCAATATATTGGGGCAAATGTTACTTGTTCTAGAGATGACCAACTACACTGAACGGGTGGGTGATATGAAGAGGATTGGGAACGCTGGGAGAGGAGAGGATGATGGAACAAAGCCAAGGTCTATCTGACTGAGCCTGCCCTGTACCCAAATAATGGAGGTGAGGTCAGTGTGACAGCTCCAGCCGGGCCACACAGTCTATAGGGGGTTAATGTGGTCACCAGAGTCCCCCCTCCACACCATCGTCTTTATATTAAAGTCTGCAGGATTCCCCCTTACAGTGCAAGGAAGAACTCTGCAGGCCCTGATGTAAAGGGGAACTCTGATGTAAAGGGGAGTGCTGCGGACCATAATGTAAAGGGGAACACTGTAGACTCTGATGTAAGGGGGGGCTCTGTTGACCGGAGCCCACCTTACATCAAAGTTTCCCTTTACACCATAGTCTGCAGAATTCCCCCTTACGTCATGGTCCGTAGCATTCCCCTTTACATCAGAGTTCTCCTTTTTCATCAGGGTACACTGTAAGTGAGAACCCTGCAGATTCTGATGTAAAGGGGAACTCTGTGGACTCAGATGTAAGTAGGAATGCTGTGGACTCTGGTGTAAAGGGGAACTCTGATGTAAGGTGGACTCTGGTCACCAGAGCCCCCTCCCCCTTACATCAGAGTCTACAGCATTCCCCTTTACATCATTGTCCACCGCATTCCCCTTTACATCAGAGCTCTCCTTTTCATCAGGGAACACCGTAAGGGGGAACCCTGCAGACTTTAATGTAAAGAGGAGCTCTGTGGACTCTGATGTAAGGGAGAACTTTGTGGACTGTGTAAAGGGGAACTCTGCAGACCCTAATGTCAAGGGGAACTCTACAGTAAAGGGGAATGCTACAGACCAATATGTAAGGGAAAACTCTGACGTAAAGGGGAATGTTGTGGAGCTCGCTGTAAATGGCAACGCTGCAGATCGTAATGTAATGGTGTGGGGAGGGGGGGTCAGGGGGGCCCTTCATGGTTTGCCTGTCCTGCCAAACTGCATGATGTATACAACCTAAAACAGCAACACTGATATTTACAAAGAAAATATTTTACATTGCCACTAAATGGCAGCTCCTGGCCTCTTCATTCTGTCTGTAAACAAAGAGCCCTGGGCATTCCCTTCATCTATACCAAACCCTTCTCCCAGATGATGGTCTTCTCTCTAGATGTTAATGGTGGACAGGACACCCACACAAACAAAAGGTATGGATTTCCTTGGTTTGATAAGATTCCTTATTCATCACAAACCAGTAGGGTTTTTCCCTCCAGAGAGATACTAAGGATAACGCCAAGAGAACTTTTTCTGTGATACATTAGGCTCAAGTACATTCAGTCCCGATGTGTTTGATATCTTCAACAGAGTTAGCTGGTGATTTCTACAATCTATGCTGTTGCATTCGGGTTTTCCCTCTCGTTTTGCTGACAAATTAATGGCCTTATATATGACAACTAAGGTTAGAGTGCGGTTTAATGGGTTTCTGTTGGCCCCATTCTTTATTAATATGAAGCGCTTCCCCGATAGAAGCCACTGTAAGATTACCAGGGATTCTTTCCCAATAGTTGCCACGCAGCCAGGCACACACTGCCAATCATTCCTTTGGCTCAATGATCAGTACATGGGTATTTTTTTTTTTTTTGGTGTTTTTTTTTTTTTTCGGGGGGGGGGGGGGGGGTAACTTAGATGGGGAATTGAGTGGGATACTCCAGAACTATGTACAAATAGGAGGAAACTTTATCTTCTGTAGAACTGTGAGCCAAATCCTTGTACAAGAAAGGAATGGACTTGGTGTTTAAGCAAAATCTTGAGTAGGTTAATCTTTCTATTCAGAACAGTCCAAGCAAAGTCTTTTCAGTAGGCATTACAGTAAATGGATTAAGCTCTTCAGGACACGGGGCACTACATCCCCTTTAACTGCAGCTGGCCCTTCAACACCTGAAGGGTTGCAACAGCACACAGTCTCTGGGATCGCTCACACCTGTCTGTACTAAAAAATGTCTTCAGTAGAGTTAAGTGAATGATTCAGGCCAAGCAAAAGTTCGGCCCAAACATCGCTTGTTTACCCATTCGGTGAATACCCTGCAATGCACTGCGCTCTGCACAGTGCACTCTAAGCTAATCTTTGCCCAATCGGGGCACAGTGAATAACTCGTTGTTAAGGAGTCTGGGCCAGGAAGCCGGCTACAGAGTCCTTATAAATCAATGAGTCATCAGCTGTCAACAGACTTCCCCCGCTGACAGCTGAATAAAAAAAAAAAAACATTGCCGGCAATAAAAAAGTGGAAAAAAAACAGTGTGGGAATCCCCCCAAATCTATACCACTCCCTTGTCAAAGGCTTCCTGATTCTGATAAGCCCCCCGCCCACAGACCCCCACAAGCACTGCCCAGGGTTTGTTGGGAAGAGGCCCTTGTCCCCATCAACATAGGAACAAAGTGCTTTGGGGTAAGGAGGGCAGAGCCCCTCCACCCCAAAGCACCCCCCCATGTTGAGGGTATGTGGCCTGGTATGGTTCAGGAGGAGGGCCGCTCTCCTTTCTTGAGACCCAAAAACACCAGGACAGTACAAATACCCCCCAAATGACCTTTTTAGAAACCGTCTATTAAGAGATATTTAGTAAGAGGCATGGCAAGTTTTTTGAAGTTGTAAATTTTTTGTCACAATTTTTAGGAAAAAAAACATTTTTTTTTTCTTTTTTACATACTGTCACCAATATAGTACAGTGTTATCATATAACTGGTGTGGGGGTGATCAGGGACACTGACTGGTGACAATATGGAAAAAAAAAATATATAATATTTTTCAATTCTTCTAGACTACTTTTTCTTCTTTACTCTTTTTTTTTTTTTTTTTTTACATACTGTGACATCTATAGAGATACAGTGGGGATGGAAAGTATTCAGACCCCCTTAAATTTTTTACTCTTTGTTATATTGCAGCCATTTGCTAAAATCATTTAACTTAATTTTTTTTCCCCTCATTAATGTACACACATCACCCCATATTGACAGAAAAACACAGAATTGTTGACATTTTTGCAGATTTATCGAAAAAGAAAAACTGAAATATCACATGGTCCTAAGTATTCAGACCCTTTGCTGTGACACTCATATATATAACTCAGGTGCTGTCCATTTCTTCTGATCATCCTTGAGATGGTTCTACACCTTCATTTGAGTCCAGCTGTGTTTGATTATACTGATTGGACTTGATTAGGAAAGCCACACCTGTCTATAAAAGACCTTACAGCTAACAGTGCATGTCAGAGCAAATGAGAATCATGAGGTCAAAGGAACTGCCTGAAGAGCTCAGAGACAGAATTGTGGCAAGGCACAGATCTGGCCAAGGTTACAAAACAATTTCTGCTGCACTTAAGGTTCCTAAGAGCACAGCAGCCTCCATAATCCTTAAATGGAAGACGTTTGGGATGACCAGAACCCTTCCTAGAGCTGGCCGTCCGGCCAAACTGAGCTATTGGGGGAGAAGAAGTTCATTTTTTTTCCCTCATTAATGTACACAGAGCACCCCATATTGACAGAAAAACACAGAATTGTTGACATTTTTGCAGATTTATTAAAAAAGAAAAACTGAAATATCACATGGTCCTAAGTATTCAGACTCCTTGCTCAGTATTTAGTAGAAGCACCCTTTTGATCTAATACAGCCATGAGTCTTTTTGCAAAAGATGTTTTTCACACCTGGATTTGGGGATCCTCTGCCATTCCTCCTTGCAGATCCTCTCCAGTTCTGTCAGGTTGGATGGTAAACGTTGGTGGACGGCCATTTTTAGGTCTCTCCAGAGATGCTCAATTGGGTTTAAGTCAGGGCTCTGGCTGGGCCATTCAAGAACAGTCACGGAGTTGTTGTGAAGCCACTCCTTCATTATTTTAGCTGTGTGCTTAGGGTCATTGTCTTGTTGGAAGGTAAACCTTCGGCCCAGTCTGAGGTCCTGAGCACTCTGGAGAAGGTTTTCGTCCAGGATATCCCTGTACTTGGCCGCATTCATTTTCCCTCGATTGCAACCAGTCGTCCTGTCCCTGCAGCTGAAAAACACCCCCACAGCATGATGCTGCCACCACCATGCTTCACTGTTGGGACTCAATTGGACAGGTGATGAGCAGTGCATGGTTTTCTCCACACATACCGCTTAGAATTAAGGCAAAAAAGTTCTATCTTGGTCTCATCAGACCAGAGAATCTTATTTCTCACCATCTTGGAGTCATTCAGGTGTTTTTTAGCAAACTCCATGCGGGCTTTCATGTGTCTTGCACTGAGGAGAGGCTTCCGTTGGGCCGCTCTGCCATAAAGCCCCGACTGGTGGAGGGCTGCAGTGATGGTTGACTCTCTACAACTTTCTCCCATCTCCCGACTGCATCTCTGGAGCTCAGCCACAGTGATCTTTGGGTTCTTCTTTACCTCTCTCACCAAGGCTCTTCTCCCCCGATAGCTCAGTTTGGCCTGACGGCCAGCTCTAGGAAGGGTTCTGGTCGTCCCAAATGTCTTCCATTTAAGGATTATGGAGGCCACTGTGTTCTTAGGAACCTTAAGTGCAGCAGAAATTTTTTGTAACCTTGTCTAGATCTGTACCTTGCCACAATTCTGTCTCTGAGCTCTTCAGGCAGTTCCTTTGACCTCATGATTCTCATTTGCTCTGACATGCACTGTGAGCTGTAAGATCTTTTATAGACAAGTGTGTGGCTGTCCTAATCAAGTCCAATCAGTATAATCAAACACAGCTGGACTCAAATGAAGGTGTAAAACCATCTCAAGGATGATCAGAAGAAATGGACAGCACCTGAGTTAAATATATGAGTGTCACAGCAAAGGGTCTGAATACTTAGGACCATGTGTTTCAGTTTTTCTTTTTTAATAAATCTGCAAAAATGTCAACAATTCTGTGTTTTTCTGTCAATATGGGGTGCTGTGTGTACAATATGGGGGGCTGTGTGTACATTAATGAGGGGAAAAAAAATTAAGTTAAATGATTTTAGCAAATGGCTGCAATATTACAAAGAGTGAAAAATTTAAGGGGGTCTGAATACTTTCCGTCCCCACTGTGTGTATGTGTGTATATATGTGTGTGTGTGTGTGTGTGTGTATATATATGTGTATATATGTGTATATATGTGTATGTGTATGTGTATGTGTGTGTATAATATATATATATATATATATATATATATATATATATATATATATATATATATATATATATATATATATATATATATATATATATATATATATATATATATATATATATATATATATATATATATATATATATATATTACACTGCCTCTAACTGAATAACCTGCCTGCTTTAATCTAAATCAAGCCGTCCACACCAGCAACACTACACAGGGCCACCGTGTAGGCAGCCTTATATAGTGTGGGGCATGGGCTTAGTCCCCCTGAGCCATTATTGGCCAAAGGCACCTTGCCTTTGGCCAATTATGGCTCTTTTAGCAGAGGGCGCTGGGATGCACCTGACCTGCATGCTTTGGCCAATCATCATACAGCAATGACCGTTTCTCATTCCTTTCATCATACAGCAATGCACTGAGATCTCGGAGTGCATTATGGGGTGTTTCACCATGCTCAAATTTGCCGCGAACGGCCCATAATGTTCCTTCTTCAGCGAACACCCAATTTTGAAGTCGAAGTTATGTTTGACCCAAACATCGAGCTCATCCCTAGTACTGACGACCTATCTCATTTATTGAGACAAGCCAGGAAAGTACCCCCCAACTTACCCCTTTTTGGAAAGTAGACAATCCAAGGTATTTAGTAAGAGGTATTGTGAGTTTTTTGAAGTTGTAATTTTTACCACAATTCTTTGCAAAATGAAGACTTTTTTAATTTATTTTTTATTCCACAGAATTGTCCATATTAACAGGTTATTTCTTTCACACAGCATATGCATTCCACAAATTACACCACAAAACACATACTACTCCTCCTGAGTATGGCGATGCCACACGTGTGAGACTTTTACACAGCCTGGCCACATACAGAGGCCCAACATGCAGGGAGCACCGTCAGGTGTTCTAGGAACATAAATTACACATTTCATTTTTTTACTACCTCTTACACTTTTGAAGGCCCTGGAGCACCAGGACAATAAAAACATCCACAAAATGACCAGATTTTGGAAAGTAAACACCCCAATGTATATTCTATAAGGCATAATGAGTCATTTTTTTCCACAAGTTTTTGGAAAACATGGAAAGAAAATTAAAACGCATATTTTTTTTTTTACAGAAAGTTGTCCATTTATAAGATATTATAGCATGTATATAGCAAAAATGACACCCAAAAATATATTCTGCTACTCCTCCTGAGAATGGCAATACCACAGGTGGGATACTTTTCTACAGCCAGGCCATATACATAGGCCCAACATGCAGGGAACACCATCAGGGACCTACATTTCAAATCTAATTTGACTACCTATTACACTTTTGTGAGACACTAATGGGCACTGTAGTGGCAAGGATGTGGCATGGATGAGCACTGATGTGGCATGGATGTAGCAAGGATGAGCATGGATAGAGCATGAATACGCATGGATGAGCCAGGGATAGATGAAGCATGGATGAGCAACGATGGAGCATGGATTGAGCACGGATGAGCCAGGGATGGATGGAGCATGGATAAGCACGGATGGAGCACAGATGAGCCAGGGATGGATGGAGCATTGATGAGCATGGATGGATGGAGCACGGATGAGCCAGGGATGGATGGAGCATGGATGAGCCAGGGATGGAGCACGGATTAAGCATGGATGAGCACGGATGGAGCAGGGATTGAGCATGGATGAGCATGGATGGAGCATGGATGAGCCAGGGATGGATGGAGAATGGATGAGCCATGGATGAGCCAGGGATAGATGGAGCACAGATGAGCCAGGGATGGATGGAGCACAGATGAGCCAGGGATGGATAGAGAATGGATGAGCCACAGATGGATGGAGCACAGATGAGCCAGGGATGGATGGAGGATGGATGGAGCATGGAACAGCCAGGGATGGATGGAGCATGGATGAGCCAGGGATGAATGAAGTATAGATGGGCACATATGATGCATGGAGGGGCACATATGAGGCATGGATGAGCACATATGGAGCATGGATGAGTCAGGGATGAATGGATGTGGCATGGATGGGCACAGATCAGCACTGTGGGCACTCCAGAGACAGCCCACAGCGCTGCTGCACCTGGCTCCCTCCTCTCCTCACACACTGTATCAATCGGTGCGAGGAGAGGGGAGAAGCTGCACCGTACAAGCTCTGGTTTGTTGACAAGTGATCGCTCCGTCATTGGACGGAGCGATCATGTGGTAAAAGGCCACTGTCATTGGCTCTTTACCCCGTTCCATGACGCACTGGGTCCACCCTGGGAGGACGTCCATGGACACCCTACCAGAATAACAACCGCGCTGTAGCCGTCTTTCGGCTATGGCCTAGTCGGCATGTGGTTAAAATGATTTTATTGAGAATATTTTATAGCAGAAAGTAAAAAATATTGTTTTTTTTTTCTTTAATTATCGGTCTTTTTTTGTTTATACCGCAAAAAATAAAAACCAAAGATATGTTTAAATACCACCAAAAGAAAGCTCTATTTGTGGGGAAAAAAGGACATACATTTTATTTGGGTACAGCGTTGCACGACCGCGCAATTGTCAGGTAAAACAATGCAGTGCCATATCACAAAAAACTACCTCCAGGAAGGAGGTAAAACCTTCCGGAGCTGAACTGGTTAAGAAATAACTTGATTATTAGTGCTCTGGCTTATCGCTGATAACATCAGTTTATTAACCCTGTAAGACGTGTTCATTAATGTCTGTGGAGATGCGTCCTGAGGTTATATGGTTTGGGAGGGGAGGGGGTCATTGGCTGGCTATTTGGATGTAAATCTGCTCTGTGTCTTCACTAAAAACTCTCACTGTTATCTTGTGAATTTTACACCAACAAGAAGGCCATCCTGGGTTTGCCTATATGGTTTTTGGTGAGGTGATGTGATGGCTGGTGACTCTCTCATGTGGTCATGTCCTCACCCGGCCCGCTGTCATTGTGTGATGATAATCTGATATTCTATTCTCCATGTTTACTGGATGAGTTATTAAATGGCTGGCTATGTGCTTATCCAGACAACCAGAATCTCTGCCCTGTTACCATTGTGACTGTCCTCATATTATGACACGGCTGTACTGAAGATCTGACTGGGTTTCATATATAATATTACTATTCTGTACAACTCTCTCATTGTACCCCATTATCTCCATTTAGGAACACGTTGGGGTCACTTCCTGTCATCCGGAGTGGTCTTTGTCCTCTACACCGGGCTTCTCATCTTTATGGTCAATGACCTGAGGAAGATGAAGAATGAGAAGAATCGGCGTGAGAAGAGGACAATGAGAAGGGATCAGGTGGAGATGGAAATGGAACCAACTTACTATAATGATGGCTACTGAAACATCTACTGTGCTGGATTAGTAGATTTGCAAGGCTTTGCCCTCATATTGTGAGAGACATTTATCTGCCATTTTGTATATATTTTATATAGTTTCCAGCTGCTTAGCCTTCTCTCAGCACACATTGATTGTTGTTGTTATTATTATTATTATAATACAGGACTTGTATAGCGCCAACAGTTTAAGCAGCGCTTTACATTGGGGCAGACAGTACAATTACAACACAAATTAAATACAAGGGGAATCAGAGAGCCCTGTTCGTTAGAGCTTACAATCTAGGAGGGAGGGTCAAGTTATACAAAGGGTAATAGCTATGGGGGATGAGCTAATGGAGAAAATAATCCAGTTGTTAGATGGAGGCAGGATAGTCTTCTCTGAAGAGGAAAGTTTTCAGGGATCGCCTAAAAGTGGATAAATTTGGAGAAAGTCTGACAGATTGGGGTAGCAAATGCCAGAGGATGGGCGAGGCTCAGAAGAAGTCCTGGAGGCGGATATTAGAGGAGGTGGGTCTTGGGAGGAACGAAGAGGGCGATTAGGTTGGTATTTTGAGACTAGGCTAGTGATGTAAGATGGGGGCAGATTTGTGGATGTCTTTGTAACTTATTGTTAGTATTTTGAATTGAATTTGTTGGGCAAGTGGCAGCCAATGGAGGGATTGGCAGAGAGGGGTATCAGTTATAAAACTCATTACAACTGTGTGACCTGGCAGTAACTTATGAAACTAATGAACCTTTTACCTTCTTTGGATATTAGTGAAAGCCACAAAATAATATCTACTTATGCTAATGTTCCTGGAAAGAAATGGTTAACTGCTTAGCTTCTGGACTGAAAATCTCCCTCCATCCTTCCCCGCCGGCTCTGACACTGAGAGCTGAGCGATCTAATACTGCAGATCACTCAGTTCTCACAGCTCCCTGAGCATGTAGCCTGCCTATTCAGGACAGGGGAATACGAGAGTCCCTCCTGCTTCACCATACCAGGCCAACATTGTGGGGTGTCCTGCCAGATGGGACCACCTCCCTGGCAAAGCATTTGGTCCCCATGTACGAGGTGGTATCAAAAAGTTTGGAGACTAGCTCTGTTTAAGTACTTTATTTATCTATGTTTACACACTATCACCTTCAAAATAGTCCCCTTGCACAGTAATGCAGGGCTCCCAGCTTTCCTTCCACTTCTGGAATGTGTCCCGGAAGTCTTCTTTTCAAAGTGCCAAGCACCTTCTGCAATTTGCGCTGGATTTCTCCACAATGGTGTTAAAACTGCAACCTTTGAGCTGGATCTTCAACTTCTTGCAGCATCACTGTAAACTTACCGAATCATGCCAAACATCTCTGTGGAAAATTTTCCCAGTTTCACATAGAATTTCACATTTGCTCTTTGTTCTAACTTGCTGTTCATAATAAAATAGCAGAAGTGGTAATGCACGTCAGAATAGCACCAGTTGCACAGGATCATGTCTTTTGGCAGACTGACTTATGAAGTTTGGTGTTTCCAGCCTTGTGCACACTCTAATGCTAGAGGTGTACATAGTTTGTTAGAGTAGGTAAATTTGGATTGGCTGACAGCCACGCCTGGGATGAATCTGGGTTGGGGTTGAGTAACTCAGAAAGGCTGGATGACTCATCAAGCAGCACCTCTGGCAACTCCCCGTGTTCTCTGGAACCTTGGAAAAGCTTCCAGAAGTAGAGGGTGGAGTTTAGGAGGAGCTGTTTGGAGTATTGATGAGGGTCCCAGCCAATTCCCAGTAAGTGGGCTGGCAGGGGGCGGGTATCTCCATAAATACTCATGGGTCAGTCAAGCAAGGGGTAGTTGTTGTCAGGTGGAAGATGGAGAATGAGTGATGGGGAGGCTGTCGGTGGCCCATGAGGGTGCCCCCTAGTCTGGAGGGTGACTTTGGGCCTGAGGCATGGGTGCTGAAGAGATCCTCTACAACACACCGAGGAATCCTCACCTGGATGCACAAGAAAAAGTGTGAGGACAGTAGGAGATAGTCAGCATGTCCAGAAGTTCTCCAGGAGAAGTCAGTCAAATGGGCTGGTAAATGTGCAGTCTGTGGAAAGTAGCCAGGAGGGCTAGTGAAGGGGGCAGCTGCAGCCAGTTGTGGGCTGGCAGTGCCTGAAGAGCTGGTTCTGGAATTAGTAGCCACAAGAATGTAACTGGACACTGAACTTTCTCTACACACCAAAGGGGCCTGGGGTCCTTGCCTGTAAAGGGCCTTTACTAAATCTGACTAAGTGCTTTTTGTCAGACCCTCAAACATCTGAGTCTGTGATCTGCAAGCAAGTTTGTGCAGGAGAGAGGAAATGAGTGTATATACAGTAGACTGCATATATCAGAGTTTGTCCCCGAAGAATTTCTGAAGTCAAGTGGGCATCCCGCAATACCCCTATCCCCACCCAAGCTTTATCCCCTCAATAAAACATAAAAGAAAAAAAAAAAACGAGCACTGGACTGTTCCTTGACTCTGGGATACTGTGGTATCCTGTACCTGGTAGCAGAACCTGATAGGATGAGGAAGGCCTCTCTTACACCTCTGACTCAGGGCCTCTGATAGTGTAGACAAAAGGCGCAGGAGTGCAGAGTTGCACGAGTGCCAAGAAGTCTTGCAAGCAGTGGGTCTGATGTCCTTGCTGGGCTGGTGAAGTCATCAGATGGCTTCAGCAGGTAGACAGGTAGGTAGGCAGCTGGTGCAGGTGACAGCAGACAGGATGGCAGGGTCAGGCAGGCTGGGTCATACACAGGCTTGGAGAATCGGGTACAGGACACAGTCAGGAAGCAAGCCGGGTCTGGAACCGAATCAGTGGAACAGGAGCCAAAGGAGCGGATAGAAGGATGGTCACTGGATAAGTTGAGGTTGGTGCAGGTGGAGGTCAGGGAATGGTCAAGACAAGCCGGGTAGATAACTGGAAGCAGGATACAGGTTCACAGAATGGCAGATACACAGAAGGCTGAAGACAAGGCAGCTCTGGATCTGAGCACTGGCTGGGTTTAAATAGTCTGTTTGGTGCCAGCGTCAGCCACAGGTGCGCGCAGGCGTTGGCTTGTGTTTGCGCACGAGGTCAAGCACACGTATATCTATTAGCCAATGGCCAATTCTTACAAGCACAAAAGGGAATCGTTTTTTTTTTTTTTTTTTAAATAAATTTTTATTGAAAGATGCAACATACAGGGAATGACATCAAAAGACAGTATCATTGTATTTTGTGTTTTCTACAAATATAACAAAGAAAACATCAGCTTGATACAAAATAGAAATATAGAACAGCTGATAAAGATATTTAGCCTGGGGAATGGGGAGAAAGGTAAACTTCTATGTGGAAGAGAGGAAGTAAAACTGGATGGATCTTGGTAGGAGGGGAGAAGGGATCCCTGGGATTGCTTGCAGAATGTTACTGGATGTACCCCGCATAGGGTGGGGGGGTGAGTGGGGGAAAGCCTGATAGATGCAGATTATCACCATCAGGGGGGGGGGGGGCAAGAAGAAAAGAGCACCAAGTTCATGTTTTGGATGGAACAATGCAGCCTGTGGGTAGAGTGTACAGGTTAAAATAATAATAATTATGATTTTTATGGTAATAGCATTTATGTCCTTTGTAGCAGTTGTGGTCACCACCTTCCTATATGGGGGAAAATGGAGTTTTGAAGAGCGTGAAGACATCTTGGATTATGTTGTAGTATTTGGTAAGAGTTAGAGTTGGAGTCCTTATGTTGTAGATCCTTGGTTTGGAGGAATCATTCCATCTAAGGTGGGGGGGGGATCATGATAGAGGAAGGAGAAAGTCTCAAGATGGACTATATCCGTGGGGGAGAGTGTTGAGGTCATGAAAGCTCCCCATTTGTGGAGGAAGTGTGTCTTGGTTCTTTCATTTGTAAAAGTCCATGTTGATCCTGTCTTTGTAGAGCAACTGTAGGAGATCCCTTTTGATCTGAGAGGTGTTGGGACATACGTTGGAGATCCAGTTTTTTAGTATGGCTCTTCTAGCGAGTAGGAGGCATATCAGGATCCAATCCTTGCGTGAGGGGGTAGAGTTCGGTGACCAGGGTAACAGTTGGGGGTCCCAGTGTCCGAAAATGAGGAGTAGGGGGTCCTGGGAATCAGTTTTAGCTTGTGCCCAGGAGTTCTTCTAGAGGGATTATTCTGTCTGCTGGCATGTGTATCTTGACAGATACGTCATATTTACAATCTATCTATGCAAAGATTATAAGACTTTCTGTTTTGGATTGTATGCAATTTTTGTGAAGCATGTTACATGTAATAGTTCCAACTCATTTCCTTACCTTTGGTGACATTGCTGCTCCTCCATAGATACAGTGCAGCAAGTGGGTGTTGTCAACTCAGCACCAAAAGTGTGGAAAAGAAAAACAAATGTTGCCATCATATCTATGTACTTGTATGTTACATGCAATAAGAATGTTTGGGTAGAACATCCACCTCAACAGAAGAGTTCTGTTTACAATTATATAAAACATATTAAAGGAATATAATTGATTCAATATTCAAGTATTGCTTCATTTAAGTTATAAAAGTCATTGGCAGAGATGAGTGCTTAGGTTCTGTTCATGGAGATTACTAAACCCATAATATATTTTAAAACTTGTAAGCTTATTCACCCAAACAACATGACTAGGGAGTCTCTGCTGGGGACCTCCTCATTTGACACATTTTGTGCACAGGTTGAGATTACTCAGAGGCCTTTTTTCAGCATAATGAATACACTCCAATGTTGATTAAAATCTGTCTGGTGTGTGGCCTTGTCACGGTCTGGAGTTAGGCTCCAGTAGCTATAGAGTTCAGTGGCGGCTGGTGCTGCATATTTGGGGGGGCACGGCAAACAAGACATCCCAATGCCACCCCCCAGTCAGTCAATCACTCGTCCCCCCACCTGCCCCGCACTTACCCCGTCTCCTCCTCCTCAGCGGTGGCTTCCTCCTTGGCGGCTTCACCCCTGAGTCTCCAGTTTCATGGGGGCTTCCTCCTCAGCGGCCAATGCGATCGCTTCTCCTCTCAGCCAATTGGGTCTTAAGACTTGCTCCCTGATTGGTCGAAACTCAGGAGGGGAAGAATATTAATTTGCTATTGTCACACAACTGGGTGGGCTCAGGGTGCAGTGCTTAGTGCCCCGAGCCCACCCTTTTTGGAAGCCAATTAGAGCCTCAGGCATGCATCCGTCACCCTACATGTAGATTAGGGGCCGGGCGCATGGATTAGGGGGCAGCGTCCCTGCGCCTCATATGGACGGCATTAGAGAGTCACCTTGCTTTGTGCACCTTGCTTTGTGCAGTCATGATGGAACAGGAAGGGGCTATCCCCAAATTGTTCCCACAAAGTTGGGAGCATGAAATTGTCCAAAAAGTTTCTGTAAGCTGATGCCCTTCACTGGAACTAAGAGGCCAAGCCCAACCCCTGAAAAACAACCCCACAGCATAATCCCCCCTCCACCAAATAATTTTGACCAGTGCACAAAGTAAGGCCCATAAAGACACGGATGAGTGAGTTTGGCGTGGAGGAATTTGACTGGCCTGGACAGAGTCTTGACCTCAACACAACAGAACACCTTGTGGATGAATTAGAGCCGAGACTGTAAGCCAGGCCTTCTTGTCCAACATTAGTGCCTGACCTCACAAATGCTCTTGAAAGAATGCTCAAACATTCCCATTCACACTCCTAAACCTTGTGGACAGCCTTCCCAGGAGAATTGAAGCTGTTATAGCTGCAAAGGGTGGGCCAAATTAATTTTGAACCCTACGGACTAAGACTGTGATGCCATTACATTTCGTGTGTGTAAAGGCAAGTGTCCCAATACTTAGGCCAATATATTGTATATTACTTGTGACACTGAGCATGGCTATGGACTTAGGGCTGGTTCACATCACAGAGATGCAGAGAGCATGTGTGGGGCTACCTGCTGGCTAAGTGGGTAGCAATTATGTCTTGCAGCACTGGGATTGATGGTTCAATTCCCCAACATGCTAATGCTTGTGTTGAAGTTTAGTTCTCCCTGTGTGGGTTTCGGTTCAATGGTTTTTATTGGTTTTCAAAAAGTAAACATAGCATACAGATGCATGAACATAAAGGACAGCAGTACATTATCATATGAGAATGAATGTGAGACATATCTTGTGGTATGGAGCTAACAACTTGGGTATTGAGGAACCAATTAAAGTGACGCCTCACAAACCGGATACCCGAAGGATCCTGGGGTGTAACTTTGTCCCCTCCACCTCCTGCACCATTATGTGTCCCTGCCCATCAGGTGCAATCACTTTAGACATACACAAAGAGACAGATTTAAAGATACTGGTGGGCGTGTACTTCTATTGGGTGTGTGTCAGTGTGCTAACAATACAACCTACCTTATATAAAGGGCTGCCGTGGGGGGGGGTTCATCTAGCCTGAGAAGGCCAGGTTTTTTAATGTGATTTGTGGGGGAGAAGGAATGATATTGTGCCTATTGACAAACGCCCAACTAGGGCTGTTTTCTGAAATTCTTGTGCTTTTTTTCAATCAAAAATGGGTTTATGTGGCCATGCTGTCAATGTTGTGTGTGTATTGTTCCTGTCTGACTATGCAAACATGATTTGGGGGCATGTGCTGACTCTTTGATCTCATTGCGTAATCATGTACACAGAAATGCAGCTTCCAGCAGAACATGGTAACCAATGTATGTATATGTGTGGATTTGTGGGGTGGTGGTGGGTGTTATATTTTGAACATGTGCCTTTTTTAATATTATGTCGGGATTCTTTGTAAGAATAATGACTGTTAAGTATGTTTCTATAATCTTGCAGATAAAAATGTGATGTGTTGCCCATTATACACTGAAAGTAAAGCTGTGTCCACTCTAAGGTTTAGACAAATTTTAGATTGTACGCTCCTATGAGCAGGGCCCTTAAAACCCAATTGCTAACTGTTTTGCTAAATGTAGCACCATATATCCTGTAGAAATTTTTTTGAAGCTAGTAAATGAATGTACATAATTTTGTTTCTGCTGGCAAAATAAAAGTACATTATTGAGCTTGTTTGTTGTTGTGTTTTTTTTTTAATTAGTTTTGGGGGTGGTGGTTTTGGGGAAGTGCAAGATCTTTTACATCTTAGGCTGCTTTCACACTAGAGGCGCTTTACAGGCGCTATAGTGCTAAAAATAGCACCTGCATAGCACCTGTAAAGAGTCTCGCCTCTCACTCCAGTGTGAAAGCCCGAGTGCTTTCACACTGGAGTGGTGCGCTTGCAGGATGGTAAAAAAAAAGTCCTGCAAAATCTTGAAATCAATGGGCAGCGCTGCCAAACCGCTGGCAAAGTGTCAATGCAGCGGCGCTTTATGGGCGTTTCTGATGTGATTTTTGATGCGGTTATTATTTTAACACTGTACATAGCTGGTTACTAACTGGGGGGCCGGGAAGCCAGCTGCTGCGTCCTTAACAACCAATGAATCTTCAGCTGTCAGCAGCTTCCCCACTGAAAGTAAAAAAAAATGCCAGCCAAAAAAAATTGCAAAAAGACTGCATGCCAAAATTTAACAAAAATGGGGAATATCAAGCTGAAGTTCCCCTTAATATCCATACCAGATCTGAAAGGCCTGGTATGGATTTTGGGGGGGACCCGACGCAATTTTTTATTATTTTGATGCGGGGTTCAGCTTGATATTCATACGGGGAACCAGGGAATATGGGGAAAAGGGGAACCCTGCATCAAAATAATAAAAAATTGCGTGGGGTCCCCCCAAAATTCATACCAGGCCTTTTAGGTCTGGTATGGATATTAAGGGGAACCTTGTGCCAACCTGGCAGGCTGCAGGAAAAGAGGGGGGGGCGAGAGAGCACCCCCCTCCTCCTGAACCGTACCAGGCCACATGCCCTCAACATTGGTAGGGTGCTTTGGGGTTAACCCCAAAATACCTTGTCCCCATGTTGATGAGAACAGGGGCCTCATCCCCACAACCCTTGCCCGGTGGTTGTGGGGGTCTGCGGATGGGGGGCTTATCGGAATATGGAAGCCCCCTTTAACAAGGGGGCCCCCAGATCCCAGCCCCCCATGTAATAGGATATCGGGTACATTGTACCCCTACCCATTCACCAAAAAAAGCAGTGAAATGTGACAAAAATCAATAGCCGGTTTTTGACAATTTCTTTATTGTAAAATAGCTCTGAGTGGTCTTCTCCCCCGAGCCGTGTCTCCCGCCATCTTCTTCTCCTGATTAGGGATGAGCTTCATGTTCGAGTCGAACCCATGTTCGACTCGAACATCGTGTGTTCGGTCGTTCGCCAAATTACGAACGATATGGGCCGTTCGCGCCAAATTCGAGTGGCGTGTCACGGCCCATAATTCACTGCGGCATTGCAGTGCATTGCTGGCTGATGATTGGCCAAGCATGCACTATGACCCGCATGCTTGGCCAATCACAGAGCCGTCTGAACAGAGAGCCGTAATTGGCCATAGCCAAGGAGGCTTTGGCCAATTATGGCTCAGGGGGTTTAGTACACGCCCCACACTATATAAGGCCGCCTGCACGGCGGCCCTGTGTAGTGTGTTCTGGCATTCAGAAATAGAGAGAGAAAGAGAGACAGACAGTGTCATTTGATTTAAGTTATAGGCATGTCGAGTCAGTTAGCTACAGTGTATTGTGTATATATATATATGCATCACAGGTGTTGTGTGTGTGTGTGTGTGTGTGTGTGTATATATATATATATATATATATATATATATATATATATATATATATATACACACACACTGTATTCAGTTTAGCTAGATCCTGTTCTTCTATTCCTAATATACTGACAGGCAGGCAGGTGTTTTTACAGTATTTCCAGCTACTGTACTGTGTACCCTGCACAGTCTGACCTACAGTATAGCAACCTGCAGCCAGGTGCTTGTGTAGGCTCATTGAAGTATTTCCAGCTACTGTACTGTATACCATGCACAGTCTGACCTACAGTATAGCAACCTGCAGCCAGGTGCTTGTGTAGGCTCATTGAAGTATTTCCAGTTACTGTACTGTGTACCCCACACAGTCTCACCTACAGTATAGCTGCCTGCAGCCAGGTGCTTGTGTAGGCTCATTGAAGTATTTCCAGTTACTGTACTGTGTACCCTGCACAGTCTCACCTACAGTATAGCTACCTGCAGCCAGGTGCTTGTGTAGGCTCTTGACGTATTTCCAGTTACTGTACTGTGTACCCTGCACAGTTGCACCTACAGTACAGCTACCTGAAGACAAGTGCAGGGGTTATCATACTAATAATACTAAAGGCAGGCAGTTGATTCTGCTAGCTGCAGAATAATCGGTGTATATATATATATATATGTGTATAGGTATATATATATATGTGTATAGGTATATATATATCCCAGATTTGTGCAGCTAACTGCAGGCCAATAGTATGTCTGGAAGGCCAACAAGGAGAGGCAGACAGTCACAAGTCAATAAAAGAGGGCAAGCAGGCTCTCTCTAGAGGCAACAGTGTTGGTCGTGAACACGGTGCATCCTCATCAGCACGTGGCCGTGGGACACGCTTGGCCTTTTTTCGGCAGCTGGCCGTGTTGAGCCGCAACATGCGCAAGACTTGGTCGAGTGGCTGACCAAGCCGTCCTCATCCTTCTCATCCTCTCTCATTGAGGCTCAGGGTACTTTGTCAGGCAAAGCAGCTGCCAATGCGGCCTCTTCCCTCAGCTCAATGGCATCAGTGACTCCTTCCCTAGCCCCACCATGTCCTCATGAGGAGTCCCTCGAACTGTTTGACCACAGTGTTGGGTACATGCTCCAGGAGGATGCCCAGCGTTTTGAAGGCTCTGATGATACTGAGCTAGATGAAGGCAGTAACGTGAGCATGGACAGAGGGGGTGCCCAAGAAGGACAGCAATCTGGCAGTCATGTTCCCCCTGCTGCAGCATACTGCCAGGTTTGCTCCAGTGATGAGGGAGGGGATGATGAGGTCACTGACTCAACGTGGGTGCCTGATAGGGGAGAGGAGGAGGAAGCACATCACCAACTAGGCAGGATGCCCTCCAGGGGCCAGCCTAAGGGCAGCACACTGACTGCATCACACCTCAGAGCTCCGCATGTGCAGGGCGCTGCTGTCTCTGCGCGTTATTCCAAAAGTTCTTTGGTGTGGGCCTTTTTTGAGACAAGTGCATCAGATCGCACCGCTGCTATTTGCAACATATGTCTCAAGCGTTTCTCGCGTGGCCAAAACATCTCCCGCTTGGGCACCACATGCTTGACCAGACATATGTTGACCTGCCATGCAGTTCGTTGGCAAGCGTACCTAAAAGACCCACACCAAAGAACAAAGAGGACTTCTCCTTGCTCCTCATCAGCTGGGATCTCCAACCCCACTATATCTTCAGTCCTCTCTGAGACCTGCACTGAGAGGAATGAATGTGTAGAAATAGGTGTGTCACAGCCAAGTACTTGCGGGCAATCTGCTATCGGCACGCCGACGTCAGAATGTACCAGGCAAATTTCCCTGCCCCAGCTGCTGCACCGCAGAAAGAAGTTCGCTCCCAGCCATCCACATGCCCAGCCGTTGTTTGGTAGCTTGGCAAAATTGCTAGCACAGTAACTGCTACCTTTTCAGTTGGTAGACTCTGCCCCCTTCAGTGAGCTTGTGGAATGTGCGGCTCCTCAATGGCAGGTTCCCAAACGCCACTTTTTCTCACGGAAGGCGATTCCGGCTCTCTACCGGCATGTGGAAGGCAATGTCTTGGCCTCGCTGGACAGGGCGGTCAGTGGTAAGGTGCATATTACCGCTCACTCATGGTTCAGCATGCATGGACAGGGATGTTACCTAAGTTTCATGGCACATTGAGTGACTCTGCTGGCAGCTGGGAAGGATGCAGGACAAGGTGCAGTAGTGTTGGAGGTTGTTCCACCACAACGCCTCCAAAATGCTACTACTGGTGATTCTGACACACCTCTCTCCTCCACCCCCTCCACTTCTACTTTCTCCATGGCCTCTTCCTGTGCTTTGTCTTCGGAACCAGCGGTGCTCCGTAGGCGTTCAAGGGCAAGTACGCAGGCCAAAAGATGCCATGCGGTGCTTGAGCTGGTGTGCTTGGGGGACAGGAGCCACACTGAGGCAGAGGTTCTGTCAGCTCTGCAGGGGCAGGTTCAGAGGTGGTTGATGCCACACCAACTTAAGGCAGGAATGGTGGTTTGCGACAATGGCACCAACCTCCTCTCTGCCCTCCGACAGGGACAAATGACCCATGTGCCCTGTTTGGCTCACGTCCATAACTTGGTGGTGCAGCGGTTCTTGGACAGGTAACCGGGCTTACAGGATGTCCTGAGGCAGGCCAGGAAAGTCTGTGTTCATTTCTGCCGGTCATATAATGCCAGTGCTCGGCTGGCAGACCTCCAAAAGGAATTTAACCTGCCCAAAAACCGCCTAATCTGTGACATGCCCACCAGGTGGAACTCAACGTTGGCCATGCTGCAGTGGCTGCACATGCAGCAGAGGGCCATCAATGAGTACCTGTGTGACTATGGCACCAGGACAGGGTCAGGGGAGCTTGGTTTTTTCCCACGCCAGTGAGCCATGATCAGCGATGCATGCACTGTCCTGTCACCATTTGAGGAGGCCACGAGGATGGTGAGCAGTGACAGTGCATGCATCAGTGACACTGTCCCTCTTGTCCACCTGTTGGAGCACACGCTGCATGGAATAATGGACAGGGCACTTGAGGCAGAACAGAGGCAGGAAGAGGAGGACTTCCTTAGCTCTCAAGGCCCCCCTTATCCAGACAGTGTTCCTGCATGCCCGCCGATCACACAGGAAGAGGATGAGGAGGAGGAGGATGAGGATTGTGTCAGCATGGAGGTGGAGCCTGGCACTCAGCATCAGCAGCAGTCTTAAAGGAATCATTTACATTCCCAAGAAACCCATGGACTTGTACGTGGCTGGGAGGAGGTGGCTGCGGATCATGTCGTCCTTAGTGACCCAGAGGACTCCGGACCGAATACCTCAGCAAACCTACGCTGTATGGCCTCCCTGATCCTGCAAAGCCTGTGGAAGGATCCTCGTATTTGTGGTATCAAGGAGAGGGATTAATACTGGCTGGCAACCCTCCTCGATCCATATTACAAGGGTAAGGTTGCGGACCTTATCTTGCCATCACAGAGGGAGCAGAGGATGAAACATCTTCGGGAGGCCTTGCAGAAAGGTCTGTGCAATGCGTTCCCAGAGACTGGGAGGTTACAAACTCCTGTTCCTGGACAACGTGTTGCTGAGGCTTCGGTCAGTCAAAGAAGGAGTGGTGGAGAAGGTGGTCGTCTGACTGATGCGTTCAGACAATTTTTTAGTCCGCAGCCCCAATGTATGATCGATTCCAGCAACCATCGCCAGCGTCTGTTTTACATGGTGCAGAAATACCTAGGGGCAAGATTTGACTTGGACACATTTCCCACCGAAAATCCTCTGGGTTACTGGGTCTTTAGGATGGATCACTGGCCAGAGCTTGCACAGTATGCAATTGAGCTACTGGCCTGTCCTGCATCCAGCGTTCTTTTGGAACGCACATGCAGTGCTGCTGGAGGCTTTGTAACCGATCACAGGGTGCATCTGTCCACCGACTCAGTCGATCGACTGACCTTCATAAAAATGAATCAGTCTTGGATCACCACCAGCTATCAAGCACCTGATGCTGATGTAACCCAATATTTTTTTTTGAAATGTCAGATCCCTTCAAAGACTGCCTATGCTGATGCTGAGTGACTATCCTGTTATGCTGAGTAATTATCCTCTTCCTCCTCAATGATCATGCTGATAGCTTGTAAGAACATTTTTGGTTCTGGGCGCCGCCACCAGTCCCTAAGACCCAATTTTTCAGCCCCTGTTCAACAGGGACATGTAATTACAATTCTTGATCTAATATTTCACAGCAGGGCCCGTTCCAGCGCCCACCAAGAGTAACTGTGAGGATTTACAGTGTTGTGGCACCAGCACCACCACCACCATCACCAAAGGCCCGATTTTTCTGGCCCAGTTCAACAGGGGCATGTAATTACAATTCTTGATATAATATTTCACAGCAGGGCCCGTTCCAGCGCCCACCAAAAGTAACTGTGAGGATTTACAGTGTTGTGGCACCAGCACCACCCCCACCACCACCAAAGGCCCAATTTTTCTGGCCCTGTTCAACAGGGGCATGTAATTACAATTCTTGATATAATATTTCACAGCAGGGCCCGTTCCAGCGCCCACCAAGAGTAACTGTGAGGATTTACAGTGTTGTGGCACCAGCACCACCACCACCATCACCAAAGGCCCAATTTTTCTGCCCCTGTTCAACAGGGCCATGTATTTACAATTCTTGATCTAATGTTTCATAGTAGGGCCCTGTGAGGGCTCACAGTGTTGTGGCAACACCAAAACCTAAGGCCCAAATTTCTGCTGAGTATATAGGGCAGGACCCTACTTTCAAACATCCAACTTACAAATGAATCCTACTTGCAAATGGAAGGAGACAACAGGAAGTGAGATGAAATCTACCCCTAGGAAGGGAAATTCTCTCCTGTAAGCGTTCCTTGTTTCACTAAAAACCACAAATTTTCAAAATCTAATTGTCATTGAGACAGAAAGTAAGGTGAAATCTTCTGAATAGGTGCACAGACAGCAAAACAAATGTTACAGGGATGATAACCCTTATCTATGTTTTCCAAAAAGCTTAAAAACAGATTCTACTTAAGAACAAACCTACAGTCCCTGTCTTGTTTGCAAAACCTGTATACTGCTGTTCAGAGTATATAGGGCCTTGGGGCCCCACGCCTTTCCTTTTTTTTATTTGGGTGCGGGGTTCCCCTTAATATCCATACAAGACCCGAAGGGGCTGGTAATGGGCTGGGGGAGGGGGGTTCTCAATGATTTTCATCCATATTGCCGGTGTCTTGTCAAATACAGTCCCCTATCATATAGTGTCCTCCCTGTACTGCGCAGGCGCAGTACGGAGGACAAACGAGACGCCGAAAGTCTCCGAAGTTTAACAGCTGATCATCAGCTGTACACGGCGCCTGCGCTTTTATTCTCACCCTATGTCCAGGTTAATTCCCTACTATCCAAGTGGACATAGAGTGAGAATAAATAGTTGCCGAGCGCAGCGAGGCCGTGCCCGAAGCGTGGCGAGCGAAGCGAGCCCGCGAGGGGCCCTCTTACACTGCCATCGCTAACAACTGCCGAAGCGCCGTGTACAGCTGATGCTCAGCTGATCAACTTCGGACATTTTCGGCATCTCCTTCTGCTCCGTACTGCGCAAGCGCTGCGCCTGCGCAGTACGGGGCGGACACTATCCGATAGGAGGACAGTATATGGCAGAACACCGGGACCAGATATGACATTAAAGCCGCAAGCAATTTTAAATGACTTTTTTCCTTTAGAAATGTCATTTTGTGCAGGGACTGTTCTAAACATGGGAAACACGCACCACTTTACAGACATACTATAGACACCCCCCAGGTACGATATTAAAGGAATATTTCACTTTTATTTTTTTCACTTTAAGCATCATTAAATTCACTGCTCCCAAAAAAAACTGCCGTTTTTAAAACTTTTTTTGCATTGATACATGTACTCTGAGGCATGACCCGGGTCCCCAAACCCTATTAAGGACAATAACTTGCATATTAGCCGTTAATATTCACACTTTTGATTTCTCACGTTCGAGTCCCATAGACTTTAACGGAGTTTGAAAGTTTGCATGAACTTTCGATCCGTTCGAATGTTCTGATGCAAACCAAACCGAGGGGTGTTCGGCTCATCCCTACTCACCACATCTCATCCAATAGAGCACCTTTGAACTTTAATGGCATCCCAGTCTTAGTCCGTAGGGTTAAATATTGAGTTGGCTCACCCTTTGCAGCTATAACAGCTTCCACTCTTCTGGGAAGGCTGTCCACAAGGTTTAGGAGTGTGTCTATGGGAATGTTTGACCATTCTTCCAGAAGCGCATTTGTGAGGTCAGGCACTGATGTGGACAAGAAGGCCGGCAGTCTCCGCTCTAATTCATCCCAAAGGTGTTCTTTTGAGCTGAGGTCAGGACTCTGTGCAGGCCAGTCAAGTTCCTCTACCCCAAACTCGCTCATCCATGTCTTTATTGACCTTGCTTTGTGCAAGGTTTTAGTGAAACAGGAAGAGGCCATCCCCAAACTGTTCCCACAAAGTTGGGAGCATGAAATTGTCCAAAATGTCTTGGTATGCTGACACCTTAAGAGTTCCCTTAACTGGAACTAGCCCAACCCCTAAAAAACAACCCCACACCATAATCCCCCCTCCACCAAATGATTTGGACCAGTTTTTTGAGTGACCCCATCCCCTTCTGATGTCATGTTACATCATTTGACTTCAGAGGGGGCGGTTTCATCCGGTTGAGTAAGCGGGTGGCCCTGCCCTTGCCTATATAAGAGCTGTCAAAGTTTTTTTTATTTTTCCGGTCCATCGGGCAGCGTGAATGGGTAGGTGTACAATGTACTCGATACCCATTCACATAGGGAGGGCAGGATCTTGGGCCCCCCCGCCCGCAGACCCCGACAATCACAGCCCAGGGTTGTCGGGAAGAGGCTCTTGTCCCCATAATCATGGGGACAAGGTGCTTCGGGGTGGGGGGCGCAGAGCCCTTCCTGCCCCAAAGCAGCCACCCTCCCATGTTGAGGGCATGTGGCCTGGTATGGTTCAGGAGGGGGGCGCTCGCTTGTCCCCCCCATCCTGATCTCCAGGCTGCATGCTCAGATAAGGGTCTGGTGTGGATTTTGGAGGGACCCCACGCCAATTTTTGTTTTAATTTTGGCATAGAGTTCCCCGTAATATCCATACCAGACCTGAAGGGCCTGGTAAGGACTGGGGGGAGGGGACCCTACCCCATTTTTTCATTGATTTTTCATCTATATTGCCAGGAGCCTGCAATACATTACAGCCGCGAGCAAATTTAGATTTTCTTCCTTTAGAAATGTCATTATTGCTGTGGTACAGTAATAAACATTGCACAGATGCCCCACTTTACAGGCAGACTAAGGGGACCCCCCCCCCAGCATGATATTTAAAGGAATATTTCATTTTTATTGTTTCACTTTAAGAATTATTAAAATCACTGATCCTGAAAAAAAATTGTTTTAAACACTTTTTTTGCATTGATACATGTCCCCTGGGGCAGGACCCGGTTTCCCAAACACTTTTTTGTTTGTGTCCCATAGACTTTAATAGGGTTCGCATGTTCGCTAGAACTTTATGCCTGTTCGCATGTTCTGGTGCAAGCCGAACTGGGGGTGTTCGTTCCATACCTACTCATAATGGAGTTGATTCCTGACAGCCACAGAGAGAAAAATGAGCACAAAGGGAAGGGGCTGTCCACAAAGACCTATCAGAATTTTGTGTTTCCTTTCCTAAGAGGTGAAACCTAATTGGATGCTGTTTGAATAATCTCCACCCTCCAAAATTGATGAATCAGCTCCATCCCAGTAAACAGAACTCCAACTTACAGCGGAGAAGTGGTGCCGTCCAGGTCAGACTGAGGGTCGGAGCCCCAACTGGGATCACTGAAATCACCTCCAAGGTCTCCAGATTGCTACATTGTCAGTTTGTGTATTGGGGATTTGTCATGCCGCCATCAATGGTCACATCTTACACATGGGGACCCCGAGCAGAAGGCACTGTTCAGGTCAGAGCAACTTCAGGAGGACTGACCACTACATCTGAATCCACAGGGAATGGTGAGGATGGGGCAGTAATCAGAGGCCATTGTACATACTTCTCTCCCAGATCTTCTACTATATAATCTATTGTACAGGATGCCGAGAATGTGAATTGAACAGTAGGTATATTCCCCCATTTTTTGGGCTGTGATCAATAAAAGGAAGATGACTGGTATGCAGTTTGAGTACTCAGGGGTTCTCACACATGTAGGGTGAGAGTTTTCAGAGTAGTCTGTGCGGAGAGGAGAGGACTGAGTTAGTGGATTGGTGCTCATTTAAGACCTGGAATTTGAAGTTTTGGAGAGACTTTTTGGTAGGAAAGGACCTCCAAACCCTGAGGGGGTTAAGCCATCGATAAGGAAGCCTTAAAAAGGGACAAGAAAGAGTCAGCACCTAGTTGTTAGGGAGTTTGGAGTGTTTCTCAGCATCCACCTGGGAGCACTCACAGGATATAACAGTGATGAGCAGAAGGTCTCTGTCAGGTCCATGTATGGAGATCGAGATGCTAAGAGGGCTCCCCTTGCGGCTAAGTGCAGCGCGTTCCTGGAGTTGGGAACAGGAAGTGCAGTGCCCAAAGAAGCACGGTTGGCCAGGTGCTTGTTGCAGTCTGATGAGCTCAGTCACTGAGGGATGACCAATGCTGGCAAAGCAGAACTTGCTGTGTTCAGGTAAACGGAGAAACCAGGAGACAGACCAGGGGTCATACACAGATAAGTCATTCCAGAGCAAAACACAGGGGCGAGCCAAGGTCATACACAGGCAGGGTCCAGGTACAAGCCGGAGGTCAAGCCGGGAGATCAGGAAGCTAAAGCAGAGTCCAGGAGCAGGCCAAGGGTCAAACCAGGAGATCAGGAAGCAAGGTCAAGGCAAGCCGGGTCACAACGGGGATTCTCAGATCAGGAAGCAAGGTCAAGGTACACAGGGGAGCTGAGAAGATAATCCAGCAATGTCCTGTGGTCACAGGCTGGCTTAAATAGGGCCACTGGTGCCAGCGTCTGTCACGCCACTTGTGCACTGTACGCTGTATTGTGCGTGCGTGTGTGCCAATGCACACCGATGTGCGGAGCACGCTCGTGCACATCTTGGGACCCTCCGTGGGCATCCATGAATGGTCTGGGCAACATTGCCAGTACCAAGACGGCCATGTCCCTGACAGTCTCAGGTGTGTCAACAGCATCTATCTTTCGGGGTATACTGTGGCCTGGCCAGTATATACCCAAGTGAGGATGCTCCTTGATAGGAGGGCGTGTCCCTGTGCTTTCCCTACTCATCTGGAACCTCTCCCTGACACTATGCACTGTCCCTGACAGACGAGTGACCTGTCCCTACTCTGGCCACATGCAAAATGCGCACCAAACCCAGGAGCCAGGGTCCTAAACAGACTGTGCCTGACCCAAGATGAGCGTCAAAGTTGCATGGAGCACCAGCATCCAATCAAATCCTGCTGCCTTGTATATAAGAAAACCATAGAGTAACTAGGTTTCTCTAGCTTTTCTCCTTCACTTGCATTTCCGCTGCAGAAGAGCAGCACCTGCAGTGGAGAAAATAGATTGCACCTACCTACACTTTCCCCCCCTTTGACAAATGCTGTCCTCGACATTGCAACACAGTAAAGAACAAAATGAAACTACTATAAATATGTTTAAGGTAATGGCAACAACAATTCGAACAACATACAGTGCCGTAAAAAAGTATTCACCCCCTTGGCATTTTTCGTGTTTTGTTGCCTCACAACCTGTAATTAACATGGATTGTTTGAGGATTTGCATCATTTAATATACAGAACACGCCCACAACTTTGAGGATGTTTTTTTTTTATTATCGTGAAGCAAACAACAAATAGGACAAAATAACAGAAAAAGTCAATGTGCATAACTATTCACCCCCCTAGTCAATACTTTGTATAGCCACCTTTTGCGGCTATCACAGCTCCAAGTTGCTTTGGATAAGTCTCTATGAGCTTGCCACATCTTACCACTGGGATTTTTGCCCATTCCTCCATGCAAAACTGCTCTAGCTCCTTTAAGCTGGATGGTTTGTGCTTGTGAACAGCAATCTTTAAGTCTGACCACAGATTTTCTATTGGATTGAGGTCTGGGCTTTGATTAGGCCATTCCAACACATTTACATGTTTCCCCTTAAACCACTCAAGTGTTGCTTTACCAGTGTGTTTGGGGTCATTGTCCTGCTGGAAGGTGAACCTCCGTCCTAGCCTCAAATCACACACACAGTGGTACAGGTTTTGCTCAAGAATATCCCTGTATTTAGCACCATCCATCTTTCCCTCAACCCCGACCAGTTTCCCAGTCCCGACTGCTGAAAAACACCCCCACAGCATTATGCTGCCACCACCATGTTTCACAGTGGGGATGATGTTCTTTGGGTGATGTGATGTATTGGGTTTGCGCCAGACATAGCATTTTCTTTGATGGCCAAAAAGTTAAAGTTTAATCTCATCAGACCTGAGCACCTTCCTCCATACATTTTGGGAGTCTCCCACATGCCTTTTCGCAAACTCAAAACGTGCCATTTAGTTTTTTGCTGAAAGTAATGGCTTTCTTCTGACCACTCTGCCATAAAGCCCAACTCTATGGAGCGTACGGCTTATTGTGGTCCTATGTACAGATACTCCAGTCTCTGCTGTGGAACTCTGCAGCTCCTCCAGGGTTACCTTTGGTCTCTGTGCTCCTCTCTGATTAATGCCCCCCTTGCCCGGGCCGTGAGTTTTGGTGTGCGGCCGTCTCTTGGCAGGTTTGCTGTTGTGCCATATTCTTTCCATTTGGTTATGATAGATTTGATGGGGCTCCTAGGGATCATCAAAGATTTGGATATTTTTTTATAACCTAACCCTGACTTGTACTTCTCAACAAAATTGTCCCTTACTTGGTTGTTCCTTGGTCTTTATGGCAGTGTTTGGTTAGTGGTGCCTCTTGCTTAGGTGTTGCAGCCTCTGGGGCCTTTCAAAAAGGTGCGTCTATGTAATGACAGATCATGTGACAATTAGATTGCACACAGGTGGACATCATTTCACTAATTATGTGACTTCTGGAGGTAATTGGTTGCACCAGAGCTTTTTATGGTCTTCATAACAAAGGGGGTGAATACATACGCACATGCCAATTATCAGTTTTTTATTTCTGAAAAATAGTTTTGTTAATATATTTTTCTAATTTTACTTCACCAACTTAGGGTATTGTGTTCTGATCCATCACATATAATTCAGATTTAAAAAACATTGAACTAAAGCCTGTAATGTAACAAAATAGGTAAAATGCCAAGGGGGGTGATTACTTTTGCAAGGCACTGTATATAAAAATTGAACAGATTTAAAATAATTTCATGTTTTTTTAATAGAAGGCAATATGAGAAGAAGGGAGAAGTCATATCTCTGAGAGTCATTTTTTCTGAGAGATAATATAAAGGATAAAACGGTTTGATACACATTGGGGTTGATTTACTAAAACTGGAGAGCGCAAAATCTGGTGCAGCTCTGCATAGAAAGCAATCAGCTTCCAGGTTTTTTTGTGAAAGCTTATTTGAACAAGCTGAAGTTAAAAGCGGAATGGCTACCATGTGCAGTTCCACCAGATTTTGCACTCTTCAGTTTTAGTAAATCAACCCCATAATCTCATCCTTTCAAATAGGATTTAACTGTAGAAGCAGAGAGAAGTTATATTTCAGCCATCACACAAAAGACACGCAAAATCAAATTCCTTTATATAAATGAGGCAATTTAAGAGGGAGAGAGAGCACAGACTTTTTTTTGTGACAAATGACGTACAAAGTATCAGCACAGATTTTTCATGGCCATAACTTTTACAGGATTAGAGTGAAATCAGGCAATTTCAATTTCAGGCAATGTTAGTCCATGCTACGTCTGTATCCCAAACAATTCAGGATGCCAGTGCATTGTATCAAAGCAAAAAAAAGTTGGCAACTCAGAAGCAGCATGAGGAAAGCAACAAGTTTTGTCCAATTTTAATGACAATGCACTGTAATAAGCAACAATGAATGGCCAAGTATTTACCCAGCAAAACAAATAGACCAATTCTATCGGTGTATTTTTTATGCAAGAACACCATAATTCAACACAGAAATTAATACAGAGTGAGGATGAGCTCAGGGTTTGGTCTGAACACAAGTTTGGAGCAAATTTTGGCTGTTGGAGTTCTCATCTTTTAGCCCATTTGGTGGGAGCTGAACATCCTATATAGTAGCTGTATTACTACCACTATATATATATATATATATATATATATATATATATATATATATATAAGCTCCCAACCTGTTAGTTGTGACTGAGGAAGTGGTAGGTGTTGGCACCTGCCATATCCTTAGCAACCAATGATGCTACCCTGTAATCCCCAGCCATGTAAATAAAGGTGAATGACATCACTGGCCAAATATGGGCAAATGGCAATGTCCCTGTGTGGTTATATGGACCCCCTGCAACTGACCACATGGTCCAGCGATATGAAAAAATTACCCTCCACATAACGGTGGAGGATAGCGATGGTCTTATGGGTTGGTCTTACCTGGCCCTGCAGTACAGCAAAAGCCACACATTTATAGAAGAGAGCTATATCCACCAGCTGAAATTTCAGAAGCAATTTTACCAAGCTGGTTGTCAGGACCTGGGACCTTTTCTGTGTTGGGCATTAATTCTTCTCGCTGAGCTATCTGGGATGCTGGGCAGCGCCCTGCCCGATCTATTGGACAAGCCTGCCTGATCCATTGGAAAACACTGCCTTGTGTCTTGCTTGCTTTTGAACCTTGAACTCCTTGCTCCTCCCATGAACCTCCTATATAAGCCTTGACTCTGCCCTGCCCATCGCCAGATTATTGTGGTCTGATCCTGCTTACTGCGTCTATTGCTGTTTGGAAATGACTTTGGCTTGTGACTCGACTACAAAACTCTCCTCCTGCATCAACCTTGACTTGTGACCCCAACACTGATCATCGGTCTAGCTATTCAGACTTTCCTATCTCTCGCAGACCTGAGAACCGAGCTTGGTCTCACGTTGTCTCTACTCATTACAGGTATTCTCCTAACACTGGTATTGAGCTAGTGGGCATAAGGGTGGCTGGAGGTGTACTTTTTCTTTTGTTCCAGTAACTTAGAGAAACCTGCCTGTTCAAAGCTAAAGCTGGAGATGGCAGGACATAGTTGGCTGAATCAGAGCATGGTTGCAGCCTATGCTTGCCCCTACTGTGCTGTACCCATGCTCTTCGCCCCCCAACCCCAAAGCATGTTGATGCGGACAAGGGCCTCTTCCCGACAACCCTGGGTGGTGGTTGTGGGGGTCTGTGGGCAGGGGGCTTATTGGAATCTGGAGGCCCCCTTTAACAAGGGGGCTCCCGGTTCCCCCCCTATCTGAATGAGTATGGGGTACATTGTACCCCTACCCATTCCCCGCAAAAAAAGAAGTAAAGTGTAAATAAAAACAAGAGACAATTTTGACAAAACCTTTATTAAAAATCTTCTGCCTTCATCCTTTTTCCTCCAGACTTCATCGCTGCCGACACGGTCTTCCTCCAATCCTGTCTCCCGTCTTTGTGCCAGATCCGCTCTCTGACAGTTCTTGTATAGACATGGGACATGGCCATCCAGAGACATCACCTTGAGACCCCGCACCCTTGTGACATCATGTGACATCACAAGGGGCAAGGTCTCATGGTGACATCACTGGATGGCCACGCCCCATGGCTGTATAAGAACCGGCACAGAGAGAAGCTGGCACAAAGATGGGCGACAGTGTCAGAGGAGGACTGTGTCGGCGGCAGAGAAGACAGCAGTGGCAGAGAAGACAGCAGCGACGGAGAGGATCAAAGGAAAAAGACCGAAGGAAGAAGACCAGAGGGATAATTTTTTAAAAAAGGACAAAACTGTCTCTTGTTTTTATTTACACTACATTCCTTTTTTTGGGGTGAATGGGTACAATGTACGACACACTCATTCACATAGGGGGGCAGGCTCTGGGGCCCCCCTTGTTAAAGGGGGCCTCCAGATTCTAATAAGCCCCCTGCCCACAGACCCCCACAACCACCGCCAAGGGTTGTCAGGAAGAGGCCTTCCTTGGGGACAAGGTGCTTTGGGGGGGCAGAGCCCCCCGCCCCAAAGTACCTATACACCCATGTTGAGGGTGTGTGGCCTGGTATGGTCCAGGAGGGTGGCACTCGCTTGTCCCCCCCCCCCTTCCTGACCTGTCAGGTTTCATGCTCGCATAAGGGTCTGGTATGGATTGTGGGGGTGTGGGGGGACCCCAGGCCGTTTTCTATTTTTTTCTTGGTGTGGGGTTACCCCTCAAAATCCATACCAGACCCTTTCAGTCTGGTATGGTCTTGAGAGGGATCCCACGCCATTTTTTAAATGTTGGCGTGTGGTTCCCCTTCAAGATCCTCAGACCACAAGTTGCACAAAAGTCGGATGATAATGATCCGACTTGGATGTGACTTCCATTCAAATCAATGGGCTGAAAGCATAGCTTAATGCTGTATCTTAATGTTTACACATGTTTACAAGTAGTTACTGTACAAGCATTTGGCATTTGAAATGCTGGTAAACTACAGTCTTGAATGCAATTTATCTGCTTTCAAAAAAAATTCATTTAACACAACTGCCTATAAACACCCAATTGCTCCTAAACATGAGTTTAGCAGCTGCAGTGTACATGGAGCCTTAAGCTGGCCCTAGATGGCTCACATTTTGACCAATTCCTGCTATATCAGCTGAAATTGGAGAAGTGGGTGGCCCTGTAAGTTTCATCAGTTTGAGTTTCTTTACTTCATGTTATTGTTCTCATACAATTTCCAGGCTCACAATCTGGGGAAATATTTCACTTTAACTCTAGTAAGTTGGTTTCATTTTCATCTCTGTCGGATCCCTACTCCTTGTCCTCCTCTCACTCCGATTCTTCTCATTCTTCATCTTCCTCAGGTCAGTGACTATATAGATGAGGAGTGCAGTGTTGAAGACACACATCACACCATGGGACAGGAGGTGACCCCAACCTGACCACATTCCAGACCGACTTTGTTCTAAATAGAGAGAAAATATGAAAAAACAATGAGAGAGTTGTACAGAATAGTAATACAGGCATACCCCACTTTTAAGTACACAATAGGGTTTATTTACTAAAGCTGGAAAGTGAAAAATCAGGCTCACTGCTGCATAGAAACCGATGAGCTTATATCCCCAGCTTGTTCAATTAAGCCTTGGTAATAAAACCTGGAAGCTCATTGGTTTCTATGCAGAAGTGAGCCTGATTTTGCACTTTCCAGCTTTAGTAAATAAACCCCATTGTGTACTTAAAATTGGGGTATGCCTGTATTATATATCATTCCCAGTCAGATCTTTAGTCCAGCCGTGCCAGTATAACAGGACAGCCACACTGGTAACAGGGCAGATATTCTGGTTGTCTTGATAAGGACGTAGCCAGCCATTTAACCCGTTCCGGACCAGCTGCCGCAGTTTCACTGTAGGTTGGCCCGGCTGGGCGAAGCGACATTACCTTACGGGGCCGTGGCGATCGGATTCGCTTCAGAACCGATCAGTCTCCAGGCCCAGGCCAATGATTTCGGGCCTAGACCTGGTGATCGGTTCTGGCAAATGAAATGCTTCCCCTGCCTGTGTAAGTTTAAACACAGGCAGGGGAAGTGATGTCATCTCCCCTCGTGGAACTCTTTTCATTCCAGAAAGAGGAGAGAGAACATCTCACAGTAAGTTGCACCAACTCTACACTGACACTGTACACCTTTGCTTTTATATGCATTTTTACATTGGAGTTAAGCCATCCAGGACTTTTGCTTGCTCTTTTAAATGTATTGTGAAATTGTGTCACCAGCGCAAACAATATATATATATATATATATATATATATATATATATATATATATATATATATATATATATATATATATATATATATATATATATATATATATAATGCGATATGATACAAATTGATCTGCTGCAGTTAAAATGTCCTATACCATAGATTCTATTCGATCTTTCACAACTTAAACCATAAGCATACGATATTAATCCCAAAAGTCCATTGCAATTTATCATATGTATTCAGTGTGCTCATATGCTTCAATTTTCATCCGTGCTTTGTTACAGTAACTTTTCACTGCTTTATGTGCCACCACCACCTTCTAAAATGGGCACTCAAAGCCTAGAAAAAGTTTTGCCTTTGGTTCATAAAGGGATAACCACTCCACTCTTCTGGCGTTCTCCCAACTAGATAGCCACTAGATGCTCCTCATTTCTCCATGCCAAATGTTGGTATCTCATAAAAATTGAACATTCATCATTGCGCAATATATTTATATAAAAGATTTATTTTTGTCCAGTAAAAAATATATAAGAAATGTGCACTCACATTTTATAGTGACTTAGAACCAGCACTGAGTCTATCCAGCGTTTTGTTTTGGGGATCTGCTATGCAGCTTCGTTCCTCGTTCCCGGCATGCGCTTAAACCCTCTTTTGGTTCGGGTTCATGACAGGAAGTAACGTCCGCCATTACCTAGAAGCCTCTACGCGTTTTGCATACATGCGTCATCAGGAAGCTTCTTTTATATAAATATATTGCGCAATGATGAATGTTCAATCTTTATGAGATACCAACATTTGGCATGGGGAAATGAGGAGCATCTAGTGGCTAACTAGTTGGAGGGACGCCAGGATAGTGGAGTGGTTATCCCTTTTTGAACCAAAGGCAAAACTTTTTCTAGGCTCTGAGTGTCCATTTTTCTTTATTTCTAGTTGGTGCATCTACCATCTGAACCATGAAATTGTCTTGCAAGACATTTAGGAACCTGCTACACCCATAAGGATTCCACCTCCTCCCTAGCTCCCTTAGTGATGTAATCTCTCACATTCACTTGTACATTATTCTTGATATATAGGCATACCCTTCCCCTTTTTTACCCTCTCTATCTTTGCGATAAAGGGTATACCCTTGATGTTTGCCAGCCAATCATGAGAGCTGTTGAATCAGGTCTCTGAAATTCCAACAAAATCCAAATCCTCCTCGTACAACAGTATCTCTAGTTCACCCATCTTGTCCGCCAGGCTCCTGGCATTGGTGAACATGCCACGTATTGTCCTCTTATTGGGTGTTACGAGATTGCAACTAGGACTTGCTAATATACTTACCTTGGGTTTATGTGCTTTGGTCAACCTACCACTAATGCCCCCAATACTACCTTCTGGAATATGTTCCGCGCTGACTATCTCTACCTCTGGACCCTCACCCCGTCGCCTAGTTTAAAATCCCCTCTAACTTTTCGGCCATCTTCATTTCCAGCAGATGTGCACCCTCCTCATTTAGGTGCAGTCTGTCCCTTCTATAGCACTGGTGATCGACTGAGAAGTTACATAGTAGGTGAGGTTGAAAAAAGACACAAGTCCATCAAGTCCAACCTATGTGTGTGATTATGTGTCAGTATTACATTACATATCCCTGTATATTGCGGTCATTCAGGTGATTATCTAATAGTTTCTTGAAGTTATCAATGCTCCCCGCTGAGACCACTGCCTGTGGAAGGGAATTCCACATCCTTGCCGCTCTTACAGTAAAGAACCCTCTACGTAGTTTAAGGTTAAACCTCTTTTCTTCTAATTGTAATGAGTGGCCACGAGTCTTATTAAACTCTCTTCTGCAAAAAAGTTTTATCCCTATTGTGGGGTCACCAGTACAGTATTTGTAAATTGAAATCATATCCCCTCTCAAGCGTCTCTTCTCCAGAGAGAATAAGTTCAGTGCTCGCAACCTTTCCTCATAACTAAGATCCTCCAGAGCCTTTATTAGCTTTGTTGCCCTTCTTTGTACTCGCTCCATTTCCAGTACGTCCCTCCTGAGGACTGGTGCCGAGAACTGGACAGCATACTCCAGGTGCGGCCGGACCAGAGTCTTGTAGAGCGGGAGAATTATCGTTTTATCTCTGCAGTTGATCCCCCTTTTAATGCATGCCAATATTCTGTTTGCTTTATTAGCAGCAGCTTGGCATTGCATGCCATTGCTGAGCCTATCATTTACTAGGACCCCCAGGTCCTTTTTCATCCTAGATTCCCCCAGAGGTTCTCCCCCCAGTGTATAGATTGCATTCATATTTTTGCCACCCAAATGCATTATTTTACATTTTTCTACATTGAACCTCATTTGCCATGTAGTCGCCCACCCCATTAATTTGTTCAGGTCTTTTTGCAAGATTTCCACATCCTGCGGAGAAGTTATTGCCCTGCTTAGCTTAGTATTGTCTGCAAATACAGAGATTGAACTGTTTATCCCAACCTCCAGGTCGTTTATGAACAAATTAAATAGGATTGGTCCCAGCACAGAACCCTGGGGAACCCCACTACCCAACCCTGACCATTCCGAGTACTCCCCATTTATCACCACCCTCTGAACACGCCCTTGTAGCCAGTTTTCAATCCATGTACTCACCCTATGGTCCATGCCAACACACCTTATTTTGTACAGTAAAGGTTTATGGGGAATTGTGTCAAATGCTTTTGCAAAATCCAGATACACCACGTCTATGGGCCTTCCTTTATCTAGATGGCAACTCACCTCCTCATAGAAGGTTAAAAGATTGGCTTGGCAAGAACGATTCTTCATGAATCCATGCTGATTACTGCTAATGATATCATTCTTATTACTAAAATCTTGTATATAGTCCCTTATCATCCCCTCCAAGAGTTTACATACTATTGATGTTAGGCTAACTGGTCTGTAATTCCCAGGGATGTTTTTTGGGCCCTTTTTAAATATTGGTGCTACATTGGCTTTTCTCCAATCAGCTGGTACCATTCCAGTCAATAGACTGTCTGTAAAAATTAGGAACAACGGTCTGGCAATCACCTGACTGAGTTCCCTAAGTACCCTCGGATGCAAGCCATCTGGTCCCGGAGATTTATTAATGTTAAGTTTCTCAAGTCTAATTTTAATTCCGTCCTCTGTTAACCATGTAGGTGCTTCCTGTGTTGTGTCATGAGGATAAACACTGCAGTTTTGGTTACTGAAGCCCGCCGATTCACTTGTGAAGACTGAGGAGAAGAATAAATTCAATACCTCTGCCATCTCCCCATCCTTTGTAACCAGATGTCCTTCCTCATTCTTTATGGGGCCAATATGGTCTGTCCTCCTTTTTTTACTGTTTACATACTTAAAGAATTTCTTGGGATTTTTTTTGCTCTCCTCCGCTATGTGTCTTTCATGTTCTATCTTAGCCATCCTAATTGCACCCTTACATTTCTTATTGCATTCTTTATAAATTCTGAATGCTGAGGATGATCCCTCAACCTTGTATTTTTTGAAGGCCTTCTCCTTTGCTTTTATATGAATTTTTACATTGGAGTTAAGCCATCCAGGATGTTTGTTCGCTCTTTTAAATTTATTACCCAATGGGATACATTGGCTAAAGCCCTTATTTAATATGCTCTTAAAGCATACCCATCTCTCCTCCGTATTCTTTGTTCCTAATATTTTATCCCAATTTATGCCTTTTAGCAAGGTTTGTAGTTTAGGGAAGTTGGCTCTTTTGAAATTCAGTGTCTTTGTGTTCCCTTCATGTTTCCTATTTGTGTGATTTATACTGAAACTAATTGACCTGTGATCGCTGTTACCTAAATTGCCCTGTATTTCCACATTTGTTATCAGGTCTGTATTGTTGGTAATCAGTAGATCTAGTAATGTTTTATTTATAGTTGGTGCGTCTACCATCTGACCCATAAAATTGTCCTGCAAGACACTAAGGAACTGGCGAGCCTTAAATGAATGCGCGGTTCCCTCCGCCCAGTCTATGTCTGGATAATTAATATCCCCCATTATGATAACACTTCCCATCCTTGCTGCTAATCCAATTTGTGATAGGAGATCCGTCTCCACTTCCTCCCTCAGGTTAGGGGGCTTATAGCATACTCCCAGTATTATTTTCCCCTTAGCTTCATCCCTTGATTGAAAGTGATTTCCCTTTGGGAGTATCTAATCAAAAAATGAATTTTTTGTTGCAGGGGATGCCTGATTATTGAACACCTCCAGGTGGCCATATTGCATTTTAAAGAAAATTACAGACCTTCAGATTGAAAAGGAAAGGTTATTTGTATTAACATTCAATTGCAATATGATTTGTGTCACAATTATATACGCTATATATATTATTTTTTTTTGCTATTTTTGTTTTCCCATGAAAGTGGAGTTACCCATTAAAAATGTACTTTGTCTACAGATAACCTTATGACCCGAAATTTAGGTGTAAATTCCGGGAACCTCCAGTACTCAATGTGTGTAATGGCAAGGGATGCTGGGGTGTGCTGGAGGGTCTATTGTCAAGGGGGATCTATTTTTGCTGGGTGGTGTATTGTTGCTAATGGGGGGGGTCTATTGTTGCTGTGGGGTCTTATGTTGCTGTGAGGCATCTTTTGTTGAGGGAGAGGTCTATTGTTGCTGGCTGTTGGGAGATCAATTGTTGATGGTGGGGGTCTATTTTTGCTGGGGTAGGTGTATTGTTACTGGTGGGTATTTTGTTACATGGGGGGGTCTGTTGTTGCTGGGAGGGATCTACTGTTGAGGGAGAGGTCTACTGTTGCTGGCTGCTGGGAAATTAGTTGTTTCTGGAGAAGGTCTATTGTTGCAGGGATGGATCTATTGCTGCTGAGGGGATCTATTGTTGCTGGGAGGGGTCTATTGCTGATGGGATACAAATTATAATTCATACAAATTACATAGCACCCCAAAATGAATGGTTCTGTATTGTCTAAAAGGGGAGTACTGAGAGGTGGGTAGGGGTGGAACCAAGGGACGATGCCCGGGGGTGGGTAGGAGACGGAGACAAGGGGTGACTTGGAAGGAGGGGTATCTCTACCTATTCTCTGGGAAGAAAATCCCTGAATATTGTCATCTACAGACATTTCTCCATCCACTTCTGATGTCTCCTCACCTGGACAGGTGACCCCGGCTCTGCTCTCCTCCGACCAGCTGACCTCATTCTTCACAGTACAGGTGATGTTCCAGGGCTCCGGCGACCTCACAATGACTGTAATGCTATTGGCAGAAGTGGAATATCTCTCCTGGGATCCTCCAATCACAGATAGACAGATATTTGGCTTAGTCCCCTCCTCCACCCTGCAGGAGATCTCAGAGATGCCATTCCGGGGACATGAGACATGGAGGAGCGGAACAGATACTGGAACTGAGAGAGACAATCATTTCCATTGATAAGGTCCAATATATACACAGCATGCCCCTCCCCCATCCTTACCAATAATCAGGTGTGCAGACATCTTCCTGGAGACTGGAGGAGATGGATTGTGTCTGTGTGCACCCCTCCCCCAAACACTAAATCCCCCCACTAACATTACACCCATTTTATTAAGTGATGTGACCCCCATCAGGGTTGTCACCCCACACAACTTTTATTTTACTTGCAGAACATTTAGAATTTACTGAAAAACATTTTTTTTTTTTACTGACAACCTGAAATATGACAGAAACTACTATTAGAAACTTCTCTTTCCTAAGAGGTGAAACCTGATTGGTTGCTGCTGGCAGAAGCTCCGCCCTCCATTGGGGATCTGTCACCCGCCATCAATGGTCACATCTACCACATGGGGACCCCGAGCAGAAGGCACAGCACAGTTCAGATCACAGCAACTTCAGGAGGGCTGAGCACTGCAGATGTGAATCCACAGGGAATGGTGAGGATGGGGCAGTAATCAGAGGACATTGTACATACGTCTCTCCCAGATCTTCTACTATATAATGTATGGATAGAAAGACACGGAGAGGACACTGCTAGGACTGGGGGTGGGGGTTGGATGGACTTACCTTCTACATGGACGGTGTATATAAAGACACGGAGCGGGGAGGACACTGCTAGGACTGGGGGTGGGGGTTGGATGGACTTACCTTCTACATGGACGGTGTATATAAAGACAAGGAGCGGGGAGGACACTGCTAGGACTGGGGGTGGGGATTGGATGGACTTACCTTCTACATGGATGGTGTAATTATCTGTCTGTATAAGGCGTCCTTTATGATTAATGATATGCACATTGTATATTCCGTCATTCTCCAGAGTCACATTGGATATGATCAGACTTCCATTCTCTGATATCCTTGTATTAGGGAAGAGTACGTTCTCAGATTTACTCAGTGTACATCTCCTGTGTATAAATATTCTGGTGTCATCATGGCTGGTTGGGCCTTTATATTTCCATTCGATCTGGTCACACATCGATGTATTTGGATGGTTAAGGGTGAGATGACGTCTGATGGGGAGGAGAAGGTCAGATCCTGGCCGGGTGAATATTTCTTCCTGAACATCCTGAACATTTCCTGCACAGACAGAATAGAGATCCCAGTCAGGTCACAGTGTACTCTCCCCTCCCCACTCCAAAAAAGTTTTTATTTAGAATTGAATGAATGAATAAATGAATGAGTGAATGAGAATTAATACATATAGTCCAAAGATCCACATTTATATCATATGTAGAAAATATGTACAATTCCATACACAATGAAAGCAATGCATTTTTTACTATAGTCCCTAGGGATGAGCCGAACACCCCCCGGTATGGTTCGCACCAGAACCTGCGAACGGACCGAAAGTTCACGCAAACTTTAGAACCCCATTGATGTCTATAGGACTCAAACGTTCAAAATCAAAGGCTAATTTGCATGGTATTGTCCTAAAAAGGGTTTGGGGACCCGGGTCTTGCCCCAGGGGACATGTATCAATGCAAAAAAAAAGTTTTTAAAATGGCCGTTGTTTCGGAAGCAGTGATTTTAATGATGCTTAAAGTGAAGAAATAAAAGTGAAATATTCCTTTAAATTTTGTACCTGGGGGGTGTCTATAGTATGCCTGTAAAGGGGCGCATGTTCCCCGTGCTTAGAACAGTCCCTGCACAAAATGACATTTTTAAAGGAATAAAAGTCATTTAAAACTGCTTGCGGCTTTAATGTAATGTCGGGTCCCGGCAACATAGATGAAAATCGATGAGACAAACGGCATGGGTACCCCCCAGTCCATTACCAGGCCCTTTGGGTCTTGTATGGATATTAAGGGGAATCCCGCACCCAAATTAAAAAAAGGAAAGACGTGGGGCCCCCAGGCCCTATATACTCTGAACAGCAGTATACAGGCGGTGCAAACAAGACAGAGACTGTAGAATCTGTTTGTAATTTTGAACTGGTACATTTTTAAAGTGTAGCTCCAGCCAAAAAATCTATTTTTAAGCTTTTTGTAAAACATAGGGAAGGGTTATCACCCCTGTGACATTTGTTTTGCTGTCGGTGCACCTCTTCAGAAGATTTCACCTCACTTTTTGTCCCAATGACAAATGTTTTTTGAAAATTTGGGGGTTTTAGTGAAACAAGGATTGGTGATAAAGCATCAATGAGGAGGAGAAACGTTTTTCCCATATTAACTCTTATAGGAGAGAATTTCCCTTCCTTTGGGGTAGATTTCACCTCACTTCCTGTTGTCTCCTTCCGTTTGCAAGTAGGAGTCGTTTGTAAGTTGGATGTTTGAAAGTAGGGGACTGCCCTATATACTCAGCAGAAATTGGGGCCTTAGGTGTTGCCACAACACTGTAAGCCCTCACAGTTACTTTTGGTGGGCGCAGGAACGGGCCATGCTGTGAAATATTGGATCAAGAATTGTAATTACATGCCATTGTTGAACAGGGGCAGAAAAACTGGGCCTTAGGCACTGGTGCTGGTACCACAACACAGTAGGGATGAGCTTCGTGTTCGAGTCGAACCCATGTTCGACTCGAACATCGGCTGTTCGACCGTCCGTCGAATTGCGAACGATATGGGCCGTTCGCGCCAAATTCGTGTGGCGCGTCACGGCCCATAATTCACTGCGGCATCGCAGTGCATTGCTGGCTGATGATTGGCCAAGCATGCACTATGACCCGCATGCTTGGCCAATCACAGCGCCGTCAGTAGAGAGAGCTGTAATTGGCCAAAGCCAGGGTGGCTTTGGCCAATTATGGCTCAGGGGATTTAGTACACACCCCACACTATATAAGGCCGCCTGCACGGCGGCCCTGTGTAGTGTGTGTTCCGGTGTGCTGAGAGATAGAGAGAGAGAGAGACAGTGTCATTTGATTTGAGTTAGATAGATTAGGCAGAACAGTCAGTCAGTTAGCTGCACTTACAGTGTATTGTGTATATATATGCATCCCAGGTGTTGCATATATATATATACACTGTATTCAGTTTAGCTAGATCCGTTCCTGTTATCTTCTATCTAGACTATTTAGTGCAGTGTGTCCTGCTCACAGTGTTCAGCTAGATCCGTTCCTGCTATTTACATTCAGTGCAGTGCGTCCTGCTCACAGTGTTCAGCTAGATCCGTTCCTGCTATTTACATTCAGTGCAGTGCGTCCTGCTCACAGTGTTCAGCTAGATCCGTTCCTGCTATTTACATTCAGTGCAGTGCGTCCTGCTCACAGTGTTCAGCTAGATCCGTTCCTGGTATTTACATTTAGTGCAGTGCGTCCTGCTCACAGTGTTCAGCTAGATCCGTTCCTGCTATTTACATTCAGTGCAGTGCGTCCTGCTCACAGTGTTCAGCTAGATCCGTTCCTGCTATTTACATTCAGTGCAGTGCGTCCTGCTCACAGTGTTCAGCTAGATCCGTTCCTGCTATTTACATTCAGTGCAGTGCGTCCTGCTCACAGTGTTCAGCTAGATCCGTTCCTGCTATTTACATTCAGTGCAGTGCGTCCTGCTCACAGTGTTCAGCTAGATCCGTTCCTGCTATTTACATTCAGTGCAGTGCGTCCTGCTCACAGTGTTCAGCTAGATCCGTTCCTGCTATTTACATTCAGTGCAGTGCGTCCTGCTCACAGTGTTCAGCTAGATCCGTTCCTGCTATTTACATTCAGTGCAGTGCGTCCTGCTCACAGTGTTCAGCTAGATCCGTTCCTGCTATTTACATTCAGTGCAGTGCGTCCTGCTCACAGTGTTCAGCTAGATCCGTTCCTGCTATTTACATTCAGTGCAGTGCGTCCTGCTCACAGTGTTCAGCTAGATCCGTTCCTGCTATTTACATTCAGTGCAGTGCGTCCTGCTCACAGTGTTCAGCTAGATCCGTTCCTGCTATTTACATTCAGTGCAGTGCGTCCTGCTCACAGTGTTCAGCTAGATCCGTTCCTGCTATTTACATTCAGTGCAGTGCGTCCTGCTCACAGTGTTCAGCTAGATCCGTTCCTGGTATTTACATTTAGTGCAGTGCGTCCTGCTCACAGTGTTCAGCTAGATCCGTTCCTGCTATTTACATTCAGTGCAGTGCGTCCTGCTCACAGTGTTCAGCTAGATCCGTTCCTGCTATATACATTTAGTGCAGTACGTCCTGCTCACAGTGTTCAGCTAGATCCGTTCCTGCTATTTACATTCAGTGCAGTGCGTCCTGCTCACAGTGTTCAGCTAGATCCGTTCCTGCTATTTACATTCAGTGCAGTGCGTCCTGCTCACAGTGTTCAGCTAGATCCGTTCCTGCTATTTACATTCAGTGCAGTGCGTCCTGCTCACAGTGTTCAGCTAGATCCATTCCTGCTATTTACATTCAGTGCAGTGCGTCCTGCTCACAGTGTTCAGCTAGATCCGTTCCTGCTATTTACATTCAGTGCAGTGCGTCCTGCTCACAGTGTTCAGCTAGATCCGTTCCTGGTATTTACATTCAGTGCAGTGCGTCCTGCTCACAGTGTTCAGCTAGATCCGTTCCTGGTATTTACATTCAGTGCAGTGCGTCCTGCTCACAGTGTTCAGCTAGATCCGTTCCTGTTATCTTCCTACTGACAGGCAGGCTTGTCTGGTTACAGTATATAAAGCTACCTGAAGAAAATTACAGGTGTTCTATCCCAGCTTAGTGCAGCTACTGGCCATTAGTATGTCTGGAAGGCCAAGAAGGAGAGGCAGACAGTCACAAGCCAATAAGAGAGGGCAAGCAGGCTCTGTGTCTAGTGCTGGTCGTGGAGACGGTGCATCCTCATCAGCACGTGGCCATGGGACACGCTTGGCCTTTTTTTCGGCAGCTGGCCGTGTTGAGCCGCAACATGCGGAAGACTTGGTCGAGTGGATGACCAAGCCGTCCTCATCCTCCTCATCCTCTCTCACCCATGCCCAGGGTGCTTTGTCTGGCAAAGCAGCGGCCTCTTCCCTCAGCTCAATGTCATCAGTGACTCCTTCCCTAGCTCCACCATGTCCTCATGAGGATTCCCTCGAACTGTTTGACCACAGTGTTGGGTACATGCTCCAGGAGGATACCCAGCGTTTGGAAGGCTCTGATGATGATACTGAGCTCAATGAAGGCAGTAACATGAGCACGGACAGAGGGGGTGCCCAAGAAGGACAGCAATCTGGCAGTCATGCTCCCCCTGCTGCAGCATACTGCCAGGTTTGCTCCAGTGATGAGGAGGGAGGGGATGATGAGGTCACTGACTCAACGTGGGTGCCTGATAGGAGAGAGGAGGAGGAGGAGGAGGAGGAGGTGGCACATCACCAACTAGGCAGGATGCCCTCCAGGGGCCAGCCTAAGGGCAGCACATTGACTGCATCACACCCCAAAGCTCCACATGTGCAGGGCGCTGCAGTCTCTGCGCGTTATTCAAAAAGTTCTTTGGTGTGGGCCTTTTTTGAGACGAGTGCATCAGATCGCACCGCTGCTATTTGCAACATATGTCTCAAGCGTATCTCGCGTGGCCAAAACATCTCCCGCTTGGGTACCACATGCTTGACCAGACATATGTTGACCTGCCATGCAGTTCGTTGGCAAGCGTATCTGAAAGACCCACACCAAAGAACAAAGAGGATCTCTCCTTGCTCCTCATCAGCTGAGATTTCCAACCCCACTAGACCTTCAGTCCTCTCTGAGACCTGCAGTGAGAGGAATGAAGGTGTAGAATTAGGTGTGTCACAGCCAAGTACTTGTGGGCAATCTGCTTTGGGTACACCGACGTCAGATTGTACCAGGCAAATTTCCCTGCCCCAGCTGCTGCACCGCCGAAAGAAGTTTGCTCCCAGCCATCCACATGCCCAGCGGTTGAATGCTAGCTTGGCAAAATTGCTAGCACTTCAACTGCTGCCTTTTCAGTTGGTAGACTCTGCCCCCTTCCGTGAGTTTGTGGAATGTGCGGTTCCTCAGTGGCAGGTACCCAAACGCCACTTTTTCTCACGGAAGGCGATTCCGGCTCTCTACCGGCATGTGGAAGGCAATGTCCATGCCTCGCTGGACAGGGCGGTCAGCGGTAAGGTGCATATTACCGCTGACTCATGGTCCAGCAGGCATGGACAGGGACGTTACTTAAGTTTCACGGCGCATTGGGTGACTCTGCTGGCAGCTGGGAAGGATGCAGGACAAGGTGCAGTAGTGTTGGAGGTTGTTCCGCCACCACGCCTCCAAAATGCTGATTGTGACACACCTCTCTCCTCCACCCCTCCTCTTCTTCTTCCTCCATGGCCTCTTCCTCGGAACCAGCGGTGCTCCGTAGGCGTTCAAGGGGCTACGCAAGTACGCAGGCCAAAAGATGCCATGCGGTGCTTGAGCTGGTGTGCTTGGGGGACAGGAGCCACACTGGGGCAGAGGTTTTGTCAGCTCTGCAGGGGCAGGTTCAGAGGTGGTTGACGCCACGCCAACTTAAGGCAGGAATGGTGGTTTGCGACAATGGCACCAACCTCCTCTCTGCCCTCCGACAGGGACAACTGACCCATGTGCCCTGTTTGGCTCACGTCCTTAACTTGGTGGTGCAGCGGTTCTTGGGCAGGTACCCGGGCTTACAGGATGTCCTGAGGCAGGCCAGGAAAGTCTCTGTGCATTTCCGCCGGTCATATAATGCCAGTGCTCGGCTGACGGACCTCCAAAAGGAGTTTAACCTGCCCAAGAACCGCCTAATCTGTGACATGCCCACCAGGTGGAACTCGACGTTGGCCATGCTGCAGCGGCTGCACACGCAGCAGAGGGCCATCAATGAGTACCTGTGCGACTATGGCACCAGGACAGGGTCAGGGGAGCTTGGTTTTTTTTCCCCACGCCAGTGGGCCATGATCAGGGATGCATGCACTGTCCTGTCACCATTCGAGGAGGCCACGAGGATGGTGAGCACTGACAGTGCATGCATCAGTGACACTGTCCCCCTTGTCCACCTGTTGGAGCACACGCTGCGTGGAATAATGGACAGGGCACTTGAGGCAGAACAGAGGCAGGAAGAGGAGGACTTCCTTAGCTCTCAAGGCCCCCTTTATCCAGACAGTGTTCCTGCGTGCCCGCCGATCACACAGGAAGAGGACGAGGAGGAGGAGGAGGAGGAGGAGGAAGATTGTGTCAGTATGGAGGTGGAGCCTGGCACTCAGCATCAGCAGTCTTTAAGGGATCAGTCCCAAGGAACACATGGACTTGTACGTGGCTGGGAGGAGGTGGCTGCGGACGTTGTTGTCCTTAGTGACCCAGAGGACTCCGGACCGAATGCCTCAGCAAACCTACGCTGCATGGCCTCCCTGATCCTGCAAAGCCTGCGTAAGGATCCTCGTATTCGTGGTATCAAGGAGAAGGACCAATACTGGCTGGCAACCCTCCTTGATCCACGTTACAAGGGTAAGGTTGCGGACCTTATCTTGCCATCGCAGAGGGAGCAGAGGATGAAACATCTTCGGGAGGCCTTGCAGAAAGGTCTGTGCAACGCGTTCCCAGAGACTGGGAGGTTACAAACTCCTGTTTCTGGACAACGTGTTGCTGAGGCTTCGGTCAGTCAAAGAAGGAGCGGTGGAGAAGGTGGCCGTCTGACCGATGCGTTCAGACAATTTTTTGGTCCGCAGCCCCAAGGTATGATCGGTTCCAGCAACCATCGCCAGCGTCTGTTTTACATGGTGCAGGAATACCTAGGGGCAAGATCAGACTTGGACACCTTTCCCACCGAAAATCCTCTGGGTTACTGGGTCTTGAGGATGGATCACTGGCCAGAGCTTGCACAGTATGCAATTGAGCTACTGGCCTGTCCTGCATCCAGCGTTCTTTCGGAACGTACATTCAGTGCTGCTGGAGGCGTGGTAACCGATCACAGGGTGCGTCTGTCCACTGACTCGGTCGATCGGCTGACCTTCATAAAAATGAATCAGTCTTGGATCACCACCAGCTACCAAGCACCTGATGCTGATGTAACTGAATAATTTTTTTCAGATCCCTTCAAAGACTGCCTATGCTGATGCTGAGTGATTATCCCTGAGTAATTATCCTCTTCCTCCTCAATCATCACGCTGATAGCTTGTAAGAACATTTTTGGTTCTGGGCGCCACCACCAGTGCCTAAGGCACAATTTTTCAGCCCCTGTATAACAGGGGCCTTTTTATTACAATTTTTGATGTAATACTTTGCAGCACGGCTCGTTCCTGCATTCCAACTAGAGTGTCTGTGAGGGGTTGCAGTGTTGTGGCACCAGCACCAGTGCCTAAGGCCCAATTTTTCTGCCCCTGTATAACAGGGGCGTGAAATTACAATTTTTGATGCAATACTTTGCAGCAGGGCTCGTTCCTGCATTCCAACTAGAGTGTCTGTGAGGGGTTGCAGTGTTGTGGCACCAGCACCAGTGCCTAAGGCCCAATTTTTCTGCCCCTGTCTAACAGGGGCGTGTAATTACAATTTTTGATGCAATACTTTGCAGCAGGGCTCGTTCCTGCGTTCCAACTAGAGTGTCTGTGAGGGGTTGCAGTGTTGTGGCACCAGCACCAGTGCCTAAGGCCCAATTTTTCTGCCCCTGTCTAACAGGGGCGTGTAATTACAATTTTTGATGCAATACTTTGCAGCAGGGCTCGTTCCTGCGTTCCAACTAGAGTGTCTGTGAGGGGTTGCAGTGTTGTGGCACCAGCACCAGTGCCTAAGGCCTAATTTTTCAGCTCCTGTTCAACAGGGGCGTGTAATTACAATTCTTGATCTAATATTTCACAGCAGGGCCCTGTGAGGGCTTACAGTGTTTTGGCCACAGCAACACCTAAGGCCCAAATTTCTGCTGAGTATATAGGGCAGGACCCTACTTTCAAACATCTAACTTACAAACGACTCCTACTTGCAAACGGAAGGAGACAACAGGAAGTGAGATGAAATCTACCCATAGGAAGGGAAATTCTCTCATGTAAGAGTTAATATGGGAAAACAATTTCTCCTTTCCACTGATGCTTTCCAATCCTTGTTCCACAAAAAAACCCAAATTTTCAAAAAACATTTTTCATTGGGACAAAAAAGTGAGGTGAAATCTTCTTAAGAGGAGGAAAGACGCAAAACAAATGTCACAGGGGTGATAACCCTTCCCTATGTTTTCCAAAAAGCTTAGAAAAGATTTTTTGGCTGGAGCTAAACACATTAAAAATGTTCAAAATTACAAACAGATTCTACTTAACAACAAACCTACAGTCCCTGTCTTGTTTGCACCGCCTGTATACTGCTGTTCAGAGTATATAGGGACCTTTCCTTATTTTAATTTGGGTGCGGGGTTCCCCTTAATATCCATACAAGACCCAAAGGGCCTGGTAATGGACTGGGGGGTACCCATGCCGTTTGTCTCACTGATTTTCATCCATATTGCCAGGACCCGACATGACATTAAACCCGCAAGCAGTTTTAAATGAGATTTTTTCCTTTAAAAATGACATTTGGTGCAGGGACTGTTCTAAACATGGGAAACACGCGTCACTTTACAGGCATACTATAGACACCCCCCAGGTACGATATTTAAAGGAATATTTCACTTTTTTTTTTTTTACTTTAAGCATCATTAAAATCACTGCTCCCGAAAAAACGGCCGTTTTTAAAAGTTTTTTTTGCATTGATACATGTCCCCTGGGGTAGGACCCGGGTCCCCAAACCCTTTTTAGGACAATACCATGCAAATTAGCCTTTAAAATGAGCACTTTTGATTTCGAACGTTCGAGTCCCATAGACGTCAATGGGGTTCTAACGTTCGTGCGAACTTGCGGTCCGTTCGCGGGTTCTGGTGCGAACCGAACCGGGGGGTGTTCGGCTCATCCCTACAACACAGCAACCCCTCACAGATGCTATAGTTGGAGCTCAGGAATGAGCCCTACTGCAAAGTATTGCATCAAAAATTATAATTACACGCCCCTATTAAACATGGGCAGAAAAATTGGGCCTTGGCCACTGGTGGCGGTGCCCGGAACCAAAAATGTTCTTACAAGCTATCAGCATGAAAATTGAGGAGGAAGAGGATTGTCACTCAGAATAACAGGATAGTCACTCAGCATCAGCATAGGCAGTCTTGAAGGGATCTCACATTAAAATAAAAATCAATCGGTTACATCAGCATCAGGTGCTTGGTAGCTGGTGATCCAAGACTGATTAATTTTTATGAAGGTCAGCCGATCGACAGGTGCACCCTGTGATCAGTTACAAACCCTCCAGCAGCACTGAATGTGCGTTCCGAAAGAACACTGGATGCAGGACAGGCCAGTAGCTCAATTGCATACTGTGCAAGCTCTGGCCAGTGATCCATCCTCAAGACCCAGTAACCCAGAGGATTTTCGGTTGGAAAGGTGTCCAAGTCTGATTTTGCCCCTAGGTAATCCTGCACCATGTGAATCAGACGCTGGCGATGGTTGCTGGAACCGATCAGACCTTGGGGTTGTGCCCCCAAGGTCAGACAGCCACCTTCTCCTTCTGTGAGTGACGGAAGCCTTAGCGACGCGTTGTCCAGGAGGACCAGGAAAATTGTAACCTCCCAGGCTCTGGAAACACGTTGCACAAACCTTTCTGCAAAGCCTCCCGAAGATGTTTCAGCCTCTGCTCCCTTTGCGACAGCAGGATAAGGTCTGCAACCTTACCCTTGTAACGTGGATCAAGGAGGGTTGCCAGACAGTAATCATCTCTCCCCTTGATACCACGATTACGAGGATCCTTCCGCAGGCTTTGCAGGATCAGGGAGGCCATGCAGCGTGGGTTTGTTTAGGCATTCATTCCAAAGTCCACCTTGTCACTAAGGATGACATGATCCGCAGCCACCTCCTCCCAGCCACGTACAAGTCCATGGGTTTCCTCGGACTGTAAATGATCCCTTGAAGACTGCTGCTGATGCTGAGTGCCAGGCTCCACCTCCATGCCGACACAATCCTCCTCCTCCTTTTCCTGTGTGATTGGCGGGCAAACAGGAACACTGTCTGGATAAAGGGGGGCTTAAGAGGTAAGGAAGTCCTCCTCTTCCACCCTCTGTTCTGCCTCAAGTGCCCTGTCCATTATTCCATGCAGCGTGTGCTCCAACAGGTGAACAAGAGGGACAGTGTCACTGATGCATGCATTGTCACTGCTCACCATCCTCATGACCTTCTCAAATGGTGACAGGACAGTGCATGCATCTCTGATCATAGCCCACTGGCGTGGGGAAAAAACCAAGGTCCCCTGACCCTGTCCTGGTGCCATAGTCGCATAGGTACTCAATGATAGCCCTCTGCTGCGTGTGCAGCCACTGCAGCATGGGCAACGTTGAGTTCCACCTGGTGGGCATGTCACAGATTAGGTGGTTCTTGGGCAGGTTAAATTCCTTTTGGAGGTCAGCCAGCCGAGCACTGGCATTATATGACCTGCAGAAATGCACACAGACTTTCCTGGCCTGCCTCAGGACATCCTGTAAGCCCGGATACCTGCCCAAGAACCGCTGCACCACCAAGTTAAGGACGTAAGCTAAACAAGGCACATGGGTCATTTGTCCCTGTCGGAGGGCAGAGAGGAGGTTGGTGTTATTGTCACAAACCACCATACCTGGCTTAAGCTGGCGTGGCGTCAACCACCTCTGAACCTGCCCCTGCCCCTGCAGAGCTGACAGAATCTCTGCCCCAGTGTGGCTCCTGTCCCCCAAGCACACCAGCTCAAGCACCGCATGGCATCTTTTTGCCTGCGTGCTTGCGTAGCCCCTTGAACGCCTACGGAGCACCGCTGGTTCCGAGGACAAATCAGCACAGGAAGAGGCCATGGAGGAAGAAGAGGAGGGGGATGGAGGAGAGAGGTGTGGCAGAATCACCACTAGTAGAATTTTGGAGGCATGGTGGCGGAACAACCTCCAACACTACTGCACCCTGTCCTGCATCCTTCCCAGCTGCCAGAAGAGTCACCCAGTGCACGGTGAAAGATAGATAACGTCCCTGTCCATGCCTGCTGGACCATGAGTCAGCGGTAATATACACCTTACCACTGACCGCTCTGTCCAGCGAGGCCAAGACATTGTCCTCCACATGCCGGTAGAGAGCCGGAATCGCCTTCCGTGAGAAAGTGGCGTTTGGTAACCTGCCCCTGAGGAACTGCACATTCCACAAACTCACGGAAGGGGGCAGAATCTACCAACTGAAAAGGCAGCAGTTGAAGTGCTAGCAATTTAGCCAAGCTAGCATTCAACCACTGGGCATGTGGATGACTGGGAGCGTACTTCTTTCGGAGGTGCAGTAGCTGGGGCAGGGAAATTTGCCTGGTACAAACTGACGTTGATTGCTCCCAAGTACTTGGCTGTGACACACCTAATTCTACACCTTCATTTTTCTCAGTGCAGGTTTCAGAGAGGATTGAAGGTATAGTGGGGTTGGAGATACCAGCTGATGAAGAGCATGGAGAGGCCTGCTTTGTTCTTTGGTGTGGGTCTTTTAGGTACGCTTGCCAATGAACTGCATGGCAGGTCGTCATATGTCTGGTCAAGCATGCGGTGCCCAAGCGGGAGATGTTTTGGCAACGTGAGATATGCTTGAGACATATGTTGCAAATAGCAGTGGTGGGATCTGATGCACTCGTCTCAAAAAAGGCCCACACCAAAGAACTTTTGGAATAACGCGCAGAGACAGCAGCACCCTGCACATGCGAAGCTCTGCAGTGTGATGCAGTCGGTGTGCTGCCCTGGCGGGCATCCTGCCTCATTGGAGATGTGCTTCCTCCTCCTCCTCTCTCCTATCAGGCACCCATGTGGAGTGAGTGACCTCATCATCCCCTCCCTCCTCATCACTGGAGCAAAGCTGGCAGTATGCTGCAGCTGGGGGAACATGACTGCCAGATTGCTGTCCTTCTTGGGCACCCCCTCTCTTTGGGCTCACATTACTGCATTCCTCTAGCTGGGTACCATCATCCGAGCCTTCAAAACGCTGGGCATCCTCCTGGAGCATGTACCCAACACTGTGCTCAAACAGTTTGGGGGACTTCTCAGGAGGACATGGTGGGGCTAGGGAAGGAGTGACTGATGCCATTGAGCCGAGGGAAGAGGCCGCGTTGGCAGCTGCTTTGCCAGACAAAGTACCCTGAGCCTGGGTGAGAGGATGAGGAGGATGAGGACGGCTTGGTCATCCACTCTACCAAGTCTTCCGCATGTTGCGACTCAACATGGCCAGCTGCCCAAAAAAAGGACAAGCCTGTCTCACGACCACATGCTGATGAGCATGCACCGTGTCCATGACCAGTACTGTTGCCTCTAGACACAGAGCCTGCTTGTCCTCTTTTATTGCCTTGTGACTGTCTGCCTCTCCTTGCTGGCCTTCCAGACATACTAATGGCCTGCAGTAAGATGTAACTGCACAAAGCTGGGATGTATATATATACTGATACTGCAGCTAACAGAATCAACTGCCTGCCTGTAGTATTATTAGTATGAGAACACCAGTAATTGTCTTCAGGTAGCTTTAGGTGCACACTGTGCAGAGGACACAGTACACTAACTGTAAATACTGCAGCTGCCTGCCTGTGGTATTAATAGGACCAGAACAGCAATTGTCTTCAGGTAGCTTTAGGTGCACACTGTGAAGAGGACACAGTACACTAACTGTAAATACTGCAGCTGCCTGCCTGTGGTATTAGAAGGATCAGAACAACGGGAATTGTCTTTAGGTAGCTTTAGGTGCACACTGTGCAGAGGACGCACTACACTAACTGTAAATACTGCAGCTGCTTGCCTGTGATACTAATAGGATCAGAACAACAGCAATTGTCTTCAGGTAGCTTTAGGTGCACACTGTGCAGAGGACACACTACACTAACTGTAAATACTGCAGCTGCCTGCCTGTGGTATTAATAGGATCAGAACAACAGCATTTGTCTTCAAGTAGCTTTAGGTGCACACTGTGCAGAGGACACACTACACTAACTGTAAATACTGCAGCTGCCTGCCTGTGGTATTAATAGGATCAGAACAACAGCATTTGTCTTCAAGTAGCTTTAGGTGCACACTGTGCAGAGGACGCAGTACACTGACTGTGAATACTGCAGCTGCCTGCCTGTGGTACTAATAGGATCAGAAGACACCACCAATTTTCTTCAGGTAGCTTTAGGTGCACACTGTGCAGAGGTCGCACTACACTAACTGTAAATACTGCAGCTGCCTGCGGTACTAATAAGATCAGAAGAACAAAACCAATTTTCTTCAGGTAGCTTTAGGTGCACACTGTGCAGAGGACACAGTACGCTAACTGTAAATACTGTAGCTGCCTGCCTGTGGTACTAATAGGATTAGAAGAACACCAGCAATTTTCTTCAGGTAGCCGTAAATACTGTAAAAACAGGAACAGATCTAGCTAAACTGAATACAGTATCAAATCATTCTTTGCAGCTATTACCTTTTGTACCACCACCCCCTCCCTTTTAGAATGTAAGCTCTACGAGCAGGGCCCTCCTGTACCTTTTGTATTGAACTGTACTGTAATTGTGTTGTCCCCCTTATACATTGTAAAGCGCTGAGTAAACTGTTGGCGCTATATAAATCTCGTATAATAATAATAATAATAATAATAATAATAATAATTATATATATATATATATATATATATATATATATATATATATATATATATATATATATATATATATATACACAACACCTAGGATGCATATATACATATATATTTATATATATATATATACACACAATGCACCGTAAGTGCAGCTAACTGACTCACCTGCCTACTCTATCTAACTTAAATCAAATGACACTGTCTCTCTGTCTATCTCTCCACCGCCGCAACACACTACACAAGGCCGCCACGCAGGCGGCCTTATATAGTGTGGGGCGTGTACTAAACCCCCTGAGCCATAGTTGGCCAAAGCCACCCTGGCTTTGGCCAGTTACGGCTCTCTGTACAGACGGCGCTGTGATTGACCAAGCATGTGTCTCATAGTGCATGCTTGGCCAATCATCAGGCAGCAATGCACTGCGATGCCGCAGTTAATTATGGGCCATGACGCGCCACTCGAATTTGGTGTGAAAGGCCCATAACGTTCGCAATTTGACGAACGGTCGAACATGGGTTTGACTCAAACTCGAAGCTCATCCCTAATAGTCACCATCAACAATTCTCATACGACCTTGGTTAGATCCCACAGCACCCCCGGCCCATAATCTGTGACAGTTCACCCCGCCCACCTTAATCTAGTGGTAGTACAGAATGAGTAGTGTATTTAGCCCATATTGAGTCTCAACAGTCTATCCATGATTAGGTCATCAGGGGCAAGTCCCGGGGTTCCCAACCATGGGTCCCATAACTTTTCAAATTTTCTAGAGCATCCCCTATGCTGGTATATAACTTTTTCCATTCTCAGTGTGTTGCCTAGTGCAGTGATCCATTCCTTGACCATGGGGGGGGTGATTCAGACTTCCAGTGTAGCGTTATCAACTTGCGATCCATATAAAGGGCCCTAGTGAGGGCTTCTCTGGTATGGGGTTCCCATTCCAGCTCATCTAGCAGATTCAGAATACAGTGTTTAGGGTCTAATGGGCATATAACACACATTGATGTAGAACCATCTGGAATCCCATGAGACTAATGAATAAAAAAATCCAACATCTGAATCAGTGGGAGGGGCTTATTGTCTAGAACCCGGGAGCTGCGATAGGCTCAAGGCCCCGCCCCCTATCCCTCCTTGTCCACCCTCTGGGCATGGGGGATTGGGTGGGTTGTCGTCCTCATACACATCGGCACTGCACATGAGGGCGCACATGTGACGTCACTCTTCTGCGTCACTGTGCTGGCGTGCTTTCTGCCCTCTTGGCTGATTCATGTGTGGGGGCAGTTTTTAGCTCCAATTTCTTGGCAGCGGACGCCTCCCACTATTTATCATGCCCCTGGGAGAGGCCTGGGGGGTAGACATGTGAAGACCGAAAAATTGTGTTTTATTTTGATTCGTTATTTACATGAATTAGTTTAGCTAGATTTGTTTAATTCATTTTCGGAATTCACTTAAAGGGGTTGTAAAGGTAATTATTTTTTTTTTTTTGAAATAACAAACATGTTATACTTACCTTCACTGTGCAGCTCGTTCTGCACAGAGTGGCCCCGAACCTGGTCTTCTGGGGTCCCTCGGCGGCTGTTTCAGCTCCTCCCCGCAAGCATTAACCACCTTAATGCGAGCTCCCTCGCAGGGTGGTTAGTGCTTGCGGGCGCGCTCCCGTGATACAGCCGGCGGCTATAGCCGCTCATTGTATCACTCGGCCCCGCCCCCCAGCGTGTCGCGTCATTGGATGTGATTGACAGCAGCGCGAGCCAATGGCTGCGCTGCTTCCAATCCATCCACTGTAGCCAATCAGCGGCCAGGGTGAGCAGAGGAATAGATGTCGGGAACGCGAAGCTGACTTTCGAGGCGTCAGGTAAGTAAAACGGGGGGGCTGGGGGCGGCGGTATTGTCAGAAGTTTTTTCACCTTAATGCATAGAATGCATTAAGGTGAAAAAATTTTTACCTTTACAACCCCTTTAATTCGTATTCAAATCGATTTGAATCTTCTAATTGATTCAAGAAGTTTTTGAATCAATTTCGAATTCAAATAGTTTTCCAAAGAATAAAATAGCATAGAAAATAAAGGAATAGAATAGAAAATATAACAGAAAATAAAATAGAATAGAATAAAGTAATGCCGCGTACACACGAGCAGAATTTCCGCCCGAAAAATCTTGGATGGTTTTTCCAACGGAATTCCGCTCAAGCTTGGCTTGCATACACACGGTCACACAAAAGTTCTCTGAACTTTTGACTGTCAAGAACACGGTGACGCACAACACTACGATGAGCCGAGAAAATTAAGTTCAATGCTTCCGAGCATGCGTAGGAATTTTGTGCGTCCGAATTGCATACAGATGATCGCATTTTCGGATAGGAACTTTTCCCAACCGAAAAATAGAGAACATGCTCTCAGTCTTTTGCTGACTGGAATTCCGCCAGCAAAAGACTGATGGAGCATACACACGGTAGCATTTTCCGACAGAGCTCTCATCTGAGTTTTTCTGGCGGCACTTCCGATCATGTGTACGCAGCATAAAACAGAATATAGGATAGAAAATGAGCAGAATAGAATAAAAAAAATAGAATTAAATAGAAAGATTATAACCATCTTCTGAAATTCGAATAGAATAGAATTATAATCATTTTCTAAAATTCAAATAGAATCAATTCGAATAGAAGATAACACAATAGTATAGAAAAAAAACAGAATAGAATGAATATAAACATCTTCCTATTCTAATCTATTCAAATTGATTCTATTATAATTTTGGGAAATGGTTATATTATTTCTATTCTATTGCTTTTTTTTCTATACGATTGTTATTTTCTATTTGAATCTATTCTATTATATTCATATTCGAATTGATTCTATTTGAGTTTTGGGAAATGGTTATATTCTATTCTATTATAGTCTATGTTATTCTTTTCTTTTCTTTTCTTATGTATTCAAATTTGGAATTCATATTTCAGAAGATGGTTATATTCTATGTTATTCTAGTCTATTCTGATTTTATTTTCTATTCTATTATGTTCTGTTTTACTCTATTATATTTTATTCTATTTTTTTTTCTATTCTATTACATTCTCTTTGGAAATTTGAAAACTATTTGAATTTGAAAATTATTCGAAAACGATTTGAATTTGAATTTCGTCCGAATTTTTTTTTTTTTTCCAGATAAAAATGCAGACAAAATTTGATACTATTCAGTACTATTGTAATTCGGATACATCAGAATTTCCGAAAAATTACATTTCATCCGAATTTCAATCTGGAACGAAACAAACGTCAGACGTCTACCCGGGGGACATGTCGGTTGCATATATACATCCCCACATGAAGCAGATCGGCTTCCCTGCTGCACTATTTGATGGTATTGTACTCCATACTTGGATCATGGGATCACGTAGTACCAGAAGGGAATTCACTTGGGCGTTGGATTCCCTTTTTTATTCATTCACATCTCTCATTCTATTTTCTGCCTCTTTTTGAGAGAGGTAATTCTCCATGAAACTCTCAGTGCTCTATCTTCACCTTCTGGTGACACGAGGTGACATTCTCCAACTCACATCTTCTGGTTCTTCTCCATTCCTGACGGGTATGAGCTCTATCTATCACTCTGAGGTAGCAGCATCTGATTGGTCACACTCATATACATTCATTTCTCTTATAGATATCTTTGGAGACGTTATTTGGCTCTATTACTTAGCACAATATGGCGACCTTCATCCTTCTGGGAAGAGTTGTGTATGTGCCCGATGCTCCTATGGACCTCTATGACCTCAGCTCCCGGGATAGACATCTCTAGTGGTCCCTTATTTACAGTATCTCATAGGCTGCATCCAACACTCTATGTAAGTCACCTAGGGTGGATAACTTTTCTCCTCCCGATTTTACTTCTTTTTCAATACTTGGGTTTTAACCTAGACTACAACGTTGTCCATATATATTTTTTGCGGAAATGTCCAGCATCTGCTCCTGATGAGTGGAATGAATCCACGAAATGTGTCGAGCTTTATAGGTGTATATATATAATGTAGTCTCCATTTCTATGAAGGGTTTTAACCACCTTATGTACAAGCCTTGACTCTAATATACGATCTAATCATACAAAGGTTTATCATTTTATTACACTATAGACCTCATGGCACTTTATATTATGTCTTATCATAGGGTTAATTGCAATATGTATTTTCTATATTCAGGTAACAACCTTTTATGATGTGTCTTACATACAAGAAATTACTGTTATTTATGTACCCAATGCAATGTCTTCACATTATTATTTATGCTAATAAATACATAATTACTTTTTCACTTAGTTGATTATTACTTGCATCATTTAAAGTCCCAACCTCTCCCATTTCATCTCAATGAACAGGGATGGAGGTGCATATATATATATTATTGTATATACAGTATGTGTTCCTCACCTAAAGTCCCACCATACCCCCCTTCTTTAAGCCTATATAAAATTCAGATGTAGAAACCAAACCTCATTGAAATCAATGCAGCACTGCCTTTAGAAATCATGGGGCCCATACTGTCTACCAGACAAGGGCCCCTCCATTCTCCGTGTGATATCAGTGTAGTATGTGATGTGGGGGTGTAGTATGTAGGGTCAGTGTAGTGTGTGATGTGGGGGTGTAGTATGTAGGGTCAGTGTAGTGTGTGATGTGGGGTGTAGTATGTAGGGTCAGTGTAGTGTGTGTGATGTGGAGGTATAGTATGTAGTGTCAGTGTAGTGTGTGTGATGTGGGGTGTAGTATGTAGGGTCAGTGTAGTGTGTGTGATGTGGGGGTGTAGTATGTAGGGTCAGTGTAGTGTGTGATGTGGGAGTGTAGTATGTAGGGTCAGTGTAGTGTGTTATGTGGGGTGTAGTATGTAGGGTCAGTGTAGTGTGTGATGTGAGGTGTAGTATGTAGGGTCAGTGTAGTGTGTTATGTAGGGTGTAGTATGTAGGGTCAGTGTAGTGTGTTATGTGGGGTGTAGTATGTAGGGTCAGTGTAGTGTGTGATGTGAGGTGTAGTATGTAGGGTCAGTGTAGTGTGTTATGTGGGGGTGTAGTATGTAGGGTCAGTGTAGTGTGTTATGTGGGGTGTAGTATGTAGGGTCAGTGTAGTGTGTGTGATGTGAGGTGTATTATGTAGGGTGAGTGTAGTGTGTTATGTGGGGTGTAGTATGTAGGGTCAGTGTAGTGTGTGATGTGGGGGTGTAGTATGTAGGATCAGTGTAGTGTGTGATGTGGAGGTGTAGTATGTAGGGTCAGTGTAGTGTGTGATGTGAGGTGTAGTATGTAGGGTCTGTGTAGTATGTAGGGTCAGTGTAGTGTGTGATGTGGGGTGTAGTATGTAGGGTCAGTGTAGTGTGTGTGATGTGGGGGTGCAGTATGTAGGGTCAGTGTAGTGTGTGATGTGGGGGTGTAGTATGTAGGGTCAGTGTAGTGTGTTATGTGGAGGTGTAGTATGTAGGGTCAGTGCAAAGCAGTCCATAAAGTACTAGGAATAGTACACAATGCAGGGCAGCATGGCAGTAACCAGTATATAATGTTGGGGCTGTGCAGTGGGCAGTATAAAAGTGTGGAATGAGTCAGCATTATGTAGTGGCATTGAGCAGTGTGTAGTGGTAGTGCAATATATAGAATATAGGTTGTGAAGTATGTAGTGGTAGAGCAATATATAGAGATAGTGCAGTATATAGAATATAGGCTAGGAAGTATGTAGTGGTAGGACAGTATATAGAGAGTGCCGTATATAGAATATAGGTTGGGAAGTATGTAGTGGTAGAGCAGTATATAGAGATAGTGCAGTATATAGTGACATGGCGCTATGTAGGCACTGCAGTCTCTGTTCTCTGCTGTAGGTGGCGCTCAGCCAGAATGGTACTGCAGTTGGGGAGGAAGTTAATAAAATACTGGATACTCTATGGTTTCTTTGGGCCCCTGGGCAGCGTTCCAGTTGGCTATGTTCCATTCAGATGACCTTGGCGGCCATCTTGGGTCAGCAGAGCCTTTTTAAGTGCCTGTCTCTGGCAAAATGCGAGTGGGTAGTGCAGGAAAAGTTTACCCATCTGTCAGGGAGAGTGAATAGCAATAGGGAAAGGTTCTGTATGACCGGACAAGTAGAGAGAGGCTAGGGACACGCCATCCTGATTTAGAATCCTCCCCACTGGGCTCTGACTGGCCAGGCCGCATTCCGCCCTCAGAGACAGACACTCTCGGGGCATCTGAGTATCCTCCAATCTCCACGTTTGCAGGGAACTTTGAGTGTTCCCAACCAGGACCCTTCCCTCTGGGTTATTTGTATCCTTCAATGCTAATTTTGTTATTTGCCACCGGACTCAGTGTGTTTACTGCCACCCCGCAATACTGTCCCTACCCACAGGTATATATTGACATGGCAGTATATAGTGGTAGGGCAGTGTATATTGGTAGGGCAGTGTATATGGGTAGGGCAGTATATAGTGGTAGGGCAGTGCGTGGTGGTTGGGCAGTGTGTGGTGGTAGGGCAGTGTGTGGCAGTAGGGCAGTGTGATGTGGGGGTGTAGTATGTAGTGTGTGTGATGTGGGGGTGTAGTATGTAGGGTCAGTGTAGTGTGTGATGTGGGGGTGTAGTATGTAGGGTCAGAGTAGTGTGTGATGTGGGGGTGTAGTATGTAGTTTGTGATGTGGGGGTGTAGTATGTAGTGTGTGATGTGGGGGTGTAGTATGTAGTGTGTGATGTGGGGGTGTAGTATGTAGTGTGTGATGTGGGGGGTGTAGTATGTAGGGTCAGTGTAGTGTGTGATGTGGGGGTGTAGTATGTAGGGTCAGTGTAGTGTGTGATGTGGGGGTGTAGTATGTAGGGTCAGTGTAGTGTGTGATGTGGGGTGTAGTATGTAAGGTCAGTGTAGTGTGTGAAGTGGGGGGTGTAGTATGTAGGGTCAGTGTAGTGTGTGATGGGGGGTGTAGTATGTTGGGTCAGTGTAGTGTGTGATGTGGGGGTGTAGTATGTAGGGTCAGTGTAGTGTGTGTTATGTGGAGGTATAGTATGTAGAGTCAGTGTAGTGTGTGATGTGGAGGTGTAGTATGTAGGGTCGGTGTAGTGTGTGTTATGTGGAGGTGTAGTATGTAGAGTCAGTGTAGTGTGTGATGTGGGGTGTAATATGTAGGGTCAGTGTAGTGTGTGATGTGGGGTGTAGTATGTAGGGTCAGTGTAGTGTGTTATGTGGGGTGTAGTATGTAGGGTCAGTGTAGTGTGTTATGTGGAGGTGTAGTATGTAGGGTCAGTGTAGTGTGTGATGTGGAGTGTAGTATGTAGGGTCAGTGTAGTGTGTTATGTGGAGCTGTAGTATGTAGGGTCAGTGTAGTGTTATGTGGAGGTGTAGTATGTAGGGTCAGTGTAGTGTGTGATGTGGAGTGTAGTATGTAGGGTCAGTGTAGTGTGTTATGTGGAGCTGTAGTATGTAGGGTCAGTGTAGTGTTATGTGGAGGTGTAGTATGTAGGGTCAGTGTAGTGTGTGATGTGGGGTGTAGTATGTAGGGTCAGTGTAGTGTGTTATGTGGAGGTGTAGTATGTAGGGTTAGTGTAGTGTTATGTGGAGGTGTAGTATGTAGGGTCAGTGTAGTGTTATGTGGAGGTGTAGTATGTAGGGTTAGTGTAGTGTTATGTGGAGGTGTAGTATGTAGGGTCAGTGTAGTGTGTGTGATGAGGGGTGTAGTATGTAGGATCAGTGTAGTGTGTGTTGTGGGGTGTAGTACGTAGGGTCAGTGTAGTGTGTGATGTGGGGTGTAATATGTAGGGTCAGTGTAGTGTGTTATGTGGAGATGTAGTATGTAGGGTCAGTGTAGTGTGTGATGTGGGGGTGTAGTATGTAGGGTCAGTGTAGTGTGTGATGTGGAGGTGTAGTATGTAGGGTCAGTGTAGTGTGTGATGTGGGGGTGTAGTATGTAGGGTCAGTGTACTGTGTGTGATGTGCGGTGTAATATGTAGGGTCAGTGTAGTGTGTTATGTGGAGGTGTAGTATGTAGGGTCAGTGCAAAGCAGTCCATAAAGTACTAGGAATAGTACACAGTACAGGGCAGTAACGAGTATATAATGTTGGGTAGGGATGAACCGAACACCCCCCGGTTCGGTTCGCACCAGAACCTGCGAACGGACCGTAAATTCGCACGAACGTTAGAACCCCAATGACGTCTATGGGACTCGAACGTTCGAAATCAAAAGTGCTCATTTTAAAGGCTAATTTGCATGGTATTGTCCCAAAAAGGGTTTGGGGACCCGGGTCCTACCCCAGGGGACATGGATCAATGCAAAAAAAAACTTTGAAAAACTGCAGTTTTTTCGGGAGCAGTGATTTTAATGATGCTTAAAGTAAAAAAAAAAAGTGAAATATTCCTTTAAATATCGTACCTGGGGGGGTGTCTATAGTATGCCTGTAAAGTGGCGCGTGTTTCCCGTGTTTAGAACAGTCCCTGCACCAAATGTCATTTTTAAAGGAAAAAATCTCATTTAAAACTGCTTGCGGGTTTAATGTAATGTCGGGTCCTGGCAATATGGATGAAAATCAGTGAGACAAACGGCATGGGTACCCCCCAGTCCATTACCAGGCCCTTTGGGTCTTGTATGGATATTAAGGGGAACCCCGCACCCAAATTAAAATAAGGAAAGGTGTGGGGCCACCAGGCCCTATATACTCTGAACAGCAGTATACAGGCGGTGCAAACAAGACAGGGACTGTAGGTTTGTTGTTAAGTAGAATCTGTTTGTAATTTTGAACATTTTTAACGTGTTTAGCTCCAGCCAAAAAATCTTTTTTAAGCTTTTTGGAAAACATAGGGAAGGGTTATCACCCCTGTGACATTTGTTTTGCTGTCTGTCCTCCTCTTCAGAAGATTTCACCTCACTTTTTGTCCTAATGACAAATGTTTTTTGAAAATTTGGGGGTTTTTGTGGAACAAGGATTGGAAAGCATCAATGGAAAGGAGAAATGTTTTTCCCATATTAACTCTTACAGGAGAGAATTTCCCTTCCTAGGGGTAGATTTCATCTCTTTCTAGATTACATGCCCCTGTTGAACAGGGGCTGAAAAATTGGGCCTTAGGCACTGGTGATGGTGTTACAACACTGCAACCCCTCACAGATACTCTAGTTGGAATGCAGAAATGAGCCCTGCTGCAAAGTATTGCATCAAAAATTGTAATTACACGCCCCTGTTAAACAAGGGCTGAAAAATTGGGCCTTAGGCACTGGTGGTGGCGCCCAGAACCAAAAATGTTCTTACAAGCTATCAGCGTGATCATTGAGGAGGAAGAGGATAATTACTCAGGCATAGTCACTCAGCATCAGCATAGGCAGTCTTTGAAGGGATTTGAGATTTCAAAAAAATTATTCGGTTACATCAGCGTCAGGTGCTTGGTAGCTGGTGGTGATCCAAGACTGATTCATTTTTATGAGGTCAGTCGATCGACCGAGTCGGTGGACAGACGCACCCTGTGATCGGTTACAAAGCCTCCAGCAGCACTGAATGTTCGTTCCGAAAGAACGCTGGATGCAGGACAGGCCAGTAGCTCAATTGCATACTGTGCAAGCTCTGGCCAGTGATCCATCCTCAAGACCCAGTAACCCAGAGGATTTTCGGTGGGAAAGGTGTCCAAGTCAGATCTTGCCCCTAGGTATTCCTGCACCATGTAAAACAGACGCTGGCGATGGTTGCTGGAACCGATCATACCTTGGGGCTGCGGACCAAAAAATTGTCTGAACGCATCGGTCAGACGGCCACCTTCTCCACCGCTCCTTCTTTGACTGAACGAAGCCTCAGCAACACGTTGTCCAGAAACAGGAGTTTGTAACCTCCCAATCTCTGGGAATACGTTGCGCAGACCTTTCTGCAAGGCCTCCCGAAGATGTTTCATCCTCTGCTCCCTCTGCGATGGCAAGATAAGGTCCGCAACCTTACCCTTGTAACGTGGATCAAGGAGGGTTGCCAGCCAGTATTGGTCCTTCTCCTTGATACCACGAATACGAGGATCCTTACGCAGGCTTTGCAGGATCAGGGAGGCCATGCAGCGTAGGTTTGCTGAGGCATTCGGTCCAGAGTCCTCTGGGTCACTAAGGACGACATGGTCCGCAGCCACCTCCTCCCAGCCACGTACAAGTCCATGTGTTTCTTGGAACTGATCCCTTAAAGACTGCTGCTGATGCAGAGTGCCAGGCTCCACCTCCATACTGACACAATCTTCCTCCTCCTCCTCCTCGTCCTCTTCCTGTGTGATCGGCGGGCACGCAGGAACACTGTCTGGATAAAGGGGGCCTTGAGAGCTAAGGAAGTCCTCCTCTTCCGGCCTCTGTTCTGCCTCAAGTGCCCTGTCCATTATTCCACGCAGCGTGTGCTCCAACAGGTGGACAAGGGGGACAGTGTCACTGATGCATGCACTGTCACTGCTCACCATCCTCGTGGCCTCCTGAAATGGTGACAGGACAGTGCATGCTTTCCTGATCATGGCCCACTGGCGTGGGGAAAAAAAACCAAGCTCCCCTGACCCTGTCCTGGTGCCATAGTCACACAGGTACTCATTGATGGCCCTCTGCTGCGTGTGCAGCCGCTGCAGCATGGCCAACGTTGAGTTCCACCTGGTGGGCATGTCACAGATTAGGCGGTTCTTGGGCAGGTTACCCTCTTTTTGGAGGTCCGCCAGCCGAGTACTGGCATTATATGACCGGCGGAAATGCACACAGACTTTCCTGGCCTGCCTCAGGACATCCTGTAAGCCCGGGTACCTGCCCAAGAACCGATGCACCACCAAGTTAAGGACGTGAGCCAAACAGGGCACATGGGTCATTTGTCCCTGTTGGAGGGTGGAGAGGAGGTTGGTGCCATTGTCGCAAACCACCATTCCTGCCTTAAGTTGGCATGGCGTCAACCACCTCTGAACCTGCCCCTGCAGAGCTGACAGAACCTCTGCCCCAGTGTGGCTCCTGTCCCCCAAGCACACCAGCTCAAGCACCGCATGGCATCTTTTGGCCTGCGTACTTGCATAGCCCCTTGAACGGCTACGGAGCACCGCTGGTTCCGAGGACAAAGCACAGGAAGAGGCCATGGAGGAAGAAGAAGAGGAGGGGGTGGAGGAGAGATGTGTGTCACAATCATTAGCATTTTGGAGGCGTGGTGGCGGAACAACCTCCAACACTACTGCACCTTGTCCTGCATCCTTCCCAGCTGCCAGCAGAGTCACCCAATGCGCCGTGAAACTTAGGTAACGTCCCTGTCCATGCCTGCTGGACCATGAGTCAGCGGTAATATGCACCTTACCGCTGACCGCCCTGTCCAGCGAGGCATGGACATTGCCTTCCACATGCCGGTAGAGAGCCGGAATCGCCTTCTGTGAGAAAAAGTGGCGTTTGGGTACCTGCCACTGAGGGAACCGCACATTCCACAAACTCACGGAAGGGGGCAGAGTCTACCAACTGAAAAGGCAGCAGTTGAAGTGCTAGCAATTTTGCCAAGCTAGCATTCAACCGCTGGGCATGTGGATGGCTGGGAGCAAACTTCTTTCGGCGGTGCAGCAGCTGGGGCAGGGAAATTTGCCTGGTACAATCTGACATCGGTGTACCAAAAGCAGATTGCCCACAAGTACTTTGCTGTGACACACCTAATTCTACACCTTCATTCCTCTGAGTGCATGTCTCAGAGAGGACTGAAGGTATAGTGGGGTTGGAGATCTCAGCTGATGAGGAGCAAGGAGAGGTCCTCTTTGTTCTTTGGTGTGGGTCTTTTAGATACGCTTGCCAACGAACTGCATGGCAGGTCAACATATGTCTGGTCGGGGCGGAGCCGGCAGCCAGAGCTCATGGACGTGTGAGAGGAGAGCTCTGACACACCGGGTATAATCAGCGGCTCACAGCACACCAAAAACAGCCAAAAAGCATACCATCTGAGAGAGGAGAGCAAGGGGCACACAGCAGGCACGATGTACAAAAGGAAGGAGAGAGAGGGACCCCGAAAACTGACTGATTTCTTCCGCCCTGCTGAGGGCCGAAAATTCCAAGATGGCGCTGGCCCCGGGAGCCGTTCATCTGCCTCCACAACACAGCCACACAGCAATCCAAAGCCATCCTCGGGTGAGTCACACTTTAATGACAATCCCTTGTCATCCTCCCCATTCTGCAGCCCTGTTAAGCAAAAAAGGAGGCTTGGGGAAGGAGGGGAGAATGAGGATGAGGCAGGAGCAGCAGGGGAAGAAATGGAGGAATCCTCCACACAGGCAGAGCAGCTAGATGCATTCCCTACCTCAGGTCAGCCTATTATCGACACCACAATGAAGGAGATGCTGCAAACCCTGAGGGGAGCTCTTCAATCTGATATGGCAGTGTTTATGAGCAACACAAAAAGGGAAATATCTGCTGTCAGCAACAGAGTGGAATATATAGAGAATAAAATGGAGGAGTTCACTCTAGCACACAATGAACTGGTAGATGCCCACTTTGAGGTAGAAGACGAAATCAGAGCCATGCGCCTTAAAATGGTGGATATTGAAGACCGGGCCAGAAGGAACAATATCAAGTTTAGGGGGGTCCCTGAGACGGTCAAACCCGCAGAGATCACTACCTACCTGCAAAAGCTCATGATGACTGTCCTCCCCTCTCTAAGCCCAGCAGACATCACTATTGACAGGGCACACAGACTGCCAAAACCTTCCTTCCTGCCTGAACAAACACCTAGAGATGTGATAGCAAGAATCCAGTTCTACCACATTAAGGATCAACTCATGCGATTCGCAAGACAACATCCCTCTCTCCCTGACCCATATGCTGGTATCGCACTTTATGCAGACCTGTCACAAGCCACCCTGTCAGCCAGACACAACTTGGTGCCTATCACTAAAATTCTGCGCAACAATAAGATCCTCTACAAATGGGCTTTCCCTGCTAAACTCCTGGTTGACATGAACAACGAATCGCATGCGATAACATCGCTAGAAAAGGGCCTGGATCTCCTCCGAAAATGGCGCTTACTTCCCGCAGACGCAGTACCTGAGGACCCTAACCCACAATATAACAGATGCAACAACCACCGTTCAACTAAGAACTACAAGTAGCAACCTGCCTCAGTTGATGCTACTTGATGCTATTTCTTTTAGTGAGCACTCTCCCCTAATACCTGTCATCTGGCTAGTTATGGTGCTTTGCAGCTCTCTAGGAAGCTGTTCTTTCTGATCAACCACCCGATGTTCGGCTGTTCAAGGATTTACCTTGTTGAACCCCCCTTGTTAGTTACGAGATGATTCCCGTGACCTACTATCCGCAATCCATGCGGCCTACATCCCATCATTTATCAACAGTTCAAGTTTGTTCAGTTAAACTGTTCATTTACAAAGCTATGAGGACATTGCTTTCTCAGACCCCATGCATTATAACCATATCCAAGATCTCAACTCCAATTCCTGGAACTACCACTAGATGGCACTGCTGCACAACTTTCCACAAGAATGAATCTTAAACTGATGTCATACAATGTGAGAGGCTTGAACAGCTCCTACAAAAGGAGGGCCCTTTGGAAGTCAACCTTAGAAGAGAAATGTGACATTCTATATGTGCAGGAAACCCATTTTGCCAGTGACAACTCCCCAAAATGTACACATCCCAAGTTTCCGCACGTATTTATGGCCAAGAATACGACAAAGAAGAATGGAGTAATGATTGCATTTAGGGACTAGGGATGAGCTTCGTGTTCGAGTCGAACCCATGTTCGACTCGAACATCGGCTGTTCGACCGTCCGTCGAATTGCGAACGATATGGGCCGTTCGCGCCAAATTCGTGTGGCGCGTCACGGCCCATAATTCACTGCGGCATCGCAGTGCATTGCTGGCTGATGATTGGCCAAGCATGCACTATGACCCGCATGCTTGGCCAATCACAGCGCCGTCAGTAGAGAGAGCTGTAATTGGCCAAAGCCAGGGTGGCTTTGGCCAATTATGGCTCAGGGGATTTAGTACACACCCCACACTATATAAGGCCGCCTGCACGGCGGCCCTGTGTAGTGTGTGTTCCGGTGTGCTGAGAGATAGAGAGAGAGAGACAGTGTCATTTGATTTGAGTTAGATAGATTAGGCAGAACAGTCAGTCAGTTAGCTGCACTTACAGTGTATTGTGTATATATATGCATCCCAGGTGTTGCATATATATATATACACTGTATTCAGTTTAGCTAGATCCGTTCCTGTTATCTTCTATCTAGACTATTTAGTGCAGTGTGTCCTGCTCACAGTGTTCAGCTAGATCCGTTCCTGCTATTTACATTCAGTGCAGTGCGTCCTGCTCACAGTGTTCAGCTAGATCCGTTCCTGCTATTTACATTCAGTGCAGTGCGTCCTGCTCACAGTGTTCAGCTAGATCCGTTCCTGCTATTTACATTCAGTGCAGTGCGTCCTGCTCACAGTGTTCAGCTAGATCCGTTCCTGGTATTTACATTTAGTGCAGTGCGTCCTGCTCACAGTGTTCAGCTAGATCCGTTCCTGCTATTTACATTCAGTGCAGTGCGTCCTGCTCACAGTGTTCAGCTAGATCCGTTCCTGCTATTTACATTCAGTGCAGTGCGTCCTGCTCACAGTGTTCAGCTAGATCCGTTCCTGCTATTTACATTCAGTGCAGTGCGTCCTGCTCACAGTGTTCAGCTAGATCCGTTCCTGCTATTTACATTCAGTGCAGTGCATCCTGCTCACAGTGTTCAGCTAGATCCGTTCCTGGTATTTACATTTAGTGCAGTGCGTCCTGCTCACAGTGTTCAGCTAGATCCGTTCCTGCTATTTACATTCAGTGCAGTGCGTCCTGCTCACAGTGTTCAGCTAGATCCGTTCCTGCTATTTACATTCAGTGCAGTGCGTCCTGCTCACAGTGTTCAGCTAGATCCGTTCCTGCTATTTACATTCAGTGCAGTGCGTCCTGCTCACAGTGTTCAGCTAGATCCGTTCCTGGTATTTACATTTAGTGCAGTGCGTCCTGCTCACAGTGTTCAGCTAGATCCGTTCCTGCTATTTACATTCAGTGCAGTGCGTCCTGCTCACAGTGTTCAGCTAGATCCGTTCCTGCTATTTACATTCAGTGCAGTGCGTCCTGCTCACAGTGTTCAGCTAGATCCGTTCCTGCTATTTACATTCAGTGCAGTGCGTCCTGCTCACAGTGTTCAGCTAGATCCGTTCCTGCTATTTACATTCAGTGCAGTGCGTCCTGCTCACAGTGTTCAGCTAGATCCGTTCCTGCTATTTACATTCAGTGCAGTGCGTCCTGCTCACAGTGTTCAGCTAGATCCGTTCCTGGTATTTACATTTAGTGCAGTGCGTCCTGCTCACAGTGTTCAGCTAGATCCGTTCCTGCTATTTACATTCAGTGCAGTGCGTCCTGCTCACAGTGTTCAGCTAGATCCGTTCCTGGTATTTACATTTAGTGCAGTGCGTCCTGCTCACAGTGTTCAGCTAGATCCGTTCCTGCTATTTACATTCAGTGCAGTGCGTCCTGCTCACAGTGTTCAGCTAGATCCGTTCCTGCTATTTACATTCAGTGCAGTGCGTCCTGCTCACAGTGTTCAGCTAGATCCGTTCCTGCTATTTACATTCAGTGCAGTGCGTCCTGCTCACAGTGTTCAGCTAGATCCGTTCCTGGTATTTACATTTAGTGCAGTGCGTCCTGCTCACAGTGTTCAGCTAGATCCGTTCCTGCTATTTACATTCAGTGCAGTGCGTCCTGCTCACAGTGTTCAGCTAGATCCGTTCCTGCTATTTACATTCAGTGCAGTGCGTCCTGCTCACAGTGTTCAGCTAGATCCGTTCCTGCTATTTACATTCAGTGCAGTGCGTCCTGCTCACAGTGTTCAGCTAGATACGTTCCTGCTATTTACATTCAGTGCAGTGCGTCCTGCTCACAGTGTTCAGCTAGATCCGTTCCTGCTATTTACATTCAGTGCAGTGCGTCCTGCTCACAGTGTTCAGCTAGATCCGTTCCTGCTATTTACATTCAGTGCAGTGCGTCCTGCTCACAGTGTTCAGCTAGATCCGTTCCTGCTATTTACATTCAGTGCAGTGCGTCCTGCTCACAGTGTTCAGCTAGATCCGTTCCTGCTATTTACATTCAGTGCAGTGCGTCCTGCTCACAGTGTTCAGCTAGATCCGTTCCTGCTATTTACATTTAGTGCAGTGCGTCCTGCTCACAGTGTTCAGCTAGATCCGTTCCTGCTATTTACATTCAGTGCAGTGCGTCCTGCTCACAGTGTTCAGCTAGATCCGTTCCTGCTATATACATTTAGTGCAGTACGTCCTGCTCACAGTGTTCAGCTAGATCCGTTCCTGTTATCTTCCTACTGACAGGCAGGCTTGTCTGGTTACAGTATATAAAGCTACCTGAAGAAAATTACAGGTGTTCTTTTTGATCCTATTAGTACCACGGTCAGGCAGCTAGACTATTTACATTTAGTACAGTGTGTCCTGCTCACAGTGTTCAGCTAGATCCGTTCCTGTTATCTTCCTACTGACAGGCAGGCTTGTCTGGTTACAGTATATAAAGCTACCTGAAGAAAATTACAGGTGTTCTATCCCAGCTTAGTGCAGCTACAGGCCATTAGTATGTCTGGAAGGCCAAGAAGGAGAGGCAGACAGTCACAAGCCAATAAGAGAGGGCAAGCAGGCTCTGTGTCTAGTGCTGGTCGTGGAGACGGTGCATCCTCATCAGCACGTGGCCATGGGACACGCCTGGCCTTTTTTTCGGCAGCTGGCCGTGTTGAGCCGCAACATGCGGAAGACTTGGTCGAGTGGATGACCAAGCCGTCCTCATCCTCCTCATCCTCTCTCACCCATGCCCAGGGTGCTTTGTCTGGCAAAGCAGCGGCCTCTTCCCTCAGCTCAATGTCATCAGTGACTCCTTCCCTAGCTCCACCATGTCCTCATGAGGATTCCCTCGAACTGTTTGACCACAGTGTTGGGTACATGCTCCAGGAGGATGCCCAGCGTTTGGAAGGCTCTGATGATGATACTGAGCTCGATGAAGGCAGTAACATGAGCACGGACAGAGGGGGTGCCCAAGAAGGACAGCAATCTGGCAGTCATGCTCCCCCTGCTGCAGCATACTGCCAGGTTTGCTCCAGTGATGAGGAGGGAGGGGATGATGAGGTCACTGACTCAACGTGGGTGCCTGATAGGAGAGAGGAGGAGGAGGAGGAGGCGGCACATCACCAACGAGGCAGGATGCCCTCCAGGGGCCAGCCTAAGGGCAGCACATTGACTGCATCACACCCCAAAGCTCCACATGTGCAGGGCGCTGCAGTCTCTGCGCGTTATTCAAAAAGTTCTTTGGTGTGGGCCTTTTTTGAGACGAGTGCATCAGATCGCACCGCTGCTATTTGCAACATATGTCTCAAGCGTATCTCGCGTGGCCAAAACATCTCCCGCTTGGGTACCACATGCTTGACCAGACATATGTTGACCTGCCATGCAGTTCGTTGGCAAGCGTATCTGAAAGACCCACACCAAAGAACAAAGAGGATCTCTCCTTGCTCCTCATCAGCTGAGATTTCCAACCCCACTAGACCTTCAGTCCTCTCTGAGACCTGCAGTGAGAGGAATGAAGGTGTAGAATTAGGTGTGTCACAGCCAAGTACTTGTGGGCAATCTGCTTTTGGTACACCGACGTCAGATTGTACCAGGCAAATTTCCCTGCCCCAGCTGCTGCACCGCCGAAAGAAGTTTGCTCCCAGCCATCCACATGCCCAGCGGTTGAATGCTAGCTTGGCAAAATTGCTAGCACTTCAACTGCTGCCTTTTCAGTTGGTAGACTCTGCCCCCTTCCGTGAGTTTGTGGAATGTGCGGTTCCTCAGTGGCAGGTACCCAAACGCCACTTTTTCTCACGGAAGGCGATTCCGGCTCTCTACCGGCATGTGGAAGGCAATGTCCATGCCTCGCTGGACAGGGCGGTCAGCGGTAAGGTGCATATTACCGCTGACTCATGGTCCAGCAGGCATGGACAGGGACGTTACTTAAGTTTCACGGCGCATTGGGTGACTCTGCTGGCAGCTGGGAAGGATGCAGGACAAGGTGCAGTAGTGTTGGAGGTTGTTCCGCCACCACGCCTCCAAAATGCTGATTGTGACACACCTCTCTCCTCCACCCCCTCCTCTTCTTCTTCCTCCATGGCCTCTTCCTCGGAACCAGCGGTGCTCCGTAGGCGTTCAAGGGGCTACGCAAGTACGCAGGCCAAAAGATGCCATGCGGTGCTTGAGCTGGTGTGCTTGGGGGACAGGAGCCACACTGGGGCAGAGGTTCTGTCAGCTCTGCAGGGGCAGGTTCAGAGGTGGTTGACGCCACGCCAACTTAAGGCAGGAATGGTGGTTTGCGACAATGGCACCAACCTCCTCTCTGCCCTCCGACAGGGACAACTGACCCATGTGCCCTGTTTGGCTCACGTCCTTAACTTGGTGGTGCAGCGGTTCTTGGGCAGGTACCCGGGCTTACAGGATGTCCTGAGGCAGGCCAGGAAAGTCTGTGTGCATTTCCGCCGGTCATATAATGCCAGTGCTCGGCTGACGGACCTCCAAAAGGAGTTTAACCTGCCCAAGAACCGCCTAATCTGTGACATGCCCACCAGGTGGAACTCGACGTTGGCCATGCTGCAGCGGCTGCACACGCAGCAGAGGGCCATCAATGAGTACCTGTGCGACTATGGCACCAGGACAGGGTCAGGGGACCTTGGTTTTTTTTCCCCACGCCAGTGGGCCATGATCAGGGATGCATGCACTGTCCTGTCACCATTCGAGGAGGCCACGAGGATGGTGAGCACTGACAGTGCATGCATCAGTGACACTGTCCCCCTTGTCCACCTGTTGGAGCACACGCTGCGTGGAATAATGGACAGGGCACTTGAGGCAGAACAGAGGCAGGAAGAGGAGGACTTCCTTAGCTCTCAAGGCCCCCTTTATCCAGACAGTGTTCCTGCGTGCCCGCCGATCACACAGGAAGAGGACGAGGAGGAGGAGGAGGAGGAGGAGGAAGATTGTGTCAGTATGGAGGTGGAGCCTGGCACTCAGCATCAGCAGCAGTCTTTAAGGGATCAGTCCCAAGGAACACATGGACTTGTACGTGGCTGGGAGGAGGTGGCTGCGGACGTTGTTGTCCTTAGTGACCCAGAGGACTCCGGACCGAATGCCTCAGCAAACCTACGCTGCATGGCCTCCCTGATCCTGCAAAGCCTGCGTAAGGATCCTCGTATTCGTGGTATCAAGGAGAAGGACCAATACTGGCTGGCAACCCTCCTTGATCCACGTTACAAGGGTAAGGTTGCGGACCTTATCTTGCCATCGCAGAGGGAGCAGAGGATGAAACATCTTCGGGAGGCCTTGCAGAAAGGTCTGTGCAACGCGTTCCCAGAGACTGGGAGGTTACAAACTCCTGTTTCTGGACAACGTGTTGCTGAGGCTTCGGTCAGTCAAAGAAGGAGCGGTGGAGAAGGTGGCCGTCTGACCGATGCGTTCAGACAATTTTTTGGTCCGCAGCCCCAAGGTATGATCGGTTCCAGCAACCATCGCCAGCGTCTGTTTTACATGGTGCAGGAATACCTAGGGGCAAGATCAGACTTGGACACCTTTCCCACCGAAAATCCTCTGGGTTACTGGGTCTTGAGGATGGATCACTGGCCAGAGCTTGCACAGTATGCAATTGAGCTACTGGCCTGTCCTGCATCCAGCGTTCTTTCGGAACGTACATTCAGTGCTGCTGGAGGCGTGGTAACCGATCACAGGGTGCGTCTGTCCACTGACTCGGTCGATCGGCTGACCTTCATAAAAATGAATCAGTCTTGGATCACCACCAGCTACCAAGCACCTGATGCTGATGTAACTGAATAATTTTTTTCAGATCCCTTCAAAGACTGCCTATGCTGATGCTGAGTGATTATCCCTGAGTAATTATCCTCTTCCTCCTCAATCATCACGCTGATAGCTTGTAAGAACATTTTTGGTTCTGGGCGCCACCACCAGTGCCTAAGGCACAATTTTTCAGCCCCTGTATAACAGGGGCGTGTAATTACAATTTTTGATGTAATACTTTGCAGCACGGCTCGTTCCTGCATTCCAACTAGAGTGTCTGTGAGGGGTTGCAGTGTTGTGGCACCAGCACCAGTGCCTAAGGCCCAATTTTTCTGCCCCTGTCTAACAGGGGCGTGTAATTACAATTTTTGATGCAATACTTTGCAGCAGTGCTCGTTCCTGCGTTCCAACTAGAGTGTCTGTGAGGGGTTGCAGTGTTGTGGCACCAGCACCAGTGCCTAAGGCCCAATTTTTCTGCCCCTGTCTAACAGGGGCGTGTAATTACAATTTTTGATGCAATACTTTGCAGCAGTGCTCGTTCCTGCGTTCCAACTAGAGTGTCTGTGAGGGGTTGCAGTGTTGTGGCACCAGCACCAGTGCCTAAGGCCCAATTTTTCTGCCCCTGTCTAACAGGGGCGTGTAATTACAATTTTTGATGCAATACTTTGCAGCAGGGCTCGTTCCTGCGTTCCAACTAGAGTGTCTGTGAGGGGTTGCAGTGTTGTGGCACCAGCACCAGTGCCTAAGGCCTAATTTTTCAGCTCCTGTTCAACAGGGGCATGTAATTACAATTCTTGATCTAATATTTCACAGCAGGGCCCTGTGAGGGCTTACAGTGTTTTGGCCACAGCAACACCTAAGGCCCAAATTTCTGCTGAGTATATAGGGCAGGACCCTACTTTCAAACATCTAACTTACAAACGACTCCTACTTGCAAACGGAAGGAGACAACAGGAAGTGAGATGAAATCTACCCCTAGGAAGGGAAATTCTCTCATGTAAGAGTTAATATGGGAAAACAATTTCTCCTTTCCACTGATGCTTTCCAATCCTTGTTCCACAAAAAAACCCAAATTTTCAAAAAACATTTTTCATTGGGACAAAAAAGTGAGGTGAAATCTTCTGAAGAGGAGGAAAGACGCAAAACAAATGTCACAGGGGTGATAACCCTTCCCTATGTTTTCCAAAAAGCTTAGAAAAGATTTTTTGGCTGGAGCTAAACACATTAAAAATGAAAAAAAAACTTTTAAAAAATTACAAACAGATTCTACTTAACAACAAACCTACAGTCCCTGTCTTGTTTGCACCGCCTGTATACTGCTGTTCAGAGTATATAGGGACCTTTCCTTATTTTAATTTGGGTGCGGGGTTCCCCTTAATATCCATACAAGACCCAAAGGGCCTGGTAATGGACTGGGGGGTACCCATGCCGTTTGTCTCACTGATTTTCATCCATATTGCCAGGACCCGACATGACATTAAACCCGCAAGCAGTTTTAAATGAGATTTTTTCCTTTAAAAATGACATTTGGTGCAGGGACTGTTCTAAACATGGGAAACACGCGTCACTTTACAGGCATACTATAGACACCCCCCAGGTACGATATTTAAAGGAATATTTCACTTTTTTTTTTTTACTTTAAGCATCATTAAAATCACTGCTCCCGAAAAAACGGCCGTTTTTAAAAGTTTTTTTTGCATTGATACATGTCCCCTGGGGTAGGACCCGGGTCCCCAAACCCTTTTTAGGACAATACCACGCAAATTAGCCTTTAAAATGAGCACTTTTGATTTCGAACGTTCGAGTCCCATAGACGTCAATGGGGTTCTAACGTTCGTGCGAACTTGCGGTCCGTTCGCGGGTTCTGGTGCGAACCGAACCGGGGGGTGTTCGGCTCATCCCTAATCAAAAGAATGAGAAAGTCTAATTAAGATGAATCAGTCATTCTAAGTTTATTATTATTGGTTAACGACAAATTTACAGGGAACTTACGTGATAGTATATTTGAGGTGACCCCCAGTAAGGTCCTCTCAGGGCTAACTTTGAAAACTTAAGCAGAAAGTCTGTTTACAGTGTGTACCCACAAGGGGTGACAGGCTTGACAAATGTACAATGCTTCATTGAGGATATTTCTTAGTAACCCTACCAGGTAATCTGTTTTACTCTATTAATGTAGTAAGCTCCTGAATGGCGAACAATATGTACAAATGAGAAATGAGAAATCTGCTTGTATTTTGTATACTTTGGAAAAATACCAATAAAAATTTATTGTTTAAAAAAACATATGTCTGGTCAAGCATGTGGTACCCAAGCGGGAGATGTTTTGGCCACGCGAGATACGCTTGAGACATATGTTGCAAATAGCAGCGGTGCGATCTGATGCACTCGTCTCAAAAAAGGCCCACACCAAAGAACTTTTTGAATAACGCACAGAGACTGCAGCTCCCTGCACATGTGGAGCTTTGGGGTGTGATGCAGTCAATGTGCTGCCCTTAGGCTGGCCCCTGGAGGGCATCCTGCCTCGTTGGTGATGTGCCGCCTCCTCCTCCTCTCTCCTATCAGGCACCCACGTTGAGTCAGTGACCTCATCATCCCCTCCCTCCTCATCACTGGAGCAAACCTGGCAGTATGCTGCAGCAGGGGGAGCATGACTGCCAGATTGCTGTCCTTCTTGGGCACCCCCTCTGTCCGTGCTCATGTTACTGCCTTCATCAAGCTCAGTATCATCATCAGAGCCTTCCAAACGCTGGGCATCCTCCTTGAGCATGTACCCAACACTGTGGTCAAACAGTTCGCGGGACTCCTCAGGAGGATATGGTGGGGCTAGGGAAGGAGTCACTGATGACATTGAGCCGAGGGAAGAGGCCACTGCTTTGCCAGACAAAGTACCCTGGGCATGGGTGAGAGAGAATGAGGAGGATGAGGACGGCTTGGTCATCCACTCGACCAAGTCTTCCGCATGTTGCGGCTCAACGCTGCCAGCTGCTGAAAAAAAGGCCAAGCATGTCCCACGGCCACGTGCTGATGAGGATGCACCGTCTCCACAACCAGCACTAGACACAGAGCCTGCTTGCCCTCTTTTATTGGCTTGTGACTGTCTGCCTCTCCTTCTTGGCCTTCCAGACATACTAATGGCCTGTAGCTGCACTAAGCTGGGAGATATATATATATATATATATATATATATATATATATATATATATATATGTGTACTGATACTGCAGCTAGCAAAATCAACTGCCTGCCTGTAGTATGAGAACACCACCAACCTTCTACAGGTAGCTTTAGCTGAACACTGTGCAGAGCTCGCAAAAAATAACTTGTAGGTTTAGCTGAACACTGAGAGGAGGACGCACGGCACTAACTTGTAGTTTTAGCTGAACACTGTGAGCAGGACGCACGGCACTAACTTGTAGTTTTAGCTGAACACTGTGAGCAGGACGCACTGCACTAACTTGTAGCTTTAGATGAACACTGTGCAGAGGTCTCACTACACTAACTTGTAGTTTTAGCTGAACACTGTGAGCAGGACGCCCCGCACTAACTTGTAGTTTTAGCTGAACACTGTGAGCAGGACGCACCGCACTAACTTGTAGTTTTAGCTGAACACTGTGAGCAGGACGCACCGCACTAACTTGTAGTTTTAGCTGAACACTGTGAGCAGGACCCACCCCACTAACTTGTAGTTTTAGCTGAACACTGTGAGCAGGAAGCACTGCACTAACTTGTAGCTTTAGATGAACACTGTGCAGAGGTCTCACTACACTAACTTGTAGTTTTAGCTGAACACTGTGAGCAGGACGCACCACACTAACTTTGTAGTTTTAGCTGAACACTGTGAGCAGGACGCACTACACTAACTTGTAGTTTTAGCTGAACACTGTGAGCAGGATGCACCGCACTAACTTGTAGTTTTAGCTGAACACTGTGAGTAGGACGCACTGCACTAACTTGTAGTTTTATCTGAACACTGTGAGCAGGACGCACCGCACTAACTTGTAGTTTTAACTGAACACTGTGAGCAGGACGCACCCCACTAACTTGTAGTTTTAGATGAACACTGTGAGCAGGACGCACTGCACTAACTGTAAATAGTCTAGCTGCCTGACTGTGGTACTAATGGGATCAAAAGAACACCAGCAATTTTCTTCAGGTAGCTGTAAATACTGTAACAAGACAAGCCTGCCTGTCAGTAAGAAGATAACAGGAACGGATCTAGCTAAACTGAATACAGTGTATATATATATATATATATATATATATATATATATGCAACACCTGGGATGCATATATATACACAATACACTGTAAGTGCAGCTCACTGATTGTCCTGCCTAATCTAGCTAACTCAAATGAAATGACACTGTCTCTCTGTCTATCTATCTCTCTTTCAACGCCGGAACACACACTACACAGGGCCGCCGTGCAGGCGGCCTTATATAGTGTGGGGCGTGTTCTAAACCCCCTGAGCCATAATTGGCCAAAGACACGCTGGCTTTGGCCAATTACAGCTCTCTCTACTGACGGTGCTGTGATTGGCCAAGCATGCGGGTCATAGTGCATGCTTGGCCAATCATCAGCCAGCAATGCACTGCGATGCCGCAGTGAATTATTTGCCGTGACGTGGCACACGAACTTGACCGGACGAGTAAAGACAGGATAGGGACACGCCATCCTGATTTAGAATCCTCCCCACTGGGCTCTGACTGGCCAGGCCGCATTCCGCCCTTAGAGACAGACACTGTCGGGGCATCTGAACTTGCTCCAATCTCCACGTTTGCAGGGAACTTTGAGTGTTCCCAACCAGGACCCTTCCCTCTGGGTTATTTGTATCCTTCAATGCTAATTTTGTTATTTGCCACTGGACTCAGTGTGTTTATTGCCACCCCGCAATACTGCCCCTACCCACAGGTATATATTGACATGGCAGTATATAGTGGTAGGGCAGTGTATAGTGGTAGGGCAGTATGTAGTGGTAGGGCAGTATGTAGTGGTAGGGCAGTGTGTGGTGGTTGGGCAATGTGTGGTGGTTGGGCAATGTGTGGAGGTGGGGCAGTGTGTGGCGGTAGGGCAGTGTATAACGGTAGGGCAGTGTGTGGCGGTAGGGCAGTGTGTGGCGGTAGGGCAGTGTATATTAGTAGGGCAGTGTATATTGGTAGGGCAGTGTGTGGCGATAGGGCAGTGTGTGGCGGTAGGGCAGTGTGTGGCGGTAGGGCAGTGTATATTGGTAGGGCAGTGTATATTGGTAGGGCAGTGTATAGTGGTAGGGAAGTGTGTGGCGGTAGGGCAGTGTGTGGCGGTAGGGCAGTGTATATTGGTAGGGCAGTGTATATTGGTAAGGCAGTGTATGGTGGTAGGGCAGTGTGTGGCGGTGGGGCAGTGTGTGGCGGTGGGGCAGTGTATGGCGGTAGGGCAGTGTATATTGGTAGGGCAGTGTATATTGGTAGGGCAGTGTATGGTGGTAGGGCAGTGTGTATTGGTAGGGCAGTGTATGGTGGTAGGGCAGTGTGTGGCGGTGGGGCAGTGTGTGGCGGTGGGGCAGTGTATGACGGTAGGGCAGTGTATATTGGTAGGGCAGTGTATATTGGTAGGGCAGTGTATGGTGGTAGGGCAGTGTGTATTGGTAGGGCAGTGTATGGTGGTAGGGCAGTGTGTGGCGGTGGGGCAGTGTGTGGCGGTAGGGCAGTGTGTGGCGGTAGGGCAGTGTATATTGGTAGGGCAGTGTATATTGGTAGGGCAGTGTATGGTGGTAGGGCAGTGTGTGGCGGTGGGGCAGTGTGTGGCGGTGGGGCAGTGTATGGCAGTAGGGCAGTGTATATTGGTAGGGCAGTGTATATTGGTAGGGCAGTGTATGGTGGTAGGGCAGTGTGTATTGGTAGGGCAGTGTATGGTGGTAGGGCAGTGTGTGGCGGTGGGGCAGTGTGTGGCGGTGGGGCAGTGTATGACGGTAGGGCAGTGTATATTGGTAGGGCAGTGTATATTGGTAGGGCAGTGTATGGTGGTAGGGCAGTGTGTGGCAGTGGGGCAGTGTGTCGCGGTGGGGCAGTGTGTGGCGGTGGGGCAGTGTATAGCGGTAGGGCAGTTTTATTTTTACTAATTGCCAGGGACTGCAGCAAAAGATTTTTGTTACGATTGTAACCAAAAAATCATGAAATGGTCCCATTCCTGTCTTTGCAGCTTAATGGAGAGTGGTTGGATGATTAATAAAAACATGGCTCATCTATGTGTTTTTACTGCCTCAACCACATGTAAATACATGGCTTTATGAAGTGTGGCAATGCAAATGATAATGTGCCAGATGCTGTAACCCCTGGGAACCATTCCGCAGGCTGCAATCTGTAAATAGAAGTTTTTGACAAGCCCTTTATTAACCACTTCAGCCCCGGAGTGATTTTGCCCCTTAATGACCAGGCCATTTTTTGCGATGCGGCACTGCGATGCTTTAACTGACAATTTCGCGGCCGTGCGACGTTGTACCCAAATAAAATTGACATCCTTTTTTTCCTTTTTTGTCCCCTTTCAGGATGCCAGATGCATGGATTCCTATGGTGGGGGTGGGAGGGGGTGGTACTTTTTGAAGCACCTGATTAGAGCCAGAGGCTTTAATAGGTTTCAAAATAGGGTGGGCTCAGGGCGCACTCCCAATTGTGTGACGATAGCAAATTAATTTTCGCTATTTTCACACTAACTTTCCTCCCCGCCAACCAGGAGGCAAGGGGGCAGACCTGTCTCCTGATTGGCCAAAGTGCCAGGCCACCCTATTGGATGCCTGGCGCTTAGGAAGAGGAGCGGAGGAGACACGCTGGAGGAGCTGCTGCGGTAAGTCCCCTCTGCCAGAGCCACGCGTGGGGGTGTTCAGTGCTACCAGAGCTGCGCACGGGGGGGAGTGCTGCCAGAGGCGCGTGGGGGTTGGGTGCTGCCAGAGACGCAAGTGGGGGGTCGGTGGACACAGTGGCTGCATATGATGGGCACAGGTTGCTACATATGATGGGCACAGGTGGCTGCATATGATAGGCACAGGTGGCTGCATATGATGGGCTCAGTGGCTGCTTTTTAATGGGCACAGTCGCTGCGTTTGATGGGCAAAAATGGCTGCATATGATGGGCACAAGTGGCTGCATATGATGGGCACAGTGGCTGTGTTTGATGGGCACAAGTGGCTGCATATGATGGGCACAAGTGGCTGCATATGATGGGCACAGTGGCTGCATATGATGGGCACAATGACTGCATTTGATGGGCACAGTGAGGCTGCAATTACTGGGGGGTTTCAGTATTTTTCAGTTTGTTTGCGCCCCGCCAAAAAATTTTGAGCACCAGCTGCCACTGTTATAGAATACAGTACAAATAATGAAAAAGGTCAAGTATTAATAGTGAAATAAAAGAAAAAAAGAAAAGAATACTCTGTCATCACCTCTTTATAATGTTCTTACATACCTGTGCCTGGACAGAGAAGAGCCCACAGGAGGAGGACACGGAGGGGAAACATTGCTGCTGTCGGGGTGTCTGGTCTGCGTGGATGAAGAATCAGAATTTGTAGAAAATAATAAAAGAGGAAGAAGATTCTGCATTGTATGACTTGTATTTCCTTTTCTTTATATATAAACGTGATGTGTTAATACAGCCAGAACCAATATTGCTCTGTCTCACATTTAAAGTGAACTTTCCGCCCCTACTAAGTGAAGCCCACTCCCTTCTGGACAAATGGAATTGGGGATTGCATTCCTGGTTTGGATGTTGTAACATCATCAAAATGAGCATCCTGCCTAAATGTTTGTATCTATTTCAGACCCTGCCCATCTCAATTCCTCCATCCTTCTTTCGGCAAATGAATTCCCTCTTTACCAAGTTCATCTGGGCAAACAAGCGGCCCATGATCAGCAGACACCTCCTGACACTACCTAAAATCTATGGAGGAATAGCTGCACCGGACGCTTCCAAATACTACTGAGCGGCCCATTTGGGCAGAATAATAGATTGGTGCAGACATAGGGACCTTAAATTATGGACACATCTAGAACAGCAATTTAGCCCTATTCCTCTGAATAGAGCGCCATGGTGCTACACCTCCTTATCTGCCTCCCTCAAGTCCCACCCTACAATAGGCCCTACTCTCCGGGTCGGACACATGGCCTGCACGAAACTGGAACTCTCCTCCGCCCATTCTCCACTATTCCCCATATTGGGAAACCCCAGATTCCTGCCAGGAATGGCGCACAGCCCAATCCGAAACCTCCCGGAAGGGTACTGCTTCCAAGCTTCTCATTATTTGCATACGAATGCCTCGCCCACACTTTCCATGTTGATGCTGCAAGGTGGTCAGTATAAACTGCCCTTCTGGCAAGCGCTGCAACATCATCACATTCTTCGCACCCTGGGCCCCCCGACTCAATTCCATGATCAGCGGACTCTGTTTGAATCGTACTGTGAAGACAAGGACCCCCTCCCTCATACCCTATCAAAGATGTATGCCCTGCTCATCTCCCCTCCAGATGACTTTATCTTGTCGAGCTTTAGAAAATGGGAGGAGGACCTTGATAGGACCTTTACTGCTACACAACGCCAAAACATCACCTACCTATCCCTGAAGTCATCCATCTGCACGCGCACACGGGAATCCAACTATGAAATATTGATGCGCTGGTACCTTACCCCGTCAACTTTGAGTAAATGCTTTCCAGGGACCTCAGAACACTGTTGGAGATGCAAAGATGAGAGGGGAACCCTCCTTCATATTTTCTGGTCCTGTTCGAAGCTCCAACGATACTGGTTAGAGGTACAGAAGATCTCTCAACAATTCACGGACTTCCCTATCCCGAGAGACCCAGCCTTCTTCTTGCTCTCAAATGCCAATTAGGACATACAAAAAATCTATCCTCCGTCACTTGACTAACGCCACCAAAGCCTGTGTCGCCTTGTGTTGGAAAGACTCCAATCCCCCTTCCATTGCTATGTGGCTTAACAGGGATAGGAATAGCAATACCCTGGAGGATCTGGGGCTTACTGCCCAAAATCAAGAGAACGATATTCAAAGACTTGCGCACACTGGAATTTGTTCATATATTGAGAATTCCTTATACAGTGGCCTCAGAACTTCTACTGGCAGGATAACTATAGACTGTATCTCTGCCGGTTATTCCATTGTTCCGACAAAATATATGCCTTATCCATGGCCACAACAAATGGCCACAACATCCTTTCAGGTCACTCAGGAGAACCCCCTGAAGAAATGGCAAATGGCCCAACTAAATGGGTGTTTGCCTGAACCTATCCTACAGCTGCAATGGGAATTGAAAGATTTAGCAGCGGTATTACTACCTCTCCTAAATGTGACAGCTTCTTGCTCAGGGCCTCTGGTTGTTGGGGAGCTGGTGGCTGCCAGTGTCCTCAAAACCCACAATGTATCCTCAGCCGGCCAATCAGCAGTCAGCTGACAGGCAGGGACAGTGCAAAAAAGGTGAAGTCTCCCCAATATTCATATCAGGACCTTCGGGTCTGGTATGGATTTTTGTGGGGCTCCACAAAATAGTTTTTTGCTGGAAAAAAAGGAGCCCTGTGATATTTTATATAGTCCATAGTGGGAAGCAAGCCACACTGATCATTCCCTGTGCACCCAGAATGACGACTCTGGATGAAGTAAAGGACAAGTTTTATGAAGATCTCAATGCCCTACTCTCATCCGTGAAGCGCACCGATAGGCTTATTCTAGTTGGCGATTTAAATGCGAGAGTAGGGTCCGATCACTCTGCCTGGGATGGCGTCATTGGAAAAAATGTAATCGGCAAATGTAACAGCAATGGCCTCTTACTATTGAAGACATGTGCGGCTCATGATCTGATCATCACCAATGCCATCTTCCACCTGCCTAATTGCAAAAAGATGTCCTGTATGCACCCACATTCCAAACACTGGCAATTCATTGAATATGTCATCGTGCAGAGGAAAGACAGACAGGTTGTAAAGGTAACCAAGGCCATGCCAAGTGCTGACTGCTGGACTGACCACAGACACATCATCTCCAAATTAAGCTTTCACATCAGGCCCAAGCGGCATCCACAGGGAAATAAAGCTGTTATGAAAAAGATCAACATCAGTAAATTGAGGAATCCCAACAAATCAGCTTTACTAGCAGAATATCTTGACAACAAACTCTCATGCCCTGTACACACGGTCGGATTTTCCGATGGAAAATGTCCAATCGGAGCGTATTGTCGGAAATTCCGACCGTGTGTGGGCTCCATCGGACATTTTCCATCGGATTTTCCGACACACAAAGTTTGAGAGCACACTATAAAATTTTTCGACAACAAAATCCGATCGCGTCAATTCCGACCGTGTGTGGCCTGTTCCGACGCACAAAGTGCCATGCATGCTCAGAAGAAATTCCGAGATGGAACAGCTCGGTCTGGTAAACTTAGTGTTCGCAATGGATACAACACTTTCGTCACGGTGCAATGTTAAAAATGGTTTAATACAGCGCACTCTCTTCTTCTTTATAATGTGAGAAGAATGAAGTAGTTTTGCTGCTCATATTCACACAGACTTCTCACAAACTTCTTTCTTTATTATTTATCGGGAATCCCTCAATATATTTTGATTTGTCACATCTGACATCATTATTCGATCGATCGGCGCCTCCGATACTCCTTCCTCCGCTCACAGATCGTAGTACTATGCACGTGTGTTACGCTTTATACACACTGCGCATGCATGTAACTCCGCCCGCCCCTGACGTTCTTTCTGGTCTATTCCCCGCCCCTTTTCATTCGGCGCAGTGGGGGAAGAGCACATGGCGGAGACACAGCAGGTGCGTGCTAATAATAGCAACGAGGAGGAGGAAAGCCCGGAGCCGGAAACATCTGGATCCAGAAGGAGAAGATTTAAGGCCTCAAATATGTCCTTTGGGGAGATGTTGGAGATGGTGGACATCCTGAAGAAGGCCGACTATGACGGGAAGTATGGACCTTACCCCAACCCCAATGTCATAAAGGCCAAGATCATGGCGAAAGTGGTCTGCACCGGAATTTCGGGGTACGTCGATCGAAAGATCAGCTCAGGAAGAGGTGGTCGGACCTGAAATTAAGAGAGCACGAGCAGTACCGAAAGATCCGGAGAGTGCTGCAAAAAAAGTAAGTAGTTGTGCTGTGTTCCTATTCTTTTTGTCTTTATTACGTTCGTGATGCTCCATGTGCTTTTCTTAAAAGTGTTGTACAGTTTAAAATGTCAACTTTCATGTTCATGGGCACAATATTTGTTCGTATCAAACATTTTTCTTTCGGCCTATAAAACACCATTGTTTTGGCCATATGCATTTGCCCACATTTTTTAGGGCCTACTTGTATGAAACTAATTTGGTTGTGTAGATGGGTTTGTTACTAGAATGAAATGAAAACTAGATTCGGTGTAAGGAGAGGACACTCAGCAGCTGTTTTCACATCTGGACACTGGAGCACTAGTGTGGGACACAAGAACACCCTTTTTATTAGGGGGGCCACACAGGTGCTCCAGTGTATACTATAGGGGGGTCTCCATCTGTGAAGCTTGTACAAAACAGGTAAGTATTGAAGCTTGACAAAGGACACTCAAAATTCTACATCTTGGAACTCTGCCAAAATAGACAATTGTACCCCACTTCCAAGCAATGTTTCATCTTTAAAGTTCTGCCATCAAATATCTGTGTGCTAAGTATACCATTTTTGTATTTCCCCTTCTTCTCTGGAAGAAGGGGAAATACCCCCAACACAAGAAGAGCAGGAGGAAGAAGACGTGGTGGAACTAGTCACCACAACAGTTGAGTGTCTGCGACCACAGTCTCAGGTAAGAGATGGATGCCGGCATATTTATAATACCTGCTTTTTTTGGTTTCTCTCTTTTTAGGTGATCGTGATGTTGTGGATCCAGATCCTTTCACCTCGGAAAGTGCACAGATCCTGATCAGGGAGATCATGGGGTGTAATTTAGCATTGGAAAACCTCAAGAAAAACATCAATGATGTTATTCAAAAAAATAAGAACATCATTGATGTTTTGGGGAGAGTTTAAAACCCCTCCAAATCCCTTTGTTTTTTGGTGTGCTACAATGTTCTAAATGTTTTAGCGATTTTTCGAAAAGCCAAATTTGGAGGATGCACACAGTGTGTCAACATGTGCTATCTGCCATCACGGGAGATCAATGGACGCGTTTTGAGGGTGCAACCCCTTCCTCAATAATAAAGTAGCTGTGAGGAAGGGGTTGCTCCCCCAAAACACGTCCCTTGATCCCCCGTGATGGCAGCTAGCACATGTTGACATTCGTAAATTGGTGTGCATCTTCCAAATTTGGCTTTTCCTGGGGTGACTTCACCCCATCTGAACGCAATATCAAACACAGTTCCTAAATACTCATGTCTGATATTGCCTTCAAGTTCTGCCAAATGTGAACATTGTAAGTTCAAAAGATTTGTGTCTTTCTTGTTGTTTTGAAACATGCCTGTTTTATCTTAAATGGACATTTCTATTTTTGATAATGCCACCCCAAAAATTGTTATACAACAAACATGTTGTTTTGTTTTAAAAACCTTTTCTAAATGCACATGTGATTGTGCAGGTATTAAAAAGATTGTTAATCAAGAATGTGTGGATTATTGTCTCAACGCTACACCACTTTTGTGGTGATGTAATTGCTGCTTTCTGTGACAATGGGGGTTATTTCCTAAGGGCAAATCCACTTTGCACTACAAGTGCAGTTTCAGTGCGTTTTCAAGTGCACTTGTAGTGCAAAGTGCCTTTGCCTTTAGTAAATAACACCCAACAGTGCTTTGTATAAGGTTACACAATCACGCCATTTTCAGGACTCACCACATTTCGGTCAGGGTCAGCTAAAACAAACACAAGCAGTAAATGTCACCAAAGATTTTCTTAATTTTTTTTTATTTGATCAAGGTTTCACAAATTGTCTGGCATATTGATGCCCCCCTACCCGCAAAGAACTCAAGGTATCTTAGCCGGACATCATGGGCACTCAGGGAGGGCAAGCCAGGACGGCCACTTTCAAGCGCCGTCAGGGTTGTTTCATTTATAATTCCGGCCTCAGGCCCAACTGAGCCAGCATAGTTGGCAGAATGTTGCCGTAAAAAGTTATGTAGAACACAGCACGCCAGGATTATATGATTCAGTTTATACTCCGCCATATGGATGGGTGTAAGAAATAGGCGGAACCGGCTGGCCATGATTCCAAATGTGTTCTCCACCACTCTTCTGGCTCTGGCCAGCCAGTATTTAAAAACCCTCTGGTCCAGGGTGAGGGTCCTCATCGGGAATGGCCGCATAAGGTGGTCCCCCAGCGCAAAGGCTTCATCCGCAACGAAGACGAATGGGAGTCCTTCCACATTGTCTTCTGGAGGTGGCAAGTCCAAGCTGCCATTCTGGAGACGCCTGTAAAACTCCGTCTGGGCGATGACTCCACCATCGGACATCCGGCCATTCTTCCCCACGTCCACATACAGGAACTCATAATTAGCCGACACCACCGCCAACATCACAATACTATTGAACCCCTTGTAATTATAATAGTATGACCCCGAGTTGGGTGGTGGGATGATGTGGACGTGTTTCCCATCAATTTCCCCTCCGCAGTTAGGAAAGTCCCACCCCTGGGCAAAGTGGGAGGCCACAGTCTGCCATTCCTGTGGCGTGGAAGGAAACTGTTGAGGAAAAAAAATAAAAATTAGTCTTTTTGCACATTACAACATGGAAAGCAGATTATACACAAACATTCTTGGCCAACATCCAGATAACATTTATTAAGGGGAATTTTACAACACAAAAGTATAAGGTACACCTATCATATTCCCGCTCTTGGACAGTTAACCCTCTCCACTTCATTGAGAGATGAATGCCTAAATAATGGGTATTACTTGGAACAGCCCCTCCTTAGTTACACTATTGGCAGCCCACTGGACATGTAAGACGTGTCATAATACAAAGATGTAAATACATATTGTACACATTTGAGCACATTTGGACATTCTGCTATTACCTATCAAGATAATAATAGGATACAAAAACTTTAAACAGTACCATTTGAAAGTATACAGGCAGGCCCTTGCACTACATGCTTTGGGGAATTCATCCATACATCTGACCACAAAAGAGATGGGTATAGTGTGTATGGGTTTGGCAAAGTCACCAGATAGATGATTGAGGATAGATAGAGAATTGGGATCAGCTGACTTAGCAGTTGGGGGGAGGGAGGGTTAAAAATGATTTGGGGACACCGCAAAAAGCCTCTGGCACTCTGCCTGAGTTTAAAACATAAATCAGATTTCAAAACATTTTAGGGGGTGTTTGGGGTAAAGCACTACTATGGAGCTGAGAAAATACATTGTTAAGTGACTACATAAGGTGAATATAGGGGCAGGAGACCATGCTGGGGAAGTAAGTGAAGGCAAATATGTATGAAGGACAAAAAAAAAATGACATAAAAATCCAGCATGCATGAGGACAAAGGGGACATTTACAGCATATTACAATCATGGTAATTAGGGAATGAGGAAAGAAACACAATATATTATCAAACATTATATACAATAAAATGTGATATTAAAGGATAAAAATCTTACCCTAATATACTCCTTCTGCAGGACCTGGATGATGGCAGAACAGGTCTCTGGAATAATGATCCCCAGAGCCTGGGGGGAGATGCCTGTCGAGAACTTCAAGTCCTGCAGGCTTCTCCCTGTCGCCAAGTACCGCAGGGTAGCGACGAGCCTCTGCTCCGGAGTGATGGCTTGCCTCATGCAGGTATCCTGCCTGCTGATATAGGGGGTCAGCAAAGCCAACAAACTGTGAAATACGGGGTCCGTCATCCGGAGAAAGTTCCTGAAATCATCAGGATTATTCTCACGGATCTCGCGGAGCAAAAGCATATGACAGAACTGGTCACGCTGGAGCAACCAATTCTTGGTCCATGAACTCCTCCCCACCCTGTTCATGGACTGGACTTGTGTCAAGGTCAGGACCCCAACACCAAGCCCCCTCACAGCACAAACTCTATGAGGGGTACGTATACGCAACATGGCTAGAAAATGGTCGGCTGCTCAGAACGAAGTAACAGAACGCACTGAAGAACAGCAAGGCCTGTGAAGAGCGACCTGAAAAACAGCAACGAACGAACAAGAATACAATGACTAAGTCACGCGGAACTTGCTGCACGCACTGAAGAGCAGATACAAACCCACAAACACAAACTGAACTGCAGAAAACGATGAAAGCCACGAGTCTGAAAAAGCGCGAATCGTCTCTCACCAAACTTTTACTAACACGAGATTAGCAAAAGGAGCCCAAAGGGTGCCGCGCTTGGTTCTGAAATTGCCTTTTGTGGTTGACGTCACCGCGTTCTTGGCGATCGGAAATTCCGACAACTTTGTGCGACCGTGTGTACGCAAAACAAGTTTGAGCCAACATCCGTCTGAAAAAATCCTAGGATTTTGTTGTCGGAATGTCCGATCAATGTCCGACCGTGTGTACGGGGCATCAGAGCTGCAATTAGATGAAAATGCTGAGAAGGACTGGGAACGCTTCTGGGATATTGTGCACTTTTCTGCACTAAAAATTCTTTCAATTTCACACAGGAAACAGCAGGATTTGTTTGATGAAAACAATGCAGAGATCACGGCCCTACTTGCTGAAAAGCACCACCTTCACCGTGCTCACCAGAACGACCCGTCGTCAATAGCTAAGAAAAGTGCAACACTCGCAGGATCATACAGAGCAAGCTTTGCAAGATGCAGGACTACTGGTTGAATGCCAAAGTAGATGAAATACAGAAGTTGGCTGATGGAAACGATGCTAAACGGTGATTGCCGACAAACTTACTCAGCTGTTCCAGTCCTTCTGAAATCAAAGATCCATTCCTTAGGAACTAAAAGACGCATCCATTGTACATCTTTAAAAGATGAAAGGAAATCAACAAGTCTGCAATAATCATAGAGGAATATCACTGCTTTTCACCGCAGGCAAGATAGATCTTTGCACGAATGTTGATGAATCACCTGATTGACCACCTGGAACAGGGTCTACTGCCCGAGACACAGTGCGGCTTATGCAAAAAGCGTGACACGATGGACATGATCTTCACAGCCTGTCACAAATGGCGTCAAGCAAGGGTGCGTGCTAGCACCAACCCTGTTCAGCATAATGTTTTCAGACATGCTGTCACACCTTTTCAGAACAGTTCCTTGGGAGTCAGCCTGAGATACAGAACCAATGGGAAACCTGCGAAGACTCCAGGCTGTCACCAAGATAAATGTGCTACGAGTTCCTTTTTGCTGATGACTGTGCCCTGAATGCTGGATAAGAGAAGGAAATGCAAGCCAGTATGGACAAATTCACAGCAGCATGCGACAACCTTGGCCTCTTTATTAACACAAAGAAAACCAAAGTGATGGACCAGCCAGCTCCGAAAGCCAAACACCAATAGCCCACCATCACATTGAAGGGACAAAAGCTGCAAGCAGTTGACCAATTTACATACCTTGGCAGCACCCTCTCCCGCACAGTGACAATTGACATCGAGGTCAACTGCAGAATTGCCATGGCAAGCTCCGCATTCGCAGAGTGCAGACCAATGTGTGGGACCGCTGTGCAATAAGCCTTGCTACAAAGCTTAAAGACTAACAGGCAGTAGTGCTAACGACTTTAATGTATGCCAGTGAGACTTGGACTGTATAAAAGAGACACGCTAGACAGCTGAACCACTTCCACACGACTTGCCTATGCAGACTTATGAGGCTCTGGTGACAGGACAAGGTGCCAGACACAGAATTCCTCTCCATAGAAGGCCTGCAGTCAGTTCACACCCTGCTGATGAAAGCCCAGACACGCTGGGCAAGCCACGTTGCAAGGATGCCAGACCACCGCATCCCTAAACAGTTCCTCTGATCCACCAAGGCTGCTGGACCTCTGAGTCCAGAAGGACAACCATAGCGCAAGAGAAGTGAGCACTCCGTAAAGCCAGAGCTGCAAATACTGCAACAATGGTGCCCACACATCTGCCCGGTATGTGGCAGAACATTCCTTGCCCGTATCAGTCTTAACAGCCACCTGCAGACACACCGTGGACAGCCAACAACCTGTTGGATGTCAAGGTCCTCTTCAAAAATGACAGACGAACATCATCACATATCCATCAACAATCACATCATCCAGCGATGCAGAATGATGACAGCCACTGGAAAAAACAAAAACCTGCCAACTGACAGATACATACATACATACAATCTCGTTGTTTACTGGCACTGAATTACATTTCTTGATCCCACCACTTAAAGCAACCAAAGGGATGGGGTCTCCTGGGTGACGTAATTGCCTAAATGTGGGTCATAATCAGTGATGTCACACTAACCTTGCCTTTGTTTAAATGATGGGTTATTCTCAGCCATTAAATGGATGTGGCCACGTGACATCACTGGTTCTATCACGTACCTGGTGAAGACTGGAATGTTGTTGCGGCCTCCCTCCCACCTCATGCCCAACACTCCTGGAAGGCAAAGAGTGTGAAGACAAAGTGTAGCATGAGTGCCGGAGTAGCTGGCTGATGATGTCCACTCTCCAAGTAGATAGAGATGCTAGTCGCAGTCCTCAGAACAGATGCAGAAGCAGCTTGGCACTAGAGCAGGAGACAGAAAACGTCAGCAACAACCGGGCAGCAAAGGAACCAAATCAGCAGGCAGAGCAAGCCCAGGAGTCAGGCTAAGGTCAGTAACAGCTGGGCAAAGCAGTACAGAATCAACAGGCAAACACAAGTCCAGTAAACAAGCCGGGGTCAGGGTAGTCAGGTAAACAGAGTTGAGGCAGGAGCAGAAGTGAAGTCCAATGGCAAGCCGGGTCATACACAGGTAAGCAGATATAGCTGATCAGGTCTCAGGAAAACAGGAACAAGCTGAAGATCATTCAGAATCTGCTCATAGTAACAGACCTCAGGATGACAAGCTCAGCAATAGCATGCAATGCCAAGCTGCAGCAAGCAAAGGCAGCAGAATAATAGCTTCATAAAAAACGAGATTTACCCAATAGATAAAACTACAGATCTAATACTTTACAAGGCTCTGGTTCGGCCACATCTGGAGAATTCCACCCAGTTCGGGTCACCAGTCCTCTAGAAGGATGTGCTTAAACTGGAGAGAGTCTAGAGAAGGACAACAAAGCTAATAAGGGGACTGGATTAGGAACGACTACAAGCATTAAACCTATTCTCCCTGGAGAAGAGGGGACAAGATCACAATATAGTTTAAGTTCTTTATGATGTTTTATAAGGAAGCAGCACTGGACTGATCTAAAGTATAAGTATAAGTATCTAAATGGTGTTTCTATTCAGTCTCAGGTCACTTGAGACAAATCATGGCCACTCTGTGAAGTTGGTCGAGAAGAGGTTTACTTTCACCACTAGCGACCAGCCTCTGCAGTTATACTGCGGCAGGTTGGCGGAGCTGCGCAAACCGCTGTAGCTGTACGTTGCTCCTTTAAGACATCACAGCGGGTGTGCGTGCACTGCCGGAGGTGCATGCATGCATCTGCCATGTGTCCCCAGAGCCAATGCGCGTGCCTGGTGGGCGTGATGACCACCGGGCACCCATGATCGTTCGTGACAGAGCGAGAAATGGGATCTGTGTGCGTAAACACACAAATCCTGGTTCCTCAGGGGAGAGGAGACAGATTGTGTGCTCATACTAAGTATGAACACCGATCTCTCTCCTCCACTACACAGTCCCATCCCCCTACAGTTAGAACACACCTAGGGAACACAGTTAACCCCTTGATTACCCCCTAGGGTTAACCCCCTTCTCTGCCAGTGACATTTACACAGTAATTAATGGCTATTTTTAGCTCTGATCACTGTATAAATGTCAATGGTCCCAAAATAGTGTCAAGTGTCCGATCTGTCCGCCGCAATGTTGCAGTCCTAATAAAAATCGCAGATCACTGCCATTACTAGTAAAAAAAAAATGCTATAAATCTATCCCCTATTTTGTAGACGCTATAACATTTGTGCAAACTAAGCAATACACGCTTATTGCGATTTTTTTTTTTTTTTTTTACCAAAAATATTTACATATCAGCCTAAACTGAGGAAAAAATTAGTTTTTTTTAAAAGTTTTGGTATATTTATTATAGCAAAAACTACTAAATATTGTGTTTTTTTTTAAATTGTCGCTTTTTTTAAGTATAGTGCAAAAAATAAAAACCGCAGAAGTGATCAAATGCCACCAAAAGAAAGCCCTATTTGTGGGGAAAAAAGGACATAAATTTTGTTTGTTCACAATGTCGCACGACCGCGCACTTGTCAGTTAAAATGACGCAGTGCTGTATCGCAAAAAAAAATGGCCTGGTCGGGAAGGGGCAAATCCTTCCGGGGCTGAAGTGGTTAAACTATGTAGGGGGTTCTCTATTGTCAGAGTGGTATGGATGTGGAATTCCCTTCTGCAGTTTGTGGTGTCAGCGGAGAGTCTTGATAGCTTAAAAAAAAAAACTTTTAGATGAGCATCTTAGCAAATGGAATATACAGGGATATGTGAACTATTAACATGGACACACCCACACAGGTTTAACTGGATGGACTGGTGTCTTTATTCAATTTTACCAACTATGCAACTATGTAATCTGATTTTACCATCCCTGTACCAGAATGGTTAGGATACCACAGGAGCAGATTACCACTATGAATACATCTGCACAGCAACAAAGGTTTCATCAAGGAGGAGATCCCGGGTTCTCAACTCCTGTCCTCAGGGGGACCCGCCAACAGGCCAGGTTTGCAAGATAATTGAAATCCATCACAGGTGATATCATTTATCTTTTTTTTTTTTTACATTTTTATAGTTATTTCCTGGTTTCCAGGCCGAGGCAAATGATGTCATACATCCCAGGAGTCTTCAGGAGGGTAGGAGAGGAGGAGGGGTTTTCTCAGCTAAGCCCACCTTCCTGCCTGCATGTATGAGCTAAGGGCAGATGGATTCCAGGAAGTAAATGCAACATGAATCATCTGACCTTACTCAAGATGGCCGCAGACAAGCAATTTTAGGGGAGTGTTTGTTTGTCAAAATGATTTCTCAGCAAAACAAATTATGGAGACATGGATAGAAGTTTCCTTTGAATATTAAAAATTAATTAAATAGCGTTTTCATTTTGTGGTGCTCAGATACAGTGTAGTTTTAATTTAACCATTTGCCCTCCAGAAGCTTTTACCTCCTTCATGATCATTTTTTGCTATTCAGAACTGCGCTACTTTAACGGGTAATTGCGCGGTCATGCAACATTGTACCCAAATCACATTTATATAATTTTTTCCACTCAAATAGAGCGTCCTTTTGGTGGTATTGGATCACCACTGGGTTTTTTATTATATAAACAAATAAAGACTGAAATATATATAAAGCTTCCAAGAGGAAGCTCTATTTGAGTGGAAAAAAATTATACAAATTTATATTTATATATTTATATATATATATATATATATATACACAGTATCTGACAAAAGTAAGTACACCCATCACATTTTTTAAAAATATTTTCTTCTATCTTTTCATGTGACAACACTGAAGAAATGACACTTTGCTACAATGTAAAGTAGTGAGTGTACAGCTTGTATAACAGTGTAAATTTGCTGTCCCCTCAAAATAACTCAACACACAGCCATTAATGTCTAAACCGCTGCCAACAAAAGTCAGTACACCCCTAAATGAAAATGTCCAAATTGGGCCCAAAGTGTCAATATTTTGTGTGGCCACCATTATTTTCCAGCACTCTCTTAACCCTCTTGGGCATGGAGTTCACCAGAGCTTCACAGGTTACCACTGGAGTCCTCTTCCCCTCCTCCATGATGACATCACAGAGCTGGTGGATGTTAGAGACCTTGCGCTCCTCCATCTTCCATTTGAGAATTCCCCACAGATGTTCAATAGTGTTTAGGTCTGGAGACATGCTTGGCCAGTCCATCACCTTTACCCTCAGCTTCTTTAGTAAGGCAGTGGTCGTCTTGGAAGTATGTTTGGGGTCGTTATGTTGGAATACTGCCCTGCGGCCCTCCGAAGGGAGGGGATCATGCTCTGCTTCTGTAGAGCATGAACTTAAACTATCATCACAATTATCTCGACTTTTTGGTTAAGAACAAGTGTAGTATCTGTTCTTATCAGTGATCTAGTGGAGGTTCTGTTTTGTCATTCTGACCTGCCCAAGGTTTGGGTGGTGGTTATGAATCTCTGCTGGAGTGATGGGGGCTCTGAAGGTTAGTACCGGCTGGAACAGAAACCAGGGCGCCCACAGGCAGGTGGGGCACAGGAGTAATTCCCCCGGGAAAGCTGGAAGAGCCCATTACCTCCGGATTTGAACATTTTACCTTGTCTGGTAATGGGCTGGGAAAGCAGAAGGTCTGCAATTTCTGTGCCCCCCAGAAGTGATCACCCTAGGGGTGCTCTTTGTAACACTTGGGTGTGGGACCCCACTGTGTGAAAAGGCACATGGTCACAGTCACCAAATGTGCTTTCTTTTTGCAATGCACCTTTTTTGGCCTGGGTCCGGGGGCAATTTATGTCTACCAGGCCTCAGGGCCCGGCCAGTGCACAATTGCACGGCCACTTTATTATTTTTTTTCTCCCAGGTTTGTCACCTTTCACTTCTGTGTGTGTTTTTTTACGGATGAAGGGTGTGAGTCCTTGGGCTTGCCCTGACATCTAGGAGGAGGTTGTGTGGCCCTTAGGTTCCTTCCTCCCCTTCCCCTGGGGGATCTCTCTTCGGGAGAGCCCAGCAACCAAATATTCAATGGTTGGCTTTGGCTGAACTAGAAGAACTGGGTCTGCCAGGCCTTCTGGCTAGGCAGTCCATTGGAAACCTTAGTCCCTGTCAAGAGCCTTGCGCCCCAGGGGATCAGGGTAGAGGTCCTACTCCTTTGGGGGGTGGACTAAAAGCACCCCCTCAAGTGCACTTTTTAGTATGTGTTTCACATGCACATTTTTTGTTCACTTACATGGTTTTTCTGTTTAGGTTTTTGCACCACCGCATACTATCGGGTGCACATCAGACTAAATCCACTATGATAATCTCCCCATACACTGGTTTGTATGGTGATCAGCAGTTAGGGATTCCACTTGGGAAGTGTAGGGAAACACATGATAGCGTGAATAGGCTAAAGTAGATTAGGATGAGTTTAATGCACCACTGGAGATTATTATAATTATAACCCTGAGTTAGATGATATCACCAGTTTTAATGATGAGTGTCATATAGTGGATTGCATGAATTGGGGTTTAAAAAATGAAAAATCTTTAAAAACTTTTGTAAGGCTTATGTTGGCAACAATGGAGGCACATAATACCTTGGCCAACTGTCAACTTTCCTGTGGAAGTGATTTAGCCATCTGAACAATTCAATGGGTGCTATAATGTGCCACGTAGGAGAAGCTGATCAAGTATCTTCTTTGCAATGTGGTGACATCATTCACAGTTAACTCTGTAAAGGATTTTAAATTGTTGCTTACGGACAATTTTAAGTACTGTAGTCTGTCGCTGTTTCGCTGGTGCATACAATTTTAAGGCCTGACATGTTTGGTGTCCATTTACTCAGCATAACCTCATGTTTTATATTTTACCAAAAAAATCCAGTAATATATTGTTTTGTGTGTTCTACAATGACCTTTTTTTACTGAAAATACAAGCTTGATAAACTGCTGCACATATATTGTGCAACATAAAATGTTGCAACTACCACCATTATAATATCAAGAGTCTCTGCTTTTAGAAAATACATACTGTTTGGGGGCTTTAAATAGTCTTCAGGCCAATGGCGGCCTGTCCATTACCGCCTTTTTACCCCCTCATTACACCCTCTCTCCATGCCACCCCCTACATGAATAATGGATAGATTCATGCACAAATATGACCAAATCTCCATATTGTTTGAAAATGTTCAGGTGTTTTAAATAGCCTTGCAGGAGTTAAATGTCATTTTTTGCATGTGTGCGTTGTAATATTTTTTTCTGCAGAAAAAAGAGGGGGGGCAGAGAGCACCCCCACCCTCCTGAACCGTACCAGGCCAAATGCCCTCAACATGGGGAGGGTGTTTTGGGGTCCCCCAAAACATCTTTTCCCCATGTTGATGGGGACAAGGGCCTCTTCCCCACAACCCTTGCCTGGTGATTGTCGAGGTCTGCGGACGGGGGGCTTATTGGAACCTGGAAGCCCCCTTTAACAAGGGGACCCCCAGATACTGCCTCCCCATGTGAATGGGCATCGGGTACATTGTACCCCTACCTATTCACCAAAAAAACTGTCAGAAAAGAAATAATGCTGGTAGACAGTTTGGAACAATTCCTTTATTAAAAAAATAAATAAATAAAAATGTCCCACAATGTCCATTCATCTACGATCACAGCGCCGACAACCCAAGAAAAAAAACAAAACGGACAAACTCTGCCTTGATGGGAGGCGTCCCTGTGACTCAAGCCTTTTTGCTTTGACAGCTTTTATATAGCTGAGGACGGGGCCACCCGGTGACGTAAGTGGGAGACCCCACCCCTTCTGACATCATGTGACATCACGTAACATCAGAGGGGGCAGGGTCCATCGGCGCTGTAATTGAAGATGAATGGACACCGCAGACATTTTTAATTTTGACGTGGGATTCCCCTTAAAACCCATACCAGACCTGAAGGGCCTGGTATGGATTTTGGGTGGATCCCCATGCCATTCTTTTAAATTTTGGTGCGGGGCTCCCCTTAAAATCCATACCAGACCTGAAGGGCGTGGTAATGGACTGGCGGAGGGACCCAAGCTGTTTTTTTCAATGATTTGTATGTATTTTGCCGGGGTCCAGCAATTCATTACAGCCACGAACAGTTTTAAATGACATTTTTTTTTTACAAATGTAATTTTGCTGCTCTCATTCATAAAACTATGTACGGCCGCTATGTAAGCAGTGTTACATAGTGTGGGGCGTAGACTCAGCCACCTGAGCCATGATTGGCCAAAGGCACCCTGCTTTTTTCAGCTTTCATCGCTGTCACACTTGCAAGGTCATGCAATGCTGTACCCAAACAAAATTGTTATCATTTTTTTTAGACAGATAAATCTTTCTTTTATAATAGTATTTAATCACCACCGGGTTTTTTGCTAAACAAAAAAAGTTTTCCTTCGATTCCTAGATTCTAAATAAATACTTTTTCTCCTTCACTGATGGGCACTGATGAGGTGGCACTGATGAGGCTGCAATGATATATGGCACTGATGGGCACTGACAGGCATCACTGATGGGCACTGACAGGCATCACTGATCGGCACTGACAGGCAGCACTGATCGGCACTGACTGACAGCACTGATGGGCACTGACTGACAGCACTGATGGGCACTGACAGGCATCACTGATGGGCACTGACAGGCATCACTGATGGGCACTGACAGGCATCACTGATGGGCACTGACCGGCAGCACTGATGTGCACTGACAGGCATCACTGATGGGCGCTGACAGGCATCACTGATGGGCACTGACAGGCATCACTGATGGGCACTGACAGGCATCACTGATGGGCACTGACCGGCAGCACTGATGGGCACTGACAGGCATCACTGATGGGCACTGACAGGCATCACTGATGGGTGGCACTGACAGGCATCACTGATGGGTGTGAGCAGAGGAGAGCCGATAACCGTCAAATCCTGTTTACACTGTGATCAGCTGTGATTCGACACAGCTGGTCACATGGTAAAGAGCTTTTTGATTTGCTCCTTGCCCCGATCTGTGATCAGCTATGTCCCCAGGACATGGCAATCACAGATCTGTGGCGATGCACGCTTAGGGAGTGCGTGGAAAGTGCGATCACGGGAGGACAGCAATGTGAGCACACACAGTAGCCATCTTTTGGTTATAGCATGGGTAGGAAGTGGTTAAACATGGTGAGTAAATGTGTCCATGCTTTGCCTGTACTAATGATACTAAATGGATTAGTTCTACCTCCTCAGGACAGAAATGGGAAAACTGGCTATACAGTACAGTATATGAAATAAAACGCGATACATTATTCATCTTATGACTTGTAATGCGTGAGGAAGTTCATATGTTGGTAGGACATCTAGAAGGGTCAATGACAGGATAGGAGACCATTGAAGAGCTATTAGGTCCAACAAACCCTCCAATTTAGCAAAATATTTTGTTCCAGGACCATAACACAGAAATTGGGTTGGTTTCAGTACAACACATAGTCATCCCTAACATGACAGAGGTATTCTGCTTTTTTTCCAAATGGAAACCAGAATCCCAAAACAGTTAAACTCTGAATAAGAGATGTCATATTATTACGAACAAATGATCTCTCTGGGGAAGATTTGGGAAGTGAACATTGTTATATCATCTCTTAGATCTGTGGTTATATTCTATATGAGGAAACCTGAAATAGGAAGCCGCACACCGCAAGGGGACACCAATAAAACGTCTTTGTTGTAATGCAGACAGATGCAGTCACAGGAAGGAATGGAAGGTTAATATGCTTCACACATCTTCTGCTTAGTCATATATGACTCTTGACTTTAGCACCACTTTAAGCTGTAGGTGGTTTTACAGACCATTATGATTCTTGGAGACAGCATCAGAAATGCCATACTCTGGCATTAATTAAATTGCATGTGTATCAATTTAGTTTACTTTTACATCATTTATCAGCTCACATATAACATCAGCTACCCAATATGATTAATTTTCATTGCAAAAAAGTCTTGTTATGGCAGTTTTTGCAAAGACAACTGATTTTTTGTGTCACAGTGAAAGGACATAACTTAGTAGTGGAAGTAGCAGAGATAATATAGCTAATAGCTATCAGTAAGTATAAAAAATAATGCTTGGAGAGTATGTAAGCACCTTCAATAGGGCACAGGGCAGTAACATAATGGGGAGATAGGTAATTTTTTTACAATAACAATTAGTGTATGATATTTTAAAGACGTCAATACTGGCGGCACATTATGCTAGCATTTGTACTTGTCCACTGTGTTAGAGAAAAAGATGAGGCATTTTTAATTGTGAAAGATTTTTTTTGTCACAGTCAAATGTCACAAATATTTCATGGACACACTGCACACCATGCAAGCATTCTTACTAGAATACAATGGAAGATAAAGAGACTACTCAGGTTTGATCCTTAAATAATAATAATTAGTGTGCTTTTTCTGAGCTACAAGTAAGTACAAGTAAGAAAAAGTTAACTGATTTGCAGGACAGCATGTACTCCTTATTTTTCTAAGATGTAATGTCATAGAGAGAGAAGGCAGATTTTACCTAGATTAAACAAATAACAGTGCCTTTTTTCTGGGACAATTGAAAAATTGTACATATTTGTAGCAAAGTTTTTGAAGGCCTTGTTTCAGAGGCAGAGTCCTGGCAGATTGCACGAATAAAAAAAATGATTATTGTCTAAATTCTAAGATTGAAGACTGAAAAGTTGTACAGATTGGATAGACAGCAATTTCTAAGGGATAGAGAAGGTAGATTGCATTTGTAAAAATAAAACATTTTTTTATATTAAATGTAATATAGAAAAATGTTAGTGTACACACCTTTTAAGCCTTTTGGATAGTCCACAATTTCTTAAAGTTTGAGCAGGTAAATTGCATCTAGACATAACAATTTTTTCCTGTTTTACTTTTTAGACACACTTTTGTTACAGAATTGCATTCCTTGTTCATACTTATTTAGACCACACGTTGTAAGGGAGAGAGCAGGTTGATTTAATCAATTGATATGAAATTAGATTGTATTTTTATAGAGACAGAGCATAAAAACAATACTGATTTGCTGCTGAGAATATGATTTTTATTTATAATACAAGATACATTTGCAGGCAGACAGTAGGTCTATTACAGCTAAAAATATTACATGGAACTGTATATTTCAGAAAGAGATTATGAAAAGGTTTTCTGAATACAGTAGTATCCTTTTTATTAAGAGGAAAATTTGAAGGCAGAGAGTCAGCTCTTTTGTAGCCAGATATTTTAAATGGAACTATATTTTACATTTTACAAAATTGTGAAGAGCTGTTGAGCAGAATCACATCCTTTTTAAAGTGAAGCAATTTTGGAGGCAGAGATTAGGCCTAAATTTTATTTTTTAATCATATTTTATTGAAAGATATTTCAAGTAAACATTGTCAGAGTTCAGGAGAAGAAAAATGTGATCAGGATCACATTTAGGCAAAAAAAAATAGAGGTGGCGGACAAATATTCACCAGTGTTCACTATGCATTCATTCAAATAGCAGAGAGTTTGTAAAAATAATTTGTAGAGATAGTACTTTGGTTCTTTTGAAGCACTTAGACAAGGGAATCTTTGAAGACACGGTGAGCTGATTTATTACATAGTTACATAGTTGGTAAGGCTGAAAAAAGACAATAGTCCATCCAGTTCAACCTGTGTAGGTGTACGTGTGTCAGTGTTTATAATTATTTCCCATATCCCTGTATTTTGTGTTCTTTAAGATAAATATCCATGTGTATTGACTCGACATTGGAAGGAGTGGGGAAAGGGGCAGGTTATAATTGTCCCCCCTACACAGTTTAATGTTAAACCGCTTCTCCTCCAGTCTCATTGTGTGACCCCGTGTCCTCTTACACTCCCAGAGACTGAATAGTTTTTTTCCCTTTACTGGAATCCCATTGAGGTATTTGTATATTGCTATCATGTCCCCTCTCAAGCATCGCTTCTCCAGCGAGAATAAATCTGGGTAAGGAAGAGGGAAGGGAAAAATAAACAGCAACCACAATAAGGCATGAAAATGCACCCATTTCATGTCATCTAATAAAACTGAATGCCAGTGGCACTGACAAAATTAAAATAAAGATAGTCCAAGACTGAGACTATGATAGTAAGTATCTTAAGATTGTATCAGGAAACGCCCTGTCAAGTTTGTGAAGGGTAGAGTACCGAGAGCATGGCTTTTGAGATAATTTCATTCAAGGTTTAACAAACAGATTTGTAACTTGGACATGGGCTATTGATGGTTTGAAAAAGGTAAAGATCCTGTTACTCCAATTGGTATGCCGTGTACACATGATCGGATTTTCCGAAACAAATGTTCGATGGTAGCTTGTTGTCAGAAATTCCAACCATGTGTAGGCTCCATCGGACAATTTTTGTTGGAATTTCCGACAACAAAAATTTGAGAGCTGGTTCTCAAATTTTCTTACAACAAAATCCGTTGTCGGAAATTCCGAGCGTGTGTACACAATTCCAACGCACAAAATTCCACGCATGCTCTGAATCAAGTACGAGGTGGAAGTGCTCGGTCTGGCAAAACTAGCGTTCGTAATGGAGATAGCACATTTGTCACGCTGCACATTTTTAAATCTTTTAATGCAGCGCATTCTCTTCTTTATAATGCTAGAATAATGAAGTTGTTTTGCTGCTGATCTTCACACAGAGTTCTTACAAACTGATTTCTTTATTGTTTCTTGTGATCTCATGAATAATATTTTTTATTTTCTCCATAATAATGTTTTTAATTTATTTTTATAGTGATCTTTTTTTTATTTATTTTTTTATAAAGATCTCCATTTTTTTCTTTTTTTTTGTTTTTTTTTATCAAGATCTCCTGTTTTTTTGTTTTTTTAGATTTTTTTTTCTACTGATCTCCATAATATTTTTTGTCATTTTGTGTGAAGTTACCACAACACCATTATTAACTTTTTTTTTTAACCTCAAGGAGGTTGTTTGGTGTTGGTGTCCCTTGTTAATTTGACTTTGTATTTTTGAAATGTACCTGCCTACTCACAAACAAACTGACCTTTTTGAAGTAAAGCACATAGGCAAGTATTTGTGAAAAAAAATAGCCATTTATTATGGGTCATAATAAAATAAAGTGGAAATGCTGGAAACACTGGTGAAATTGGCGAAGCCTTTGTACCCCGGGGCACTATTTTACAGCCAAAATTGGTAGCATGAGGAGTCCATATAATAGGGAGCACAATCCGGTCCAGGGCTTCAAGAGATCAGGAACAGCAGCAGATGACATATATGTCTCCAGGCTGTGGTCTAACAACAGCCTGCGTCTTTTGTCAGACCAGACCGAACCCAGGCCATCACTCTCTTGTCTTCCTTACACACTTGCTTCCGGGCTGGGGCTCTGGTGTTGGAGTTGTGGCAGGAGGTGGAGGATGATGGTCGAACTCACAAACCTGTCTTTGGCTTGTGAGTTTGCCCCTCAACCCCTTATTTTGGCCTTGTAAGATAACTTACTCACAGAAGACATGTTGGCCCTCCTCCATTTCCTGCATCTTGCAGGCTGCCATGCAGGCATAGCCCTCTTGAATAGGGATGAGCCAAACACCCCCCGGTTCGGTTCGCACCAGAACCTGCGAACGGACCGAAAGTTCGCACGAACGTTAGAACCCCATTGACGTCTATGGGACTCGAACGTTCAAAATGAAAAGTGCTCATTTTAAAGGCTAATTTGCATGGTATTGTCCTAAAAAGGGTTTGGGGACCCAGGTCCTACACCAGGGGACATGTACCAATGCAAAAAAAACCTTTTAAAAACGGCCGTTTTTTCGGGAGCAGTGATTTTAATGATGCTTAAAGTAAAAAAAAAAGTGAAATATTCCTTTAAATATTGTACCTGGGGGGTGTCTATAGTATGCCTGTAAAGTGGCGCGTGTTTCCCGTGTTTAGAACAGTCCCTGCACCAAATGTCATTTTTAAAGGAAAAAATCTCATTTAAAACTGCTTGCGGGTTTAATGTAATGTCGGGTCCTGGCAATATGGATGAAAATCAGTGAGACAAACGGCATGGGTACCCCCCCAGTCCATTACCAGGCCCTTTGGGTCTTGTATGGATATTAATGGGAACCCCACACCCAAATTAAAATAAGGAAACAGCAGTATACAGGCAGTGCAAACAAGACAGGGACTGTAGGTTTGTTGTTAAGTAGAATCTGTTTGTAATTTTGAACGGGTACATTTTTAACGTGTTTAGCTTCAGCCAAAAAATCTTTTTTAAGCTTTTTGGAAAACATAGGGAAGGGTTATCACCCCTGTGACATTTGTTTTGCTGTCTTTCCTCCTCTTCAGAAGATTTCACCTCACTTTTTGTCCCAATGACAAATGCTTTTTGAGAATTTGGGTTTTTTTGTGGAACAAGGATTGGAAAGCATCAGTGGAAAGGAGAAATGTTTTTCCCATATTAACTCTTACAGGAGAGAATTTCCCTTCCTAGGGGTAGATTTCATCTCACTTCCTGTTGTCTCCTTACGTTTGCAAGTAGGTAAGTAGTCGTTTGTAAGTTAGATGTTTGAAAGTAGGGGCCTGCCCTATATACTCAGCAGAAATTTGGGCCTTAGGTTTTGTTGTGGCCACAACAACGTAAGCCCTCACAGGGCCCTGCTGTGAAATATTAGATCAAGAATTGTAATTACATGCCCCTGTTGAACAGGGGCAGAAAAACTGGGCCTTTGGTGGTGGTGGTGGTGCTGGTGCCACAACACTGTAAGTACTCACTCGCTCTTGGTGGGTGCAGAAATGGGCCCTGCTGTGAAATATTAGATCAAGAATTGTAATTACATGCCCCTGTTGAACAGGGGCAGAAAAATTGGGCCTTTGGTGGTGGTGGTGGTGGTGGTGCTGGTGCCACAACACTGCAACCCCTCACAGACACTTTAGTTGGAACGCAGGAACAAGCCCTGCTGCAAAGTATTGCATCAAAAATTGTAATTACACGCCCCTGTTAAACCGGGGCAGAAAAATTGGGCCTTAGGCACTGGTGCTGGTGACACAACACTGCAACCCCTCACAGACACTCTAGTTGGAACGCAGGAACGAGCCCTGCTGCAAAGTATTGCATCAAAAACTGTAATTACACGCCCCTGTTAAACAGGGGCTGAAAAATTGTGCCTTAGGCACTGGTGGTGGCGCCCAGAACCAAAAATGTTCTTACAAGCTATCAGCGTGATGATTGAGGAGGAAGAGGATAATTAATCAGGGATAGTCACTCAGCATCAGCATAGGCAGTCTTTCAAGGGATCTGAGATTTCAAAAAAAATTATTCGGTTACATCAGCATCAGGTTCTTGGTAGCTGGTGGTGATCCAAGACTGATTCATTTTTATGAAGGTCAGTCGATCGACCGAGTCGGTGGACAGACGCACCCTGTGATCGGTTACCACGCCTCCAGCAGCACTGAATGTGCGTTCCGAAAGAACGCTGGATGCAGGACAGGCCAGTAGCTCAATTGCATACTGTGCAAGCTCTGGCCAGTGATCCATCCTCAAGACCCAGTAGCCCAGAGGATTTTCGGTAGGAAAGGTGTCCAAGTCTGATCTTGCCCCTAGGTATTCCTGCACCATGTAAAACAGACGCTGGCGATGGTTGCTGGAACCGATCATACCTTGGGGCTGCGGACCAAAAAATTGTCTGAACGCATCGGTCAGACGGCCACCTTCTCCACCACTCCTTCTTTGACTGACCGAAGCCTCAGCAACACGTTGTCCAGAAACAGGAGTTTGTAACCTCCCAGTCTCTGGGAACGCTTTGCACAGACCTTTCTGCAAGGCCTCCCGAAGATGTTTCATCCTCTGCTCCCTCTGCGATGGCAAGATAAGGTCCGCAACCTTACCCTTGTAACGTGGATCAAGGAGGGTTGCCAGCCAGTATTGGTCCTTCTCCTTGATACCACGAATACGAGGATCCTTACGCAGGCTTTGCGGGATCAGGGAGGCCATGCAGCGTAGGTTTGCTGAGGCATTCAGTCCGGAGTCCTCTGGGTCACTAAGGACGACATGGTCCACAGTCACCTCCTCCCAGCCACGTACAAGTCCATGTGTTTCTTGGGACTGATCCCTTAAAGACTGCTGCTGATGCTGAGTGCCAGGCTGCACCTCCATACTGACACAATCTTCCTCCTCCTCCTCCTCCTCCTCGTCCTCTTCCTGTGTGATCGAGGGGCACGCAGGAACACTGTCTGGATAAAGGGGGCCTTGAGAGCTAAGGAAGTCCTCCTCTTCCTGCCTCTGTTCTGCCTCAAGTGCCCTGTCCATTATTCCATGCAGCGTGTGCTCCAACAGGTGGACAAGGGGGACAGTGTCACTGATGCATGCACTGTCACTGCTCACTATCCTCGTGGCCTCCTCAAATGGTGACAGGACAGTGCATGCATCCCTGATCATGGCCCACTGACGTGGGGAAAAAAACCAAGCTCCCCTGACCCTGTCCTGGTGCCATAGTCGCACAGGTACTCATTGATGGCCCTCTGCTGCGTGTGCAGCCGCTGCAGCATGGCCAACGTTGAGTTCCACCTGGTGGGCATGTCACAGATTAGGCGGTTCTTGGGCAGGTTAAACTCCTTTTGGAGGTCCGTCAGCCGAGCACTGGCATTATATGACCGGCGGAAATGCACACAGACTTTCCTGGCCTGCCTCAGGACATCCTGTAAGCCCGGGCACCTGCCCAAGAACCGCTGCACCATCAAGTTAAGGACGTGAGCCAAACAGGGCACATGGGTCGTTTGTCCCTGTCGGAGGGCAGAGAGGAGGTTGGTGCCATTGTCGCAAACCACCATTCCTGCCTTAAGTTGGCGTGGCGTCAACCACCTCTGAACCTGCCCCAGCAGAGCTGACAGAACCTCTGCCCCAGTGTGGCTCCTGTCCCCCAAGCACACCAGCTCAAGCACCGCATGGTATCTTTTGGCCTGCGTACTTGCGTAGCCCCTTGAACGCCTACGGAGCACCGCTGGTTCAGAGGACAAAGCACAGGAAGAGGCCATGGAGGAAGAAGAAGAGGAGGGGGTGGAGGAGAGAGGTGTGTCACAATCATTAGCATTTTGGAGGCGTGGTGGCGGAACATCCTCCAACACTACTGCACCTTGCCCTGCATCCTTCCCAGCTGCCAACAGAGTCACCCAATGCGCCGTGAAACTTAGGTAAACTTAGTCACTGTCCATGCCTGCTGGACCATGAGTCAGCGGTAATATGCACCTTACCGCTGACCGCCCTGTCCAGCGAGGCATGGACATTGCCTTCCACATGCCGGTAGAGAGCCGGAATCGCCTTCCGTGAGAAAAAGTGGCGTTTGGGTACCTGCCACTGAGGAACCGCACATTCCACAAACTCACGGAAGGGGGCAGAGTCTACCAACTGAAAAGGCAGCAGTTGAAGTGCTAGCAATTTTGCCAAGCTAGCATTCAACCGCTGGGCATGTGGATGGCTGGGAGCAAACTTCTTTCGGCGGTGCAGCAGCTGGGGCAGGGAAATTTGCCTGGTACAATCTGACGTCGGTGTACCAAAAGCAGATTGCCCACAAGTACTTGGCTGTGACACACCTAATTCTACACCTTCATTTCTCTCAATGCAGGTCTCAGAGAGGACTGAAGGTATAGTGGGGTTGGAAATCTCAGCTGATGAGGAGCAAGGAGAGGTCCTCTTTGTTCTTTGGTGTGGGTCTTTTAGATACGCTTGCCAACGAACTGCATGGCAGGTCAACATATGTCTGGTCAAGCATGTGGTACCCAAGCGGGAGATGTTTTGGCCACGCGAGATACGCTTGAGACATATGTTGCAAATAGCAGCGGTGCGATCTGATGCACTCATCTCAAAAAAGGCCCACACCAAAGAACTTTTTGAATAACGTGCAGAGACTGCAGCGCCCTGCACATGTGGAGCTTTGGGGTGTGATGCAGTCAATGTGCTGCCCTTAGGCTGGCCCCTGGAGGGCATCCTGCCTCGTTGGTGATGTGCCGCCTCCTCCTCCTCCTCTCTCCTATCAGGCACCCACGTTGAGTCAGTGACCTCATCATCCCCTCCCACCTCATCACTGGAGCAAACCTGGCAGTATGCTGCAGCAGGGGGAGCATGACTGCCAGATTGCTGTCCTTCTTGGGCACTCCCTCTGTCCGTGCTCATGTTACTGCCTTCATCAAGCTCAGTATCATCATCAGAGCCTTCCAAACGCTGGGCATCCTCCTGGAGCATGTACCCAACACTGTGGTCAAACAGTTCGAGGGACTCCTCAGGAGGACATGGTGGGGCTAGGGAAGGAGTCACTGATGACATTGAGCCGAGAGAAGAGGCCGCTGCTTTGCCAGACAAAGTACCCTGGGCATGGGTGAGAGAGGATGAGGAGGATGAGGACGGCTTGGTCATCCACTCGACCAAGTCTTCCGCATGTTACGGCTCAACACGGCCAGCTGCCGAAAAAAAGGCCAAGCGTGTCCCACGGCCACGTGCTGATGAGGATGCACCGTCTCCAAGACCAGCACTAGACACAGAGCCTGCTTGCCCTCTCTTATTGGCTTGTGACTGTCTGCCTCTCCTTCTTGGCCTTCCAGACATACTAATGGCCTGTAGCTGCACTAAGCTGGGATATATATATATATATATATATATATATATATATATATATATATATATATATATACTGATACTGCAGCTAGCAAAATCAACTGCCTGCCTGTAGTATGAGAACACCACCAACCTTCTACAGGTAGCTTTAGCTAAACACTGTGAGGTGGACGCACCCCACTAACTTGTAGGTTTAGCTGAACACTGTGAGCAGGACGCACTGCACTAACTGTAAATAGTCTAGCTGCCTGACTGTGGTACTAATAGGATCAAAAAAACATCAGTATTTTTCTTCAGGTAGCTGTATATATTGTAACAAGACAAGCCTGCCTGTCAGTAAGAAGATAACAGGAACGGATCTAGCTGAACACTGTGAGCAGGACGCACCCCACTAACTTGTAGGTTTAGCTGAACACTGTGAGCAGGACGCACTGCACTAACTGTAAATAGTCTAGCTGCCTGACTGTGGTACTAATAGGATCAAAAGAACACCAGTAATTTTCTTCAGGTAGCTGTATATACTGTAACAAGACAAGCCTGCCTGTCAGTAAGAAGATAACAGGAACGGATCTAGCTGAACACTGTGAGCAGGACGCACCCCACTAACTTGTAGGTTTAGCTGAACACTGTGAGGTGTACGCACCACACTAACTTGTAGGTTTAGTTGAACACTGTGAGCAGGACGCACCCCACTAACTTGTAGGTTTAGCTGAACACTGTGAGCAGGACGCACTGCACTAACTGTAAATAGTCTAGCTGCCTGACTGTGGTACTAATAGGATCAAAAAAACATCAGTATTTTTCTTCAGGTAGCTGTATATATTGTAACAAGACAAGCCTGCCTGTCAGTAAGAAGATAACAGGAACGGATCTAGCTGAACACTGTGAGCAGGACGCACCCCACTAACTTGTAGGTTTAGCTGAACACTGTGAGCAGGACGCACTGCACTAACTGTAAATAGTCTAGCTGCCTGACTGTGGTACTAATAGGATCAAAAGAACACCAGTAATTTTCTTCAGGTAGCTGTATATACTGTAGCAAGACAAGCCTGCCTGTCAGTAAGAAGATAACAGGAACGGATCTAGCTGAACACTGTGAGCAGGACGCACCCCACTAACTTGTAGGTTTAGCTGAACACTGTGAGGTGGACGCACCACACTAACTTGTAGGTTTAGTTGAACACTGTGAGCAGGACACACCCCACTAACTTGTAGGTTTAGCTGAACACTGTGAGCAGGACGCACTGCACTAACTGTAAATAGTCTAGCTGCCTGACTGTGGTACTAATAGGATCAAAAGAACACCAGTAATTTCTTCAGGTAGCTGTATATACTGTAACAAGACAAGCCTGCCTGTCAGTAAGAAGATAACAGGAATGGATCTAGCTGAACACTGTGAACAGGACGCACCCCACTAACTTGTAGGTTTAGCTGAACACTGTGAGCAGGACGCACCCCACTAACTTGTAGGTTTAGCTGAACACTGTGAGCAGGATGCACTGCACTAACTGTAAATAATCTAGCTGCCTGACTGTGGTACTAATAGGATCAAAAGAACACCAGTATTTTTCTTCAGGTAGCTGTATATACTGTAACAAGACAAGCCTGCCTGTCAGTAAGAAGATAACAGGAACGGATCTAGCTGAACACTGTGAGCAGGACACACCCCACTAACTTGTAGGTTTAGATGAACACTGTGAGCAGGACGCACTGCACTAACTGTAAATAGTCTAGCTGCCTGACTGTGGTACTAATAGGATCAAAAGAACACAAGCAATTTTCTTCAGGTAGCTGTATATACTGTAACAAGACAAGCCTGCCTGTCAGTAAGAAGATAGCAGGAACGGATCTAGCTGAACACTGTGAGCAGAACGCACTGCACTAACTGTAAATAGTCTAGCTGCCTGACTGTGGTACTAATAGGATCAAAAGAACACCAGTAATTTTCTTCGGGTAGCTGTAAATACTGTAACAAGACAAGTCTGCCTGTCAGTAGGAAGATAACAGGAACGGATCTAGCTAAACTGAATACAGTGTATATATATATATATATATATATATATATATATATATATATATATATATATATATATATATATATATATATGCAACACCTGGGATGCATATATATACACAATACACTGTAAGTGCAGCTAACTGACTTTCTGTTCTGCCTAATCTAGCTAACTCAAATCAAATGTCACTGTCTGTCTCTCTCTCTCAATGAACGCCGGAACACACACTACACAGGACCGCCGTGCAGGCGGCCTTATATAGTGTGGGTCATGTACTAAATCCCCTGAGCCATAATTAGCCAAAGCCTCCTTTGCTTTGGCCAATTACGGCTCTCTGTTCAGGCGGCGCTGTGATTGGCCAAGCATGCGGGTCATAGTGCATGCTTGGCCAATCATCAGCCAGCAATGCACTGCGATGCCGCAGTGAATTATGGGCCGTGACGCGCGAACGGCCCATATCGTTCGCAATTCGGCGAACGACCGAACAGCCGATGTTCGAGTCGAACATGGGTTCGACTGGAACATGAAGCTCATCCCTACTCTTGAATATTGGGGGGGTTCTGAGGGCTGCAGTAGCCTTCCAAAATAACCCAAGTGCTGCCTCCTCCAGGTTACTTCTCTTTCTGGGCCTTTTTTTTTGAAGGGGAGGGAACTGAGATTTGGGCAGGATACTTGGCCCGGTCACCTCCTGGCTGCCATATTCCATGGCTTCCTCCTGGCTGAGACTTTCCTGTGTATGAAAAAGGGACATATTTTTAGTTTTTGGTTCATCAATCACACACAATTTTCAGCTCATGACTGTTGCAAATTGAATGTTAACAAATAAAAAAGACTACATTCTGACTCCAGCATTTTTCATTCTTGTCCCAATCATTTGTGGCCACTACTGTCTATTGATATGTAAAACCCTTTGTTAAATCAGAAATTAGTGATCAATAATAACATCTAGTTAGCATCATTCATTTTTGGACAAGAAATATGTTGAACAATGCTATACCTGGCTCAAGCTGGGCTCCTCCACATCTTCCTGGCTGGAAGGCCCAGGTTGGACATCAGAAGTCTTAACTGGAGTGGAAGGAAGCGTTGAAGGAAGATTGGAGAGTGCTGGCCTGGGTTCCCTCTGGTCTGCCAGAAAATGCAGTCTGTCACAGTACCACAGCCTGGGTACATAAATGTCATCTGCTGCAGCTCCTGATCTCTGGGAATCCTGGGCCTTCTTAAACTCCCTATTATATGTTCTCCTCATGCCACCAATTGTGGCCTTCAAATAGTTGATGTTTGCCATGGGGATCTGCGGCTTCACGAATTCCAACAATTGATCCAGCGCTGCCTGCCTCTTTTGTTGTTATAAAAGGGGTGGTTTATCTGCCACAGACAGGGCAGCTCCCTGTACATATCAATGAATATGGGGATAAATTCCTGATCATTCAATAGATCCATTTTCTCTGCAAGACACAACACAAGACAAACCCTAATGTCAGGCTAAATTCTCATAATCTTGTCCCAATATAGGCCTCAATCTATAAGCAATATAGGCCCAAATAAAAATTGTACCAGGAAATGTCATTCTTGTATGTGTGCGCTGTAAAATATTTTGTACTGTTTGTAGGTCTTACAGCAGCACCATCTTGAATTTAAATGCATTGTATGGTGTGCCCCCCAAATATGTTCTTGTATATTGTAATAGGCCCTGACCAGGTTTTTTTGGGCTGGAGCACCCCTCTCCTTCCTCATTACCTCTTATTAGTGGCCACCAGTGTTTAGGATGTATCCCCTTCAGTTCTCCCACATAGAGGAGTTTGGCTTCCATGGTTGAGACAAAGGATCTTCCATTCTATTACATGTGTAGGACCCACTAATTCGGGGTACTTTGTCGCAGTAAGTGGGCTTAGCACTATATGACTATATAGTGTGACCAAACCCCCGTATTTTTTGAATATGTTCAGGTGTTTTTAACTTGCCCTGCAGGAAATGTCATTCTTGTATGTGTGCGCTGTAAAATATTTTGTACTGTTTGTAGGTCTTACAGCAGCACCATCTTGAATTTAAACACATTGTATGGTGTGCCCCCAAATATGTTCTTGTATATTGTAATAGGCCCTGACCAGGTTTTTTGGGCTGGAGCACCCCTCCCCTTCCTCATTACCTCTTATTAGTGGCCACCAGTGTTTAGGATGTATCCCCTTCAGTTCTCCCACATAGAGGAGTTCAGCTCCCATGGTTGAGACAAAGGATCTTCCATTCTATTACTAGTGTAGGACTCACTAATTAGGGTACTTTGTCGCAGTAAGTGGGCTTAGCACTATATGACCATATAGTGTGACCAAACCCCCGTATTTTTTGAATATGTTCAGGTGTTTTTAACTAGCCCTGCAGGAAATGTCATTCTTGTATGTGTGCGCTGTAAAATAGTTTGTAGAGATGGTAGACATCTTGAAGAGGGCCGACTATGACGGGAAGCATGGACCTTACCCAAACCCGAATGTCAGAAAGGCCAAGATCATGACTAAAGTCAGCCGAAGAACTTTGGGGTATGGCGATCCAAGGATCAACTGAGGAAATGCTGTTCAGACCTGAAATTGAGGGAGCAGGATCAGTACAGAAGAATCAAGAGAGTGCTGCAAAAAAGTATTTTGTCGTGTGTTCCTATTATTATTATTATTATTATTATTATTATTACGTTCGTGCTGCTCCATGTGCTTTTCTTTATTGTTGCACAGTTTAAAATGGCAAGTTTCAGGTTCGTGGGCACAGTATTCATTCGTAGTAAACATTGTTCATTCGCCCACTAATACAATGTTTTTTGCAGATGCAGGTTAACTACATTTGTTCAGGCCTATTTGTCTTAAAAGAAGTTTAGTACATTGTTGTCTAGATGGGTTTGTAACTAGAATGAAATGCAAACTTGATTCAGTGTAAGGAGTAGGGATGAGCTTCGTGTTCGAGTCGAACCCATGTTCGACTCGAACATCGGCTGTTCGACTGTCCGTCGAATTGCGAACGATATGGGCCGTTCGCGCCAAATTTGTGTGGCGCGTCATGGCCCATAATTCACTGCGGCATCGCAGTGCATTGCTGGCTGATGATTGGCCAAGCATGCACTATGACCCGCATGCTTGGCCAATCACAGCGCCGTCAGTAGAGAGAGCTGTAATTGGCCAAAGCCAGGGTGGCTTTGGCCAATTATGGCTCAGGGGATTTAGTACACACCCCACACTATATAAGGCCGCCTGCACGGCGGCCCTGTGTAGTGTGTGTTCCGGTGTGCTGAGAGATAGAGAGAGAGAGACGGTGTCATTTGATTTGAGTTAGATAGATTAGGCAGAACAGTCAGTCAGTTAGCTGCACTTACAGTGTATTGTGTATATATATGCATCCCAGGTGTTGCATATATATATATATACACTGTATTCAGTTTAGCTAGATCCGTTCCTGTTATCTTCTATCTAGACTATTTACATTTAGTGCAGTGCGTCCTGCTCACAGTGTTCAGCTAGATCCGTTCCTGTTATTTACATTTAGTGCAGTGCGTCCTGCTCACAGTGTTCAGCTAGATCCGTTCCTGCTATTTACATTTAGTGCAGTGCGTCCTGCTCACAGTGTTCAGCTAGATCTGTTCCTGCTATTTACATTTAGTGCAGTGCATCCTGCTCACAGTGTTCAGCTAGATCCGTTCCTGCTATTTACATTTAGAGCAGTGCGTCCAGCTCACAGTGTTCAGCTAGATCCGTTCCTGCTATTTACATTTAGTGCAGTGCGTCCTGCTCACAGTGTTCAGCTAGATCCGTTCCTGTTATCTTCTAGACTATTTACATTTAGTGCAGTGCGTCCTGCTCACAGTGTTCAGCTAGATCCGTTCCTGCTATTTACATTTAGTGCAGTGCGTCCTGCTCACAGTGTTCAGCTAGATCCGTTCCTGCTATTTACATTTAGTGCAGTGCATCCAGCTCACAGTGTTCAGCTAGATCCGTTCCTGCTATTTACATTTAGTGCAGTGAGTCCTGCTCACAGTGTTCAGCTAGATCCGTTCCTGCTGGTTACATTTAGTGCAGTGCGTCCAGCTCACAGTGTTCAGCTAGATCCGTTCCTGCTATTTACATTTAGTGCAGTGCGTCCTGCTCACAGTGTTCAGCTAGATCCGTTCCTGTTATCTTCTAGACTATTTACATTTAGTGCAGTGCGTCCTGCTCACAGTGTTCAGCTAGATCCGTTCCTGCTATTTACATTTAGTGCAGTGCGTCCTGCTCACAGTGTTCAGCTAGATCCGTTCCTGTTATCTTCTAGACTATTTACATTTAGTGCAGTGCGTCCTGCTCACAGTGTTCAGCTAGATCCGTTCCTGCTATTTACATTTAGTGCAGTGCGTCCTGCTCACAGTGTTCAGCTAGATCCGTTCCTGCTATTTACATTTAGTGCAGTGCGTCCTGCTCACAGTGTTCAGCTAGATCCGTTCCTGTTATCTTCTAGACTATTTACATTTAGTGCAGTGCGTCCTGCTCACAGTGTTCAGCTAGATCCGTTCCTGTTATCTTCCTACTGACAGGCAGGCTTGTCTGGTTACAGTATATAAAGCTACCTGAAGAAAATTACAGGTGTTCTATTTGATCCTATTAGTACCACGGTCAGGCAGCTAGACTATTTACATTTAGTACAGTGCGTCCTGCTCACAGTGTTCAGCTAGATCCGTTCCTGTTATCTTCCTACTGACAGGCAGGCTTGTCTGGTTACAGTATATAAAGCTACCTCAAGAAAATTACAGGTGTTCTATTTGATCCTATTAGTACCACGGTCAGGCAGCTAGACTATTTACATTTAGTACAGTGCGTCCTGCTCACAGTGTTCAGCTAGATCCATTCCTGTTATCTTCCTACTGACAGGCAGGCTTGTCTGGTTACAGTATATAAAGCTACCTCAAGAAAATTACAGGTGTTCTATTTGATCCTATTAGTACCACGGTCAGGCAGCTAGACTATTTACATTTAGTACAGTGCGTCCTGCTCACAGTGTTCAGCTAGATCCGTTCCTGTTATCTTCCTACTGACAGGCAGGCTTGTCTGGTTACAGTATATAAAGCTACCTCAAGAAAATTACAGGTGTTCTATTTGATCCTATTAGTACCACGGTCAGGCAGCTAGACTATTTACATTTAGTACAGTGCGTCCTGCTCACAGTGTTCAGCTAGATCCGTTCCTGTTATCTTCCTACTGACAGGCAGGCTTGTCTGGTTACAGTATATAAAGCTACCTCAAGAAAATTACAGGTGTTCTATCCCAGCTTAGTGCAGCTACAGGCCATTAGTATGTCTGGAAGGCCAAGAAGGAGAGGCAGACAGTCACAAGCCAATAAGAGAGGGCAAGCAGGCTCTGTGTCTAGTGCTGGTCATGGAGACGGTGCATCCTCATCAGCACGTGGCCATGGGACACGCTTGGCCTTTTTTTCGGCAGCTGGCCGTGTTGAGCCGCAACATGCGGAAGACTTGGTCGAGTGGATGACCAAGCCGTCCTCATCCTCCTCATCCTCTCTCACCCATGCCCAGGGTGCTTTGTCTGGCAAAGCAGCGGCCTCTTCCCTCAGCTCAATGTCATCAGTGACTCCTTCCCTAGCTCCACCATGTCCTCATGAGGATTCCCTCGAACTGTTTGACCACAGTGTTGGGTACATGCTCCAGGAGGATGCCCAGCGTTTGGAAGGCTCTGATGATGATACTGAGCTCGATGAAGGCAGTAACATGAGCACGGACAGAGGGGGTGCCCAAGAAGGACAGCAATCTGGCAGTCATGTTCCCCCTGCTGCAGCATACTGCCAGGTTTGCTCCAGTGATGAGGAGGGAGGGGATGATGAGGTCACTGACTCAACGTGGGTGCCTGATAGGAGAGAGGAGGAGGAGGAGGAGGAGGAGGCGGCACATCACCAACGAGGCAGGATGCCCTCCAGGGGCCAGCCTAAGGGCAGCACATTGACTGCATCACACCCCAAAGCTCCACATGTGCAGGGCGCTGCAGTCTCTGCGCGTTATTCAAAAAGTTCTTTGGTGTGGGCCTTTTTTGAGACGAGTGCATCAGATCGCACCGCTGCTATTTGCAACATATGTCTCAAGCGTATCTCGCGTGGCCAAAACATCTCCCGCTTGGGTACCACATGCTTGACCAGACATATGTTGACCTGCCATGCAGTTCGTTGGCAAGCGTATCTAAAAGACCCACACCAAAGAACAAAGAGGATCTCTCCTTGCTCCTCATCAGCTGAGATTTCCAACCCCACTAGACCATCAGTCCTCTCTGAGACCTGCAGTGAGAGGAATGAAGGTGTAGAATTAGGTGTGTCACAGCCAAGTACTTGTGGGCAATCTGCTTTTGGTACACCGACGTCAGATTGTACCAGGCAAATTTCCCTGCCCCAGCTGCTGCACCGCCGAAAGAAGTTTGCTCCCAGCCATCCACATGCCCAGCGGTTGAATGCTAGCTTGGCAAAATTGCTAGCACTTCAACTGCTGCCTTTTTAGTTGGTAGACTCTGCCCCCTTCCGTGAGTTTGTGGAATGTGCGGTTCCTCAGTGGCAGGTACCCAAACGCCACTTTTTCTCACGGAAGGCGATTCCGGCTCTCTACCGGCATGTGGAAGGCAATGTCCATGCCTCGCTGGACAGGGCGGTCAGCGGTAAGGTGCATATTACCGCTGACTCATGGTCCAGCAGGCATGGACAGGGACGTTACCTAAGTTTCACGGAGCATTGGGTGACTCTGCTGGCAGCTGGGAAGGATGCAGGACAAGGTGCAGTAGTGTTGGAGGTTGTTCCGCCACCACGCCTCCAAAATGCTAATGATTGTGACACACCTCTCTCCTCCACCCCCTCCTCTTCTTCTTCCTCCATGGCCTCTTCCTCGGAACCAGCGGTGCTCCGTAGGTGTTCAAGGGGCTACGCAAGTACGCAGGCCAAAAGATACCATGCGGTGCTTGAGCTGGTGTGCTTGGGGGACAGGAGCCACACTGGGGCAGAGGTTCTGTCAGCTCTGCAGGGGCAGGTTCAGAGGTGGTTGACGCCACGCCAACTTAAGGCAGGAATGGTGGTTTGCGACAATGGCACCAACCTCCTCTCTGCCCTCCGACAGGGACAAATGACCCATGTGCCCTGTTTGGCTCACGTCCTTAACTTGGTGGTGCAGCGGTTCTTGGGCAGGTACCCGGGCTTACAGGATGTCCTGAGGCAGGCCAGGAAAGTCTGTGTGCATTTCCGCCGGTCATATAATGCCAGTGCTCGGCTGACGGACCTCCAAAAAGGAGTTTAACCTGCCCAAGAACCGCCTAATCTGTGACATGCCCACCAGGTGGAACTCAACGTTGGCCATGCTGCAGCGGCTGCACACGCAGCAGAGGGCCATCAATGAGTACCTGTGCGACTATGGCACCAGGACAGGGTCAGGGGAGCTTGTTTTTTTTTCCCCACGCCAGTGGGCCATGATCAGGGATGCATGCACTGTCCTGTCACCATTCGAGGAGGCCACGAGGATGGTGAGCACTGACAGTGCATGCATCAGTGACACTGTTCCCCTTGTCCACCTGTTGGAGCACACGCTGCGTGGAATAATGGACAGGGCACTTGAGGCAGAACAGAGGCAGGAAGAGGAGGACTTCCTTAGCTCTCAAGGCCCCCTTTATCCAGACAGTGTTCCTGCGTGCCCGCCGATCACACAGGAAGAGGACGAGGAGGAGGAGGAGGAAGATTGTGTCAGTATGGAGGTGGAGCCTGGCACTCAGCATCAGCAGCAGTCTTTAAGGGATCAGTCCCAAGGAACACATGGACTTGTACGTGGCTGGGAGGAGGTGGCTGCGGACATTGTTGTCCTTAGTGACCCAGAGGACTCCGGACCGAATGCCTCAGCAAACCTACGCTGCATGGCCTCCCTGATCCTGCAAAGCCTGCGTAAGGATCCTCGTATTCGTGGTATCAAGGAGAAGGACCAATACTGGCTGGCAACCCTCCTTGATCCACGTTACAAGGGTAAGGTTGTGGACCTTATCTTGCCATCGCAGAGGGAGCAGAGGATGAAACATCTTCGGGAGGCCTTGCAGAAAGGTCTGTGCAACGCGTTCCCAGAGACTGGGAGGTTACAAACTCCTGTTTCTGGACAACGTGTTGCTGAGGCTTCGGTCAGTCAAAGAAGGAGCGGTGGAGAAGGTGGCCGTCTGACCGATGCGTTCAGACAATTTTTTGGTCCGCAGCCCCAAGGTATGACCGGTTCCAG